>OY039072.1:22916200-24166200 GCA_955850985.1 Elophila nymphaeata
TATTGTGTTCCGACAATTAATGACAAGATATCCAGTTCCTCTGTGGTTGGGGGTTCCAGGTGAAGACATACACTTGCGTTATTCACTGCTTCACTTGCCCTAATAAGGAAGCTATTGCGTCTATAGTTGGTGTGTACTAGATGTATGCTAAGTAGTTTATAATATGTATTATTACGCACACACTAGATGGCAGTTTAAATGAAATTTTACTGGCTAGTTGTACCCCTTATAAGCTTAACCAGCAATATAATATCCGTAATACCTATTAGGTCTTAGAAAGTTTCAAGATGTGAAACTTACTACATCGTTGCTCGTACGGAATTTTAGGAATTTTAAATTTATAGTTCAAGAACCGGGTAAATTCCTTCTGAATCCGTTCGATTCTGATTGTATATAAATCATAGCAGGGGTTCCAAATAGAGCTGGCGTATTCGAGGTGACTACTGACATAAGCACAATAGAGAATTATTATCGTATTCATACGTGTTAGAGATTTTAATGAACGCATAATAAAACGAAGAGCACGAGATGCTTTATTGCACGAAATTGTAAAATGTTCATCAAACATTAATTTACTGCCAAGAACAACGCCCAAATCAATTGCTTCTTCTTTAATAGATAGGTAATACATTATTTTTAATATAATAGTTGTGACGATATGTGTTTTTCTAGTAAAACTTATGGAAAAGCATTTAGAAACATTTAAATCAAGCTTATTGAAGTAAAAGTCGGTATTCAGTCTCTCTAAATCTTCTTGAAGTTTATAGCATCTTTATTTGTTATTTACAACTCGAAAAACCTTCATATCGTCTGCAAAGAGCAGGAAGTTTGAATGTAAAAACATTTGTTACTAGCTAACTTGCAAATAATTCAAACTACAGTTATATAACAACTAAACATTCAATTTGCAATAAAAATATTGTAGACTACTTATCAAGATCAAAAGTAAGTATTAGTTTTGTAAATTCACAAAAAATTTCATTGAAATCAGGTCGGTTGTTTCGGAGATTAGCGTAGCTATCTTCGCATTTGGACTCCACTTCTGCTTACCATCAGGTGCAATGGAGTCATTTGCTTGACCTTTTCATTAAAAAATAAAACAAAAATAATGATTGATTGGACAAATAATATAAGTAGGTAGGTAATCAGTTAAATCTCTAGGAAAAATTATTAATAATTTATTTACAGCTAGAAACTTATATTATATTATTATAACATAATATTGGTGTTTCTCCAAACGGTTGTAGATCAATTTACGTGTTTGTTAGCTATTCTAACAAAAAAAAAGAAAAAGTCTAAACAAACACAAGTGAACCAGTAAATAAATAAATTATATTAAATATTGCTAAGAGAGTCTATTAATATATCTTAACAATATTATTAAGTAGCTAGGTACATAATATTTTTATAAAGAAGCTAATTTTCAATCTTAGTGCTGAAAGCAGTCATGGTTAATAACCACGAACATAACTTTTTTGGACATAACTCTGCCGTTTCTTCGGGAGAATAGAGGAAAAATAAAATAATGTAAAAATATCACACTCAGCTGTCAATACTTTAAGGATTTATTCATGAAAATATTTATTGAATTTTAAATTATAAAAACATTCTGCAGATTCGACAAAAAAAGATTAAGACTACTTTTTAAAACTACAATACTTATCATACATGTTAACAAATCACGGTCATAAAATATTAATTACATGAGAATAAAAAAATAAAATTATTTGAATTGCCCTAATTAACAAAACAGAGCGTCGATGGCGTAGTGCGTAAGAGCGTAGTCTCCCGCCCAGGAGGCACCGATTCGAACTCCGTCACGTACCAATGTGTTTTCAAATTTTGAATTCATATATAAGTACGTTAGATCGACGCTTTACGGTGAAGAAAAACATCGTGAGGAAACCTGCTCACACCTATGAAGAAATTCTTAGGCTGTGTGAAGTCGACCAACCCGCACTTGGCCAGCAGGTCGACTAAGGCCTAATCGCTGCTAAAGTGGTGATGAAATGAATGATGATGAAATAACAAAAACCGAATTAAATAAGGGTTGAGCCATAACAAAATGTCAGCAGATGAGACTAACCAAAACTGCCATTAATTCTACTATCATAGGGTTATTTTACGGTCTGTGATAGCCTGATCTGTCGTTGTCTGTACAATTTTTTAAGAGTTTGAGGAAGATTAATTTACGAGTTTTATTACATACAGAGCCTATTACATAGTTTTGATTTAAAGTTACCTCAGAATTTTCTTCACTATAAGCAAAAATAAATCGAAAAATTGTTTTTTCTATTTTGTGTTTGGCAAATTTAGTTATGATTGAAATTGATACCAAATTAAATAGAAAACGAAAAACATGGAAAAAATTCCTATCATGGATAAGTGCTGAGACGGGACTTGAGGACGCTATCCGGGCGACTGCTCTTCCATTCCAACTGAGCTACACAGGACTCTTTGACCACTACGAAAATAAAGCCATGGCTAACATGGCTTTATTATTATTATTACGTCATCAAGAATCGAAAAGACAATTTTGGTTTACTTAGACTAGAATCATAATGTACATAAAATTACTGTGTCCTTGAAAAACTAACCACGAGCAATAATTTAATTAAATGAAATAAGGATTTATTTAATATTATGATGTGTTCGTAATATGCATTAAATTCTTTTAAATTACAAAAACAAAATGCAGTTTTAGAAAGTTTCTCAATACGATTACGTTACGGATCCTCCAAATATTTATGCTTGGGGCACGATCATAGTGATGTAGTATTTGCATTCATCTATCAAAATGATCAAATACAAAAGTGTTTAATATAAAAATAAATTAGAAAAAATACACTGAAAAAAATCGACCTGCCCCAGACAGGCGGGAATCGAACCTAGCATCTTACGCAATCTCGGCGGCTGCGTTAACCACTACGCCACCAGGGCATTGCTTTCGCTGTCGAAATTTATCAGTGCTTGGTACGTTTTATGGTAAACATTGTTTCGTCAAATCTTTGAAATTTCTAAGATACATACTTCTAAGATCCGAACGAAATATTTTTGCAAATATTTGACGCCGAGTTAAGATGAAACTACCTTATATTATGGAATAATTTCTGCGTTTACAAACGCGAAAATAGTTTTAAAACTAGAAAAATTATTCCATAAAAATAAATTTATAAAAATCCATGCAGTTTTCCAAGTCCAAATGCCTTTAAAGAATACTATGGCAAACTCGTTCCCGGTTTCAAATATCCTGACCATAGCGAAGGTAACATTTGCCAATTGGTATCGAGGTGAATTTGAAAGTTAATAGTCTGCCATTGTTGAATGAACCTACCTGAATGATGTGATAGTAAAAACCCCCCTTAAATGTTGTAGAATGTGCTGATAAGGCCAAGCGAATATACAAGCGGATCCTTTATTCTATATATAGATACCGAACATCTTAAATTAATACCATACAAGTACAATCTTTTTAATACAAGAATTTCTACAAATGCAAATCACAAAATTCTTTCTGGTTTCCAGCGTGACATCATTTATTTTTTTAATAATTTAAAATATACATTACTATATTACTCTAATACAATAAATAAAGAATAACACAGCCTAATAACGTAGTCAGTTCATTTTTGTTTCAGAAATAAAGATCCATTTAAGACAGAAGTGTATGAGTACTATGTCTCTCAACGCACTTGATTTTAAAATATTTTATAAATTAAGATTAACTTTGAAGAATGCACGAATTTTTCCTTGTATGTTTTATAATGTGGCCACCTACAGCAGCATATAGAAGACATATTTTCTTCTTTCTTGTTTTATGCCGGTAAGATTTAATTTGTGGCTTTAATTTTATTATCAATATTATTTATGACAGAATTTCTAATTCTAGTTGACATCATATCGCAGCGACAAATTGTGCCTCCCATCCGGTACCACCATTGTTCATGGTGGTTACGAATACAACTTTTATATAATTGTCATCACTTTTGTAATCGGCAGGAGCTTCAGAACAATACCTAGACATGGTTTTACCTTTTCTGTCTACCAACGCTAAGTAAACTTGGTCACAAGCTCTCCCAAGGTCAAATTCGGTGAACCGCAAATAGAGACGTGTATGTAAGGGCGTTTCTAATTCCCACTCACAAGTAGTTCTCCGGCGATACACCTCAGGGTACAGGGGGCTGGTAATTTTTCCAACTACATTGCGTAAAGTACCACCGCATCCCTGACCCTTGTCGGTGGTAACATATGTCAAGTCATAGAACATATATGCATTTTTGACCACGTGATTGTGTATTAACAAATTTCTTCCACTTGAAAAAATGGACGTTGCGTCATAATCGTCACTCGTTATTGTTTTCAAAAGGTTTGATTCAGTTGTGTTACCATCGTGGATAGCGATAAATATGTGAGGATCCCATAATATAGGATTAACTCTTAAGAAATGTAGTGATATTGTATAGTTTTCTGGTGCAGTTATTAAAGTGTAGCAATCATGTAAGTTTTCTACATAATATTTATCAGAAATGTGTATTCTACCATAGGACTCAGTATAATTTTTGCCACAGAAACTAGTTTCCCTGATATCAATTTCAAAACCTTTATGTACAGAAGCAGATTCAGGTGAAGTGTATAATGTTAAGGTAACGCTGCCCGTAAAATAGAGATCAATAGACTTTTTTAATCCACAATAAACATAAGTTGATGTTACGCTACTTTGGGGAACGGTTAAATGATAATTATATGAATAGTCAAAGGATGAAAGACTATCATAATTCCTTATGTAACTCTTCCCAATATTCCGAGATTCGATAAATCTAGATACGATTAGCTTATCTTTAACACATTGATTCAAATCTAAATCAGCTGGTTCTAAATCTATTTTTTTTATATTTATATAAACAGGTGAGGACTGTGTGCTATTGACAATGATATTGTAAGCACAATGTAATCCCCGAAGAACAGCACCAGTGTCATAGCCTGGAGATGTAATAGTTATAGTCTTACTGCCCATTAAGTATGTGCCATGACCACATACAGATTTTTGTGTACTTAAAGTAATCTCAAAACCCGAACTATTTATTTCGCCGTCTGTAAACAGTATAAGACCTAAGCTGTTTCCAGTTGAAATAAGATCAGGTGGCGAAGTATGTCCACAATACTTATTAATTACTGGGTCATTAGGATTTACGCCATCTTTTATGTCTACATAATCGCAGTCACAATTATTATAATCCACGTCAGTCTGATTCACATTTTGACAAGGAGCAATGTGAAATAATTCGAATTTGAGTTTTATTATGTCATCTTTAGGAGCTATAATAGTCCAATGACAGTCTAAGAAATTTTCATATACAGATTTGTTTCCTATCAGTGGTGATTTCAATTTATAATTTGAAATAGAAGTTAAATTTATTAAACCCCCACATCCTAGAGATGATGAATAGGTGAAAGTAACTCCTATTTGGAAGCCTCGCCCTCCCACCCCAGAATCAGTATGCAATAAAATAAACATGTTGTTTTGTGAGCTTTTGATAGTAAATGAAGAATTTTGTTTATTGTTACCACACATTAAACTTATACGATTATCATCATTTGTATAAGAACCATCATATATCGCTAAGTAATCTGATGTGCACTCATGGCTGCCTTCTAAATCAAAGAATTCGAATCGCAATACCACAATTTTATTCTCAGGTGCTTCTATATGCCATGTGCAATTCAAATTATTATCGTAATCACCTTGATTATTAATAGGTTCTAGCGATATTACACCAGGATCTTTAATTTCTCCACCACATGCCGTTAACTTGTAAGATAATTTGAAACCTTTTTTAGACGTATACGAGTCTGTACGTAGTGTCAAAGTTATATGTTTGAAAGTAAGAAGTGGGCGAGGAACTTCTTTTCCACAATAAATGTTATATTGAAAACGATAGTAAGGATAACCAGTTATTGTTAGATTATCATTGGAACAGCTTGGATATGATTCTTCTAATTCAAATTCAATAAATTTAAGAATTATGTTTTGGTCTAACCCGTCGATATCATAAACACATTTTAAATTACGACCATATTCAAACGGATATCCAGGACTATACAAAAATTGTTCTTTGTTTGTTGCAGTGTACTTTCCACCACAAATACGACTCCAACGGGCCTGAAACCCATCTAAGTTGATTTCATTATCCGTACGCCATAACACTTTCATTCGGTTAAATGTCGAATTAAAAGGCGGTGGCGGGTTGCGCCCACATAGACGAGCTGCTTCGTTGTATGAATCATCTTTCCAGTCATAAATAATTAAGGCATCTTTTGTGCAGTTAGGATTAAACTCAATCGCAAAGCGGCCTATAAATTCAACTGATATTCTGCTCCCAATGTCAGTTTTTAATTCCCAGATACACTCTTGATTTTCTATATAGCTTTTAGGATAGTTTGGAGATTCAAAAATACTTTCGTATAACATAAGATATCCTCCGCATTGATTTTCAATAGTTTTAATGAAAATTTTAATATTGGTTTCATTTTTAGGATTGGAATGATATTGAATATATAGTGTAGAATATTTTAGAAGAACTGAGGTTTCCAGCATTCGATCTTTACAATAATCACCAATAGGTGTGGAGTAGGCTGAGACACCTGGATTTATTTTTATAAATTCATCATTGCAGTCTAATCGGAAAGCGCCGTCTAACTTAAATTCTAACCTTTTATTGTCAGGGACTAAAATAATCCAGGCACAATCTATAGTATCACTGTGTGCGTAAGGAACTTTCAATATGTTAATAGAGTTTTCCGTCGCTCGTATAACACCACCACATTGTTGAAGTTTCCAGTGTATATTAAAATAAAGTGAACCCTGTTTACGTTTTATTGCCATAAAATTTACGGAAGATGATGGAATTCTGAATTCAGATTCCGAATAGCTACAAATATCTCTGTTAAATTGAATGGCTTTGGTACTTATAATCGATTTTATATTCAGTTTAGGATCGGTATATCTGCAAATAATATTATTTACTGAAGAGTTGACGTATACTTTTAAATATAATGTATTAAGTGGGGCATCGGCTGACATGTTTGTAGTAGTGCTATCTAAAGCATTGTAGCTGTATGTCCATTGACAAGCATATGCTCTGTCAAGAATAGGAGAGCTGAATTGTCCACTCAAACCACTAAGACGTTCACCGCATAATGCTGGTTTATCGGAATCAAATTTTGCTTTGAATCTGTGATGTGAACTAGATTTAGGTCCTAACCAAAGGTAAATTGCTAATGTGTTTCCTGTTGATTCAAATATTTGTGTTGTAGGAGAATAATCGTCGCTAGGGATAGACTGTAAAAGGCTGTGATATGATTTGTCATTATAAATACTAATTTTATGTCGTTGAATGTCAGCATCAATAAATTGTAAAGTTATTCTTCGGTTTTCATTAGGTGCAGTAATTTTCCAATAGCAAGAGCGTATGCCAGTATCTCTTGGATAATTTGGCGTGGTAATATATCCCTCGGGTGTAGTAATTTCTCCTCCACATTTAGGTACTGAAGAATTAAACGTAAAACGAAAGCCTCTGCTTACTGAAAATTGGGAATACTCACTTGGTTTACCGATATGAAGTTTAATTGTCACGTCATTTGTCAAAGTCGATACTGGTGTATCGGAACCTTGATAGAAATCCTCACTGCAGTATGTCATTAGAATAGGCATTGTATTTTTTTCGGGTAAAGATTCTTCAATAGTAACTTTAGTATCACATGGAGTTTCAGAATCTGGTAGATGTATATCCTGAGCTTGAAATAAAAAGGTGTAGAACGGATTTCCTCTCACGCGCCATACACAAACTGATCCATATTTTAATACTGGCATGTGTGGATACCCAGGTGAAGTCAGCTCTCCCGCGTTTGCAACTAAGGTACCGCCACATATGTCAATAGAAATATTAGCTTTAAATCCGTTATTTGGTGTTAGTTTTTGTGTCGAAAATTTTATATAAATAGCATTATTACTTGTCTTAATACTTCCAGGAATTTCGTTACCGCAGTGTCGTAATTTTACTGGAGATAGCTCTGACAAACCATCACGTATTTCAATATATTCTGTGCGACAAGAGATGTCTTTATCTAAATCAATTTTGTCAAAATCAATTCGCAAAATTTCTCCTGGTGGTCCCGTAAATTTCCAAATACATTCAGTATATGGTGTAGGTATAGAGGGATAATTTGGTGAGGTTATTATTTCCCAATTATGTTCCGAAGTTAATGTTGCTCTTGATCCACATTCATCAAATTTTTCTTCAAACCATAACTTAAAACTTTTAAATATTCCAGAAGGGTTATTATTCGTGTAACTTATAAATAAAGAATTACTGGAAGTTGATAATTCGTTCCTAACTTCATGAGAAAAACCGCAATATTTTCCACTACCTAACAGTGGAGATTCCACAGAGCCGCCGTTGCGTAATATTACAAATGCTGAGCAGTCTCCGATGTTATTAGTAATATTAAATTGCTGAAACTCTAGTTTCATTACTCGTCCAGGCCTAACTTTCACCAACCAGTCACACTGTAGCATGAAGCGGTCAATAGTATTTTGCCTATCCCACCGCGGTGCACTCACAATGCCAGACACATTCGTTAATATTCCACCACATTCAGAACGTATTCGGGCGTGAAATCCTTTCGCGGTAATAGAACCGTCAGTTAGAAATACTATTTTAAGGTACGTAGATGCATGAAATGTTTTGAATATATCTTCTGACAAGCATATTTTTTCTTTAACTGGTGACCACACGTTGAGAACTTCCGATTTATAAATTGAAATCGAATCTGCGTAACAATTCGTGGTCTCTTCTAGTCTAAATATCGTGAATCGTAAAGATAAGTGATACCCGGGCAAAGTTTTTAAAACCCATTGACAATTTAAGTAACTATCATATTCACTAGGAAAGTTGGGTGAATAAATATTGAATATACGACCTGGCTCAATGAATTCAGTATAGTTTGAACCACAATTCACAACATTTTCAGTAGTTATTTCATCATAATTACCTTCGGTTTTCTTCCAATGTATTAGAAATAAGGCACCTGTATTGGTTTCGTCTAACTTAAGTTTTATGTAAACAACATTTGAAGACGTGACAATTCTTTTGCTTTCGTCGTTTAGAAAGCCACATATATTTTCTATTAGCGATGCATCATCATCGTACCCGTCATAAATTGAAATATAGTTGGAACACGTCTCTCTTTGGCGCAGTATTTCCAATTTTGATATAGTTAGTGTAATTGTACCACTAGAGACGGTAATTCTCCAAGAATAATCAGCAGCTCCTATATATTTAGACGGATATAAAGGAGAAGCCACATCTCCACTGTCCAATCCCCTTATGTCGTTACCATGAAGAAAACCATATCGAATCATAAAGCCTGTACTTGATTCAGTATTATCACTGTGGAACTTTAAATATAATATGGACGATGAAGTAGTATTTGTTGGAATTTTATTTCCACAATAAACGTCAATTAATGAACCGCCGCTATCATTTTCACGAACTTCCAAATAGTCTTGATTACAATCTTCCGAATATTGTAAATTGAACGTTTCAAATAATATATAAACTTTATTTCCAGCTGAAGTTGCCAACGTCCATTCACAATCTGTATTAATAGGGTAAGGTTGCGGAAAATTTGGTGATGCAATAGTGCCTTCTTCTGAGGTTAGCGTCCCACCACATGCGTTTGAAAGAGATGTGTAATGTGCCGAAAACTGTCCATTGATTACGGTACCGTACGTTCCAAGTTCAATAGTTAGAGCACTGCCTTGACTCACAATACTAGGAGGAACACTTCGTCCACAATATTCACCGATTGTAGGGGAACTATTATCATTTCCATCGCGAATTCGTAAAAAAGTTAAAGAGCAACTTCTATTAGTTCTTATATCAATATCGTTCGGTACTGAGAGATGAGTGACTGTCAGTGTAATTTTTTGATCAAGACTAGGGGCAAGTATGGTCCAAAAACAACTCATGTTACTATGACCGATGAATTTTTCACTAGTTATCACGCCATCACGAGTTGCATTTATAATAGCTCCACACGTAACAGTAAAATTGGCTTTGAAACCTTTAGCATTGCCACGATTGTCTGTGACGAATCGTACTGATAATATATTACTCTTGGACACAATTTGTTTAGTCTGTGAATTTGAGCAAATAATATCGGTGTAGTTAAGATTGCTAATATTTTCTGCTTGATAAATTTTTATATTATCGTTGCAAGATTCATACTCGTCATCGCTATACAAGTCTAAGTCTATAAAATTCATTTCTATGCGATGAGTTTTGGGAACTATTATCGTCCAAAGGCAGTTATGATTATTATCATAGTTCTTAGGATAATTTTTAGAATGTATAGTGCCTGAGATTGCAACGATTCGGCCACCACAACCAATATTCCAGGAATGAAAATTGGAAGAAAATGAAACATCTCTCAAATTAGAGCTTTTTGTAAAACGTATCAACATATAATTTGTAGTAGATCGTATGTAGGTACTCGTATTAGACTGGTGACAAAACTTCGTGAGAAGTGGCGATGTCATACTTTGGCCGTTGTATACTTCAATGGCATCATTTGTACAATTCGGAGTATCAGACATATATACTGAATTAAAATTAATTGTTATACTAGTCCCTATAGGACTTTCAATAATCCACTCGCATTCTAATGGCCCTGTAGATGCAATGTCTTTATTTAAAGTGATATTACCATCTCTGTTTCTAAAGTAGCCTCCACACCCGTAGCTAACCCATTCAAGCTGAAAGCCTGACTGAGGCATGAAAGACCCTGACACGAATTTTATTTGTAATGAATTACCAACTATGCCATTAATGCGAGGTGCGGACGTTCCACAATAGTGTTCGGAAAATTGAGGTTTACTTGTTTCTTTCCACTGCAAGTAATCGTTCTCACATTCTCCATCAGATAGCCCTGGCAGACTCCAACTCCCACTATAAAAACTAAACCCTGTTCTACGATGGTTTTTATATATATCAAAATGATTAAACGTAACATTGATTTTATTACCTCTTGGGACGTTGATAGTCCATATGCAATTCAAATTTGATTCGTAGTTATCTGGATATCCAGGACTTTCTATTAACCCATGTTTTGCAGTGATTAATGTCTCACATATGGTCTCGTAGTTTAGTAGAAAACCCTTATTTACAACATAAGCGTCGGTTCGAAATTTGATAAATGCAATGTTACCTGTGGTTTGTAAGTTAATCGAATGGCTCATAGAACAATATTTTCCTAAACTAGCAGAATCTTCGTTTCTACCGTCAAAAACTTCTACATAGTCGTCTCGACAAGCTAAAGTTCTTTCAAGTTCTAAATCAATGAAATGTATTCGAATTTGAGAACCCTGACTTGAAACAATTTTATAGAAACATTCGGCATTCTCATAGTAGTTTTCTGGGTAGTTAGGAGATGATATTAATCCTGACGGACTTGTTAGAATACCACCACATCCTGTTACGGTCCCATCCCACTCAATTTTAAAGCCATATCCTGTTATAAAAGCATCTGAATGGAATCGAAGGTACATTTTATTTGATACTGATGTGATGTTTCGTGATCGAAAACTTCCACAATATTTTCCAATTAAAGGGGAGTTTTGTGTTAACCCGTTGCGAATTTCTAAGTAGTCGCCTAAATTACAACTGCCGCCGAGAGGACGCTCCAAATCAAATTTTGATATATGGAGTTTTATTTGTTGTCCAACGGGCACAATGATAGTCCAAGTGCAGTCACGATTGGGTTCATATAGTTTTGGCCATCCTGGTGAATATATAAATCCACGCGCTTTGACATATACAGAGCCACAATGTGTTCTTTCATCTAGAAATGTATATGAAAGCGAAAAACCGGAGGACCGTACGCTATCGTCTGATTTGAAATTAATCATTAAGCGATTAGTTGCTGTTGTTAAAGCTGGAGGAAATGAAGTTCCACAAAATTTTCCATAACTTTCATTTTTATTATTGACATCGATTTCTATAAGTTCTACGTAATCACTGTGACAATGCGACATTTTTTCAATATCAAATTTATTCCAATTCAATTTTATGAACATACCTGGGTTAGCTATCAACATCCATGTACACTTCTGCCCATTTTTATAATAATGGTTTAACTCATCCCCGGATGGGTGTGTAATTAGACCCGTAGTTTCTCTGTATACGCCGCCACATTCTGTTTCAATGGATGTATAATTTGCATAAAAACCTGTACCTGAAATACTCGTATCAGAATTAAATCGTAAATACAGATAATTGAGAGTAGATGTTTGGGTAGAGGGTATGTGTTGTACGCCACCACAATACTTTCCTAATAAGGTTGCATTTCTATCAGCACCATCTCTAACTTCTACATTATCGTACTGACAGTGAAAATATCTATTATCTTCAATATCGAAATCTATAAAAGTTAATTGTATTGCTTTACCAGGAGTAGTTGCAATAATATATTCACATACTATATTTTCTGGATAATTATTTGGGTATCCCGGAGATGTTACTACTCCGCTTTCTCCAAATATTGTTTTTTGACAAACAGTTTCAAACGTTATTCTAAACCCATTTGAAACAGCACTGTGATCTGTTTTGAAAATTAGGAAGAGTTTATTCGTAGTTGATGTGTATGATTTCGGATAAGTATTGCCGCAAAATTTTCCTACTAATTTTGAATCGGTGGAGGGGCCATCGTAAATTTTTAAATAATCTAATCTACACCGAATCGAAGTTTCTAATTTAAATAATTTGAAATCAAGACGAATTTTTGTATCAGGTCCCGTGCTAATTCTATATTCGCATAACAGGTTGTTTAAGTAAACATCGTTGAAAGACGGCGATACGATATCTCCTTTATCGATATTATAGTCTCCTCCGCAGCCTGGTATACCTGGGATGGGAGCATAAGATATCTGGAAACCATCTCCAGAGCCGTACGAGTCTGAATGAAAGTGTATCAACATTTCGGAACTAGCTGATTGGATTGGTGGAGGTTGGGTGGAATTACAATATTTACTAATTAGGGGATCAGTTGTGTGTTCACCATCATAAATAGCTAGATAATCAAAACTGCAGCTGCTGTGTTTTTCTATATCCAGTGCAAAGAAATGTAATTGAATTCGTTTTCCAAACGAAGTAGTTAAATGCCAGAAACAATCACGATTTGGTGGATACTTACCTGGTGAACCCGGGGAGTTGATATTACCATGTGAGGTCGCGTTAACTTCACCACCACATACTGGATCGATACTATTCCAATGCAGTGCAAAACCTTCTTTGGCGACTGATTTATCGGAACGAAACCATAAATATAAATTGTTATGACTAGACACAATGTTACCACCTTTAGGTGGTTCTCTGCCACAAAATCTTCCTATTAGCTGGCTGGATGATGTTCTACCATCATGAATTTGTAGAAAGTCATACATACATTCGGGCTCCAATTCTATGTCCAATTTACTGAATGTGACATTGATAACCTTATTAGGTACTGTGTGAATAACCCAAGCACATTTTATATTATGATTATATGAATTATTGTTATGTAAAGGGTATACGAGACTACCTTCTTCAGCATCTAATACACCACTACAAGATTTGGCTCTTGATTGACACAAATGTCCCGAATATTCAGCAGTGCATTCACATCTGAAACCGACAGAGCTTTCTTCCCGTCTGCAAGTACCCCCATGTTGGCAAGGCTGGCTTGAGCAGTAGTCAGCCCGGACATCGCAGTGAACTCCACTGTAGCCTTCACGACAAAAACATGTATATCCTGTTAGCAGTGGATGGCAACGACCGTTGATACCACATGGGTTTGTTTCACAACGTTGTGTTGAATTTCCATACATTGAAATATAACAACCATATATTCCTCTTCCATCACCGTCCATTTCCGAAGGGCACATGCATTGCACCACACCCATACTTTCGATACATTGGGCCGAAGGATGACAACCACCATGATTAATATTACAAGAACCCCGCCACGTACAGGTAGATCCGTCGCCTTGATAATCAAATGGACAGGGACCACATATTCGTGATCCAATTGTATTATGACAAGTCACAAGCGGGCTGCAGCCGCCATTCGGAATAGTTAAACATTCGTTGATATCATGACAACTAAAGCCATCGCCCTCATAGCCAGGTGGACACTGACCGCATCGAAATGTTCCAGGTAGGTTAATACAATCGACCTTAGGATTAACAGAGCATCGTGGACCCCTGCTTGAGTCACACTCGTTTATATCTGATAAGCAAGCAATTCCCGTTCCGTTAGTTTCCCAACCCTGATTACATATGCACTTAATACCTTCTCCACTAGAAACAGGAACACAAGTGCCATAACCACACATTTCGTAGTTTCCTGCGGAACAGTCCTTAGCACGTCTGGTGCAGTGTAATCCAAACCATCCCGAAAAGCAAACGCATTCATATGTTCCAGGTCTGTTGATGCATGTTGCTCCGTTCTGGCAACCTAAGTCAGTGCCGGCGAAATTACGACATTCGTTAACATCCACTTCACAATTGAATCCTTCCCAATTAGTCGGGCACAGACAGTAATGTCCATTTGCTAAATTCAAGCAAGTGCCTCCGTTCTGACAGGGTGCAGATTGACATTCATCTTTCAATCTGCTGATTTGACTTTGTATTATTGATAGTCTGTTATTCAGTCTGTTGACTCTTCTCATTAACAGAGTTATGTTCTGTATTATCGCATAAGGATTTGACTTGATTTGATTTTCTAATCTTTCGATTCTTGTTAATAAACCATTTCGACCAATAAGATATTTTTTTAAATTATCATTTGTTTCGTACTGTTCAACGCTGTTAGTAGCGCTTAGGTGAAGTAGGTTTATGTCTTTTACGAAGATACCAGATTTTGGTCCGTTGACTCGTATGTAAATGTTTTTATCTTTAGCTGCTTCCAAAATTAAGTGTCCATTTAGAGTTTTAATTTTTGGCCGATCTTGATGATCTTGACAATGAATACGCACAAACCACACCACTAAAAATAAACACTTAATGAGGCTGGTCGACATTATAGAAACCGTCTGGTGACCGAAACTAAAGAACTTGATACTGTTGTTCGTTTTTATTTATTTGCTGGCGTAGAGGGGCGTATGATCCGCCCCCAAAATAGTGTATCGTTTTACAAACTGCATTGGGCACTGTATTTGATAATGGAATGGCCATATGCTCTTTGATAAGATCATGCAAGCAGGAGAATGTTTTTCTAGAGACTAGAATTAAATTACTAATTGTTGACTTATGTACGGGCGGTATTGGAAGAACATTATTACACATTTATGCTTAGTCATAATGGTGGCAACTATTATGGTAAGGTGAGATAACACATCAGGTTAGTATAATTACACTTTTTACGGACCTTATTCCGTTGTAATGTTGATAATTTTTAAACTGACTAGTTTTGTCTGACCTGTGGCTATCTGTACAAGCACTGACGTTACTTTATCATGATACTAAAGTTTAAACTTGTTTAAACTTTTTCAATGTATTTTTTCAAGTTTTTTTTTTAATTTTTTTTATTCATTTCCTTTTCACTTAACTTTTTTTTTGTTGACGGGAAGGTCGAATGCATTAACGCATCGTCCCTGCGGGATGGTGCCAACCGCAGGGGATATGTTAGGCCTGAGGTAAAGGCGTTCCCTCCATACTCACTAAACATCCTCCCCGGCAAGATCTTCAGTGCGCTATTACGGGACGGCTCGGGATCTGCGCATGTGAGCGCAACTACATCGAGACCGTCCCAACACTGCCCGTCTAGGCACTCCTTACACCAATAGGTGGCCAGCAGCCACTCCTCCACCGACGGCTACTCGACCTGGCACGTCCTCCTGACGAGGACACCAGGAGCAGCCGGGGGACTTCGAGCGCGGTCGTGGCTTTGAAAAGGGCCGTCCGGAACTAGCCTTGGTGGGAAAACAAATACAACTCGACGATGGCATGTGACTTTGAATGCCAAGGGGACACACTTGACATCAAAAGCCACACACCCGCTGAGAAAGTTTCCCCACCACGTTACCAGGGTCCGCCACGAGGAGGCTTCCGGACGTGGACCCCTCCTTTTCATTTACCTACCCTGCTTCTAATTTTATTTGGGGTCAGTGCAGTATGTCTGGACATCAACAATTACACTGCTAAGTATAGGTTTTTACATCCGGCTGCTTGCCTGACACGAGCCCTCATTTGTAATGACTGCTATCTTTCAACAACAGCCGGGACCACCAGCTTAACGTACCTTCAGAATCACGGAGGAAAATCGAGTTAAAAAAATTCGGTCACCCTTCCAACCTACCGACTGCGCACATGGTAGCTTAGCTTTCGTAATCTTTATGAATAATGCACGACCTCGGCTCAATCGACCTCTTCGATTTTTTTCATTTACTCGCGACTTCGTCCCTGTGGGGCAAAATTATACTTTAGGATTTTACTACAAAAATGAGGGGTTTCTCATAAAAACTTTCATCCCCTATTTCATCTCTTTTAGGGGTAGTATTTCGAGATATTCCAAAATATAAATTTTTAACCGAAAAGCCATACTTTTATCAATTTTACTGGATTTTACTTCAAAAATGTCGGATTTCTCATACAAACTTTCATCCGCTATTTCATCCCCTTAGGGGTTGAGTTTCGAAAAATCCAACCTCATCTCTTGCCTACGTCATAAAAGGAACCTCTGTGCAGAATTTCAGCTATCTAGGTCCAAGGGTATGGGCTAGGCATTGATCAGTCAGACAGTGAGTCAGGACTTTGCCTTTTAAATAGATTAGTAAAATAATTTTTAACTTTTATTGTTACTATTATTACAGATCTGTCACAGATAATATAATACTTAATTAAATAGAAAACGAAAAACATGGAAAAAAATCCTGTCATGGATAAGTCATGGTCCTGTCTCAACACTTATCCAACAGGATTTTTTTCCATGTTTTTCGTTTTGGTATCAATTTCAATCATAACTAAACTTGCCAAACAAAAATAAAACAATATAATACTATACTAGTACCTCCTCATTATTATGAATACATCACTGAAAAAAATAAATACAAAATAAAGTTTGAATTCTGAATTTGTAATTCTTCTACAAGATGAATATTCTGTGAGTATTTGTTGCTAATAAAAAAAAATCGGGAGTGGTCTCCCCTTGACTTTCTCGTATACCGGAAACGACTCAAAAGTAGATAGACCTTATATTTTATACATGCATGTTAAATTTGGTTGCAATAAGTTAAAGCATATTCGAGTTATCGTGCTAACGCACAGACACACAGACACACACACAGACATAATTCCAAAAAAAATATTTTTGGACTCGGGGAGGTCGATTTGTTAACTATAATTTGAGTTTGATGTCAGCCTCATGGCATTCCATATTTATTTTTATTTTCATATTCACTGTGAACAATATATAATAGTTACTCATTCTATTTATTTCAAATTAAGGCTGGCACCGACCTCATTACCTAAATAGTTGACATATTGACCTTTAGATCAATGATACTGTATTTAAAAAGAGGTAGATAGGTTACCTTCATACTAATTCAGTCAAAAATGGTCCAAAATGTCATTTGTTGTGTATACCTACTTATAGTTATAGGCACCTAAAGTCTACGATTTCATGTGGTCGTATGTGGCGAGTTAACATGGCCGTATTGTAAGTTGTGAGTAAGACAACATGATATCTAGCAATAATAATAATAATAACTTGGTAACAGCCCGTAAGTATGGTATTAACCAGCTATAGGCTGAGAAATAATAAAAAGAAAAAATAATAATAATAATCTTTATTTTCTTCTCTCACACAGAAAAAGTACAAATGAGCTTTACCGAAAGTACAATATTATTTTAATATTCTATGTGGAGACTGGTATCCGTACTAGGAGATCCTGTATTACAGATTACCAGCCTCTTCACCTCCGAAACCAGACATGTATTAGGTTATATTACCTTAAAACATTTTATCATCTTTGCTCTACTTTGTGTGTGTGTGTGTGTGTGTGTGTGTGTGTGTGTGTGTGTGTGTGTGTGTGTGTGTGTACGTGTTTGGGTGTGTGTCTGGGCGTTTGTGTTTTAGGATAGGACCGTTACAAACTGTTCAGTTGGATCATAATCTAGTGTTTTTAACCAGGTGGTAATGATTTTCTTGCATTCATACTGGGTGTAAAAGACATGAGCAGTCAAACGAAAACCACGTATTCTATACATCAAAATAAGACATATTTCAAAAAAAATATTGCTGGGAAATGATTTTTATTTTTTGGTGTTACAAAAAATTGCAAATTGTACCGCGCAATGTAAAGGGCTCAACTCGCACGCAATTCGCAAAACCGCGATAATTTTGCTTGACGGCGGCCCCGTTCGTTAGTGTCCGTGCGCATCGAGTGAGCTACATTGAACGCTAACGTTTTGAAGCCATTTTTTGTTATGAAATACTAAAAAAAATGATAATGTTTCCTTGGACAATAATTAAGAAATAACGTATAGAATACGTTTTCATAAAAAAATGAAAAAAAAAAATTTGACTTTGACCTTCAATAAAATCGTAACTATCAATTTCCCAGGTATAGTCTAAAGGAAGAAAAATGTTATGACGGTGAGCAGAATACATGGTTCTCGTTTGACTGCTCATGTCTTTTACACCCTGTATTTAGCTAATGGATAAATATTAAGTTGGCTGTTAATTTTGTTGTACAAAAATCAGTAATCATCTACTTGTGATGTATGTACTTGAGCGAGCATCAAATGTTGTCAAGTGGAGACGTGATGCGCAAAAATGTCTCTAGCGACATGATGCCGACTGGAGACAACGTTGCTAAGCAAATTGCCGAGTTGCCGTGAGCAACAATGTAGTGCAACATTTCGCAGTCCAATTTTGCCTAGTGGATACGACGCTTTAGATTAACCAAATCAACCACAAATATGTATTTCCGGGAACTCTGGATCTAATCCTTTAGGTAAACACTTTCCTTTTTACCACCTTCCTGGTCCAATAGTAAAATCAGCAGTAGATTGGGATATTTTAACATCAATGCCATTTAGTAATTTTAACCTAAAGATTATTTACTATGGGGCAAGTAAAAGTGTTTATGGCAAGAAACTTCTCATCATCTTCTAAATAATTAATAATTATATCGTCTAAATAACGTATAACACAACTTGTACTGGATGTACTTGAACACTAAGTATGAGTCGAGAATTTCGCATACTTGAGAGGCGTTCCTCGTGCATTGTTTTCGTTATGTCACTGCATCGACGAAGCACAAGTTTGGAACAAGTTTCACTATTGTTCCCATTGTAACTACTAGTAGGTAGTTCCTGTAGCGCCCAGCAGTAAACTGGAGCATTGTTTCCAATTACCATTAAAATTCCTAAGCATACGATTGTGAGTCGTACTTCAAGTGTTGGTTGCTTATACTATGTTAATCTAAATGAAAGAAGCTCAAAATGTTAAGTACCTCTGCCGCTTTCATATTGTTAGATTTCTTAAATACTAAATAAGTAATCATTTTAAGCATTTATTGCTCAGAGCTTTCATAATTAGATTACCTAAAACATTGAGTTTTCATTTTAGTCATCTACTTCTTTTGGCGGGTGTGCGTTTTAAAAGTAACCTAAATAGTGAGAAGTAGCCTATTCACTATTGCCTTGAAGAAGAAGAAATCTAAATTGTAAGTTCCAGGGAACACAATATCAATAGTTAATAAGTTTACACTCTTCAAATATTGTTCGCATTATAAAAGTGTTAGCAAATCACTTTGTGCGGTCTCTTCCGATTCGGATGCCCTACGGATGCTAGGTGGTCGAGAGACTCCTCGAGATGCTTGGTCTGTTCGAAATTTTGTTTTATTTTGCCCTTTTTACTTTCTCGTATACGCAGTATAGAGGAAGCCTTATAATTGTCAAAAAATTCGACCTCGAGATTTATCTATAAATGTAAGCACACGATAACTAAGTGTAGATAGCTCGCGTGTTGTAGATTGTCCTAAAAATAAATAAATATGTTTTTTTTAAATTTAATGTTTTTGATGTCACCATGACTATGTTAGCATGGTGATACGGATCTCTTTGCTATTCATTTACAACTTCTATTTATAACTCTATTATTAATTGTCATCTTTCTTTATTGTCAATTTGTCATTGTAATGTCTATCGTAAATATGCAAAATTAATGTTGAATAAAGCCAATATTTACGAATGGTTTGTTTCAAGCATGTATCAATTTATTCAACATTAAATTATTAACCGAATAACGAAGCTATGTCCCTAGAAGATAAAGTTGCGACGGCCCAGCCGTCTTCTCACATCTCTCGATACCTACGTCCCGAGCGATTCGATGTGGACCCAACTGCAGCTGGTTCAGACCTGAAGTGGATTCACTGGAGGTATTCTTTTGAAAATTTCATTACTGAAGAATTTGCTTCTGCGAATGATTCAACGAAATATAAACTTCTTGTGAATCATATCTCACCGACCTTGTTCAACTTTATTCGGGAATGTACTCGGTATAGCGAAGCTATCTTAATTCTTAATGATATTTACGAGAAAAGGAGGAACATCACCCTAGCTCGGCATCGCCTTACTACTAGGAAACAACAGCCTGGAGAGTCGATAGCAGAATATTCTAGAACGCTTACTTTACTTGCACACGACTGTCACTTTAAGGCGGTTTCGGCCAAAGAATATCAAGATGAAACGATTCGCGGAACGTTCATTGCGGGATTGTATTCTACAAAGATAAGAGAAAGATTGCTAGAAACTTGCACCATGTCTCTAGAAGAAACTCTGAATATAGCAATGACATTAGAGAGTGCGGAGCAAACATCGCATGTCCTAGAGTCAATCCCAACTACCGCTTGTAATAATGTTACTGTCGAAGAACCAACTTTGATAGAACAATCGCCCGCCCAAAATTTAGCTGTAGTTAACTCACAGAGACGTCGAAGATGTTTTTTTTGTGGTGGGAACGTCCATCAAAGAATCAAATGCCCCGCTTACAACGCTGAATGTCAACTATGCTCTAAAAAAGGTCATTTTGCTACTGTGTGTCGCAGCTCTGGGCAAAAGCGACACGACGCAAACGCTGCTGTTACTACAGAAGCTAATTTTCTATCTGGAGACGCTCAATTGTCAACAATTTTGGCGGCTGCACCTTCAAGTTTACGCAAAGCTACTATACCTATAACTGTAAACGATCATCGAGCAGAAGCATTGGTTGATACGGGCAGTTCTATTAGTTTTATTGATAGCAATCTTGCACGGCTGATGAAACTTAAGAAGAGACCATGTAGACAAGCAGTAACCCTCGCATCTCTTAACAATATATCGTATGTAGACGGCCTCTGTCATGCTAAAATACAAATCGATCGACATGTTCACAAAAATCAACAGCTTCTCGTTGTTAGCGACCTATGCGCTGACGTCATCATAGGACACGATCTCCTGAAGAATCATTCGTCACTAGAACTTCAATTCGGGGGAGATAAAGAACCATTAAAGATTTGTAGTGTGCTTGAAGCCTCAGTCCCGCCTGTGTCTGTCTTAACTAATCTATCGCCTAATATCAAACCAATTGCTATACGTTCTCGGCGTCACTCTGATGAAGATCAAGAATTCATCTCGAACGAAATTTCTAACTTACTGAAAGATAAAGTCATCGAACCAAGCGTTTCGCCATGGCGTGCACAAGTCCTTGTTGCTGGAGGTGGCAACCACAGAAAACGATTAGTTATTGATTATTCGCAAACCATCAATCGATACACAGAGCTGGACGCATACCCATTACCAAGTATCGACTCTATTGTCTCACAAGTCGCAAAATACAAGTACTTTAGTCAGATTGATCTCAAAAGCGCGTATCATCAGGTCAAAATTCTACCTAAAGAAAAGAAGTACACAGCATTTGAAGCTTGTGGTAATCTTTATCACTTTACTCGGATTCCTTTTGGTGTGACAAATGGAGTAGCAGCATTTCAAAGAACACTGCAATTTGTTATTAACACTGAAAGTCTTACAGGAACGTACGCTTATCTAGACGATGTGACTGTCTGTGGAATGGATAAGCAGGACCATGATGAAAACCTGAAAAAATTCATGGAAGCCGCAGAAAAGTATAACCTCACTTTGAATACAGACAAATGTAAATTCAGTACAGAAAGTATCAGTCTCTTGGGCTATACAATACACCAAAACACAATCAAACCTGATAAGTCTCGCCTAGAACCGTTGCTAGCCCTACCGACTCCAACAGATACAGCTACTCTCAAAAGAACACTTGGCCTGTTTGCCCATTATTCTAAATGGATTGCTAATTTCTCGGCTAAAATAAGACCACTAATGCAAGCAGTATTTCCGCTCTCAGAAGACGCAATTAGTTGTTTCAACAATTTGAAGTTAGATATCGCTAAATCAGCCCTGACTGCTATCGATGGGAAAGAAGTATTGACTGTTGAAACTGACGCCTCGGAGTTCGCCATTACAGCTACTTTGTCGCAAAAAGGACGGCCCGTAGCATTTTTTTCTCGCACACTTAATGATTCAGAAAAGAGGCAATCCTCTATCGAGAAGGAGGCTAGCGCGATAGTCGAAGCTCTTCGCAAATGGCGTCATTATTTAATCGCACGACACTTTTTGCTTGTTACGGACCAGCGATCTGTAGCGTTCATGTTTAATCAGACGCATGCTAGCAAAATCAAGAACGAGAAAATAGAGCGTTGGCGTCTAGAGCTATCTTGTTATCGCTATGATATAATTTATCGACCTGGGGAACAAAACCATGCCGCCGATGCACTGTCACGTGTCTGCGCTCACATGAATGCAACATCTGACAAACTTTTTGAATTGCACAACTCTTTGTGCCATCCTGGTGTTGCAAGAATGGTACATTGGATCCGTACAAAGAATTTACCTTACTCAATTGAAGAGGTTAAACAGATGACGGCCAGGTGCCCCGTCTGTGCTGAAATAAAACCAAGATTTTTAAAAAATGAAGGCATACTTATCAAAGCAACTGCGCCATTCGAACGGCTAAATTTAGATTTCAAGGGACCGCTCCCCTCTCACTCCTCGAACCGTTATATATTGACGATAATAGACGAATTCAGCCGTTTTCCTTTCGCTTTTGCTTGCAAGGATATGACATCTAGCACTGTTATCAATTGTCTCAAACAATTATTTTACTTGTTTGGCATGCCAGCATACATTCACTCCGATAGAGGAACATCTTTCATGTCCGATGAGTTGAGACAATTTCTAACTAATCTTGGGATAGCCTGTAGCAGAACTACCCCGTACAACCCACGTGGAAATGGATTGGTGGAACGTTTAAATGGCACCCTATGGAGGACGATCCAGCTGTATCTGCGCTCAAATAAAATGGAAATTGACAAATGGGAGACAGCGTTGCCAGTCGCTCTTCACTCTATACGATCTTTACTGTCCACCGGAATCAACACTACACCGCATGAACGGATGTTCAACCATCCACGGAGAACCTCAAATGGACAATCTATGCCGACATGGATGCTCACGCCCGGTCCAGTTTTGATGAGAAAGAATGTGAGAAACTCAAAATTTGACCCGGCAGTAGAGGAAGTAGAGCTCCTTCAAAGTAACCCGGATTACTCTTTTATAAGGTTACCTGACGGAAGAGAAACGACCGTATCAAACAGATCTTTGGCGCCATGTCCTGATGCCGAAGTGAGATTAACAGACGATGATTTTCGGGTAGATGCCGATATAGAAGATCGCCCCGTCAATGATACTCAGGTGGCTATTGAGGAAGGCCAACCCGTCCATGATACCCTGGTGGACGCAAGTCCTCAGCTTCGCCGCTCTACGCGTGATCGTAGACCGCCGGTGCGTTTAGGAGACTATGTGACTTCGTCTATGGCCGGGGGTGAATGATACGGATCTCTTTGCTATTCATTTACAACTTCTATTTATAACTCTATTATTAATTGTCATCTTTCTTTATTGTCAATTTGTCATTGTAATGTCTATCGTAAATATGCAAAATTAATGTTGAATAAAGCCAATATTTACGAATGGTTTGTTTCAAGCATGTATCACATGGGTAGGTGCCGGCTTCATACCCCATTTACCAAATACCTACCTTGTATAATTTGACATGTACTAATAATAATAAAAATGTAATTATATGTGGAGACTTTAACGTTGACCTTTTAAAAAACTGTAAAGTGACATCTAGATTTAAGGATTAAGTTATGAGTTATAATCTTAAGTTGTCAATTACTACAGCAACTCGTCTGAAAAGTAACACATGCATTGATAATATTATCCATAATAAGAGGGGGTAAAAGCAAGGTTTATGAATTGTCTTTGTCGGATCATGCTTCACAATTGTTTAGCTGCTCAGTAAGGAAAACTTGTACGTTGGATTACTGGTACGTAGTTAAGCGAGATTACTGTACAGATAATTTTAAAAAACCGGCCAAGTGCGAGTCGGACTCGCACACCGAGGGTTCCGCCGTACAAACATAGCGGTTTACAATTTATAAACTGCTGTATCTTTTGATCGCGTTAACTTAGAAGTTTGATTTTTTCACTGCTTAAAGGGACAATAGACTGAGGTATTTGGTATAAATTTCAATTTGATACCTTTATTGGTTCGTGAGAAATAAGGTAGTAAGTTTCATTTTATTAAAATATTTTTATTATATTATATAACTAAAAAAATGTGATTTTCGCAATTTTTCCTATATTTGCATTATATGACAATGCTTCATGCCAAATTTCAAGATTCTGAGTTTACGGGAAGTATCCTGTAGGTTTTGATTCCTTTGCGAGTGTCGGAAATTTGTTGAAAATATCGACATAATCGGCTGTATCTTTTGATTGGCTTTGCTTAGAAGTTTGATATTTTCACAGCTTAAAGGGACAATAGACCTGAGTATTTCATGTGAATTTCAGCTTGATACGTCCACGCGTTCTTGAGATAAAGGGTCTTGACAGACAGACAGACAGACAGACGGACAACAAAGTGATCCTATAAGGGTTCCGTTTTTTCCTTTTGAGGTACGGAACCCTAAAAATTAAGTCACATCTAGTGAATCTTGGTTTTAACGAGGTTTATATGACGGATGATCCAAATGAAGCTTACGATAAGTTTATGGACTTGTTTCTACTAATTTATAATAAATGTATGATAAAACAAAAGATTTATACAAAGGCGCATCCCAAATGGGTATCATGTCGGATAAGGACAATGAATAGACGGAAAAATAAGATGCCCTGGAAATATAGATTAAGTAAGAATGAATAAGACAAAAAACGTTTTCAAGATTACTATTCAAAATATAAAACCATTATAAAATCCACTTAATAGTCTTAGATTGGTATATATATACATGGATCTTACAAAGACTTTTGATCACGTAAACCATAACATACTTCTGAAGAAACTTGAATTGTATGGAGTGCGAGGAAATGTCTTAAGTTTATTAAACTCATATTTAAGTAATAGAAGACAGAAAACACGTCTAACCAGAATATATGGCAAAACTAAAATGGAATTAACATGCGAGTCAGCCATCGAAACAACTCGTCATGGTGTACCACAAGGCAGTGTCCTAGGGCCAATTCTCTTTATTATTTATATAAACGATCTTCCAATATCCTGGAAAAAGACCTATGATACTGTTTGCATATGATGCTACAATTGTATGTTATGATGAAAACGAAATAAATACGTACCTTGATTCAGTTAATAAATGGTTAAAAAGTAATGATCTCATTTTAGATTTAGAAAAGACTAAAATAATGAATTTTAAATAATTTAAAGGGGCAATAATATTTTAGAAAATGAAGCTAAATATAACAATAATAATAATAATAATAATAATAATAATAACTTTATTAGCCATAAAAATACAAGTAACTGTTACATTAATGAATGTAGGTACTTATAATTAGTTATGAGTAGACAATTGTAGGTAACAGTTAAACAATGTCCACTACCGTCCGCACTAGTATAAAACTGTATTGCGGCAGTGTAGTATTCACCGCAACCATTGACCATTTTAACTTGCCACACGCACAGCATCACGTACGCGCAGTTGGTAGCTCAATTAATACTGGTGATTCAGAAACCTTATATTATAGTACATGCAAAAATGACAGAACAGAATTATCTTACACCTAACTAAATTAATCCAAATTAGAAAAATGTTTCTTACTTAATGTTCTATTATTGTAGGAAGTAACTTAAAAGTAATTTTTTTTTTGTGTCAACATAGTATAATATATTTTATTTTATGTAATATTTGTATACAATTTATATTTTATTTTTATGTAGATTAAATATTTATAGATATGTAAAATTTTACAGTATAATCAAGCATGTTTTCTTTATGTAAATAATAAATAAATAGATAGACTGTAGCACTTAAAATAAGTTATAATATATATCAATAAGTGTATAAATATATATAAATACAAATTTAATTTTATTATTATTCTTCATATGTGTGTATGTTTGATCTTAATTTTGTACGAAATTCTCAGTAGCGTTATAATCTAATGTAAGTAAGTAGTCGGTAATTAATGCATTGAATATATAATTACATTTTTCCCTTAATGTAGGCATGGTTACACTAATTTTGTTATAAAGTCGAGGCCCCAGATAGCACAGAAAGCCCCGAGCCATAGTGGTTCTGGGATAAGTAATACGGTACACAGTTGGAATCCGTCTTTTTATAATAATTGGAGGAGGTATGATTTTATGTTGTCTAAGTAACACAGATTTTATAAATAGTTGACGGACAGATAGCACAGAAAATTCGTCATATAGTTTTTTTGTTGGGTATCGCATAGGCTTGGAATTTATAACTTTTATTATAGCTCTTTGCGCCCGTTCCACCTTAATTAGATTAGTTTTCTTAGCGCCCCCCCAAGCTGTTATTCCGTACGTTATTATTGATTGACACAATGAGACATATATCATTCTGATGATAGCCCTATCTTTAATGTGTTTTATTTTCTTGAGTATAAATTATAAGCATACTCAAGAAAATAAAACACATTCTTATTCTGGAACTTAAATGTTCAATTTGTCTCTTCCAATTCATATTCCGATCCAGTACTACACCCAAATACCTTATATATTGTACACTTTCTAAAGCAGTACAGTTGCAAAGAGAGTTATTATTACATTTATGTAATATTACACTTAAGTTTGATGGTTGTTTGTTATTATATATGCTGAATGTAATGTATTTAGTTTTATCCATATTTAGAGTAAGGATGTTATGACTAAGCCAATTAGATACATTTCTAAGCCCAACCTCACTGGATTCTTTTACTTCGGACCAAGTGGGTGCATCAAAAATAAGTACCGTATCATCTGCAAAAGAAAGTATTTTTCCATTTTTTATTTCCGTATTGGTAAGGTCATTTAAGTAAATTAAAAACAGGGTCGGCCCAAGGACGGAACCTTGTGGAACCCCATAGTTAATGTCAATAAACTCACTAGTTACTCCGTTGATACAAACTGCCTGTGTTCTTTCACTTAAATAAGATTGAAAAAGTTGAAGTGGAACCCCGCGTATTCCTGCCATTTCCAGCTTACGTATTAGTATGGGGACGGAGACAGTGTCGAACGCCTTTGATAGATCCAGGAAGATTGCTAGGCATTTCCTGTTTCCGTCAAGTTGATTAACTACGTGATTTGTTAAATTCTCAATTGCATTTGTGGTTGATAACTTTTCCCTGAAACCGAACTGATTAGGTGAAAAGAAATCGTTGCGTTCAAGATAGCCGGTTAACCGACGATGCAAAGTTTTCTCCAATATTTTGGAAAGTACAGGCAACAGTGAGATGGGCCGGTAATTGCCAACCCTATCTGCATCCCCATGTTTGTGAATTGGTGTGATTACCGATTTTTTTAGCGATTTCGGAAAGATTCCAGTTGAAAATGATAAATTACAAATATGGGAAATTGGATGGGACAGCAGTTCGACGCCCAACTTATAGAACATAGATGACAAACCATCCCACCCCGTCGATGAGGTTGATTTAAGAGCCATTATGATATTTTTTATCTCATTGGTATCAGTAGGCAGTAGTGTTAGGGATCCTGGAGGCGAGCGTTTTGATGTAATGTTTTTAACTAATTCGGTTTCGTCAGTATTTAAATTTAAAAGTGTTGTTTCAGCTAGTGATTTACCCACACTTGCAAAGTATTCGTTCACGTGGTTGACGGACATCACTGGGGTATTTTTAATGTTGAGTAGTTCATTAGCTGTTCTGTTTTGAGTATCTAGATGACAAATCTTCCTTATGACACTCCATGTGGCCTTTATATTATTTTTATTTTTAAGTAATTCTGAGTTTTCATATTGAGCTTTTACACTGTGTAGTAAATTATTACAGTGGTTTCTATACCTTCTGTATGTCACGCGTAAAATTAAATTGTTTGGATCTTTTTTTTGCTTTTGATGTAATTTGTCTCTCCATTTAATACATCGTAATAACCCTGGTGTTATCCAAGGCCTGATAATGGTTTTCCTATTAGAAACAGTCCGGGTAATTGTATATTTAGTTATGGCTGATGAAAGTATGTTAAGAAACCTACAAGTTGCTACCTCAGGGTCGATACTGTTATAAAATTCTGACCAGCTCACTTTGCTTAGATCTTCAATAGCTTTTGCATAATCGATTGATTTTACGGTTTTGGATATTTTACGTTGCAAGATATTGTTGTTTAAAGATAGAATAATAGAGGAGTGATCAGTGATACTTGTATCATGTACCAGAGTAGTCGCTGTGTTACCTACTTTTAAGAAACAGTGGTCTAGACAAGCTGAACCACGAGTGGGGTAAACATGACTGGGTAACATGCCATGGCAGGATAAGAGATCTAGATAGTTGGACGATCTCGAGTCCGAGTTATCCTCTCTTATGTCAATGTTAAAGTCTCCTGCTAGAATAACATTTTTAACATTCTTAATTTTACTCAGTGCCTTGTCAAGTGAATTTAAAAATTCGTCTATATTATACTTTGAAGGTGATCTATAAATTGCATATATTATAAAATGCTCATTAATTTTGACAATCAAACCATCAGCGTCAACCATTTCGGGTTCATAAGCATACACGTTAAGATTTTCGTTGACATAAACAATAACCCCACTATTTTGATTAGTGTGATTAGTAGTTGTATAGGCGATGTAGTTAGGAATTCTAGGTACGTTCATTAAATTTAGGAGCCAACATTCTGTCAATACAATAACGTCAATTTTAGATTTTAGTCTTGCTAAATGTAAAATGAGATCATCAATATTACATGCCACACTTCGAATATTTTGTACAATAATGTTGAAGTTTCCAGCCATCTTAACCAGCATCTCTCTGCAATTATCAATGTCGTCCACTAGCAGAGCATTTCCAACATTGACATTGCTGTCAATGTCAGTATTTATATTTTGAATGTCACCTGTCATTTTTATACGATAATATTGTTGAATAAAATAAGAAAATAACTACCCAAGAGACGACATCGATAAACACCCCTAGACACAGATAAAAGAAGCTGTTCACACACCTAGCTGGACGAATAATTAATTGATCCAAATAGACTATATGATACATTAGATAATATACTATTATTATGGATATATATTTATTGTAATATATTAAACGTGATAAATGTAAGTAAATATTATGGTACTGGTATATTGACACAAATCCTAACCTAATTAGATATAAAAAAGCATAAAAAACAGGCATGCACTTAACTCTAAAAAATATCTTCTTTTTGAAACTAGTCATGTGTACACTAGATAGTCAGTCAGACCGATTTTTCATCTTTAGATCTTCTATATCTTGAGCACTATATATTCTAAATGCTGGGGAACCGTCCTCTTTGCGCAACATTACATTTCCTTTTGAGACCCAGCAATACTTAAACATCCCTTCAGCAACTAGTTTCTTTCCATGGGCTAAGAGCATTTTTGTTGTGGGTGTCAGTTTGTCAGACACGTATATTGGCTGCGATATCATCCCTAGACCCAGATTTCCACTATTCAATTTCATATCTTTATTTTTTACGTTATATGATCTGATTGCCTTTAAAATGTCGGTTTTTTTGTTAATATCTTTGACTTTTAGAATAATCGGAGCGTTCTCTCTGCCTCCTCGGTAAACTTGCTTCAGATCATTCACGTCAATTTTTAAATTAATTTGCTTTAGCACCGCAGTTACGACTTCAGTTACGTTTTCATTTTCTAACTTTGGTACATTTCTTATCTCAATAAACTTCCTCAAGCTATTTTTCTGCATATTATTTAATTGTTCTTCTAGAGAATAAATTCTTTTATGGGAATTAATACAATCTACCTCTAACATTTGAATCCTCTCCTTCAGCTTCTCTTGTCCTTCTCTATTTTCGTTCAGCAGTCTTTCTATCTCAATATTGCTCTCAATTAGTTTTGTGTTATTTAGTTTTAAATCATCTATTGCTTTATTTAGACTTTCAAATTTATCTTCTTGATTCTTTTGAAATTTATTTAACATGTTTCTCATTTCTTCACAAAAGTCATGAAAGTTTTCTTGTTCTGGATGTTTTCTCTTCCTAATATTAACGCTATCGGGGTATTCAGTATCGTCCTGAATACTTAAATTAGGTTCTGATGAGAACATAGACGCTCCAGTTGGTGATCGTAGCATATTTTATTTTTGCGTATACTGTGTCGTCGCCGTGCCTACGCGTTTGTTCGAGTATCTTTCTATAGCACTAAACGCGGGTAGTTCACTGTTCACTGCTGTGTATAACTATTTCGATTTCTTTATTATGGAATATTTTCATCTAAAACTGGCACTTATTTCACAAGTTTAAGTGTAAAAACAAGTTAACTGTACTGAACCAGTAAAATAGTGATTATTTTCATGGTATTTTTCGTATAATGAAAACAAAAACACTGTCAGTGACTGGACGTGACGTTTACTGTACGGTAGGTACGCGATGAATCCTCACAATAAAGAGATAAGTCAAATTCTAAAAACTAAATTGCTTGGAGTATACATTGATAAAGATAATGAGTTGGAAAACTCATATTGAATCTGTCTGTAGTAGGATATCGAGATTTTCATACGCATTATATAAATTCAGTAAAATTTCAAGTCGTGATGCTGTACTTACATCATACCATGGCTATGTTGCTGCCAAACTACCCTATGGCACAATATTTTGGGGCAATTGTAGTAACATAATTATGGTGTTCAGAGCTCAAAAACGCTGCGTACGAGCAATTTGTAACTTAAAGCGGACAGACGGCGTAAAGAATATTTAAAACAATAGAAAATACTTCCGCTAACATCAATGTATGTGTACGAGGTATGGTTACTTATCCGACGCAACACAAATTTATTTACACGAGTAGTAAGTCATCGACGTAATGATAAGCTTATTGTAAAAAATTCAAATACGGCACTATACCAAAAAAGGTTTTTTTAGAAGTACGGTATTTTACAATAAATTGCCAGTATACATAAGAAAACATGATGATTTTATGACTTTTAAAAGAGCTATGTCGGACTTTCTAATAAGTAGAGCATTCTATAAATTGAAGGAATATTACACCCACCGGGTTTAAAAGGAAAAGTCTTTTTATTTCTTGTAAGGAGTCTTTTTTTCCTGTTATCAATGTGAATTTATGTATGTTATATTTGTAAATATTGAATTAAATGGTATAATTTATTAATGTTTGTGTAGTGATACATGTAGAATTTATGTTTTTATAATTTTAATAAGGAAATAAATTGTAAATGATAATGATGATAATATTGCATGCTCTTGATGGCAGATCACAGAGAACTATACTAACATTAAAGTAATAACTAACTATGTACCTGTGTATCGCAATAAATTTGATTTTATTTGATTTGAAACGTTTATTCCAAATAATGAGGTTAGCACTGACCTCAAAAAAAAATTAGATTTTTATAAACATAATTTTTATTTCTCCGTTTTTAGTTTAGAAGGCGGTTTTTTAATTTAAATATATATTATTATTAGTGTTAAAAGTATATGCATTTTCAGGAAACTATCTCGAGATCTTTAAGACACAAAAGTGATAAGATTATGATTTCATCGATGTCAACTAAATAGGCATTAAGGATGTCTCGTCGGATATCGATAAAATTTAAATGAAACCAAATGACAAGCACGAGCTTCCAAAGGTCGAAATAATCTTTAAAATCGGTACCCCCAGTAAAGAGTTATGAGGTGACAAACATAAAAAAACATAGTCGAATTGATAACCTCCTCCTTTTTGAAGTCGGTTGATAAATAGGTCCTATCATTTAAAGTTACTGAATAATTTTATATACTTACTTTAATTGAAAAATAATTTTTTTTATTCATTTCCTTTTCATTTGCCTACCCTGCTCCCAGTTTTATTTGGGGTCGGTGCAGTATGTCTTGTCATCGACAATGAGGATCCGTAACGATTTTAACTATGAATGTAGCTTTGTAGACAATTAAAAAACAAAATAAATGGTACCAAATTTTTTTTTCTACGATGAAAATTGGCGAAGTTATGACGAAAAAACGGATCGGTCCGCCAAGCGGCCGCCTGGCAGGCGTGTGACGTCACTCGGCACTACATCACTGCCGACTATACCTGCGCGCAGCGTTTCTTGCGAACATATCGTATTAAATACTATACATATTGTTTTTTTGATGTTATAGTGGTGGACAAAGCCTATTCAAGAGGTTTCGTGACAATTTAGTGCAGTTTGAGCAATCCTACTAATTTATAAACACGAAAGTTTGTATGGATCGGATGGTGAAAGAAGTATGCGAGCGTATATACGTCTCTATGTCTTTAACGCAAAACCTACGGAATGGATTTTAATTAAAATTTGTAATAATATAGCTCATACATCAGAATAACATATAGATAGGCTACCTTTTATTGCGAAAAAGGGTTCGAAGGGGTTGAAATAAGGGATGAAATTTTGTATGGAAGTTCTTAATTTTTAAAGAAAAGCCATGAAACTTGAATTTAGGCACTTGATAAAAAAGAAATAAATTTAAATATTTGTTTTAGCGTTTTTGAAAAATTTTGATCAGAGTGGGGATGAAATAGGGGATGCAAATCGTATCGAAGTCCAAAAGCCACGATTTCACGCCTTCGATTTTATTAAAATTAGGTACATACAACATATACTAGACCTTAGGTCTAGTATATTTTTGTAGGATGTTTTGTAGGAAGCTACCTTTATTTGTAAAAAGGGCATGAAGGGGTTGAAATAAGGGTCGAAAGTTTGTATGGGAGTTCGTCATTATTGAAGATTAAAACATGAAACTTTGAATTTAGGCTTGATAAATAATAAATTGATAAGTAATAAATAAATATTTTGTTCATGTTTTTTAAAGTTTGGCTCGTTTGGGGATGAAAGGTTGTATGTAAAACTAAGCAAAGTCACGCTTTCCTATATTCGATTTTGATGAAATTTGGTAAAAATTTTGACTAGACGCTGGGAAAGGACATAGGTTATCTTTTATTTCGAAAAAAGGCTTGAAAGGGTTGATGTGAGAGATAAAAGTTTGCATGGACGTTCGTCAAGATTATAATTTAGGCATTGTTTTTTTCCCTAATAGGTGAAATCATCATGACTTTTTATCCTCACAATGATGAAATGGGTGATGAAAGGTCGTATGGAAATCCAAAGTCCCAAAAATGCAGCCCAAAATAACTAACCACGCGGACGAAGTCGCGGGCATAAGCTAGTACTACAGCTACATATAGATAGTAGCTTACTAAAATAATTAAGTGTAATTTCGATTATATGATGGCGATTGTATGATGTATGATTTTATATTATCAAAACTACTTATACATACAATTTTTTAAATCTTGGAATGTGTAGGTACTTTGCTGAACAAAAATGGATTTTTTTACTCAGTTTAGTTTACAATGTTTATCTTCTATCATTACCGTGATTTAGTCAAATATTACTTATCCAAATATACATAATAATTTGCAATCATAATATATAGGTACCTACTATTTGCTTTTATCAAATTTTCTGTTAGAGATTTTGCCGACTTTTGCTGAATTTCTGGTGATAGTTTTATTTATTAGGAATTAACAATATAATTTGACGGATAAATATATGTTTTTTGGGGTTTCACTGCGTAACACATTTAAATATATTATGTCAAAGTGAGAAATAATGTCCAGGCCTATGTCCAACAGTGGGTGTCTCGGCTGAAATGATGAAAAAAAAATCTAAGTATTTCTCGATTTTTATAACTATTTAAAATAAAATTTTACTCACGAATTATATATTATTTAAAAGTATATAATACTGGGTGTAAAAGACATGAACAGTCAAACGAGAACCATGTATTCTGCTCACCACCATAAAATTTTTTTTCCTTTAGACTATACCTGGGAAATTGATAGTTACGATTTTATTGAAGGTCAAAGTCATAATTTTTTTTTTAATTTTTTTATGAAAACGTCATCTATACCTTATTTCTAAATAATTGTCCCAAGAAACATTATAATTTTTTTTAGTATTTCATAACAAAAAATGGTTTCAAAACGTAATGTAGCTCACTCGATGCGCACGGACACTAACGAACGGGGCCGCCGTCTGGCAAAATCATCGCGGTTTTGCGAGTTGCGTGCAAGTTGAGCCCTTTACATTGCGCGGTACAATTTACAATTTTTTTTAACACCAAAAAATAAAAATCATTTCCCAGCAATATTTTTTTTGAAATATGTCTTATTTTGATGTATAGAATACATGGTTCTCGTTTGACTGTTCATGACTTTTACACCCAGTATGTATTTAAGATTATCAGGAATAAAATCATGTAAATATCTTTATTAACAAGGAAGTTATAACTTTATGAGATGATGATGAGTAAAGTTTTATGATGTCAAGGTGAGAAAAAATATTATTTTAAGTACCTACCTACTTATACCTCTATTATTTCTAACTATTAGAAATAAACTATCACTCACGGAATATACATTATTTAAAAGCATATTTATTCAAGATTATCAAGTAAAAAAAATCATGTAAATATCTTTATTAACACGGAAGTTATAGTTAAATGAGATGAAAATGAGTCAAAGTTCCTAGTGTGCGGCGACTCGGAGCGGGCGGATAGTGCCGGGTGACGTCACAGCCATGCCGTAGAGCGCAGCGGATTAAATAAAATCAGTTGACACAAATTGCTTCATAACTTTGCAACGGATGGACCGATTTTGATGATTTAAAAAACATCTTTATTGTGGTACAAAAATGAATGTTACTATGTATGTCGTATTAGGAAAAGCCATACCATTACGGGACCTCATTGCACTGGTAAGTATAGGTTATTAGGCCGGGTTTCCATTGACGCGGAGCTGGGCGGAGAGGAGCGGAGAAGAGCGGTGAAAAGTCGTGAGTGTTTCCACTGAAGTGGAGCATAGTGGAGTAATGAAGCGGAGCGGAGTTGTGCGGAGTGGAGTGGAGCGGAGCGGAGCGCACTTTTGGAATTACGCATTTTTGCGCTCAGTTACGACTGTTGCGACTTTTTTTGAGTTCGAAGAGAAAACATAGATTCTGGATTCGACAACATATAGAATATCGTTCTGTGCATGGAGAATTTTCAACTTAATTACAACCTTGCCTCTCCGCTCTAGCTGTCCTCCGCAGAGCAACGCCCCGCTGTCCTCCGCAGCGCAACGCCCCGATGTCCTCCGCTCCGCATCGCCTCGCTGTATTTTTATGAATATCCGTTCAGCTCTGCTCCACTCCGATCGTGCTGTTTCCATTGAAGCGGAGCGGAGATTTCAAGCATAGTGGTTGGTCTATTCATGCACCGCTAAGCACCGCTCCGTGCAGCTCCGCGGCAATGGAGACCCAGTCTTACACTCGGCTGCCTGCCTGACACAAGCCCTTATTTTTAATGACTGCTATCTTTTAACAACAGCCGGGACCAGGTTAACGTGCCTTCAGAATCGCGGAGAAAAATCGAGTAACAAATTTCGGTCACCCATTCAACGTACCGACCGCGAGCTTGGTAGCTTAGCTTTCGTAATCTTTATGAGGAATGCACGACCGGCGTCGATTACGAAACATGACTTCATACGCAACTGCTTATTCCGAAGTCGGAACGCGAGTCGTCTGAAGTTGGACAGTCAAACCGCTGTCGGTGACCATAAACAATTTCAGACCGATATCGTGAATGGAAGAGTGAATGGAAGTTTGCTATAAGGTCTATTTTGCAAAGTAAAATTCGAGACACGCAATTACGTACGCTATCGTTTGGTTTAATTCCTATTTTGAAATTCCGGTTTCGGAATGAAATATAACCGATTTCGGTGACGGATGTTAATTGCTATTACGAAACGCCGTTTGACAGCAACGATATCGTTATTTGCTATCGTAAATACGATACAACTCCTGTCAAATCCACGGTACCTTTTTCAACTTCGTTGGCTTTCGTTTGCTTTCGTTTTAGGGATATAAATTCAAATAGATATGTGATAGGGTGATTAGATATGGAGTTAGTGAAACCTAGTCATTATTTTACTTGTGAATAACGGCATGGGCTTTTGTAACTACATCTTATTTTTTCCTGTACCTGAGTAATAGATACTAAATATACAAGGATCTTCAACGAAATGCGCAAAAAGAAAAAAAATGTTGGAGAAAAAAAATGGGCATTTAAGTGAGAACTTAGATAGACCTAAATTATAGTAGGGCATGTAGGTAAGTAGATATTATCTATATGCCCTACTATAATTTAGGTACATATTACTTACCTTTACTATCTGTAGGTATGCATGCTAACTTGACAGGTAAGTAATATGCATCTAGTAGGTATATCTGGTCATATAATAAAGGCCTGCTGAAGTTTAAGACATCACCATATAAGCATGTGCCTATGTATTGTATTATAGATATAAATAAATGCTTATGGTAATAGACCTATCTACTTACCTATATAAATAACATATTATAAGTAATATGTATTACCTTAATAGTATTCTAATGGTGAAAGAATTTTTGCAATATGTCTAGTAGCTTTTGAGTTTATTATTTACAAACACAAATCCTGCCTTTTTATAGGTAGTATAGAAAACAAACTGTGATAATACATTGCTTGCATAATTTACTTTGCAAACTTGAAGATTTACCTGGTCACACCACATTAAAACAAAGCGAACAGAAGCAAATCTAAAGCTTAAAACTTTTATTCGGCTAATCGATACAAACCTACCGATATCAATCAACAATAAACTCTTGGTTTATGAATAGAATAGAATAGCCTTTATTCAGACAATTTACATTAGATTTCATATACAATAATAATATAATGATGCAAATAATAATATTATGATGCAATCAAAGGCTAGTGAGTTATAGTAATCAGCAGGCAAGGAAATTTCTTATTGCTCAAACATTTTATCTTAGGAAGACCAACAGCTTATAAACTAAAAAGACATATTAGTAACAACTGAAGCCAATTAGAGGTCCCCACTAGTAGACAATTACTTAACTTGATACCAGAAGCTAATTTTAGTATGTAGTAATAATTAATTGTGGTACTCTTGCTGGAGAGTGAGCATTCAAAACATCTAATTATGGTTTGGGAGCCGTTTCAAAATTTAATTTTTTTGTACAAGGTTTGCTGGTTAGGGTCTGTGGGGCCCCTCTGAGCTTGGGAGCCCCGTTTCACTGCACCAGTTTGCCCCTGTGTAGGTCTGCCACTGCTACCTATAGTATCTGTTAATACTTCCATTTACTTAATCATAAATTGTCAGTATCTAAAGATTTCTCAACTTTACATAGCTCCAGAAACTAAAAGTATGTAGGCATTTATGGCAAATAATAAAATAAATTACATTTTATATATACTTCCATGCTCACACCAATTAAGTATATAGTAGCTCAAATTAAGTACCAAGACCATTTTAATATACATAATAATTTTTAGATATTTATATAAATAAACTTAAATAAATGTATCTATATACCTATATACAATTATGACTTGCCAACAAATATTTGTGTTTGTCACACAAATATTTGCAGTTACCAGGACTAAAAACCCGGACCGCCTGATGTGTAGGTATGTATATTGACCACTCCACCAAGACGGCATCTGAACAAATATAAACTTATAGGCTATACAAACAATTATTTCTATACCACACGGACGTCTCATGTTTGTTTACTAAAGGGTTCTTAATTTTTGGGTGTTTGGTTTGGTGACCCTTTTATGCAGGCGACAGGCTGGCTATCTATCACTATGTGGAGGCACTGCATGGTTATACTGCCAGATGTGGCTTTGTGTTACGAAATGTTGCCTAAGGCTCTGCTCAACCACTCTTGGGATTATTGAGCGTGATCGTATGTATGCATATCTATATACCTATAAACTGTTTTGACTCCATTGTCGTTGAGTGGTAATGAATGTTGGATACATGTCAAGAGGTAAAGCTTTGATTTCCGGCAGAGGTAATTGTTTGCATGATCAAAACAATGATTTGCTTTTGAATTACGATTGTTCATACATTTACAATAAAGTTCTTAATGATACATCATTTCGTGTAGATAATTGGTGTGTGTGTGTGTCAAAATACATATTATTATTATTCACACAATATATGTATATTGTAATCAAACTTGATAGCATATATTGAGTGCTGTAGTAGGTAAATAATAAGAAAAGATGGCCATTAAAGTAATTTTATTCACATTTACATATTAAACTTACTAAAATGTACAATGTACAAAAAACACCCATTTATAGATAAATTAATGACATATTAGATTATAGCAATAAATAAAATAAGTTTTAATTGTAAACTATTTCTATCTGTAACTGGATAACATTACAATTTTATTCATCGCTTATATGATAAATGAATTCCACATTCTTATTCAAGTTTGAGAAAAACTTAATGTGAACTTTACATAGAAATTTGATGTATAATTTGCTTGACATTATAACTCAATTTTAACGACTGAAAATAATAAATACCTCGGCATTTGAGTGGTGAGAAGTGAGATTTTCATTTAATGACAATACACTAGACAGTTTAATTGCACTCGATTGATTTTATGTTTCTTCACTATTGCAAACTTTCATTACAATTTTTTATGAAAACGAATCTCATAATCCACCAACTGATATAATTTAAAGCAAATTTTGCTTTGATAGTAAACAGCCTTATATATTATTTTTGCAAGACATGTAGATGTTTAAACTTTATTGAACTTTAATAAATCTTCTGTGTATACCTACCTCTATCTTCAATGGTTTATTTTGGACAGAATGTAGTTTAATTGCATTGTTATGAGCTGTCAGTGATGATATATGAACTTATAAACCCTTTTTTTGCTTTATTCTATATGACGATGACGATAATCCCAACGGACAATTCAGATATAATTAATCATATAATAAGTTGATGCACCACACTATTTAGTTTAGTTCTTTTACACTTGATTAACAGATGTTAGATGCCCAACATATTACACGAAGTTATCAGCGCCATCGTCTTCAAACGGATACTTGTAATCTGTAAAAAAAATAAAGTTTATTACAATGATATTGGTTTATTGTAATTTGTTGACAAACATAACCTATATTTATTGATGAAATATAAAGTTAACCCATCTCCCAGTTAATTTAAGATTAGTTTCGTAACTTCCGCAGATTAGTTACCTGTTTTTAAGTTTATTATATTTGTATATCTCCTTGTTTTTACTATTTGACTTTAAATTGCAGTTAAAGCACAAATTAATATTTTTTTTCTTAAATTTCCATGTACGGCAAAGAGATCTAGCCCATACAACCAAGTCTTCAGTTTCATATTTTCTTTCTTGATTTCTTGCAATAACATGTGGGTGCCACACATATTAATGCATCTAGGGAGTGCTTGGCGAGAAATGCATAGTACAGACCTAATAATGATGACTGATGAGAATTGTATATTGGGATTTACAACGACAATACAATTCTCAACGTCATATACACAAAACCTTTTTTTCAATGACTCCTCATAACTGTTCGTCAACACTGGATGCATAAGCAACGAAACGACACCACTTTCACTGCACAAAATCCACTCCGAAGCAATTTAGAATTATCGAAATAAAGATCGACATCAGTGTTGCCAATGCAAATTTTTAGGCGGCTGTGTATGTATGTACAGTAAAAAAGCCGTGTTTATATGAAAATGGATCAATGGTGGGCCGTTTTACTGCTAAAAGCAAACAATTTTTAAAATAAGCCAAATGCAATAACTTTATAGGGAAAACTGGAAGCCACACTACCAATAAAAAGTGAAGACAAAAAATGTGTCCTTGAAACTTTTTGTCTCTTTCTAACCACTACCAGTACACGTATTAGTTAGACGGTCACGTGGCAGTCTAATACGTCATACATAGTCGTACGTAAGCATAGGTATTACTTGTGTGGAGAGTTAGAAAGTGCAGGTAGGAAACGGAAACATTCAAAGGTTACTTGGGGTCAAAAAAGTTATCTTCACTCCTTTATCGATAGTGTGGCTTCTTTTACCTATAAATTTCTTAGCCAAATAACTAATGTAATGACTGTAATAACTGTTGTAATGTTTTTAGCATTAATTAAATGTTTGCAAATTTTGCTTATTTTTTGGAATAAATAATAATAATATATGTTTGTAATGATTTATTGCGAATAAAATACAGAGTTTGGTAATAGATTAAATTGATAGTAGCGAGCGGATAGCGATGAATGCGGGGATGATCTTGCGAAATTTAATTCAAGTCCCGCGGTCATGTGGTCTGGGGTGGTCCGTCTTCTGATTGGGCGACTGTCAGATATCGCGTGATAGGCAGCCAATGGTGCAGCATTACGTTCACATGACGATGATGTACGTGTTCCAATGAGGCAAGGGTCCGATATCTCAACAAAGGTCTGAACATGCCCCCGGCCTTGGAAGCACCTGCGTCCAACGTCCAGCTAACATTCGTCGGCAACTTCCTCAAACCCAAATAGTGGACAGATTCGAGGAAAGGCGCGTCGAACTACTCCCGCTGCAGTCTGGATATCAGCTACCCGTGTAACTCCATCTCGTCCCGGCTTGGTAGCAATGATGCGGCCTAGATGCCATTTTAGAGGTGGAGAGTTATCCTCTTTGATGACAACCAGCGTATTGGGTCGTATGTCATCTGCATTCACCTTCCATTTCGACCTTGTTTGCATTTCCGAGACGTACTCCTTACTCCATCGAGCCCAGAAATGTTGTCTCAACTGCTCTAACCTCTGGTAGCGTGTCAGCCGATGAGCAGGAACCTCAGTCATCTCGTCTGTAGCGGGCGCTGTGAGGGGACGACCAACCAGGAAATGAGCGGGACACAAGGATTGGAAGTCATTGGGATCGGATGACATGGGACTCATAGGTCGGGAATTCAAAATGGATTCTACCTGTGATAATACTGTGCTGAATTCCTCAAAAGTCAAATGTGCATTGCCTACTACCCGTAATATATGGTATTTGCACGACTTGACCCCAGCTTCCCATAATCCACCAAAATGAGGCGTGTGTGGCGGTATGAAAGAAAACTTAATATCTTGACTAGTTGCGTATTCAATTATGTCTTTGGAGCAGTTATTTATGAATTTAGTAAATTCGTTAGCTACACCGACAAAATTTCTGCCATTGTCAGAGACTATTTGTGCAGGTTTGCCGCGCCGAGCAATAAACCTTTTTAGTGCGAGAAGGTATGCGTCCGAAGAAAGATCACTGACAAGCTCTAAGTGTACAGCGCGAGTAACAAAACATATGAATAAACATATGTAACTTTTCACTAGTTTCGAGCCCCCACCTCTACGGTTCAATGTGAACACTGGCCCAGCGTAGTCTACCCCTGAATGTAAAAAAGGAAAGCTTGGAGTTATCCTCTCCTCCGGTAAGTTGCCCATAATAGGAGATAAGGTTTTGCCTCTCAATCGTGTACAAGTAACGCAGTCATGTACAGTGCGTCTAGCGAGGTTCCTACCCCCTACTGGCCAAAAAGTTTCCCGCACGTTATACAGCAACGCTTGTGGTGCAGCGTGGTGCAATCGTTTGTGCTCGTGCCGAAATAACAACACCGTAAACCTATGTTTAGATGAAAGTAAGCTTGGATGTTTCTTATCGTAACTAAAACTAGGGGAATATTTAATTCTCCCACCTACTCGTAAAACTTTATCTGTATCAACGAATATGTTGAATTTACTTAAATTATGCTTAGAACTTAAATTAATATTATTAGATAACAATTTGTACTCTTCCGAAAAAGATCCCTGTTGAGACAGCCTAACTAGCGTAATAGTTGCACTCCTTATCTCATCAACAGTGAGCGGTCCGATACGTATATTGCGTTTATTTCGGGTATTATAGATAAAACGGAGTACATATGCACCAGCGCGTATCATACGACTAAATTGAGAAAATCTGTTAAACGGAAACCAGAAAGTTTCAATTTCTGTATAGAATGTACAGACTACCTTCGGTTTTATTTCTGGTAAATCTGTTAATGCGATATTATTGTTCAAAGGACATTTAAAGTTGTAATCATGTAAAAATGATGGCCCTTGCCACCATAAACTAGAAGACTTGAGTTCATCTAATCTAACTCCCCTGGATACTAAGTCAGCAGGGTTATCCTTCCCATGAACATGACACCATGGCAGTTCCTGAGTTAGTTCTTGTATTTCAGCAACCCTATTCTGAACAAAAGTCTTTAACAGTTTGGGAGCCATGCGCAGCCAACCTAGTACAATGGTGGAGTCACTCCAAAAAGTTATATTATTAAATTTATAATTAAGTGAATCGGATAATTTTTTGTACAACCTAGCGCCTGTTAGTGCCGCGCATAATTCCAGTCGCGGAATACTAACAGGTTTTAATGGTGCAACCTTTCCTTTAGAACAGTACAAGTTAACAATTACGGACTTGTCACTGTTAATTGTACGTAAATATATTACTGCCCCATATGCTAATTCTGAGGCATCAGAAAAGATGTGAATTTCCCGGCGTACAGGATCACTGCCTACAACATGTCGCGGCACGCGTATGTCATTTAGAATCGACAAGGAACTTGAAAATGTGTTCCAAGTCTGCGCGACGTCACCAGAAACTTCATCATCCCAACCTATCCTCAATAACCACAATTGCTGCAGAATAATTTTAGCTTTCATAATGAATGGACTTAATAAACCTAACGGATCAAAAATTTGCGAGACCGTTGACATTATGTATCGTTTAGTTATTATTTTGTTTTCATTTTTAAATTGTGTATTGTAATTAAATTCGTCGCTAAAATTACACCAACCCAAACCTAACGTCTTTGAGCTAGTGTTTTCTCCCAAAGATAAATCCTTAGATAAATTATTAATATTATGCTCCTCCCTATTTAATGAAAAGTTAAACATCCATTTGCGAAGTGGAAAACATGCGGAACTCAAAATATTTTCTAAGGAAGAACATAAATCCAATAATTCATCCTTTCTGTCGCAAGAGAAAATGAAATCGTCAACATAGAAGTTTTCGTTGATCGCCCTGGCAACGTCAGGCTTTGCACAATCAATAGCTAACTGCTTCAGACAGCGACAGCTTAAAAACGGCGCTGAGGCAGTCCCGTAAGTTATTGTGTTTAATCGGTAAATATCTAAAGGTTCTGAGGGATCGTTGCGCCACAAAATTAATTGAAGATCCCGCTGGTCTTCATGAACTAGACATTGCCGATACATTTTCTCAATATCTGCGCACACAGTGTATTTGTGATACCTAAACCTGAGCAATATAGCAACGAGGTCGCCCTGTATCGCCGGACCTACCATCTGCAGATCGTTATACGAAATGTTGTTACTTGAAGCAGCACTAGCATCAAATACCACGCGTAACTTGGTTGTGGTGCTGTGTTCACGAAAGACACCGTGATGCGGCATTATGTAATGAGGGCTACCGTGACGTTCTATACGACTCATGTGCCCAAGACGTATGTATTCGTTAATAAAGTCTGTGTATAATTGTTTGTAGCTAGGATTCCGTTGCAATCGTTTTTCTAAAACAAGAAAACGGTTCTTCGCTTGCGTATAACTTTCGCCTAATGCCTCGGGTCCCTTCTTAAGAGGTATGCGTACGCAGAACCTTCCGTCATTATTGCGCGTAGTATTTTTGACGAAATGTTCCTCACAATAACGCTCCTCATCGGTGCGCGTATCCCGAGAAAAAGACACCTCTTCAAGCTCCCAAAACATACGTAATTGCGTTTCAATTGCTTGTGTGAAATTACAATTAACGAATTTAGAATGGCGCGAATAGGAACTAATAGGCCCGGAGACTATCCATCCGAATTTAGTATCTAATAAGAAAGGGCCATTAGATAATTTTATTTTATTATTATTGTTGAGCAAATCCCAAAATTTGTCTGCGCCTATCAATAAATCTATATTTTGAGATTCATAAAAGTGTGGGTCCGCTAAGTTAATATTATTCGGAATATTAAATTCCGTATCTTGCATAGCAACAGCTGGTAGCGATGACGTAATGGTCGGCAATACAAAACATTGTATTCGCGTACTATTAGTGGTCGGTGCGCGATTTAATTTCGACGTCACACATAAGTGTTGAATTTGTGACGGAATCACCAACACCGCGAATTTCTTGAGTGGACTGTATTACTGGCGGCTTTAGTAAATCACACAATGCTTGTGTAATGAAACACCTCTGGCTACCACTGTCCAGAAGCGCGCGCGCAATGTGATAATTGTTTTCGTTGTCTGCTATCTCAACCAAAGCCGTTGACAACAAAACGGGTTTCATAGTCGGTACGTGTGCACCGCGTAGCAAATTATTTACGTGAGCTTTGTTTGCTTGTATTACGGTATCTTTTTGCACCGATGAGAAGGATGGTGAGTACGGGGTAAAGACCGCGGGGGACGCGGACTGCTCCTCCGTGGCGAGAAGCGGCACTGACTGCGAGCCCTCAGTGGCGTGCGACAGATGAAGTGCGACGGAACTATTAGCATTAGCGGACGTAGTATGACTATCGGAATGTATTAGCGAATTATGTTTTTTGTTGCACATTCGACACGGCCCGAATCTACAAGTTTGGACAGTGTGACCGGAACGTAAACAGTTGCTGCAAAGTTTTTTGTCGTTTATAAACTTAAGCTTAGAGTCTAAATCGTAATCGAGAAACCTTTGGCAAGAATACAGTGGATGATTTGCGTTACACATTAGACATAACCTTCTTGTTAGATCACGCGGACGGTCTGGTGACTTATTTGTGGAAACAGTGCAATGAATTTTAGTATTTTGTGTTAAATGTTTTTTATTCTCAAAGTTGTTTTTATTGTGAGATAGTTGCAGTGTTTCCAGCATATCAGCCCGGTCCTTCAGAAAGGTCATTAGGTCATCCACTCTGAGCTGTGCCCTTGGACTACTATTTCTCGAGAACAAAGTGCCTTTATACTGTTCCCATTCGCGTTCTGTAGTCGGGTCTAATTTAGAAACGATCATATATATAATTAAGGTGTCCCACGACTCAGTTGGCTCACCCAGTACTTTTAAAGCACGTAAGTTTTTTAGCACCGTATCAATCAACCTTCTGATAAGAACATGCGACTCTTTAGCTAGACATTGCATTGTAAATAATGCCTTGACGTGATTATGCACTAACAATCTGCTATTATTATACCGATTGAGAAGCAACTCCCATGCAACGATATAATTATCACTAGATAATTCAACTGAATTTATGACTAACTCCGCACTTCCCTTGAGGGATGATTTAAGATAGTGGAACTTTTCTATATTGCTTAGCTCGTTAGAATTATGTACTAAAGATAGAAAAGTGTCTCTGAATTCTAGCCATTGCTCACATGAACCATTAAAGGTAGGCATCGAAATAGTGGGTAACTTTACAGATTTAATACCGTGGCTGCACTTCCTAGCAGTGTCAGTGGCCTGACTTGGATTTAAAAGGTATTCAGCTTGCGACATTATAGCGTAATAGCTGTCTTCGAACAGCTCCCTTTGCGTTAACTGCTCATCTACATCAGAGGCTAACTCTTCAAGCTTATTTTGAATTTCATTAAATTCATTGAACAAATTAGTTGCTCCTTGAACACGCAACTTTAGATCTATGCGGTTTTGCGTCGACATAGAATCAAGATTGAGCAAAGCTACATAATTTGAAAATTTAGTCAATCTACCCTTTACAATGCCGCGCTTTTTTACTAAGTCCCTGAATAAGCTATCATTACTCTGTTTGTAGGGAGACTTATCGCGAACATGGCCAGATTCTAAGCTCATTTTAGTGAAGTATGGAATGAATTGGGTACTCACGTTTGCCAGGCAACTGTATCAGTGGAAGAACTGGGTAGCAAGCAATACACTAGCGGAAATTCTCACTGAAATCACGTGAAAAGCACAGCATTACACAGTGGAAATGGAGTTGAAGGGGGTTAGGCAGGATGGGTGGTCGTACCTTTTATGCGCGTTATCAAGTACGAGACCGGTAAATCCTCCAATTTGCGGCTATTCCTCAGCTCCTCCTTGGTAAGCTCAAGCGGGTCGCGAGCGCGTATGTTGGTTGGCGTGAAATATTCCAAATCCTGGTCCAAATATTTGCCTGGATGCGGTTCAGCAGGTCTTTATGTGGCTCCGAAGGTCCAAAAATGTTTGTAATGATTTATTGCGAATAAAATACAGAGTTTGGTAATAGATTAAATTGATAGTAGCGAGCGGATAGCGATGAATGCGGGGATGATCTTGCGAAATTTAATTCAAGTCCCGCGGTCATGTGGTCTGGGGTGGTCCGTCTTCTGATTGGGCGACTGTCAGATATCGCGTGATAGGCAGCCAATGGTGCAGCATTACGTTCACATGACGATGATGTACGTGTTCCAATGAGGCAAGGGTCCGATATCTCAACAAAGGTCTGAACAATATATTTTCACGCTCACACCAATTATCTAGCCCGAGGTAAGTATCATTAAGAACTTGTGTTACGGATACTAGATAACGGACATTTTTTTTAATATACTTTAATTTTAGATATTTTTATAAATAAACTTAAATAAATATATAAACAACCATGACTCGCAAACAAACATTCGTGTTCGTCACACAAACATTTGCCGCTACCAGGATACGAACCCGGACCGCTTGATGTGTAGCCAGCTATAGGTACTGACCACTCCACCACGACGGCGTCAATAAAAACAATAATTTTTAATACTATTGGAAGAAGTGAGGGTGTAGTTGATCCCTTGCGCTATTTTTATAGCTTCCTCTGGCGAAAAGTTCGGAATCGGATACATACTCAAACCATGTACTTAAAAGTATCAGTCAAACATTCTAAAAGTAAATTTGATAAAAAAGAATAAATTAATTACCTCAGAATTTGTGAAAAGCCATAGAATTTGCTACGGCCACAGGGTTGCAGCCGTAGGCCGTGGATTTTGAGTTTTTTTGCGCTGAAAGCCGTAAATCACGATAATTGCCGTAGCATTGGCAGCACTGATCGACGTCGGGCCTATTCTATTCTATTCTTAATTAATGGTATTCGCAAATCTAAAAGATTATGCATTTTGCCAATGTCAAGTGAAAACTTAAGTATGTATAGTTTTAAAAAATTGTACGGTAGATTTTGGTTAAAACTGGAGTCTCTCAACACGTGTTTTTGGAACACGAACTCGGGAGAAACTCCGACGTCGGGCCTGTTTAATAAACGCGACAATGACAGGCGACAGGTGACAATTTGACAATTTGTTGTTTAAGATTATTACTGACAAATGTGTCACAGTGGAAAATCTACAAATATGTCGACTTGTCGTGACATATTTGTAAATTTCTGTTTAATAAACAATTTCGCTTGACAGGCGACAGGTGACAATTTGTCAGGAAAAACTTGTAAAATTTGTTTTATTAAACACTAAATTGTCATGACAGGTGGACATATTTGTCGAATTGTCAGAAATTTGCGACAGGCACCCATACCCAATGTCAAGGAAATTCGACAGTGACCTAATAATTTGAAAAAATGGTTTTAACATCATCGACGGATAGTAGTAGTAGTGATGTTACATATTTGATGCAAACGACATACATTTAAACTAAGAATTAACTTTTCTTTAGATGTAATGATAGCATATTTCTAGAACGGTTTCGAGTATTTAAAACTCCCGTTAAATACTTAATAAACAAAATTGGACAGCACACACAAAAGCAAGATTATTATATTTATAAAATTACCCTGATATTCATCATACGCATAATTCGAAATCGTGATATGACAAATATGTCAAAAGTGACAATCTTGTCAATTGCCGCGACAATTATGTCAAAGAATATGACATTTGTTCGTTTAATAAAACTGACAATTATGTCAAAATGCGACTGGTGAAATCTGCCAATTGTCGTCTTTATTAAACAGGATTTAGTCTTACAAATATGTCAACTTTTACATGTCACATTTGGACATATTTGTCAGTTTTTATTAAACGACAATGAGTCACACCAACGTTTTTTGTGATCAGCATATCTAAAAAGTAGATAACTTGAGAAAATACAATCTGTTTTTATTTTTTTCCTATCTTCAAAACTGACTGAGATATTAAACGTTAACGTACGGCTTCCGCGGGAAACTCCGACTAAGCGTCCGCTCCAGCGCATGACGTCACGGCGTCATGTAAAAAAATATATTTTTCTTGGTCTTTCTTTACTTTAAGATACTATGTTGTTTTAAAGAAATTGATCCTTATGAATGACTCTTTCGGTTGGTATCATAAAATACAGGATGTTTTGTTTTTTTTCTCACATTTCACCGGTGAGATTCCCGGCTCCAGCAGGTGATTTTTCAAAAATCTTTAAATGCAGTTTTAATTATTTTTGAAAATAACGGCCACTCACTCGGCGGCTATCAAAAGAGCTGTCAAGAACAATCGGCAGGCGATGACGTCATCACCCGCCGAGGGGTAGCATGTTGGCTTTTTTGCTTTGTGTAACTTCCTTTGTTTATAAATACCACGCTTGTGGTATATCTTTAGATTCCTAGATAAACTAACTAAAATCTAAGACTACTTTGAATAAAGAACATTGTATAATGATTAATTTACAAACATTTGAAACCAGGCATAAGGGTATTTCCGACTTTAATATGTCCTAAATTTATTAAATAACAGCCAATACATCACAAACTACACTTTAAATTTAACAAATTAACGAAACATACCTAGAATCTGATAAATATAGCACATTGACAAACTAAATTTGATTAAATAGCGTTTGATTTGACATAAACGGCATTAAAATCGAGTTGCAAACTCGAAGTCGGGCAGTGTGTCATATTATGACACGAGATGACACGTCACATTTTAAATTTTTCTTAAATGGAGTTATATTTTATTGAGGCAAAGGTAACTTAAAGTCCCATCCTAATTGTAAAATCACACGGTACAAACATCAATCGTAGAGTTGAGACTTAACAAATTATCGAAAAAATGGTTTTCAATATGTATGACAGCATGCCATATTATGGCTAGCCGCCCGATTAGCGCATGACAATCGGATCCTTATTAGGGCAGCCGCCGCGTCAGGGATAAAGGAATGTTTCCTTTCAGTAAAATCTGCCATCATAAATATTAAGGGTACTTTTCCTCCAACCAAGGTTTTTTTTCCCACCCAGAGGCTTTAGACAACATGCATTTCGACAATCGCTCTCGCTATCGCTAATTAAAAAAATGTATGGGATTGACATAAGCAATCGATCACTTTTCGATTGCTTATGTCAATCCCATACATTTTTTACTTAGCGATAGCGAGAGCGATTGTCGAAATGCATGTTGTCTAAAGCCTCTGTATATAAAAATTTAATAACAATAATATTTAAAGTAACTGCTAACACAAACACTTAAAATAATAAGTGCAAACCACTTTACAAATCAAATTAAAAGAGTGTAAACCTCGTGTAAACACTCTGCATCACCCACAATCGGACATGACTGTCGCACCGTGACGTCATCTTACGAGCGCGCGAAGGAAGGCAATTTTAATAAACCGGTGAAACTTTACAACGCTGTAATTTTGGAAATCCTGGCCCGATTTCGATGAAACAAAAACTATTATTATTGCCACGAGTACGCGCATTAAATGCAGTAATATTTATAGTAAAGTTTTGATGTGTCGGTGTGGCTCATTGGCGCAGAATCCGACTTATTTGTCAAAAACTGACAAAATTGTCGGATTGTCGCGTTTATGAAATAGACCCCAGACGCCATGGTTTCCCGCTAAACACTCATGCACAGATTAGAAAGACTATGTTTAGTTATTTTTTAATTTTCCCTATTACGGGACGGCAAAGGGATCTAGCTCATACAGCCAAGTTTTCAGTTTTATATCTTCTTTCTTGATTTTCGCAATAAAATGTGGGTTTCACACATTTTAATGCATCTAGGGAGACCTCATGATGGTAACGGATGAGGTGGAAATCCCACTATGTAATTCTCAATATACACCACAAAACCTTTACTTCAATGATTCCTCACAACTGATTGTAAACACGGATGCATAGGCAATGAAACGACATCACTTTCTCTGCACAAATTCCACTCCGACATAATTGTGAAATATCGAAACAAAGATTGGCATCCAGACGCACTGGTTTCCCGCCAAACAATCTTGACGTTTCTTAGTTATCGTTTACAGCTCAGACCAAGTTTACAGGGTCTCTACGCACACAGTAACACAAAACGGTGTATGCAGCGCCTTATAATGAGACGGCCCAAAGCAAAAGGCTTGCTGAAGTTTTTTGACATCACCATAATCATTTGCCTATATTTATATGTATTGTATTATAGATATAAATAAATGCTTATGGGTGATATCAAAAAACTTCATCATCATCGTAGGTATCAGCCGTGAGACGTCCTCTGTTGGACATTGGTCTCCCCAAGGATCTCCTGCGCTGCCCGCTGGATAGAAAACAAAATAAAACCCTGTCATGATAAATTGCTGAGACGGGACATAATTTTTTTTTTTAATTTTACAATTTTAAGGGGATAGCAGGCTTGTATGGAGGTTTGGCACACTTACTCCAATAATTTTATAGGTAAAAACTGGGAGATTGAAAAATATGTCCTTAAAACCACTTAATTCCTATTTGTCCCTTTCTAACTTCTTTATAACTACTCTACGTATAACGTATTAGACAGTCACGTGACCGTCTAATACGTCGCACGCTTAATAATAAACCGGAATAAGTCAAAATTTCACTTTTTTGGGAAATCGCTGTCAAAGTTTTGGGTCTCTACCTTGTTGTGAATATTTTGATGTTTTTCTCGTGTTTATGGTGCGATTTTTATATTCTTGGTCTTAAATTGTAGAGAGATGTATAGCAAATTTAACTGACGTAATAGTGTAATTATATCATTTATATAAAATTAATAAATGGAGTTTCTTTTTGAAGTTTCGACTTATGTCAGTTTAGTATAAAAATTAATGATAAATTATCAAAATTTTTGCAAAATATTATTTAATAATTCAGTTTAGTATTAATAAATAATATAATCTATTTAGACCTTTATAACTTATTACACTTTAAAAGTAAAACGGAAATAAAAGTACAGAAATATTTTGCAAAACATCTTTATATTTGTCAATGTTAGTTAACAGTTTACATTTGAGTTTTTTATTAAACTGCTTTCTTAACCTGATAACAATTATAGTTATAGTAAACAGTCGTAATAGGAACTTCTTATAATTTGTACTTAATAATGAACGTAATTTCTTAACAATCACAGAATACATATTAAAGTTAAGTTATCAGTTATCATTAAAGTTTCAGTCCTCAACAAATGCTTTTAGTTTAAGATTTAGCTTTACGTAATATGTTAAACAACAACAAAAATGTAATACAAAATATAAAAAAAACACTATGTGCCATCTTGGCTTGGGTCGAATGTGGGTTCGGTAAAGTGACAACGTAATTAAAAAATCTATGAGACTTTATAGATTTATTTGTAGAATTTAAGAAATAATATTGTCAAATTGTAATTAGTCTTACAGTTATTCAATAACTTATCTACAATTATAGGCTTCTTACAGTAACCAGGCAACCACTGTTATTTTTTTATGAAAAGGTCCAACAAATGACTCCATTCCACCTGGTAAGCAGAAGTGGAGTCCAACCAAATGCGAAGACACCTAGCGAGAAATAAACGGCCGCGCTAGCTACCCTGGCATTTCCGACCTGAAAGATGCTTCTTCATGCCTCTTTTGAATCGCCCAGGATTGTAAAAAGGAGAACACAAGTATGCTGGCAGTGAATTCCATTTCTTGATTGTGCGACATAGAAATGAGTTGTCAAATTTCATAGTTCTCATTGGAATGGTAGCCACCACAGATTATTAACTCTATGGTAGCCACAGTTTATTAGTGGCATCTTAAGCCAGCACGCATGGTCCATAAAAGGAAGAGATATCAGTAGAGAGTCAGAAGGGAATCAGAAAGCATTGAGTAAGTACTTGGCGAAGCCATCCCACAGGTGCGAGCAATAGTTTACGCAAGACCATACTTATGTCTTATGTAGCAAGCACAGTTGATCTGGCGTGAAAAAACGCCTTTCCAAGTTCAGGATTTCGAGTTTCCGTGAAGCTGTTTATATCACGCTTTCGATGTTATCTTTTAGTTTTATTGAATTCGCTGCAAACCTCCATAGCAAGGAAGCTGATAATGTCAGTAGTGTCAGTGTTGAGCCCTGAAGAGGAAGGGAGGGAAAGGAATGACAACGTTTTCATTGTAAACACACACACCTGAATTTTCTTGGCATTGAACCCAACCTTATTTGTTGGACTCCATTTGGAAACAAGGTCCAGCCCCGGTTGAGTTCAATGACAAGATTCTAACGATTCTCCACGGCTTCCGTTTATCCTGTCGTTGTATGTCCTAAATAGGCCGCATAGACTGTACTATCGTCTGCATAGCAATGAACGTCATCATATCATAAGCAGAAGAAAGAGTGTACGGGATATAACGGAGCCCTGGGGAAAACTGGTATTCACTGACATGAACTTTGAACTCCATCCATCAGATAGGGCACGGATTCTACGCTCATGCAGGAAGCCAACCACCCAGGTACAGAACATTGTCCGTATAAGGTGGTTAAAGACAGCGACTTGGATTTTTTTCCTTTTTTTTGATACAGATGTGTACGACTGAACGCTGTTACGTCAATGCTTGGCTTTATTTTGTTTCCCTTTTGAAGTTTTTCTTTTTTGGTATCTTTTTACCTCAATACTGAAACTATCAGAGACACAGGAACTTCATGACTATTCAGATGGTGGAATAAATAAGTTATTTGATTTATTTTTGTTTCTGTTGTCACTAGTGTACACATAACTACAATCGTCTTCACTCAAATCGACTTCGCTGTCATCGGTAAATAACGGATAAAACACATAATTTGGCATGGACTTGATATTTTTTCGTGAGCTAGATGGATCCAAAAAACAATAATAAATAATTCTGTTTCAATGCTGATTGATGACATTATATTACACTTATATTTATTTATTATTAAAACACATTTAATTATTTTACGAAATCCAGGTGTTCCGGATTAACAATTCTTTCTTTCAATGTCATTTACCTCTTTGTTAGGAAAATTAACAGTTTTCTGGCTAACTAGTTTTTAGTCACACGTCAGATTCTTGAGAATAAGAATCAGAACTAACTAACTAGCAAATACTTGGTGATAGCATTTTCAGGCAAGTGTGATAATTTTTATTCATTCTGATGATTGTAGGTACTTAATATTAAAAACCATTTTATTATAAGAATAGCAAATTGGTACTTTTTTAATAGTATGGGACTTCAATTAATTAATTTCTGTAAGACTCGTCATCATTACAAAGTTTCGGAGACGATTCTTCGGGTATACGTGTGTTATAATCACAGCCTGGTAAGTGGGAACATGAGCATGAGTAAGACGAACCCCCAGTAGACAAGCCAGAGTAAGACGAGTCTGAAGAAGATGAAGACGAACCTGAAGAACTGCTTGAAGATAAGCTAGACTTCCTGCGTGGTGGCGAACTGGACTTTCAGAATGGTGGTGCCCTAACTTGTTGATTCTAACTCCCTGTATGGTGGGACACGGATCGTCAGTTGGTTCATTCGTCGTCAGATATTTTTCGTTGATTAAACTCTAAATTAAATAACACAGAAACAAAAATAAAAACCCTCAATTAATTAAGATTTCACATCTATGATTTAATCCCTGGACGATTATTAATATCCAGACACAATTGATTTTAATTGTGTTCTCGCGCTCCTGAGCGCGAACGGGGCTTAACGAGTTAATAATAATATCGAAACATCCAATGTCCAACATCTATTATCTAATATTATACATAACCTACTTACTGAGACCATTCCAATGAGCCCAAACACGATACCTCTGCTGTTAGTTGTTGAGGTATTGGTTTTGTTAGTAATGCTGCAGCATCAGGTAAACTTACCATGTTTTCGGGACATCATTGAAGTAACTGTACACCAATTTTCTGTCAAACATGACTGTTAAAATGTTTAAGGGTATATTTAACTACGAAAATACGATGCTATTTACTTACTATGGAATAATTTTATTTTTGCGTTTACAAACGCGTAAATATAATACTAGAAAAATGCACTGAAAAAAAAAAAAAATCGACTTGCCTCAGGCGGGACTCGAACCCGCACCTTCCACAATCCGGGTGGACGCGTTGACCAATTTTGCCACCGAGGCACTGCTTTTCGCTGTCGAAATTTGTCAGTGCTTGGTGCTTATGTTTTTATGGTAAACATCGTTTCATCAAATCTTTGAAATTTGCACTTCCAAGACCCGAACGAAATATTTTTGCAAATATTTGACGCCCAGCTAAGATGAAACTACCTTACATTATGGAATAATTTTATTTTTGCGTTTACAAACGCGTAAATATAATACTAGAAAAATGCACTGAAAAAAAAATCGACTTGCCTCAGGCGGGACTCGAACCCGCACCTTCCACAATCCGGGTGGACGCGTTGACCAATTTTGCCACCGAGGCACTGCTTTTCGCTGTCGAAATTTGTCAGTGCTTGGTGCTTATGTTTTTATGGTAAACATCGTTTCATCAAATCTTTGAAATTTGCACTTCCAAGACCCGAACGAAATATTTTTGCAAATATTTGACGCCCAGCTAAGATGAAACTACTGACCAATTTTGCCACCGAGGCACTGCTTTTCGCTGTCGAAATTTGTCAGTGCTTGGTGCTTATGTTACGCGTCCACCCGGATTGTGGAAGGTGCGGGTTCGAGTCCCGCCTGAGGCAAGTCGATTTTTTTTTTTCAGTGCATTTTTCTAGTATTATATTTACGCGTTTGTAAACGCAAAAATAAAATTATTCCATAATGTAAGGTAGTTTCATCTTAGCTGGGCGTCAAATATTTGCAAAAATATTTCGTTCGGGTCTTGGAAGTGCAAATTTCAAAGATTTGATGAAACGATGTTTACCATAAAAACATAAGCACCAAGCACTGACAAATTTCGACAGCGAAAAGCAGTGCCTCGGTGGCAAAATTGGTCAACGCGTCCACCCGGATTGTGGAAGGTGCGGGTTCGAGTCCCGCCTGAGGCAAGTCGATTTTTTTTCAGTGCATTTTTCTAGTATTATATTTACGCGTTTGTAAACGCAAAAATAAAATTATTCCATAATGTAAGGTAGTTTCATCTTAGCTGGGCGTCAAATATTTGCAAAAATATTTCGTTCGGGTCTTGGAAGTGCAAATTTCAAAGATTTGATGAAACGATGTTTACCATAAAAACATAAGCACCAAGCACTGACAAATTTCGACAGCGAAAAGCAGTGCCTCGGTGGCAAAATTGGTCAACGCGTCCACCCGGATTGTGGAAGGTGCGGGTTCGAGTCCCGCCTGAGGCAAGTCGATTTTTTTCAGTGCATTTTTCTAGTATTTACTTACTTTTATTTCGATTTAATTACAATTTATATCTTAACGTGTGTCCGTATATATAAGTACGTACATCCAGTATCAATACTCATCATAAGAAGTTTTTAGGCAACGCAGCTTCCTATTTGCAAACGTAATATTCAGGTCAAAACTATGGAACAGGGTAATTTATTACTTTTTATGAATAGATAATTAAAAGTTTTTTTTAATAAACTGCAGCAATTGCTAAAGTTCATTAAGACTTTAGGATAATTTAAAATATAAACTGAAATAAATACAAGTATTTTTTAAATGTGCTGATAGTTTTGGTAATAAAGTGATATAAAATGAATTGCTTCCCGAATTTAAGTTATAATTTTATACTAAAACGCACTAAAAGGCAATCTTTTATAACTATTTAAAAATAATTTAAAGATAAACCGCAACAAGTCTAAATAGTACATGCTGTATTTTATCACCGTTTTCAACTTGAGTGAAATAAAAAGAAAACATGCTAGATTAGAAAAAAATAATGTGAAATAATCTCACCTGCGTTTGCAAATAAACCGAATTATCTCACCTTACTCCACCTTAGTCACAAAACAATAACTCCTATCTCACATCGTGGTCGCCGCATTACTGAATGGATCACTATCGCATGAAATGCATTGTCGCGTGCTTTTCTAATAAAAAGAAGAATGATCTAACAAATCGGCCATTTTGGTTTGTTTCACACGGCGAAAGGATTGTACCTATTCTTCATTCGTAGTTAGTTCGTTTTATTAACAAAAGTGGAAATCCTGATTTTTTGACTTATTCCGGTTTATTATTAAGCGTGCGACGTGTGCTGAGGTAGGTTAGAAAGGAAAGTTAGCGGTTTCAAGGACCAATTTTTGAACTTCACTTTTTTATTTGAGTGTGGATTCCAGTTTTACCTATAAATTTCTTGACTTACCCCTTTTTTCGTGTTTGGTCACGAAATGAAATACTAATACGCAAATATTGAAATACTATTACGCATTATGACCCTTATTATTTTCTTATTTGTTATGGTACATATACCTACAAACACCTTTTTGGGTGTTGTTATTGATGTGTTTTTACACTGAGGCACTGCACACCAGAATTTAATAAATTTAAAAAGTGAACTAGAAAAACACACGATATATATACTCACGCGAACTTCTCACTTGCATTCTCGACCGATGCGAAATGGATGACTTTGACAGTGCAGCGGCTTTGGTATGGTACAGTGAACGAGAATGTGATACGGTTCTCTTTTCTCGCCCGAGAAACCTTTGAAGCGGGCCAAAAAACCGACACCGAGCCGAGAACATGCGAGCCCGAGAACGAGAACGCGAGAAACTAATCACATTCACGCTTCTCAGATGTCTCGGGGATTCTCGGCGTGAGTCTGGAGGGCGCATTACTGCGCATTATGTTTGTAGACACAACTTGACCTTTACCTAGGCGTACGTCACGCCCGTCAAACCCGACGCCATTACACTGTGAGCTGTTTTCGCGCATTATTGAAAAAATATTGGAAAATGTCTTTCAAACTAAGTTAAACATTAGTTTAGTACCGAAATAAATATTTTTTCGTATATAGTAAATGTATACGTACACTACGAAAGAGAATTTCAAAATCTTTCGTCATGGCTATTGTCAAATGAAAACATGGCTCAAAAGTCTTTAGGCCAAGCTAATTCCGTTCACTCTTCCATTCACTTTAATCGGTCCGATGCTGTCTGATGTTGTTTATGGTCAACGAAGTTGGGAAGCTTGTTTTGGGAATAGGTTGCTAAAACGTTAATCGTCCGAAAGCCGGCCGCAATTGCGGGTATCGTTTTTTACGTTTGGTAATAGACGCCCAGCTCAATGGACCTCTTCGATTTTTCTTTATATTTATTATTCAACTAGCTTTTGCTCGTGACTTCGTCCCCGTGGGGTTAAAATTATACTAAGGCCCGTTTTATAGAACGCGTTTCAAGAAGCATTTGAACTCCAATCACGTAAAGCTAGTTTTGAGTGGAAATCTCTACTTAATTGTTATTGCCTTATTATAGAACAAATTTTAAGAGTCAATCAGCTGAAACTAGAATCATTAAACCACGATGTGAGTCTTATTTACGTAAACAAAGTTCAAATCTCCGCTTGAGCGTAGGTTTTGACATGATTGTCGTTCTGTAATAAGCAGGTAATAAGCAATTACTCAGCTGATCTCTGATCAATATATCTCGTTTCAAGACAGCTTCTATAATCAGATATAGTATTAAAACGACTTTTAAAACTAGATTTAGTACTAAGAGTCCTTCTGTAATACGGGCCTTAGAGGTTGAGCCACTTTTGATCCAAAAAATTAGGGTCGCCAATGATCCGTTTTGCTCGTTTGTCTATCGAATCCAAATCAGGGATAATATGTTGCATTTCAGGTTTTCGTACTGTGTTCGAAATTTTGTTTTATTTTGCCCTTTTTTGTAAATAACATTTCCGAAACTTTGACCTTAAATAATAAAATTTGAAACACGCGAGTTAAATCCATAAAAGTAGTATTATTTAATATTTGTATTCCCACAAATCTAGGAAAATATTATGCAGATTCAAGGAACTATTTATTATAATAACTAAAAATTAGACGATGACGAAAATGAAAAATTAGATCAATGTGTAGACTGATAGGTAGGTACGCATAAAATATATTTTCTGAATGTAAAATGAACCATAACACCTTAGACGTATGTGCTCCATTTCAATTTAAAATATATATATATATATATATATATATATATATATATATATATATATTTTCATCCCGTATTCAAAGTTAACTTGTATTTGGCAATATTGCATATCGTAATGGACAGGCGTCTCTTGAGGTTACGATGTCAAAGCAGCCATCTCTACACCAGGGCTCAAGCAAATTGAATGGAGCTACATTTCCGATACGAAACTGAAAAACCGCCTCATCACTCCCAATGCTGAGAAGTTTAAACAACGGGCTTTTTCGCGAAATGAAGTGATCGGCAAGTTTATCGAAGGAGCGATTGCTTTGGACGTGGCAATCAATCAAATATTCGGCCGAGTCATGAATAAATCTCGGTGAGTTCTGCGGATTTAAGGCATGTTCAGACCCCTCACGTCTTCGTCTCCGTTGCAAATACATTTTTCAATGTTGTCCTGTCAAAGGTCAGGATCTATATTTAATTAATGCACTACAACTTACTGTTATTTTTCTGACGTCTTCCTTAACGTCCCTATGTCTTGGGGCTGATATTTGAAAAGATATTGAGTATAGATTTTTTTTATATTTCGAGTAATAGTCTACGAGTACCTCTATTTGCTCATAAGTCATGCCAGCAAAAAAGAATTATCTTTTCATCATTCATCATCTTTCAAAATACAATAATCCATTTCAAATTCATCCACAGGTACAGTGATAATTAATAAAACGTAAATTTACTAAAAGATCCGACAAGTGGGGTTTACAATACACGCTGGGAAGTTGCGTTTTATAGGGTCACAACGATGTGTATTTTATTTGCAGTGTGTTTATATATGTTACAACGCTACTCGCGTCACATGTGTATTGCCAACCCTAGGATAGCACGCTTGCACTGATCCATCCTCATTCCTTTCTGTGCGAGGCGCCTAGCGACGCTTTTCTCCTTGTAAAAAATGCTATATTTTATTCACACATCACATCAACAGCTCATATAATGTCCCCACCGAGGGGCTCGAGCCTACCCCACATTAGGGGCGATTAGGCCTTAGTCAACCACGCTGGCCAAGTGCGGGTTGGTCGACTTCACACATAACCTAAGAATTTCTTCATAGGTGTGTGCAGGTTTCCTCACGATGTTTTCCTTCACCGTAAAAGCATCGATTAATCGTACATATGAATTCAAAATTTGAAAACACATTGGTAAGTGGCGGGATCGATCCAGTGCCTCCCGGGTGGGAGACGACGCTCTTACGCACTACGCCACCGACGCTTAAACGACGCTATATATGTAAAGCAGAAAAATAATTAGTTGTGAGAGGGGGCAGAAGAACACTGCTGCCTATTATTATTATTATTATTATTATTTTTCGCATCCACTATATTGTTTATCATGAATAATGCTACACATTGTTATTATAAGATGACGCTTGCATCGTCTCGTTGTAAGAATATCGTCGACGTGATGAAACTGTGTAAACGTAGCTTTAAAGAAACAACGCTGGCTTCAGTTTTAAACAGTTCAGACGAAATTGTTTGCGTGTTGCAAGATGGCTGAGTGTTTGGCTTGAGAAAACTCAAGTGTTGCTTTCAAGAAAATATTTGTAGTTTACTGTTTCTGTATGATTTGTTTTACTTAAATAAATACGGATAGAATACTCTAAAATAAATTGTATTTTGCCTTTGTCTAAATGTAATAAGAGTAGATTATGTCTTTCACTTTGAATTTCATAAGTTTAATAGATACATTATGACATTTTATTTATATTTTTTATACGTTAAAAAGATCAAACGATCCCATGTTGTTAGTCGCTGTTTGCTTACTTACTACGAGGACTTGTTGTATTGGAGATCGTTCAGAGGCAGTGAAATAGGTCAGATGAAAAATAAGAAGTTTTTGGGATATTTTGGCAGAAAAAAATTATTTCGAGGGTGTCAATGTTTAAGTATTGATATACGACGTAAATATTTTGGGACATCAGTTTAGAAAGAGAATGAAAAGGATTAAATATCCTTGTATTGTATAATTTTGAATACTTTTATTGAGAGAAAGAGGAGGGGAATTCTTGACCACCGTAAGTCTGCTATCTACTAGCAGATTTTCTGGTCGTACAGAAACGCTTTTTAAACTCTCGCACTACCAGGAGGTTGAACATAATACTTGATTCAAAACTATCATCGATTAACTTCTACCTCACCAACACAAAAAATGCTTGTTGATCAATCGTTATTTTTGAACTAACAACAAAAATTACGGTTATATGAGCCAAAAGTGCTCCTAGCCACCATAACAGCATAACAATGAGTCTTCAAATCCCCTTAAAACGACGACAGTAAAAACTTAGCTTCCCTCAAAATTGTGGTATGTTTTTTAATCATACTGTAATCTTGGTCAAAACAGTTCTCAAATTAATTCACAAGTTACTTGTATGTCTGAAACTCGTTCCTTCATTTGAATAGCTTACGCTTGCAATCGTTATTCTAACAAAAAGCACTGAAATGCATACAATCCCCTCAAAGGCGTGAAAGACAATACGTATCACAAAGTCGGCGAAGGTAAAGTAAGAGCGTTTGCTTGCCAAGTACCAGGAATGTAAACATGAGCAGGAGGTAAAACGAGTAGAGAATATGTGGCTCACCACTAAAAGTCTTAACAGTCCTCCCTTTGTGATCCAAAAATGGACTCCACCGAGCCGGAATACAGCTCATTTTGCAATAAAACCGTTTGACGAAGAAAGAAGGTCGGATGCTCACATTTATTCGCAGTTGGAATGCGGCTGTTCCGTGATATGCTAAGCAAAAGCCAAGCAAACAAATTGGAGGCGATACGAAGCCGTGTGTATTTCAGCGCATTTTTGTTAAAAGCAAATGCTGTTTTAATAATTAAGGAACAGTTTCCTCTCTTCCATTACGTTGGTAATGGCTGAAAAATGTTTTCTTGTGTTTAGAAAGGATATTTCTATCGGGTTGGGAATTGTGTTTCGCAGGGTTGGGAAAGCAGCGTATTATTTGCTTGTGAGGATACATTTTGTTGTTCACTTACTGTAATTGTATTAAGTATAGAATTTACGAGTATAAGCATTTTATGATTTCTCTTTGATTTTGGTTTTTGTTTTGATTACTACGTACAAAAGACTATACAACATGTAAATTAAATAACCAACACCCTGAATACAGGTGATTTGGGATCGACTTCTGAGTTGATTTAAAAAAAAAATTAAAAAAAACCAAAAGTACCCAGAAAATATTGTACAATATTTTCTGTTATTTTTTTAAAAAAAATAATACTCTCCTGACCAGCAATTTCACAAATTTGCATACTGTGAGTATCACGTATTGGCAAAAATTTCATATCAATGCAAAAAGTTTCTTCAAAAAATAAGTCACACTCACGCTTTATGTAGATACCGCTCCAAATATCTTGGTAACAGTTCCGATGCCGAAGGTACTCCCCACACAAATATTAAACGGTAACAAATGTTGACAGCTTGTAGGTTGCTGCACTAGCATTTTCGTTTAAGACATTTCTATTGCTGTATTTTACTGTGTCTCGTCGCATATTGATTTTATTTATTTTTGACATGAAAGTTGAAGGCTTGTATTGTCAAGTTGTGCTGCTACATCGTGTCTATTCACTTCAACTTAAGTTACATTGAGTTATCAAAGACCACATTTCACTATAAGGAGTCTAAGGCTGCCGTAACTTTATAACACCTGGAACACCGATCACCAACTATCGCTTGACGAACCACTGGCCCACGTTGGCTGTTTGTTATTAAAACGCAAAAGTATGTGTTCATTTTATGTTTTAGCTAGTCACTGACTTTAAGTTCCTTATCAATGAAAATTACATGCAACTGTATTTACCGAAACATCGGAAAATAATGCAAATTTTAACGATGTTGTAAATTACGTTTATTGAGTATTAGGTTTTGGCATATTTTATGGTCGTCTGCCTGACACCAACCCAACTTGTAACCTGTAGCCTTAGTATGAGTTTTGATAGTTTACGAGATCGATCAAACGTATCGTCCCTTTTCATATATTGCCCACTGTTTCTGATAGTTTACGCTAGAGGCGCTAGTGGGCAATGTATGAAAAGAGACGATACGCTTGATCGAGCTCGAAACTAACAAACTCGTAGGTACTAGAAGTACTGTAGAGTTTCTTTCACCGTCCTCTTCTTCGCCGTGTCAGCATATACGTGGATAATTATTTAAGTGAAATAATTATGATTGAAATTTATAATACCAAATTAATAAATAGAAAGCGAAAAACACGACATTTTTACAAATACCGTCAATCAGTTAAGTTAGAGATTTTGCTTTTTGAAACATTGTCTTTGTTTCCATTTGACATGTTTAGTTATGATTGACATTGATACCAAATTACATAGAAAACTTTTTAATTTGGTATCAATTTCAATAGTATTGATTGAAATTGATATCAAATTAAAAAGAAAACTATTTAATTTGGTATCAATTTCAAACATCACTTAAACATGGCAAATAAAAAATATAAACAAAATAACCGTAGTAGAGTTTTGACCGATTTAAAAGTACTTAGCAAAGTTCATTTAAACAAAGAGCTATTTGATTATGGGAATGCTGTTGTGGTTGACTCGGTACTACGTGAGTGGCCCCTTGATGCGATGGTCTACTCGGGGTTCAGGGTCTCCCTCGTCGGCTTTTCCGACGCCCACTGGATAAGAAGGGGCTATTGAGAACTACACCGGCTAATAAAATAATCGAGTACATTCCACTAAAAGAAAACAACATCATCATAATATTTTTATCCATTATTCATGTTAATCTGAATTTATCTCTTATCCCGTAAATTAGAATACACCCGGAAAATTGAAAGTAACGCGGCGCAGTGAGATGATTATTTCGTCCCAAATGAATTAACTTGCTGAGGCCTCGAGTCTTTTTTGTTTCGAATTCGGAAAAAAGGGAACTTCTTAATATTTCTCGTCCCACTGCGCAAGTACAAGTGGCGCCCCCAATCAATGTTTTCCGCTATAAACAACAAAAGCTTGATAATGAAGTGTATTGAATCCGGAAAGTTGGTTAATTTATCATTTGCGGTGCTCTCGGCTATCTCTGCGAATTTCCAAGAACTCAAGTTTTATCGGATACAAGAGATTGTCAGTCTTCGTTCGTTAAGAGTTTGATGGAAATGGCGTACTTTAGAATATCTGTTGGTGAACTGAACAACCACTTCATTATGAACTCTTTCAAAGGACAGTGACTTTGCCGTTTTCTTATGCTTGTATTATGTATTTTGCGTCTCTTAGGAAAATAAATATTACTTAAAGATTTTGAACATTAATATAAGGAATTGATACAAACTTTACTTAGGAAATAAAGCACTAGTTGTAGTCTAGTATGGGTGAACGGATGTTTATTATTATTAAATTGGATTCCTTCACAGCTTGTCTGTAACATACTCACCTTATACTCGAGCGCATTCTTATCGTAAAGTAAACCTACATAGATGTTCTTAAAGTTTTACAAGTAGTCATCTTTCATAAGCGAAAACGTGTACTCACCAGAGAAATAGTTCAAAAGGTTACCATAAGGTAATTGCTCACGCACCATGGCGAGAGCTATCTCTTCAAAAGATAGAGTATGCAACACACATATACATTTTACTAGATGGTAGACCCATATGTAGGGTCGTCTGGGTAGGTACCGCCGCCTTTCCTATTTCTGCCGTGAAACAGTTCGCTTAGGATTGAAAGGAAAGGTAGCCAATGTAATTACTAGGCATGGAAGGCATATCATCTTAGTGTTAAGTGAGTTACCCTTAACATTGCAAGTGTCTATAGGCGACGGTAACCACTTAACACCAGGTGGGCTGCAAGCTTGTTTGCTATCTCGTTGTATAAAAAAGAAACAAAACCATCTTGCAATATGTAATTTACACAGTGTAACCTCGTCTCTCGTAGAAATAATAATAGGTAAATCAATTATGCCAAATTGAACAGGCCGCCCTAAAATCACATGAACTTTCCCGCTATCAAACAATTTAATTACAAGTCAATTTAATATTAAAGAATAATTTCCAAATAATGCCTTTAAAAAGTAAAAAGAAAACTTTCTGCCTACAGGTCGCCCACTACCAAGGGAGACCTAAAAACTTCTACTAAACGAAAGTCAAACACGATTTTTTGCAACTTAAAGTAATTAGTTTAATAAAAAAGTAAGACTTCAAAACTTATTACGGCGCTTGAACAAATTTATCGTTACTCTTTATCTCCAAGGGCAGATTGAACTGTTAAGGTTTTTTTGTTTTCTTATAAACTTCAAGAATGGCCAACAAAACTGAACAGTCCGTATATACAACTTCGTCTCTATCAATCAAAACTCTAAGAGACTTTAGGTTTTTTTTTGTTATTTGTTTAGTACCTATTACAAAAAAAATCACACTTTTACATCTCAGCTGAAATGATGATGATTTGGATGAGTCCTTGACTCGTTGTCTAAAGTTTTCGTAAAATCACTCATTTAAAGCCGTGCCTTTTAGTGTTTCATCATATTGTTATATTTAATTTGAAACACAACCTTTGAAGCGTAGAACATTTGATACAACTGCCTTAAAATTCCCCTAAATTTATTAATAGAATACAAATTTCAATATAATAATTTAATATCAAAATCAACCTAATAATAATTTTATGAACATTATTCACTATACATTGATTCAATTCACTATTTTAATTTTAGATTAAAGCAAAATTTAAGACTAATTTAAGACAATATTAGAAATATTCACCGGGACAGGGCCAAGCCAAGTGGCCAATCGATTACGCTGAACGTTTAACGAAAATAATTTAACCCGCCACTGGTGACGTCAAATTCACTTACATCGTTGGTGACGCCGGTCTCTCGCACCGGGATTTTCAATGGAAGACTTTTTTAAAAAAATATGTATTGTTCATTTATTTCTTCAATTATAGGCTGCAGGTTTTCAGGTTAACATCGTTTTAGCTTCAAGTAAACTTGACATGCACACCCACAGCCACACACGATCAATTTTACCGGACGACCCTCCACGCGCGCTGCAGTATTGTCATGCCAAATTGATCGTGTGTGGCCTCTATAAAAAGTGTGGTGTAAACAGAACGCCACTGGACGTCGTTAGCACTAGCAGTTGGTAGGTTTGCAATGTTTTGATGCGTCGTTTTTAATTTTTATTCAGATCCAATTATGAACATCGTTTTATAAAAACAGTGAATTTGTTTATGGAAATGTTTATTATTTGTAATACGTATCTTATTGGATGTTGAAGATGGGTGATCCAATGTGAACTAAGAAATTTGGCAACGCGTTTCGTTGTCGCACAAAAAAGAAATGGAAATCACTGCCTGCACATGTGTGCCTTTGGGGGAGGCCTATGTCCAACAGTGGACGTCTTTGGGCTGATATGATGATGATGATGATGATGACACGTATCTATTACAATCCTGGGTCATTCAAAAGAGGTGAAGAAGCACCTTGCAGGTAGGGTTGCCAGCTTTTATTAAAATAAATAAAGTATATTTCGGTCTGAGAAGGAAAGTAAATAGTATTTTAGAAAAATAACAGTAGATGTATTATTTTCTGTACCTACTATTATTAAATTAAAACATCTAATGCTTCTTGCAATTTATCGAATTAGTATTATTTTTTAAAGCTTCATAGTCCTCGTCACAATCAACAGTATTATGTATACTTTACTTTTGTGTAACAGTAAAAAGTATAATGTTGTGAAAAACAGTATAATACTGTATTTAACAGTATAGTTGGCAACCCTACTTGCAGGTCAACAACGCGAGGGTAGCCAGTGCGGCGGTTTATCTCTCGCACTAGCTATCTTCGTATTTGGACTCCAGTTCTGCTTACCATCAGGTGGATAGAGGTCATTTGGTTGCCTTTTTATTTAAAAAAAAGTAATATCTTCGACATGCGACATGCATGCGTCGCCCAATAATGAGTTCTACTACCTCAAGTTATAAAAGTGATAATACTCCTGAAACAATAACTATAGAAGCTAACAACGTCGTACAAATACTCAAAATGTAAATGAATCGACAACAATGTCGATCCCAAATAAAACAGTGACAATAATATATAATAACTAGCTGATCCAGCAAACGTTATTTTGCCTTACAAAAATGATTAAATAACTAAAATGACTATAAAAAAATAGGGGTTGGTGATAAAAAAAGTAAAAATTTAGGGTTGCATGTATTTTTAATGCCACATAATAAAAAAATAAAAACAAAAAATTTCGTCCTAAAATTAAAAAAAAAAATTAGGGGTGGATTACCCTTAACATTTAGGGGAATAAAAAATAGATGCAGGGCGACTTGGTTGGTTAGGCGTTCGTCAGTTTGTGACGTAAAGACGTTAATCATAATCTTGTGTAGCTCATTTGGACCCAGATCGCCCAAATTCCTAAAGGTCGTGAGTTTAAGTCATGTCTCACCTCTAATCACGACAGAACTTTTTTCTTGCTTTCGTAGTCTTTTTAATTTCGTATAGTTTTATTACACAAACCATGAGCAGTCATACAACGTTAATCGTAACATTTTATTAATAACTTTGTTATCTGGTTAATAATAAAACGCATGGCGAACGGAACGTTAGATATTGTCGCGGCCTCCATGGGGGTTTTATCTTAATTGCCTCAGGAAACTCGATCCTCTTTGGGACAACGAAGTTTTTAGACCTCCATCGTGTAAATAAACAATATTGTCGATTCGCTTCTGAGTTAAACAGGGAAATTTCTGTGAAAATACGAGTATGATGGGAGAGAAAACTTTGCAAATTACGATTGAAATTATCTTTTAAAAGATGACCAAATTAACTGTTTTTCTGTAATTTTTTCTTATAGGGCACGACTAGCTACATCCCACCCAATATAAGGTGAAAGGTAAAAAGGTGGGCAACCAGGTCTCCTAGTAAAACGCCTAAGTATAACATTCAGAAAATCATTGTACATTGTTTTGTGTGCGTAGCCGGAAGAATGTTCAATTTAAAAATAAATATTAAAAGTTAATACTAGTGTAAAGGCGAATATTTTTAATAATTATGTGATTCTGGTTCGAGCCCCGCCAGGTATCAATGTGTTATCAAATTTTGAATTCATAATATACGTCTAATCGACGCTTTTACCACAGAGTAATAAATAAACCACATAGAAGGATTACTTTGTGCTTTTACGGTGAAGGAAAAACATCGTGAGTAAAACTTCCTACACCCATGAAGAAATTCTTAGGTTGTGTGTAAAGTCGACCAACCCACACTTGGCCAGCGTGGTTGACCCAATTGTGGGGCCCAAGAGTGGGGCCAATTGTGAGCCTAATTGTGGGGTAGGCTCGAGACCCACGGTGGGGAAATTATATCCTGTTGATGATGATAATGGCGTGATTCAGTATTTTAACATCAGGTAAGGAGGAGACCATTAGAACCGTGGTCGTGATGTCTTTGTTACGATCATGAAAGCCAAGCTACCAAGTGTACGCGGTACTCGGATGGGTGATCGAAAAGTTTTTTAATCGCTCTTCCTCAGTGCTTCACAAGGCACGTTAAAGAATTATAAGTGTAAGGCAGGAGCCGGCCGTAAAAATGTAATGCCATGAAACCTATAACATTATATCGATATCAAAACATACTGAACTGACTCCAAATAACTCGGAGGGTACTTGTAAAAGCAGCTAGAAGATATATTGAAATATATATAAGTTATGAGATTTGTAAACTCTCGATAACGTAGTCTTAAAACCTTGGTGGTTTTTTAATGTTATCTCTAATAAAATTATGTGTTTATTTGTTAAAACGTTAATAAATGAAACAAAAGCTAATGTGCATGTCATGATTACACACAGCGTGGCTCATCCGCAGTCTAATTTGAATTTAGATTGAAAGATTTACATACATTTTTGAAGAATAGTGATTATCACAATATACAAGAGGTAGAAATAAACTTGCTGCTCAAACTTTCAGACTTCATAAAACTAGTCACTCAAATTCATTTAACTGAACTTCCATTACTTCGAATTCATCATCATCAACAGCTCATATAATGTCCCCATCGGGGGGCTCGAGCCTACCCTACATTAGGGGCGATTAGGCCTTAGTCAACCACGCTGACCAAGTTCGGGTTGGTCGACTTCACACACAACCTAAGAATCTCTTCACAGGCGTGTGCAGGTATCCTCACGATGTTTTCCTTTACCGTAAAGGTGTCGATTGCGTACATATGAATTCCAAATTTGAAAACACATTGGCGGGGTTTGAACCGGTGCCTCCCGGGTAGGAGACAATGTCCTTACGCACTACGCCATCGACGTTTCTACTTATTTCAAATTAAGCAAATTGTAATGAAAAAAGCGTATTATAAATTTCAGGAATATATAGACGACAAAAATGTGTGGACACATTGAAATGTGATCGATTCTCTCTTGTAATCTAGTGAGATATCGATTATGCATACAATTTTAAATTAAATATATTGTAAAGAATTTCATTTTTTTATTGTAAGTTTAATTATTAGTCTTTATTTTATTATATTCTTATGATTAATTATTTAAGAGTTGATTATGTGAATTACTCAGGCCTCTTTCCAAATTAAAACTAAGAAAACTGTAAAGGAAGGATAAAAATGGCTGACTTTCTAGCCGTTTCTTCTCAGAAAAAACCTCCTGTCGACCTATTCACCTAATCGCTTTTTGATAGATGAAAGTGATAATCACCGACTGAATTACATATCCATTGCTGTTTTTACATGACAACTGTCATAATAGCGTCATAGAAAAGTAGTACTGGATCAGTAATTCTCTCGGTGATTAACACTTTCATCTGTCAAATAAAGTTAGCGAACAGGCATGCTGGTAGACTCTCGAACTTGACTTGCTTATGTGTACAAATTGTACCTAAATGCATAAAGAAATTAGAACTTGAGTTTGACTTTCTTCGTCGAAAAAACTTATGAGAAAACTAACCAAACATTATGTGGTCAACTATTTGCGCGACCTGCCGACAGTGCCTTTGTAACATGATAACTTTTAACAAACTTACGGATCTTGAAGACAAATTAGTTACCAAGTCATAGAAATTCCATATGAAGATCTTTCAATGGTTTACTGTGTCGGTTTTCGATAGTTCACTGTTCTCAATAATGTTCAGTACTACTGTTTAAGTTTTTTTAGTGGAAAAAGTATCTATTGTATTTGCGATAATGAGCTTAAATTGTATGGAAAACGTGATATACGCCTTTTTCCTTAAGGAACGGTAATCACGTTTCGCATATGAATTGAACTCACAATGCTACTAAAATATTGACGCTTTTTACTCTAAAAACGTACACAGGCCACATAACGTATCAGGTATTAGCGTTAGCGTATTTTTTTTAAATATTTGATTTGTTGCTTGCTATGAGAAAAGTTATTTCACATGACGTCCGTGCGTCGCTTGTTTGGTAGGATATGGATTGTAACAATTGTTGGTTAGTTAAAAAAATTTGGTTTATGGACGGATAATGACGTAAGGGAATCTTCTTGCTCCTATGTTCGGTATGTCTGACTATTTAGATTGAGTTACAATGACATAAAGAAAATAAAAGAGCTATAAAACTTAGACAAAGATTCTTTGTCTAAGCTATAAAAAGGTTGAAATGATAATAATATAGATACCAACATTGATTTTCTTTCACACTTCTCCGCTGTTCAATCATACAAAAACAAATTTAATATACTGAATCTCACGCCATTTACTACACTTATTTTGTTACTATTAGTACAAAGGGAGAGATAAACGAGATGCTTCCCTAAAAGGGACATTGATAAAGTGATTTTTAATTCGCTAACCTGCCCACCTACCTACCATCTGATGGGTACGTCTATTTGTCATTACAATGATTTATCTCCGCCATGGACATACCTACATGAAATGCGCTTGTTTTTAAGCATAAGTACATGCGAACTTAGAAACAATGTCTTTATAAAATGATCTGATTTTAATAAGACACCTATACCATTTTGAGTTTCGTGGTTCTTTAAATTGTTATGAAATTGGGCTGATTCTATTTAGTGATGCTGATGTTATAAGTTGTCTGTGGTTGCTTGTTTTTGCAATTTTAGTGTCGCAGTATGTAAACTAATTTTATTACTTTGACCTCGGAGTCCTATAATCTCATATTTATCCCATATGTAGACGCACAAATATTTTGTGTGATACAATCTTAGGCTGTTAGGTATTATAGAAGGATTTTCAAGAATCAACGCCGTACTGAGCGTAGAACGACTCTATCACTTTGTGTTTGGTAGAAAGTGACAAAGGATTCTCAAGACATGATTGATTTCTAAGTGTGATTCTGTAATACGGGCCTTATTACCAAACGCGTAAAGTTGAACTTGTTAGCTTATAAGAGTTACGCGACACGATGGACGAAAACCCCAGCATTGACGTGGAGTCCAAGGAGGATAATCAAAATTGGAAACCTTTATGAAAGCATACAAACTTGTTGTAAGAATCCGCGTGAAAAAGTACTTAATGTACATATTTTAAATAAAGATAATTTTCCAAACCACTTTGAATATAAAATTGTAGACGATTACAAGACACCTATTTTAAGGCAAGTCTTGAAACTCTAAGCCAAGAGCAACTTTGGCTCCCTCTGTGCCTTTTCATAATTATATTGTAATTAATCACTTACAAGTTAGTTACGTAACTTTTCCAAGATATATGTATATTCGCAAAAGTTAGAACGGTGCCTCGAGTTTTGCTACTTGTGTCGATATGTTGACTCTATTAAGGAAGGAAGAAATCTTACATTTTCTTTTTTCCTAGCCTATCTTTGAAGATTAACTAGGACTAGTTTTCATGAGAGCCGTTAGGATAACGATTTTTAACTTCCGTCGTAAAAGAAGGATCTCCTAAGGCCGTTTACACATAAGATATTTTCTTGTATCTTATAAGAAATATCTTACAAGATAACTTTGTTTGTTGTTCCACTAGTAGTTATATGAGACCGTGCATATTACAAGATTTTTTTCTTGTGTCTTTTTAGAAATTATTGTGACCTACACAAGAAATCTGTAACTATGAAGCACGTGCAGTGTCCACACTTTTGTTTTACTTAACATTGAGTATACTGTATAAGTGATTGTTGAACATTTGATAGACATAGACTTTAAAGAATAATTTTACTTTTGCGTTTATAAACGCGTAAATATTAATACTAGAAAAATGCACTGAAAAAAATCGACTTGCCTCAGGTGGGACTCGAACCCGCATCTTCCACAATCCGGGCGGATTTAAATTTAGAAAGACTTAAAAGATAGACTTTATATTTAGAAATATGAATATGCCACGCTTTTCTCTAAATAATAATTATACTTTTCGTTCATCATTTAGTTTCTATACTAAAAAGTTCTTTTTCACTTTTTAGTCCGAATTAATATAAAAGCGTGTTTTTTAGTTGTTTTAAACTATTTGTTTTACTATAAACGCTACGGAAAGGTGGCTACGAAACGACTACGGACCGTACCCATCGCCTGTTTAAAAGCTTTTGTTTAACTTGCAATGTATGAATGTTTGTTCGGGTGGAATCTTGCAACTCGATTTTGAAGCAGATATCTTCAGCCGATTGAGCTGAAATTTTGTATACACGTTTAGTTTGGATGACAATACACGATGAGCTATGTAACGTCATTCTAAATCCAATATGGCGGAATAGTTATTCTTTGTGCACTTCTAATATGGGTATCAAATGAAAGGGCTTGCCGAGAACGACCTTGCAACAATGATTCGTTGAATGAAATGACCTGACTCAGAAAACTAGCCACCGAAACTAAAAAAAAAAAAAAAATTTCTTCTTTTTAGAGCATTTTAATAAAAAAAAATTAAAAAGGGTTTTTTTTTCTATAGGAAAAGTGAAGATACGGTTTCGATCTCTGATAAATAAGGATTTTTCGCAAAAACATTTTGTGTGATACAATCATATGCTGTAAAGTATTATAGAAAGAGTTCCAAGAATCAACGCCGTAAAGAGCGTAGTTACGACTCTATCACTTTGTGCTTGATAGAAAGTGACAAACGATTCTCAAGACATGATTGATTTCTAAGTGTGATTCTGTAATACGGGCCTTATTACCAAACGCGTTAAGTTGAACTTGTAAGCTTATAAGAGTCACGCGACACGATGGATGAAAACCCCAGCATCTCCGTTGATAGAGTCCAAAGAGGATAAACTAAATTGGAAACCTAATAATTCATGAAAGGATACCAACTTGTTGTAAGAATCCGCGTGAAAATGTAGTTAATGTATATAATTTAAATAAAGAGAATTTTCCAAACCACTTTGAATATAAAACAACTCAGATACAAGGGTATCAGAGTTGTTTTCCTGCTCTGAGCCTTGACGTCCATCACAGAGGTACTTCTTTTTTCTTTTTCTCTATTTTTGCTCCCGAGGGGTGTAAAAATAGAGCGTTACGAAGGGCGCTTACAGTGCTACAACCTTATGTCCCGTTTCCTAAACATTTCTGTTTACCTAAAAATGCACCAGACAAAAAGTACATTCAGGCTACGGCGATCGCTACCACCACGGACCGTGCGGTTCTTTGCCACCTTCATAAATATAATACTACTGATGACAACAAATTAGGTTTACATGTTACCTTTATCCCTGACTTGAATATGAAACTGGTTAGTGTCACAGGTCTCACAAAGACAGTTCATTAAACCCGTAATATTATCACAACCCTTGAAAATACTGTGTTTCAATTTTCTGTTTTGTAAATTGTATGTTCAAGTGAACCAGCTGAGTTGTTACTGCAAACTGGGGTAAGTCTCGCCGGCGTTTTTACATTTTTGGAATTCCCACAGAACAATATTCTTGCAATGACTATTAGTTACATATTCGTCGAGAAATATTCTTTGAATTGAATTTGGAAAGCCCTAGTTGTTAAACCAGAATTAGTACAGTCAGGTTGGGTAACTTTGAATTGCAGTATAACGTTGAAAATTCAAAATGTGTGTATTGGCTCTAATGCAGATCATTACATCTTCTTTAAGCATTTTGAGAAAATGCTTCGTTTTACTCAAACAGCAGAATGCATGTGGCAACACTTCAAAACCTGTGTACATGCAATTTTCAGATTCAAGGAAATTTCGAATCACTCCTATTCCAATCGGTGAATTAATCGAGATATATTTACGATTACCTACTATGTTTATTAGTCAATCAAGACGGAGCCACTCATGAAATGCTAATTTGAACTGATTGTCAATGCCGACTTACTCCCAAGAACAGGTGTCACATTACTCTAGCCCACAGCAGTAAAAACAATTTTAACGTAATGTAACTTTGTCACGCCTTGGCAAAATTTATGGGAAGATTTCAGGCACTGACGTATGGTGATATATTCTCCATAATTCACCTACGTTTTGATCTAATTCGCACCTACCGTTTGATGAACGACCGAATTTATATCTCACCGGTTATAAGGACATTATGCGTTAAGTTAATTAAGTACTATATTGAAGAGCCATAAAGTTTATAACGGCTCTTTATAAAATTAATAATACTGAAAGGCGGGCAGTATTCAGAGCGCAGTGTTACATAACGTTCGCGACGAAATTAATTTTGTTCGTCAAATTTACATATTTTGTCAATTAAAACACTTGCAAAGTTTCGCTGTCAACTTGTGAATACAGAAGTGTATTAATTACTATTGACACTTATATTAGCTTGTTGGTACCGAAGACGTTAAATTTAAATTAGATTTGTTTTAAATTCAGTTTGTTTTGCTGTCGATGATTTGATGGATAATTGTTATCTAACAGATAACCATTCTACAGCTACGCAGCTAATGTACTCGTATACAAATACGTATAGGTGGAGGAGTTAAAAAGTTGTGATACTGATGATAGACAGAATTTCTTTAAGTCTGAAGGTCTTAGCACACTTATCAGCTCGGAAAGTGAACGCCTTTTTTACTATGAACGCTACGGAACGGTGGCTGCGAAACGGCTCCGGTAGCACATGAACCATGCTATTGCTATGAAAAAATATTTTTACTATGAAAAAAAGGCGATAACACGGTTAATTTTTTTTTTGTATAACACACATTGTATTCTTATAACATTGTTAACCGGAGGATCTTAAATGTATGCTTACCACTTAAATTGAAAGGAATATCTGTAAGTACCTATCTAACAATAACATAAAATGGTGGTGGGTATCAAAATTTAAATTGCTTAGTTAAATAATATGATAAATTAAATTATATAGAAAAGCTTTTCAAAGGATAAATAATACAAATGCGTGGGAGTAATAACTACCCAAAATGTAATTTAAATTATATTGATAATTATTAATTGACTTGTAATGATGTTTTGAAATCATTACGAAAGTGTAAGCTGTGGAGTTCCTTTCGCCATTTCTTCTCCATCTCAGCATAATAATAATTATTCGTCCGAAATGGTTGTAGGGCTTTTGACGATTTAAAAGTACTTAGCAAAGTCCATTTAAATAAAGAGCTCTTTCATTATCATTTTCATGAGCGCAATCGCTTCGCTCGCTCGGCTCGCATTTAGTTTTAGTCACCAAGCTAACCTAAATAAAGCAAACATGACCTAATTGACAAAAATCTGTATTAGATGTAATAAATGTAATAAATGAACCATGAATGTTTGAGTATTCGATATTTTGTCACCGTTCGATTATCATTCGATTTATTGGCGTTTAACATTGCATGCAGCTTACAGCTGTCTTTATAACATTATTATAAACCGTACTTTCTATGATTATTATAGTTCAACTTCATTATATTAAAAGAATGAAATATATATTTTTTATTACCAATATAGGAAAACTGAGAGTATACCAATTGATATGCCTGTCCTTCGTCGATTTTTTTTCTATATGAACAGTTAATACAAGATACTATATATCTCGCAAAAACAAATATTTTAATATCAGCAAAGTCGCGACCTAAAGCTATATAGAAATATAATATAGTACTGCAAAATGCGTTAGCACGATAACTCAAGCATGCTTTAACTTATTGCAAACAAATTTAATAAGAGTGTATGACATCAAAATATAAGGTTTCTATCAAATTTTGAGCCGTCGATCTCGAAAGTTAAGCAACCAATTGCACGATCGGTACTTGGATGGGTGACCAAAATTTAACACGCATGTATGACATCAAAATATAAGGTTTCTATCAACCTTTGAGTCATTTCCGGTATACGAGAAAGTCAAGGGGAAACCACTCCCGGTTTTTTATTCTATTATTAGGTACCAATATAAGAAAACTGAGAGTATACCAATTAATTTTCCTGATTCCTGAATAATTGTTGCTTAACTTTCGTGATCGACGACTCAAAAGTTGACAGAAACCTTATATTTTGATGTCATACACGCATGTTAAAATTGGTTGCAATAAGTTAAAGCATACTCGAGTTATCGTACTAACGCACAGACACACAAACATACATAATTCTAAAAACGGTATTTTTGGACTAAAGGAGGTCCAAAAGGTGTAAATCCGTCAAAATCTCGAGCTAGAATTTTTTCACGATTACAAGACTTCCTCTATACTAGTACGTATACGAGAAAGTAAAAAGGTTGTCCATGCCGGAGCTGAAAATGAGCTGTTCACAATTTTAATTAAGAACGAATTTTATCAAAATAAAGTTCATATTATCCACCGCTCAAAAGCTATATTCAGTTACAGCGTAACGAGACCATTTGTCATAAATACATCCGCCGGCCGGCGCCACCAAATGAACCTTTCCGGATTATTATATAAATTACCGTTTAATGCAATCAAAATTTAATAATTTAGGCCAAAATACACAATTATTTTGCATAATCGTTCTTTAACAAACTGATTTATGGGCATCGTTATGTTCATTCGCGTGTAATTTATCCACGCGTACGTTATGGCTTATTGACTTTAATGTATCGAGGTGGGCGTTTAACTATACTAGGCCCTAATTAAGTGCAGCATTAAGTTCATTTATGCGTGACACGCAGAGTTAGAATAAACTCAACATTTTACAAGCGCATTACATTGGGATTAATTAGCATTTTTGGCGTTTTACACCGTGTTTGTACTATGTTTATTACGATAACTGCATACATAATATCACAATCTTAGTCCCAAAAGGGTTAGCGAGGGCTTTAGGTAACACTTGAATAGATAACGCCATACAGTATGGGCCAAGGAGGTTACCAGTCTATTGCCTTTAAAATGACCATGTGGTGCCGGCAGAGTAGAATAGCATCACCCTTATTCTACTACAACGGGGGTCGTAGAAGGCGACTAATGGATCAGCAAAGGGGTATTGATCACATTATAGTCCGTCTACCAATCCGCATTGGACAAGCGTGGTGGACTACTGCCTAAACCTCCTTCAAAGATAAGCAGATGCCTTGTGTCCCGCAGTGGGTCGATTTATAAAGGCTGTAATGATGATTGAAGAATGATTACTAAAAGAAAGGTTTGATAATCTACCTACCAGTCTTCAGAAAAGCTACATCGAAAGGCAAACAGAAAAATCTTAAAATGCTTACCATGATTCGTGTTTTTACGTAATGCATAATCTAGTCTAGTACCTATAAAGCTTTTTAAACAAAACCCGTCCGCCCAGTCGCCAAATAGACAACTATAGTACCTACTGAAAGTATCTATTTCTGGTCACGGGATACTCTGAAACACTCAATTAAAATCGTATCCACTGGTTGTCGAATAAAACTCATATTATTTATAGACAGAGAAGCTTAGTGTCAATTTATTTGACAAAGGTCTGAATCCGCAATGATAATAGTATATATTTAGTTTTCTGTTCCACCTTAATAGATTTATGCTTTATGATATTTTATTTCTGTTAGTTAATCACTAAAAAGATTATCGTTAGTTTTTAGTTATATATATGTCGAAGAATCTGAATACAAGCAACGCCATCTAGTTTTATTTTTAAGAGTTACGATTGTAACGGTTGATTTTTTGAGGACGTGTGATGATGCAGGATGGCCGTGACGGCGCTATGACATTATTAGGTTCAATTGTAATTGAATTTGTTATTTTCATTAGAAATAGTCCACGAGGGATTGCGAGTGACGTCAGCGCCGCACGAGCTATCGTACGATGCGACGTAATAGTGGTGGGGCGCGCCTTTGTTGCAGCGGTGCGCGCTCGACGGAGCTCAGTCTAGTTCGAGGCGTCGCTGAGTGCGGACGTGTCTATGGTTGTATTAGGAATGCTTGTGGAAGCTATGTCCGACGGTTGTGTGATAATAGTTAGAGAGAAGTGAAGGCGAGTGCCGGTGCAATGTAGAATGTGCGCTAGGTAAACCTACACACTGGGTCACAAGTCCCAGGCACTACTCTGGTTCTCCTCTTTGTGATGTGTGTTGATAAATTTACTCGGCATTCGTATGTGAGATAATGATTCGGCTAAATCCTGACGATATCCACGACATCAGAAGTGGGATGTGTTGAAATAATTTTGGAGTCTATCCTTTTTTTAATTAATGAGGGTAGTGCAAAAATTCTTATTGCATTGGATGTACCGCGTGGCCGGTTGGGGTCTACGGGGGAGAAAATTTCATTATTTTTGGGCTACGATGCACCGTTTTAGAGATATTTAAGTTTTTATCTCGTGGTCCAGAAAAATTGAAAAATGTGTAGAGTAGAATGAAAAAGAAAATGAAAAAGCTTTTTATTTGAATGAATTTAGCTAAGTGCTTTTGGAACGTCAAAAGCCTCTCACGATTGGTCGTTCGTACGGTTTTTTTTTACGATTCGTACCCAGCATGCCCAGTTGCCCACTTTGGACGAGTACGGTCGCGCCGCCCGCCGCCGTCTGTTGCATTGGATAGCTTTGGTGAGTGTTTAAATCATGATTTTAAGTTTAGAGCTGCTTATTTAAAAGAAAGTGTTGTGTAGTGTTGAGCGTAGTGAATTATTTGTTTCGAATTTAATCTAATTAGATTGAGGGTAAACGAAATTATTGTTGTTCAATAGAATCGTAACTGTTAATTTTAACTGCATTGGTTTGTAATTCAAATTACTCAATTGTGGATAGATTTTATGTCTACCCGACATAAAGAAATTAATAATTTGACGTCTGAAATTCTATTCTAGGCTTAGGCGTGATGTTGCCTATTTGCGCAATATAATTTGTTAGGCAGTTTAATTTGAAATAACTAGTTTTGTGCTACTGTAACTGCGGCTTATTTTATCTTGGTGAGAAATAGGGTTGACCGTGTTCGTGCTATGCTGGATTGTATTGTTCCTTTGGAATTAAGTGCTTACTTAGAAGTACCGCTGGATGTGCCGATGACGGCAAAAGTAAGTAAATTTAAACAAAATGGAAATTTATGTGTGTTAATAACTCCAATGTAGATCAAGAGGCTATGGCCTGTGAATAACATCTTTTGTGCTGTGACGGTTAAGCATACCATTTTTTTAATTAATAAGAGTGTATGATCCTTTGAATTACTATGTGTCACTTGTTTTATTTGCATTGCTTTATGGAGTAACCGAATGGAGGCTACTCGTGATGAAGCCGGATGGAGGCTTGTAACCGGATGGAGGTTACGTGTAGTTATGATAACCGGATGGAGGTTATCGGTATGGCGACCGGATGGAGGTTGCGATACGAGACCGGATAGAGGTCGTGGTGTGACTTATGTTGTATTGTATGGTAACTGGATGGAAGTTGCCATACGTGACCGGATAGAGGTCGTTGTGTGGTATGGTAACTGGATAGAAGTTGCCATACGTGACTGGTTGGAGGTTGTTGTCGGAAAGCTCTGCAAGTTACTAAATAGATTCATTGATGATATGAAGGAAATGGAATGTTTAACAGCCATATTATAGTTCACCTTATTTAAAAATTGTTTAAGTAGTTGTTAACTGAGACTGTATTCATTACTCTTTGTGGTCAGGAATGACCGAGACGTACGTTGTTACTGTTCGAGAAATTTTCACTTGTTTCAGACCCTTCACACGAGGGCGTGTGAAGTGCAGGATGGCCGTGTCGAAGAATCTGAATACAAGCAACGCCATCTAGTTTTAGTTTTAAGAGTTACGATTGTAACGGTTGATTTTTTGAGGACGTGTGATGATGCAGGATGGCCGTGACGGCGCTATGACATTATTAGGTTCAATTGTAATTGAATTTGTTATTTTCATTAGAAATAGTCCACGAGGGATTGCGAGTGACGTCAGCGCCGCACGAGCTATCGTACGATGCGACATAATAGTGGTGGGGCGCGCCTTTGTTGCAGCGGTGCGCGCTCGACAGAGCTCAGTCTAGTTCGAGGCGTCGCTGAGTGCGGACGTGTCTATGGTTGTATTAGGAATGCTTGTGGAAGCTATGTCCGACGGTTGTGTGATAATAGTTAGAGAGAAGTGAAGGCGAGTGCCGGTGCAGTGTAGAATGTGCGCTAGGTAAACCTACACACTGGGTCACAAGTCCCAGGCACTACTGTGGTTCTCCTCTTTGTGATGTGTGTTGATAAATTTACTCGGCATTCGTATGTGAGATAATGATTCGGCTAAATCCTGACGTTATCCACGACATATATATATATATATATATATATATATATATACAGGGTGTAAAAGACATGAGCAGTCAAACGAGAACCATGTATTCTGCTCACCGTCATAACATTTTTCTTCCTTTAGACTATACCTGGGAAATTGATAGTTACGATTTTATTGAAGGTCAAAGTCAATTTTTTTTTTTTCATTTTTTTATGAAAACGTATTCTATACGTTATTTCTTAATTATTGTCCAAAGAAACATTATAATTTTTTTTAGTATTTCATAACAAAAAATGGCTTCAAAACGTTAGCGTTCAATGTAGCTCACTCGATGCGCACGGACACTAACGAACGGGGCCGCCGTCAAGCAAAATTATCGCGGTTTTGCGAGTTGCGTGCGAGTTGAGCCCTTTACATTGCGTGGTACAATTTGCAATTTTTTGTAACACCAAAAAATAAAAATCATTTCCCAGCTATATTTTTTTTGAAATATGTCTTATTTTGATGTATAGAATACGTGGTTTTCGTTTGACTGCTCATGTCTTTTACACCCAGTATATAACTGTGTAAGTGGATTGGAGAATAGTTTCGATTCGCAATTCGATTCGTTCGAATTAAATACGTTTGAAAAGGACAATTTCTTTAGGGTCTGGTAGCTACAATAATATGGACCAGTAAATGATTCCATTTTATATGTAAATAGGTAAGTGCAAAAGAGAGCATACTGGCCACTTTTATCACCCTCACCTTACCGACTGCAAAATGCTTCTTCACGCCTGTTTTGAACATCCATGGTTAAAAGAAGGAGGTAAGACTGGCAGGGAATTCTATTTCTTGATGTGTGACAAGTAAATGAGTTTCAAATTTCTTTGTGCACGTTGAAGTGTCAGTCACATTTTGTCAGTTATAATGGAAGGGAAGGAAAAGGCGCGATTCAGGGAAAGGGCCCTTCGGAATACTTGCGTGGCGTGGAACAGACAATACAACGCGCTGATGCAACGTTTTAATATAATTATTGTATCGTCTCTAGGTTGTTTGGGAGTTTGAAACGATTTACTAACAGTCGATTGGTTCATGTATTATTCGCCCACAGACCATTCACCAGAAAGAATCTTCTATTCACTAACTATTCGCATAAAGAATATTGGGATCATGTTTACTAATATAGGTACTAGTTGCTTACTATTACTAGCGCTTCGCCGGCCACTGTTGTTTGGTCACCTGTTAATCATAGATTAAGCGCGTCGCGCTTCCCTGCAACTTAATAAATCAACTTGGAGGCGCCGTCTCAGAGGTGCGAGTATCCTACGCAGGGTCGTACTTGCGTCTTGTCTAGCATAGATAGAAAGTTGAAAAGTATTTGATAAAGAGGTAAGGCAGAGCAAATTAGTCGTAAGAATTTGGAAGGCGCGTCCTAAAGAAGACCTTTTAGTTGAAGATTTAAAAGAGACAGATGCTTGCAGATTCTGCGGACAAGAGCGTGAACACAACACAACACAACAAAGGAAACTAACATTAGGGGAGGCACATTCTCGACTCGGGTTATATTAAAACGAAGATCATAAAATATTTAGATAGCGCACAGTAAAACTTGGTAGCTAGTCACAATAGATCAGTTTAGGTCGCAGTAAAGCATTTAGACTCAAATACACGTCTATTATTAAATAGCGTTATAACAGTAGCTTTTACTCGGACTACTGAGATAATTTGGAGTGTCTTGTCTTGGTTGGTGACTTTTGTTCGATAGTTTACTACTCTTTGGGTTTAGTACCTCTTATTCTCACTACTCTGTCACGATTTTGTAGCACTGCATGACCCATAATGCCGGGTTATCCCCAGTCCTAACCACTAGCTTGTTTCCCATCGGTGACAAATGGGAAAAATCCGTGTAATGGTAATTCTCAGTCGTCACCATTTCTGACAAATGGGACAGACAAGAACTTGGATTCGTCACCAGTGGGGACAAAAGCAGCGGTGAGGACTCATAATGCCAAATGTGGCTTTGTGTGCAACCATATGTTACCGAAAGTTTTTCTCAACCGGCTCAACCCCCCTTGGGATTGTAAGTAACTATGATTTCTGTACGTATTACCTTTTCGCATTCGGTTTATGGAAACTTATCGAAGTGCTGCAGCTACGATCGGAACCTGCTGTTTTAAGCAAGCATAACACGGAAAGAGCATGTGCTTGATAAAATAAGCTTTAAAAGTCAGTATTAAAGTCTGTTTTCGTATACGTTTCTCATCTCAGAAAAGAGAACCGATTACTCATTACACACGTTCAGGGCAGCTGAGAAACTGGTTAAAAAGTTAGTAAAGTTACAACTCTATTTACACTGAACAAATGATTTAAAATTCAATTGACTACAAAGTCTAACAATTACATCTGCCCACAACGAGGACTAGAGCTTTTTCACTGAAGTAAAAATAATACTGTAAGGAAATAATATGGCATCGATTTACAAAGTTGATTCAATGGAAAAGTGGGGCTTTCAAATAACTCATCAATTTTAATGGTAATAATATAGGCTAGTGATAACAATTGTGTGTCGTTGTTAATTTTCTTCTCAAAGAAAAAAAAAGACTAAGTACATAGATAGATAGATAGAATAGAATAGATACTTTCGCGAGATAAACGGGTGCACGCTAATTATCTAAGTAAGAAAAAACAAGGTACTTACTTACCTATACGCTTTTACAAATAGCTTCTGAATAATATTATAGACTAGTGGTCAACCGCGGTTTTGCTTGCATTAATGTTGCACCAAAAAGTATCATATGTCCTTTCCAAGGCATTGAACTATCTCCATACCAAATTTCATCAAAACCGGTGTAGTGGTTTAGGCGTGAAAGCTTAACAAATAAACAAACTCACTTTCGCATTTATAATATTAGTAAGGATTTTCCAATTAAGGAATTAGAAAAAAAAACAAAAGCTGCAGTACCTTTTTTTCGATGGAAAATCCTTTACGGACCGTACCGCACTGTGGGCTAGACAGTGCAGCGTGTGTGGGGCTCTCCCGGGGGTTCCCGGGAATACCCAATAAAAACCATCGGTACCCTCACAGCCCTTTGTGGGGACGTTTCGGAAACAGCGCACGGTGTACGTCTCGATTCCGATAAGTCTCCGGGCGAACAGCTACAGTACCTAGTATATAAAAAAGCTTATGCTCACATAGTCCTTACCCAGAAAACAGCTCACATAGTCCTTACCAGAAAACAGTGCACTCCGCCTGTTCATAAAAAACAATAACCCTAACCTACCCAGTGGCCGACCTGACCACTACTTACCATTTTTAGGCAATAGGCAACTCGGCCGGAAGTCGAGATTTTTATGGTCCAGTAGCCACCTAAGCCGCTGGGGCAAACAGTTAAATAATAAATAATACTCACTTTACTATACTCAACATTACTATTATACTGAACATATGCCATACAAATATACACCTACCACATATACACAAATAATACCTGCATAGTAAACAACCAGCATTTATAACATTCAATATTTTTACTATTTCAACCACAGATAAATCAATCCAAGGAGATCGGTCAAATCGCTGAGTTTATAGGAAGACCGAGTGTCGCGATCAGCCGCCGAACTACATAACATGGTTCTAGTTGAGCATGCCGTAATATACTTCATTGATTGATTGCGCGCGTATTCAGGACTGCGAAGCAATGAAAGTTAAGAACAGTCGCAATGTAATACAATTTGTAAGATATGATAAATAGTTTAAATTATTTTATTAAAATCATGTATGCAATCTACTGAAATAAAAACCTTGTTTTTGATTTAAATAATTCTTTAAATTAGAGGTTTTTAGTTTTGGCTCACGCGACGAATCCACTACAAAATACACTCACAGAAAGAGACACCTAAGTATATGACGTAAAACAAAAAAGGATCTACGACACTGCCCTACACACGTACCCGTTTAAAAAAGACAGTTATATTTTATCGAGATCGCTGATTGTTCAGGCAGTATTTTTATTAAGGCCTTTTATTATTATAGAACCAGCTTTACGGTCCGCCAGATATAAAACTGCTTTTTTATTAGTTTTTAATTGTCCTTTACGCTTTTCTGTTTTTGATTCAAACGACTATTAAACATTTTCTCATGTTTTCAGTTATTTTCATTTTGTTTACTTCGCTTTGTAATTTTATACTAGCAGTCCAGTCGCTCATGGAATTTAATCAAGAAAAAATCATTTTCCTATACGAAACCGTAAGCACTTATATTCACTTATAAAGCATTTCAAAATACAATGCCTTGTGTAAGCAAATCTGTACCATTGAGCGACATAACACAGTCTAAAATCGGATGGCTAATTCGAAACCAGATCTGGACTTAATACTCAAATAACAGACTAAGCTGCAAACGCTCCGCAGCACAGCTAAACATGGCGAATACTAGCGCTAATATCTGGTGACTCGATCACGTAATAATGTGGAACAGTTAATTAAAATAGCCTCGTAGCGTACGCGGTGACGTCCGATGGAACGCTGAGGGTAAATGAGGTGGTCTGTGTGGACGTATCCGTTTTATGCGTTCGCTGTGCTCCTCAGTAAAATATCACTGTGATACCGTGATAATAATATCGTATGAGTACCGTAGCGTTTACCGATTATTTTCAGTGTATGCTTTTTGGGGAATATTTAACATGAAAAATTGTTGTTGTATTTTAAACCTTATTCCGTGCAGACAGGCCTAAGGCAGTCGTTCTGGTTTCTATTGGAAAAATACACTCCGAGAGTAAGACTTACGACAACCGACCGTACCGAATCAATAGTTACGCCAGTATGTATTAAAAGTGAAGTATATCGATAAACAAATGAAAGTCAGTACAGATAATCAGCTTTTGTCTATACAAAAGCTGATGATCTGTACTGAATTTAATTTGTGGCACAAGTTTGTATTTGGTACAGCGCGACGAATGTAGACCGGTTGATTTATTTAGTATTACAATCTATAATTTACAGTAGGTAACGCAATGTGCGAATAATCCATTACCTAGAAATAAAGTAAGAAAGCAATCACTTTTCCATCTCCATCTCGCTTAGACCACACAATGCAGAGTAATATAAACCTTAACCTGTCGTTGTTAGAGTGGTTTCTACGTAGCAACTGTTGGATTTGATTTGCCGGTGACTGCACATATACCTATTAGGCACAACCACTAATTGACGTATGTGGCAAACCAATCCAACCAAGCAAGAAACACAACTAAAGCGCTCCTTACAATATTCGATGCAATATGTTAGTAATTGGATGCCTGTGCAATAAAGGATTTTAGTTTCTTGGTGTATAAAGGGTAGGAAAGGAACATTACAGTGACCTGCCCGACGACAGTGAGCGACCACCCTCAGGAAGTCACTTCCACCTATTAGGAGGGTTTTGCTGGCGAGTAAGTTTTTCTAAACTCCATAGGGGGGTATAGGGTCATGGTTGCAAGCTTGCGAGTAATACCTTTGTGTTATATTTGTTCTTTTCCCTCTTTATATAAATAGTTATCTAATTGCGTAAACTCAACGCATAAGATCTATATAGAATAACAACTTTTTTTCCTTGATTAACCCATACCCTTGGTTAACGCCAAATAACGATTTGAAATATAACAATTTTATTTCGTTGGTTTTCCAAGTACTGGTAACTGGAAGAGACTTAGATGCTAAACATTTGACGCAGGATAACTTGGTTTTTACTAGTAGGTATTCATATAAGCTTCCGTCACATATAAAATCAGTAACTTTTTTATAACTGGTTGATGTACAATAAAGTTACATTCTTTTCTAATTCAAACATACATATAATCACGCTCGTAACATATAAGCAGGGATATAAGTATATGGCGCAGTATGATAGATAAAGCCGTAATATAGTTATATCCCGTAACATAGTTATACGAAAGCGATTCATTACTATCTTACTAGATAAGTTTGGTGAAATAATTGTAGAAGTGTAGTGCGGGGGTGCACCGGCGGCGGCGTCAGTCAGTCGGTGGGTTACGGTTATTTATGAGCGAGGGTTGCAATGTTTTGGGAGAGTCTAATGTGTTATGTACCTACATGACTGAGTGATGAGATTTATGCTCGTATTATAGAATAAATTTCAAGAAGGAACGCCGACTTGAGCGTCCTACGTCTTTATCACTTTGTGCGTGATAGAAAGAGACAGACGATTCTCAAGACGTGTTTGAGTTCTGAGCGTCATTCTGTAATACGGGCCTTAGACTTGTTTAGTCAGATAAAGATGTTACGGTATATAACTATTTAACTATAATACGGCTTTCACTATCGTACTGCGCCATATACATCAACTTAAAACTACGCTCACAACCATCGCCAATATTAAACCTGAGGCAGAGATGAAGTATAATACAATCTACAAGATAATTTGAAAGCAAACACCTGACTTCAGATTTATTCGAATTTATCAGAATCTCAAATCTTCCAACCCTTACCTTTCGTAAAATTCTTCGGTGATTTCTGGAGATCTAGCGGTGTTTTATATCAAAGGGAAACTTTGGGGTCCAAATCAAGTCATGTGAGTGTTAAGGACCCAAAGAATCCTTACAAGTTGATAAAACTCTTCACACTTGATAGCGAGACGTGTTATCTTTCAGCGAAGCATGTTTACGAGGACAGGTTTTACAAAGTTGTAGAAGATGATAAACCTTAAAGTTTTAGTTAATCTATGAAAAATACATTCTGAATACTCTACTAGCACACGTTTAGAATATAATCAGTCGTGAACTGAGTAGAACAATGCCAGGGTTATAGCACGGAGAGCGAAGCACGCGCGCGGTGCTCGAATAAGCTTAGTTTGCACACTCAAAAGTTGTGGGGACATGCAAGCGTGCGTAATTAAACAGGGGGCCGGCGCGGGCGGTGCGGTGGCCAGGCTCAGAATCAACTTTCTTTAACTCTATGGAACCTAAAGTTGTATTAGTAGTTGAGAAATAGCGTGGGAATATTGTCGCTGCAATATAGCCCTTGTTAGAAAATGATATGTACCTATACCTTTTTAACGAGGGGTTAAATATAACTAGCTTCGCTCGCTTCAATGTCGGTTATCGCGCCAGAGAAGGTATCCTGTGTCATTTCCAGGTCTCAAACTATCTTCATACTAAACATGAAAATCGGTGGTATAGGCGCGAAAGCATAACAAACAAACTTATTTTCGGTTCAAAGACAAGGAAAGAAAGACGTGCGTGAGATATAGTATCCGATCCTTTGTTATTGCGTTTTCATCAATATTCACAATGTCATCACCTCATCTTGTAAGAAGTCGCTACTCGAGAACTTAACATCCATTCTATATAAGTAATTATAGCTCCATGTTTGTATCCACATCCACAGTATTTCTTGTTATTGCACTTCAGCAATGTATTGTCTAAAGTATCCCCTTTTACTTGATAGGACGTCTAAAATGTTATTATAATCAAAGTTACCAAGCAATAAAAGAAACATTCTTTGTAGAATTTGTTAGAATATAGCGCTGATTTCGACATAAAAAAAACATAAAAATAACAGACCAGACACTTATTATGTTTCATCAGTTTTGTATTGGAAAAGTATAGATTTGTACAAGCTTGTTGCCCCAAGAGGTTTATAAATAAAGTTCAGTGGACTCTAAGATGAGACTGAGAAACTTTCTAAATGGAGGTCCGTCAGAAAGTTCCCTAATAAAGGTTAACCGGAAAAATTGAGGGCAATATTTGTGTAACGACATTTTTATTGTAAATCCTATTTCTAATAAAATTGGGGTACGAGTTTCTTTTTCTAGACTTCTTTTTCGTTTGAATGGCCATCTCAAATGGTTTATCGATCTTTTTAATATTCTGTGATGCCTGTTCGGTATTCAGTGTTATCGTTAAAAATGACAACGAGGAGTCATGATTTGTGATTTTCCGGTCATAATCTCAAAAGGGGTGGATTAGAGCTTTAGTACAATTTGGTTACACATACTAAAATAGGAATAAAACAACATAAAATTATTCCATTGCTAATACACTTTTACATCGTGCGGATAGGATTCGGGATCTTGGTGTTCATCTAGATAGTCAGTTCATTTACGAAAATCATCTTGATGAAATAGTGAAGAATGCTTCTTCATCCTTGCGCTTTATTATTCGCAATAGCAGTTGTTTCACTACAATGAAGCCGCTCTAAGTTCTCTATAGTGGGTTTATCAGGAGCCATCTTGAATATGCCAGTCTAGTTTGCAGTCAAATAATGCGAATCATTGTCTCAGATTGGAAATAATCTAAAAGAAGTTTACTAGATTTTTAAGCCACAAATAAAAAATTCCGTAATAGACTACAGAGATCGTTGTATTAGATTCCATCTTCTTCCTCTTACAATAGATGATATGTGTTTCCTGTTGAAAATAGTTGTCGAAAGTTGACTGTCCTGAGCTTTTATCGATTAAATGTAAACGATCCACCTCGTCATTGCCATCCTAGAAATCTACTTCACGTTCCAAACTCACGTGCAGTACATCATAGCAACCTTTACTTAATTCGAGTCGTCAAACAATTTAATGATGTTTTCAGGGCAAATAACAACAAAGATTTATTCTGTAGTAATTTAAGTAGTGTGAATAGAACGCTGGCAGATGACTACTTGCTGTAGTATTTATTAGTTATGTATTTATTTTTGTATTTTATTTTTAAAAAATCTCAAGGATTTTCTTTTACAATAATGTAAGAATCTTAGACTTTATAAATCGGTGCTACTTGTGGAGGCTTATTACTGGTTTCTTATAATGTATTGCAGTGTATTTTTCTCTATGTAAGCTGTAAGCCCCATAAATAAAATAAAATAAAATATTGGAGTACTTTGAAACAGTGACAAGTTGCCACATTGCCTGCTGCTGTACTATTTTTCACGCACACATGCGCATTATTCACACATTCTGGTGCAATTTTTGGTCTCCTCCTAGTCGATTCATTGCCAATCTATAAACGTCAGTAATTATACATCTATGGTGCCGACACGATCCGTTCACATGCACAGTTGGTGACGAACCGGTGTTCATATTAAGCCATACAGCGAATACTGTTTTACTTTCTCGTTCTTGTAATCGTCAAAAAAATCGACCTCTACATTTTGACGGATTTACACGTTTTCACCCTGAGTCCAAAAATACCGTTTTTGGAATTATGTCTGTGTATTATCACGATAACTCAAGTATGCTTTAACTTATTGCAAATAAATTAAAATGCATGTATGACATCAATATATATAGGTTATAGGTTTCTATCAACGTTTGAGTCGCTTCCGGTATACGAGAAAGTCAAGGGGAGACCACTCCCGATTTTTGTTTATACACCGGTACGATTACGATCATGGTATAATACGGTTTTGATACCTTCTGAATGGCAGTTCGTATCTTGCACCTGCCATGCCAAACACGTTGTAGTGGGCAGACACCATAACACACTTCTTTGCTATACAACTTTTCACACACTGCCCATCGTTTCCTCGGTCCTTCCTTTATATCCCTCCAGATTTATTCTCATCACTTTCTTCTCATACCATGCTAACTCATGATCAACTACTTTTAAACTTCCTCTAAGACGACAACTCTTAACATTCCATGCATCCTCGTTGCTGATGCCGGGTCCACTGTGTTGCGGAGAGGGGCACCAGATGCAGTGCCTGGGACTTGTGACCCACATGTAGGGCTAAGGAGGCTTCCTGATGACCACAGAAATAATAATTCTTTATTATTATTTGTGTGCTGATGGCTACAAACGCACTGGCGCTATCGTGGCCTCTCTCTCTCAGCTTAGCCAAATTTGACAGGATTCCGCGAGTGCTGCTTTAGATATACGTGACAGTACCAGCTCCAGGGATTAAGCTGGTATATACCATATCCTTCGCACGTACCTCTACTGCATACAAACCAACGATATAATTGTTTTTTCAAATTTGGCTCTTGAATAATGGTATTTATTTGTTTTTATAATGTGGTCTTTGGAGAAATTCTTTTTGACAAGCTATAGTCAGTTTGATCAACAGACACGCTTGAGTGTCTAGGAGTGAAGTAGTATGTCCGGCCTAGATGTAGAAACCACTACGTTGTATGTATGTTATTTTATTAATTAAATTTTAATTTTACGAACGTGGTTGAAGCCAATCCTTAAGTAAAAATAGGGTTTTCCCATTCAATAGCTCATTGATTGGTTGCAATTTATCTGATTAAAGAAACCTAACTAGATTCAGTTGGAACTCGTTAAAAAGACTAAGGCTCTGTCTTCGCGTTCAACGAATACTGAGAAATGTTAAAAATGTTACCAGCTAACTTGAAACGTTCCAATACTCAACAAAACAGTTTTAAATTGGACGTAGTCTTTAGAGCAGTTTCATTTCGTTTAAGTTATTTTTCGCTCATTCTTTACTAAAATATTTTAAACCTTGTCGACTGCCGTTATTTAATTTCCTGTGAGTGTTCCTTTAAGCTTTCTTTCGTTGTTATAGTAAATAATGTAGTATTTAGTATTAATTAGTTAGTAGATTATAGTTGTATATTCAATAAATACTTTACCTACACAACAAATCAATGATATTACATTTATATTTTCTTCAATACTTACAATAATATCACGTTTGATAGGAAATATAAAGCTGGTACAATTTCGGAGCTGATCCCATAGTATCTTAATAACTAGTAGTAGGAATGTTTATAACAAATTGAGTTGTAAGAAATCGTAAAGGCATCACTATCGCAAACTTTCATAAATCATGAATAAACCCTATTGTGTCGCCGCCATTTTGTAAAATTTCGCGCATGTGTCAGTTACTTCCGGACTTTCCGTCGCGAATTTTCCGGGTGTAAAAAATAATAATAAACACACAGGCGTTTTTGACAGCGACCTCCAGGAGGCCCCCAACACACCAGGGGATAAGTCGTGAACTTTGCATAAATACAAATATGAAAGTATGCTTTTCAAGACGAACAATAGACAGTTAAGTATTTCAAAGTAATCAAGTACCACTCCTTACTAAATTTGACTGATTACTGAATCAACACTAATAAATTGACTTGTGAAGAAAAGATTGCATCTTAGCCCCCAAATTATTGTGTCAAGTCAGTCTCTTTACGGGGAATTAATAAAAATATAATGCTTAAACTAAATATAAAGAACCTATTAGCAACACGTAAAGTGCGGTTGACGTACTTGATTGCTTCTGGTCTTGACTCCGTAAACAGAGAAATTTAAATCAACTTACCGATGAGAGATTTACCAAAGAATTATGATCAATAATGTTGATAGACGGCGTCAATTTGAGGTCTACTATAATAAAATTAAAAGGTAGCTGCAAGTTAGTAAATTGATTAGAAAGAGGGTAGTTGTTATTTTTTTTACCTCTACTATGGTACACATATTGCGATTGAGTTGGAAGTACAAGTCGTTCAAAGAGGCTGATTAGTATGTCGTATAAAGTATCGAAATCCCTTATTTTGATATATTTGACGTAGGTAGGTACTCAACACTCCGTATGTGATAGAATTATTACAATCAATAATATTTATAATTCCTCAGGATGAACTTAGTCCTCACCCGTATGTAGTCCAACACATTTTTGGCTGTGCCAGAGTAATGTAAGCGGGACACGTAGAGCTGCGTCATATGTGTTGCAGGACGTAGCAGGTGTTGCGGTACTATCGGTGCCGTGCCTCGGTGGTTCTGTCTGGCGTGTTTCTTTCTTCTTTCCACCTAAGTGAAAACATCATACTGCTACTCTCGTGCAGCTGTGCAGGGTACATGATCGGTTTTCTCTACAGGCCCAGACTTCCTTTCGTTCACGGTCTTAGAAGAGGCAGCAGCGGTATAAGCACGTCGGGGTGTCGACGCAATTACGCGTGACCTCTCCACTGGGGTAGAGCGCGGAGCGGCGTGGCAGGTGACATCTTGCTCAATGGCAGTAGTGACTGATGACGCATTTTTATTCGCCGATTCAAAGCTGCAACACTCGTCGCGGCGCGCAAAATGCTTTTTTATGAAACCTCTAATTAAATCTGGATAAAACCTCGACCAAACTAGCTTTTAGGGATATTGTCTTTCAGCAGTCTGGGGACGTCAACGTGACCGAATGTGACGGGAGGCAGCCTGTGTAACTCTTTCACCATGAATGTGGACTGGACACATCATCCGGGTTAGTCGTCTTCAGTACATTAATAATGTCCTAGAGACTCTTCTCACCTCCATTCCTCCGGCGGGAAGGCATATGATCAGCTTTTTCAAGCATTCAAAAGCCGAGTGATTGTCCGCCCGAAATCTCCTCCTCCTCAAAATAGGACTTGCAGATTTGCAGGATGCTCATCTCGTACATAGTGTCGATGGCGTGCTGTATAAACGCCAACAGTTCGTTAGCCATGAGTTGTTCGGTAGCCATAGCGCCGATATCAGACAGCAGCATAGCCGCGCGAACGTGAATTAATTAATTCTTTGCAGTGTAACGAGGCGCGTGCTATTACAAACGTGCATCACACACGACTGACGGTATACCCCTCGCACCTACCTCTACTGCATACAAACCAACGAAATTGTTTTTTTTTTATTGGTTTGTTAAATGAAAGTATTTATTGGTTTTTAAAAGGTGGTCTTTGGGAATGTTCGTTGCCCGTTGCTACAGTCATCTCGATTACCACTACACGCTTGAGTATCCGTGATAAACGTCCTTTTAATTTTAAAGAACAAGTCGCATTCATAACTATGTTGGATACCATGAAAGTTCTTTACTATTATGTAGCTTTACTAGCCGTCTTCCTATATTTGAATGGTTTAGCAGATTTTACTTAACATAAGAACGCCTGGCACGCGGAAACCAGATCTACTTATTGTACTCACCTGTTCTCTGCAGATTACGCGCTCAGCGTCTGCAAACACAGGAATTTAATATAAATTAACCGGGATAACATAGTAATAGAATTAGCTTTAATTTAAACGTCCTACGCAAATCCTTTAATCCATTTAACATTGTCGCAGTTTGGACCAGTTATTAAATGAGTTACAATGGGAAGGAGGCGATCTAGCAATAAATTAAAAACTTAATGTCACAATAAAACTTTATGCGACAGCAGCAATGGTGGTAATAATACTTTCTCGTAAGTATACGTAGTATAGAGGACTCTGACCAATGATTTAGGGAGTCTTGTAACCGTCAAAAAATTCGACCTCGAGATTTTGACGGCATTACACGTTTTGGACCTCCCTGAGTCCAAAAATACCGTTTTTGGAATTATGTCTGTATGTGTGTGTCTGTGTATTTGTGTGTCTGTGTGTTTGTGAGTCTGTGTGTTTGTGTGTCTGTGTGTTAGCACGATAACTCGAGTATGCTTTAACTTATTGCAACAAAATTTAACATACATGTATGACATCAAAATATAAGGTTTCTATCAAATTTTGAGTCGTCGATCACGAAAGTTAAGCAACCAAATGTGCGGTCGGTACTCGGATGGGTGATCAAAATTTAACATGCATTTATGACATCAAAATATAAGGTTTTTAACAGCTTTTTTACTTTCCGGTATACGAGAAAGTCCAGGGGAGACCACTCCCGATTATTTTTATGTTAAGAGCATGCATTCATCGAAATAACAATAATATTTATTGTTTTATATAATATTATTTGTTAACAATAATATTTATTGTTTACGCTTTATTGTTGTTAGATACACATGTCTAATAAATTGACCCCATACCCACATAAATTGCTCGCACAGGTATAAGTACACTAGCAGGGAAGACCCGGGTACGATCGAAAAATGCCCGCGAGTTCGAATTTAGACGATATTTCGTTAGATTATAAAAAATATTTGAATGCATTTAACAATGTTAAAATATAATTATTCTGTCTAGCATTATATGTATTTTTATATAATAAGTACATTAAATGAGTTTAATTTCAAATACATTGTAAAAATTGACATTAAAAAATAATATTTATAAATATTTCTGGAGTCCTTTTTAATATGTTATCTCAATTTTTTACTTATTTGGGCTGTATAGTGGTTTAGGATAGTACATTTTCTATTGGAAAAACTATTTTCGAAAAGTATTGTTTGCCATAATAATGCTGGTATTTCATCTGAAATACAGCTCCAAACTGCATTTTCGTAAAACTGCGCTATGAGATCCATCTTGCTTTAAAAAACTATAGGTGTAAATTAAAATATCTCTCTATATTGATTTTAATCAAGAATTATTCTTCCTATAATATACGACTTCAAAGTCTGTTCACATCACTTCAAAATTAAGACTGAAAAATCCACAAAATGTGACTATTTTGACGTAAATCGAGTGCACTTAAGACTCTGGATATTTTCCGTAACTCTAAATTTGAATGTAAAGAGAAAATAACTTCCTGACTTCTTAGTCTCAATTATTTGGATACGGAAAACCTTATCAAATCACACACACACACACATATTAGCATTAAGTTTTGCATGGTGTTAAATATTTTACCCACTTAACTCATTTATTGGTATGTTTAATGTACCTATCTTATTTAAACCGAATCATCTCTCAATATCAGAGCGGAGGCCTGGAGCTCTGAGAGACAGGCAAACTCTTGCCTACTTCAGACTATAGTCTCCCACAGTAATAGATAAGACCGTTTAATCAATGTATTGTTATTAGTGTGGTAATTGTAGTGAGAAAATAAATATATTATTACTTAAGCGATTGGCAGAAAAGCATACGGCCTGCTTGGTGGTAAACGGCCAACACGGCCTTAGACGCTTGCACCACTGACGTGAAATTCACGCGCTGCCAACTCTAGTCACCCTCCTTATCCTGGAGTACTGGAGACCTTACTCGCCAACAGAAACACAACACCACAAAATGTAGTGTTATTTTCGGGCGTTTCTTCTCGGCTAGACTCGACTAGAATCGTATATTTTCACTTTTATCGTAATAGGTATATTTTTCATTATAAGTTTCTATATTTACATACAAACTAACCAAAAGTTTAAGTTTCATTTCATTATTTCTGTTTTGGAAATATTATAGGTAACTACATAATTACAGTTGATGTATAAAACATTTGATTATTATAAACTCGCCCAAACTAAGCACCTAGCGTAAACCACTATAATATTGTATCCATTTGAGCATTAATATCCGATGACCAAAACATTGTAACGCAATTTAATAATAATTCCTTCTGAAAGTCAGCCGGAGCCTCTTAAGTAGTACTTTCTTACAGCAAAGTCGCATTCTTGTCATACGACGCGGGAACTTGGGCGGAAAATTGTTTTGTAGTACACTAGTACTAACCTAATCTGGCTATGACAGCTCAGGCATGAAGCAGTTACCTTGATATTAAGTTGGCTGTGATTAATTTTCTCGAGATTTGATTGTAATATTAAATTAGAGCTGGTGCTAAGATGATCTGCTTTTCATTCGTGTAAGGCTTATTTGAATAATATTAGTGAGGAAGTATTCACTTGTAGGTATTATTTTATTCAGAATCAAATATGATAAAATAAGGGTGTTCAGACTTCTGAGTAATTAACAGTGTAATTTCTGTTCTGGTTGCTTTTGGGTTTGGTGCCCCTTTTGAAAAGGTTCTGTAGTGCTCGCGCTAATACAAGAGAGAATTACAAGTAGTAGGATTGTTTGATATTGTGTTCAATAATACCTAAAATATTAGCAAAGACATTATATTAAACACGTTTCAAATTCAGTTTATTCAGTTATATTCAGGTATTCGGGCAGGCAAAAATGTAAAATAAATTTCGAAATTCGCCATACAATAAGGTCAACAAAATGTATCTGAAATCTCTAATTTAATTTTAGAATTTTTGATTGCACTAAACTATTAATGTTAACATCAGCAGGTGCTCGTTTGTTATATCATGTACCAAACAGTCTGTATAGAACATAATGGTAACAAGGTCCTGTGAGTTAACTAAAGCCTCTAAATAACAATGTTAGTAACGCTAACTAGAAATGTAGATTCGTTAGCTATTGAATTCTATAAGCATGTTGATACAATTCCCCTCTTGTTTTGAACAACAGAATAATTAAAACAGACACTAAGCTTGTTAATTTAGCAATTTCAATAATATTATGAATTATATCGTGTTGCCATACTAACGATGCTGCTTAAAATGTAAAATGTTATATAGGTAATTTAGCTATAAATAGTGTCTAGTTATAAGAAACAATTTTGCTCAAAATTGATAACTTTCTTCTTTGTCAGTGATGTTTGTTCTTCATCTCATATGATGCAAAATGATCCAAGTAAATCTCACTTGCACGAGGTTCGACCGACGAGTTTTGACCTGACCATCTGTCGTTATTATATCACCTCGTATGGTGGACGTGTATCTACCAACGATGGCATGGCCAACGAGGATTGACGTCTGCTAGGCAACTCTTTATTAGATTAAGTAGATACAGGGCCGGATTTGGGGGAGGGTAAGCGGGGCTACTGTCCTAGGGCTTTCACAAGAAAGGAACTGCAACAAAAGAGATTAAAATATAATTATACAAAATTCAAAAAAGTCTTTTAATAAACAATAAGAGCTGGCATGCACTGGTTATTTTGTTACGGTTAATCTCTCGTGGAAAGTATGGAGATGCACCAAATATCACACACTTGTCACGTCGTAACGTGCATCTCCATACATATCCATGGGCTTGATAAGAGCTATGGTTCTTCTTCTTCTTTCGTGTCGATGGCTTCTTATTCTAATGCCCATTAAATTTCCGCCGCCCAGAATTCTGCCACTCGAATCGCAGGATCAGCAGCGTTCCACAGCTCTTCAAGCGTGCAATTAATAGGGCATGCGGGGCAAGATATTAAATGAGCCATGGTTTGCGGGGAGGCACCACACTTGCACTGGTTGTCCCTGATGTAGCCCCACCCGCACATATTTTCCTTACTGCGACCGACTTGTGTTCTCAATCTGTTCAAAGATTTCCAAGTCGGCCACGGTAGCCCATAGCTATGGTTGAGAAAACGGATTTATTTTCCAGTTCGATGAGTGAGCTCACTAGATTCGCTTCTTGTATATTAGCTGTGACTACACTCTCGTATTGGATATTGAAGTACCTGTAATGATTGTGTAAGTTTGTGTGTAAGAATAAATAAATAAAGAGTGACAAAATAGTCACCGTGACAAGTGCGCGATTTATATTCTATCTAGTGACCCGGGAGTTGGTTTTGCCTTCTCAGAATTCGTCGGAGATTCCTTAAAAGTAAGTAAAAACCCTTGCGTTGTCAACTACTAGGTTAATTTGGTGTTGGGGTCAACCACAGATTTAATAATACAAGGAGACAAAGTGTGTGCCCAGTGGGCTTACATTGACCGATCTCTTGACCGAACTTAGCGATTTGACCGATCTCTTTGCGGCTGTACTTTCATTGCTCCGCAGTCCTTATGACGCGGACGCGCGCAATGAATAGCGTATATTACAGCATGATCGACTAGAACCAAGTTACATGTACATGTACGGCCGGTGATCGCGACACTCGGTCTTGCTATTAACTCGGCGATTCGTCTGATCTCCTTAGATTGATATATCTGTGGGGTCAACGTTCGGAAACTTCCTCGTGGCGGACCCTGGTAACGTGGTGGGGAAACTTTCTCGGCGGGTGTGTGGCTTTTGATGTCAAGTGTGTCCCCTTGGCATTCGAAGTCACATGCCATTTTCGAGTTGTTTTTGTTTTCCCACCATAGCTAGCTCCAGACGGCTCTTTTTAGGGCCCGACCGCGCCCGAAGTCCCCCGGGTGCGGTCCGATGGCTACTCCCAGTGTCAGGAGGATGTGCCAGGTCGATCAGCCGTCGGTAGAGGAGTGGCTGCTGGCCACCAATTGGTGCATGGAGTGCCTAGACGGGCAGCGTTGGGACGGTCTCGGGGTAGTTGCACTCACGTGCGCAGATTCCGAGCCATCTCGTTATAGCGTACTGAAGGTCAGGCCGGGGAGGATGTTTAGTGGGCATGGTGAAAATTTACACTTTATTGGTGAGCATTTTATCCTTTTTGTAGGTTAGTATGGTGTTAATTTAAATACAAGCCTTTAAATATTGCTGTTTTACACGAAAACCATTTTCTGATGAGTTTGCTTCTGACGAAGAAAATTCGAGATAAAATTAATAGAACCACAATCCACAAGCCTATTTGCTTCGCTTAATAATTGTTACAAATAATGCGATACCAAATACCTCGTCATCATATTGCTAAGGTCATAGTCGTAATTGACTGTTGTTATTCCATTTAATAACAAGAATAGCTTACGTTACCGAGGTTTGAATTCTGACCTTCGGTTTTATCTCAAATTTCGTTACTGTTTCAAATCACCGAATTATTCAAGAACAAACAATTACCTTCTAAACCAAATAACTGGCAATATCGCTTTACTAATTCAATTCTCAGTAATTCATGTAGAGAAGCGAATATATTGGGTCAAATCTTGCAACTGAATTTTATAGCAGTTAGCCTAAACCGATTGTGTTGAAATTTTGTATAGTTTGGATGTCAATGAATGATTAGATAAGTGACACGAAATAAATAAAAAAATCGCCTTTAAAACTAAAAACGGAGAAATAAAAATTCTGTTTATAAAAATCTAAATGTTTTTTGAGACAGGACGGACTTATAACAAAGCTAATGTAAACCCCATAAGAATAGTTTCTGGGACTTCTAGATCATTAATGGGCGAACCAAAAACGAAAAAGCGTTTCGAAGACTATAGAACTGTATGAATTTATCTTCATGCAAACGTGTAGGATACGTTTTACGTGCCTCGTCAGCCTTATTTTATTTCTTTGACCAGTACAATGCTTTTTCACGCATCTTTTGATGGTATGCTAGCAGACATTCTATTTCCTTATTTTGGAACGTAGTAATGAGTCGTCGAATTTGTTTTTAAAGTTTACATAAAGTCTTATAGGTACTTACAACGGTTTATATTTATAAGATACGATCGAGAATCCTTTCAATTACGTGTTCGTATTGCGTATTTCGAATAAAAATAAACATAATCGGATTACAATCGAGTAATCGTGCAAAGAAATATAAAGTCGAATTAAGAACCACCTCCAGTTTTCGTAATCGCTCATAAATCCATGTTAGAGATTGTAATAAATATTTTTCTGTTACCGTACAGGTATTAATGTTATAAATACCTGCAATAAAGCTTTCAATAGTGTTATACGGGGCTGTTATCAAACGTTTTATGCGCACACAAACTGTCTTTGAGGCGCCATCATGAGTTTTATTAGCGATCGTTTTGTGGCTGTCGATCTAAGAATTGGGCCACAAAACAAGCGGGATGTCATATCTAGAGCACAAAAATCGCTCGTTAGCTTGCTACAGCTCACTATCATAAAATCAACTCGTATAGGAAAACAGGTAAACACCTGTTAAGATTAAACAATCTTAATAGGTATTTGTGTTTTTATTTAAAATCTTGAATTGTATTCTTTTTTTAAAAAAATATTTATTCTTGTTAGCCTTTATTCAATTTTTTATATTATTAGATTTTTTATATAAGTATTTTATTAATGTAAAACCCTTGTGTCCACTTTGCATGCCGTGGCAGTCTGTAATTTAAACTACACTTAGATATAAGTACATACATATATTACGATTAAGTTCTAATTGTAACAGTTAGTATAAGTTTAGTTGGTTGTCCTGAATAAATAAATAAAATAAAATAAATATAAAGAAGCCAATTTACGTATATTATATATAGAAGACATAAAAACAAATCGTAAAATTCGAACTATCAGAATCATTATCATCATGAAAGCACCTTGCAATTTGTTAAATTAAAGCTATATAAACAAAGAAGAAAATAGTTTTAAAGCAGTTTTGAAACTGATTTATCATTCTTCTCGCCATTACTAACTTTATAGACTTTTAAGTCAGGTTTAATAGACTCCTTGAGAGCATTCTCAAAGATCAGGTTGTCCGAAATATTATTTATATGACTTTCATTATTACTTTACTTTGAAAAACAGTCATACGGCCTGGTAAAAAAACAGTAATTGATTTTCAGTAGCTTAGATGCAAGCAAGACGCACATTTTTTTTTGACTGAGAAAGTAATAGCTTTTATCTCACCCGATGTTTAGTGATGACAACTGAATGTTCACATTTGAATGGTAACAAGTGTGCTATGACCTTAACGCGTCAGTTTCATACATTTGATCCTTTTCATAAGGCGTTCGATGGAATCGATTGGCCACTAGCCTAGGTACTCAGTGAAAATTAAAACGAATTCATTTTTACGATGAAAGTGCGATTAGGAAGTACCAAGGCTACTTCTCTTTTATAAAATAATTACCTTGGTCTATTTTAAATTGAGTGATAAAATTTAAAGATACAGTAGTACAAAGTAGACGGATACATTCGTGGCCCAACCACAAAAGTTACGAGGGCGTTACAGAAACGTTATTTCTAGCTAAAGGAAATTGTCGATACCCAATGGCTATTTTATTTGCAGTAAAGTACAATGCTGCTAAATTAACAGTTAATGAATATGCTTTAAACGAAACTACCACGTTTTGCTTGTATTAGAACAGTCTGGAATAGACAGTCTGGAATAGACAAGGACAGAGAAATAAAGATTTCTCTGTCCAACTTTAAGAGTATCTAAACACGCGATAGTTCAATATAAAATTTGAGAGGTTACTTCGATATCTAATGTTGGTAGGAGAACCAGTAGACTTTAATACAATATTGTGGATTTACTCACCAAAAGAAACACAATACTACAAAGGTAAAGATCACGGTCTTCTTTATAACACGGTATTTAGAAAGAATTCCGCGTTCCAAATTCGGGCGGGCAATCCTCTTTCGCATTTTGTAGATAATTTCAATAATAACCATAATTTATTTATTGAAATAAGTTCACAAACAGGTTGTAGTCATAACATGGTAAGGAACATTAAGAGCGTGCGTTCATCGAAGTACCAATAATATTTTTTTCGTTGTATTGTTGCTATGTGACCCCATACACCTAACCGCTCAAGCGTCCGAATGTACCTGTATGCACCGCCTGCCAAGTCTTAGAAAATATATGACAGTGCGGGTAGGCCGCAAATAAAAATTTTAAAATACATCTGGATTTGTAAAAGAACACGGTCATTGGTCGCAGAGCGATGGGTCCACAAGTTGGGAAGACCCGAGGTGTACGATCGAAAAGTGCTCGCGAGCTCGGATTTAGACTATTTTTATTAAGTATTAAAATTATCTGATTGAATTTAACAATGTATAATATCATTATTATGTTTAGCATTATAATTATGTATTTTAATATTGTAATAAGTATATTAAATGAGTTTAATTTCAAATACATTGTAAAAATCGTCATTAAAATTTACCAATTTATAAATACTTTTGGTATACCTTTTTAACATGTTATCTCAATTTTTAACTTATTTTGGCTCTATAGCGGTTTATAATAGTATTTTTTTCTATTGGAAAACACAATCTTCGCATAGCATTGTTTGCCATTGTAATGCTTGTATTTCATCTTAAAGATAGCTCCCAACTGCGTTTTCGTAAAACGGCGCTATAAACAATAAGTGTACCTAAATTAAAATATCTCTCTATAAAAAAAAAATATGAAGTATTTATCGTCCTATAATATATAATTTCTTTGTAAAGTATGTGCACATCGCTTCAAAATTAGGTCTGAAAAGGCAAAAAACATTGCAAACTACTCAATGTGAACATTTATCATTTGTTGTGTTTAATACAACATTAAACAGTAGCATTACTCCATAACTCACAAAAATATTATTGTTATTATCTCTTCTCGGATAAATTTCGCATTAATTTTCGGCCTCGCCTTCACTTACCTGAGCAGCCATCAAAGGTTTGAACATACGGAAGACCTTTCACGCAATTCGTCAAATAACAGACATTTCGTCGATGGTCCCCGATATACATAATAAAGTAATGCTGGAAATTTCGGTTAACTTATTCTCAAAAGGAGACTCTGTGGCCGCAGGTACTAAACTAAATCAGGGAGTAACGCGTAGTCCCTAATGGACATGATCCCAGGTGAATACGACGTTATTACACAGGGAATAATACATGAGAACCACATATCCTTCCGGAAAAAGAACTTCGTCGTTGTACTCGCGACACATTTAGGCGCTTTGCAGACGGCGGTTAGGTACTTGATAAGACATAAATACCATAAAAAAAAAATGCTGCCCGAAGTAACTATTCCACGCGGACGAAGTCGCGGGCAAAAGCTAGTATATCTAGCTTCCACCCGCAACTTCGTCCGCGTGGACATATTACCCCCTTAGGGGTGGAATTTCCAAAAATCTTTCTTAGCGGATGCCTACATCATAAAATCTACCTGCATGCCAAATTTCAGCCCGATCCGTCCAGTGGTTTGGGCTGTGCGTTGATAGATCACTATGTCAGTCAGTCACCTTTGAGTTATATATATTTAGATAATATATTACGCTTACATCAATTATCTATCCCAAAGTAAGTATAATTAAGAACTTGTGTTATGTATACTAGATAACAGACATTTTTAATAAACATCATAATTTTAGATATTTTTAAAAATAAACTTTTATAAATATATAAACAACCATGAATTACAAAAAAAAAAAAAAATATTCGTGTACGTCACACAAATATTGCCGCTACCAGGAACCCGGACCGGTTTGATAGTTACATAACAAAAACAAAAAATAAACTTTTACTTTAGCAGAATTTGCCAGATATAGTAAATTGTGATGTTTTATACAATTTAAATTCAGAAACAAATATTCGTTTATCGTAAACATATTAAAAAAAGAAAATCTGAATATATTTTCACGATGAAATATTTTTTTGATAATTTTTCATTGGCACACAAGCATACGGGCTGCCTGGTGTCAAGCAATGACCGTAGCCTATACTATAGTATAGAATTTAATTACTATTTAATTGAATTACTAAAATTTAAGGGTTGTTATATTAAAAAAGTTAGTCATGGTGAATTTGTATCTCGAGTCCTATTACTGAGGTTTTATAAATCTGAATCGATCTTCAATACACTCGCTCGCAGTTCACAGACAAATTTTACACAAAACCCATAATAGATTCCCAGCAGATATTACCTACCTCTCATCCAATATCGTATCGCGAAAAGTAGCGAACAATATTTCAGTACGTACACTGTACCTCTTCATAAATCTTCATCGTGTGTATTATATTCTAAGCTTACTTACCCTGCTTTTAGTGCTTACAGCGTGATATTCCATTGGATTATCGGATATTCTTTACACAGACGCGAAACACTAATGCGGTCACATTTTAGCAAAAATGAGCCGGGACGCACGAAATACTAACAATATTTACCGCGGCCATTTCTGCTTTTATGTGACACAAACGCCTGTTGGTGTAATCTGGACACTTTTTACGAGCATTTTAAGTAATGGGTAGAGTGTGGATATAAATCAGTTGTACAATAGTTGCACTATTTGCATTAGCCGCCGTGTGTTCCAAATCGCTATCATTGTAATTGTTATGCTGGATGATTATTTGTTTTTCAAGGTCTGTCCATTTTAATAAAGTTGCATGCAATTCGAATTTGGATTTCTTTAGTCGAAATCTAGTTTTTCATTCATCGAAACTTATTAACAATTTTTTACTTTCTCGTATACGTAGAATAGAGGAAGTCTTGTAATCGTCATTAAATTCGACCTCGAGATTTTGACGGATTTCCACGTTTTGGACCTCTCTGAGTCCAAAATTTCTTTTTTTTTGGAATTATGTATCTGTGTGTGTCTGTGCGTTAGAACGATGAGCCGAGCACGCTTAAACTTATTGCAACCAAATTTAACATACATGTATGACATCAAAATATAAGGTTTCTGTCAAATTTTGAGCCGTCGATCACGAAAGTTAAGCATCCAAGTGCGCGGTCGGTACTCGGATGGGTTACCAAAATTTAACATGCATGTATGACATAAAAATATAAGGTTTCTTTCAACCTTTGAGTCGTTTCCAGTATACGAGAAAGTCAAGGGGAGACCACTCCCGATTTTTATCTATAACAATTAACAAAAAACGATCTCAAATACCCGTGTGATGCCGGCAGAGTAGAACAGCATCACCCCATATCATCCAATGGGTGTAGTAGAAAGCGACTAATGGATCAGCAAAGGGGTATTCATCACCTTATACTCCGCCCACCAATCCGCATTGGGCAAGCGTGGTGGACTACTGTCAAACATCTTTCGATGACAAGGAGAGGCCTTGTGTCCCAGCAGTTGATCATATTATAAAGGCTGTTATGATGATGATTTCTTATTCTTAATGTTTTTTATCTAACAGGTATCCTTACTAGGTACCACTACTTTATCGCTTATTAAGCGCTTCTCCAAGGTGCTAAAATGCCTATATAACAACTAATTCGATTTTAGAAGAACGTATCTTTGTTGACTTGCTAGTAAAATAAAGTGGTATCCCGGTTCTCCATTCGAATCTCTGTACTTGGGGTCCTAATTTTGAAGACTCTTTCAACCTTTGGAAGCTGATGCTTATCATGTGGTCCCATTTAAGTTTGATCGACATCTGACGAGTAGTTTTTGAGTTATCCCTAATAATGCATATTTAATTGACGTCGATGATATCTTAATTGGCCTATAATATTCCTTGTTTGTCTAAAAGATTTCGATAAAGTTTTCTGAAACTTTAAACACTTAGAAAACTAAAAAAGCAGGAAACAAAATATTTTTAAATATAAAAAAAACCGCCTTCAAAATTAAAAACGGAGAAGTGAAAATTTTGTTAATAAAAATCTAAATGTTTTATTTTGATTTTCAAAACTTGTTTGAAGGCGGTTCTTTAATTGCAATACAGTTCCGATACGATAAGTGTGCAACGATCTTTAACTAGCAAGTAGATATCAATTCAGTTAATCAATTCAGTGTACTTACCTGCCATTTTAGTGAGCACTAAATTATTTTGAGCACAGATTAAACGTTTGGTTACGCTGTCGAAGCGTCGTTGGTTTACAGAGTCACTCGTCAATTTCGATTATATGGATTAAACGATAAAGTGGTGGATTAAAATACCTTTTCACGTTATTTCTGGGAAAACGGTTAGCTACGAATTGATATTGATAATTATAACAATTAAATTTGATCGACTAACAATAGTAGTAACATTTCCAGACGTTTCAATTTACTGTGGTTACAAATTAATCGCATCGAACAGTTATGATGTTTTGAGATCTTAATTTTAAAAATAAATTATTTTTAGTTACACATTTATGTTGTATCCGTGTCAAACGCTTGTTGTTTTAATGCCAATAGCTATGTGATGCCGGAATAGTAGAATAGCATCACCCTATAGCCTCCTATGGGTATCGTAGAAGGCGACTAATGGATCAGCAAAGGGGTATTGATCACCTTATACTTCGTCCACCAATCCGCATTGGGCAAGCGTGGCCTACTGCCTAACTCTCCATCGATGACAAGGAGAGTCCTTGTGTCCCAGCAGACAAATTGCCGGGCTGAGACAAATGACGGGTGTTATAATGCGACCCCAAAATGCTAGTCAGTCTGAAAGGGCAGGTTTATAAGACCATCATTAGACCTTGTCCTTCCAAATGTCACTCAAGCAAAAGTTGCGGGTCACAAAAATAAATGTGTGTGGTTTGACGCAAAGACGACGTGCGTAATATTCGTGGCAGCCTTCATGTCCGTGATGAGTTGCAGGAGTGTCGCCTGCACTGGTATGAGCATATATTGCGACGACAGGCAACCTGCGTAGGGAACAAACGTTCATATCACTTCCGCCAGGTGCCAGCAGGCCAATCGCTTGCTTAACATCGTGATTCGTGATGAACCATCGGTCTCTCCATCAAGTACCGCGTGAAAGTATTTAGGAAGAAACGGAAAAATGCTAGGATCATGATGTATTGATGAGGATCAGTGATATCACTGAACGGGGCAGCGGCATATGAGGTCAGGGGCCAAATTATTTCCCTGATTTATACCAACTTATAAAAAATAGCAGCAATAAGAAATCTAAGATTATTAATTGTGAAAAATAAATTACAGTAATTTATTTATTAGAAGACAGCTATTAATATTTATAAAAAAGTTAATAACTCTCAAAGTAGACTTAAGTAGCCTTTAACGCCTACTAATTGCATAATCTACTCAATTAATACTTCCCTAGATTATGAAAGGCCGTATCGAAGCCTTAAATATTTAAGTAGACTTTTTCGTCTCCCATTTAACACCTTAACAGCACAATCTTATTCTCTGATTTTGTATTTATTCAGAAAATTGTTAACTTTGTCTTAGTTGAAGATCGCTTAGTGCCTCCTTTCTGACTTCTAAAGGTGTCTCTTAAGAATTTTCAAACGAAAGTTTTTGAAAACAAAAAGAGTCTTATCGCTTTCTTGGAAACTTGAAACACTGCTTGCAGAGTGCCCGTAGCTGCTGGGATCTCATTATTTTGAATGAAGAGAAAAACGTGCAGAGACTGTATCGATCAGGTAATAGTACTGACGTATTATACTGACGTGGATTAATGTATTTCCTGTATACGAATGACCTTTATTTCATAATGGTATGTATGTATTTCAATATGTGGGTGCGCATTTACTTACATAACTTTTCAATTCCTATCATTCGAGGTCCGAAAATATTTCTCATACCATTTAAAACCATAATGATCATTCTTCATAACAAATCATTCTTCATAACTTCATAAAACATAATCATTGAAATTCATAATATCATTAATCATAAATTTTTGGGTGAGTCTAGTGTTTTATGCACCTACATGGCTGGGTGATGGGTAGGTTAGGGTTATTTTTTTATGACTAGGCGAAGTGCACTGTTATTGTAAGCAACACGGTAGTAACAGTATTAATAAAAAAAATATGATCACTAACTGTTATGAGCTCCGTTGTAGGTAAAAAAAATAAAATTATGAAGAGTTGATTATTATGAACACAAGTCGGTAGTAAGACAAAAAATAGGATTTAGAATATTATGTGAGCCAATATGGACCCATTATATGTACATGAATTATTTATAAAGCATCATTGCATGTCTAAATATTCCGAAGACGAAAAATTTTCACATCAAATCTCTTTGCAGGTATTTTTGTTTAATACAGGTGAGAAAAATAATCCATTTAAAACTTCCAGGCGCTGAGTAAAACTACGATATGAAGGAAAACAATAAAGTAGGTAATTAAATTTGGAATAAGTATCATATTTTCGTTCCCTAAATAAATTTATAACAGCCCGCCTAGCATGACCGCCGCAACATGATATGATATAGTCATTTATCGCTTTGAACTGTCAAAAATCATTGGATATAACCGCCATCTTGAAATTTTTTCGAAACTGCGAACTTGTATAAGGCTTATACATGTTCGCAGTGTCGATAAAATTTCAAGATTGTGTTTATATCCAATGATTTTTGACAGTTCAAAGCGATAAATGGCTATATCATATAGTGGTTCGGTGGTCATGTTAGGCGGGCTGAACAAACAATATATCTATTGCGACAGTCCCTTCGTGACAGTGCTAATGTTCATAAAAAATCATAAATCTAATTTCGTAAGTAACGAGAGAGACTGGTGTTCCATAATAAGGACATTATTCAATAATTGCTGAGTTTTCATTATTAATATGCACATTGGTTAAATTTATGCGATAAATTTAGGCCTGGGGCCTAGTCGTGTAGAAACGTATGATTGTAAAAACTAAACCGTTAAGGTGAAAATTACCTAATTCTTAAGGCGTGTATTGACAATTGAGGCTACCTCTCGACTACTGGTCAAACGAGCAGCATCAAGAGGTTTCTCGCGAGACTAAAAAACAGGAAGGAGAAAAAAACGAAGATAAAAATCTTTCCATTGTTTTCTATTAAAAACAATGGAAATCTTTCAAACCATTTGGTACTTTTATTTGTACTTATATTATTTGTACTTTTATTTGTACACATAAAAGTCTTTAGTTGCACTGTTCTTGATGTAGTAGAAATTCAGTCGTTTCGAATTGTTATCGATAAAGAATATTATGAAATTACCTAATCCTACGTCTTCAGTTTAATCATATTTACATTGACAAGTGACTGCTAATAAATAATAATTTTATTGATATAAAAACACAGCGAAAAATCCAAGCGATGCGGATTGCAACAACAACAAAGTAACAAGAAAGTAAACGAGCGACTTGGAACGGGAACAAGTTAAACATAACTGGCGTAGGTCAAGCAATGCCTGTTTGCACCCTCCCGCATCTTGGCTATCAGGCAAACAAGCTGCTCAGTTCAGGAGTTGCTCGGTACGGAGAGAGAAAATACGCAAGCCATTTCTAGTGGATTGCTTAAAATACATCTGTGAGACTCGAGTGAGGTATATTTCGAACGCAATTGGATTGATACGATGGGAACATGTTTGAGTGAGTTATCTATTATTAAGATTATTCTCATATCTTGACGGGGAAGCAAAGGTCAGTAATTATAAATCTATTATTATGACTGACTGTCGAACATATTATTTCAAATGACAAATTGAAGATCGCGATCGCAATGAAGATAAGTAAATACAGTGAATTGGTTCGAATTTGGTTTAAATACACAAGCACACACACAAACACACCACACACGCACTAAATGCATTAGTACACAGTACGAGCTCTGTTGTAATAGTAATAATATAATTATATTAATTAATATTACCTACTTACTTAATTTACTATTTAACTTTTTGACTACATACGATTTGATGTTTAATTTTTTGTTTTACAATAAGTTGTACAATACACTTCTGCAGATTGCAATACTTTGTTTTTACCTTTAACATTATTATAAAGGTTTTAAGAGTGCATTTAAAATAATTTCTCGAAGTAGACTGTTTGTGGTTTTGTGTTACAGAAATACAAAGTAAACGACTGGCAGATAAAAGAAATTCATCTAATCCCAATATCCAAACAAAGTATCTACAAAACATTTTAGCTAAGTGAACAAAGTTATTAACTAAAACACGACTTAGCCACATTAAGTAAAATAATCTAAAAAGATCAATAGAACAAGTGGCTGTGTGATTAGTTAATTCCACGGCGAGTGGGCAGGGTCCTCGTAAAGATAAGGTCAGAGTGGAGCTCTTCTTAATTTACGACCCAGTATCACTGTCTCAGTAATAAGTGTTAGAGGAGACTCGGGATGATTGACCCCAGGAAAATACAAGTTAAAAGAAAACTAAAATTATAAAACTATAGTTCCAATCCATAAACGAACAAAAGTTTTATTTACTGACTAATGCGGTGTGGTTGCGGATGAGATGGCCTCCTTAGCGTTTTTTAAGAAAACGAGGACTTTGGTTAGTAGTTGATTGTCATCCAAATTTACTTCCTAAAATGACACTAAAACACTTTAATCCATCATCATCATCATCATCATATCAGCCTTTATAATTCAACCCACTGCTGGGACACTATGCCTCTCCTTGTTATGGAAGGACGTGTAGGCAATAGTCCACCACGCTTGCCCAATGTGGATTGGTGGACGGAGTATAAGGTGATCAATACACCTTTGCTGATCCATTAGTCGCCTTTTACAACACCCATTGGTTGATATGGAATGATGCTATTTTACTCTGCCGGCATCACACGGCCTTAAAGCAGTATAGCTTTCATCCATAACTTGACACTTTATGCTCCTTCTCCTATTTTTCACGGTCTTTGTCATGATCACAATTACTTTAAGGTCATGAGTACGTAGTCGCTCCGGAACGCAAGCGCGCCACCTAGCGGAAGAACTCCTTGTCAGTTGGTGCGCTTAGCTGCGCACTCGACAGAGCTCAGTCTTGTTCGAGTCGTCGCTGAGTGAACACCTCACCACGGCGGTGTTAGGAATACTTGTGGAAGCTATGTTCGATAGCTGTGTGATAGTAGAGCGGGCAACCGGGGAAGTGAAGGTGAGTGTTGATGCATTTGCAAGGGGTAACCCGTAAACCTACACTTAGGTGACAAGTCCCAGCTCCCCTAGCTGTGCCGCATGGATCCGGCAACATCCCATTGAGGTCGAAGGTTTTGATAGAAATCCTGAGATCTCTCGTTATATTATTTGAACAGTTTCCTATGTTTGACACGGAAGCCCTTGTCTTTATTTAACGTTACGCTAACTGATGATAAGCTTGAATATGGAAGCGAGTTTCTCTAGCGAGAAAGAGATCTCTTAACCAATGAGGGACTGGATCATTAACACCGGAACAAAATAATGCTAACAACACAATTTTTATGGAGATAGACATAAATAAGTCGGTGGTGGGTGGCTGCCAGACGGACGGACAAGTCCTTCCATCTACAGTAACCATTAATATTTAGTATGGCAGGTCTTATTAGCCTTTGTCTACTCTTTTATTTTTATTCCATAGTTTTATAAACCTTCCCATGGCAATAGTTACAAAAAACTAGTGGTCGACCGCGGCTTCGGTCGCTTCAAAATTATAAAATAAATTTTAAATTGTTCCATATAAATAGTTCGATTGGTTCTTTGAAATGCCGGCACGGCACTAGCATGTCGTTTTCGGGCCGTGCCAATAGCCGTGTGTTCTCATAGTAAGTCATTTTAATGCAATAAAATGTATTGGCGTTCCACTGCAGATAACCGACGACAGATGATCCGTTCAGTATGGCAAAGGCCATTATGTATAACCTAATAAGGCTAATTAAATTTTCTTGTAAGTAAGCCAAATTCGGTTTGATTGTTTACCGTAAAATTATTAGCCACCTGTGCTCTTTCGTAATTGGACTTAAGGTTTACTTTTAGTCTGTCTAGACAGAGTATTTTCGTGTAACCTAATATGTTGTCTGTAATTGTGTTTTTAATAAAAAATGATCTAAGCAATCAATAAGTATATTGAAGTGATGTTTTAATATTTTATCATCCTATTGTATGTGTCGTACCTATCACTTGAATAGTGTTTATATGAACTTCATATTACGGACAATTATTTTTCTTAGAAGAAAAGAGGGGTTTAATTTAAGTTCTTGTTGTAAAAACATATGTTGACAAACTCCATTTTTAACTCAATCTAGCATACAATTTGTTTTTATAGTTAAATACTACTTTCACTATATATAATGCGTAATTACCGTGAATCCATTAATTAAGAGAAGAAATGTGTCAATTAAATCACTTTGAACCCGAAGTAATAACTGAAGAGGAGGGACGAAAACATTTTGAAAAAAAGTGTCTTATAAAAATATTTTTTTCATAATCTTCGCAGTAGTTCAGTTAGATCTAAGTGCGTAAATAATACACACAAAAACCATTATCTTTCGATGCGAGTGACAAAGGTAAAACACTCTGTAATTTTCGCTTTTTTGTAAGCAAGGAATGAAATGAATATTCACCAACAAGCTAAAGCTGCCACTCGCCCCTTACTCGCTTAAAAAGTTGCTAATTAACATGAAACTAGTGAATAAGAACGTTAATTAAGAAAGAAAACTAACGTTCTCGATCAAATAAAATATTCAAAGTGGCTCGAACTATGTAGCTAAAAGGCGGACTGAAATTCAAAAGCTCTAAGGTAAGGTAAACTATATCAGGGAGCGTTCCGAAGTTAAATCGAGCGTCCCGCAGCTCACTTTCGTCTCGACTTTTCGGCACGTAAACGAACTTGATTCTTGCATTGTTGAATTCGTAATTTTAGCTAGCCTTAAATATATTTTTTTCTGTCAAGCTAGTGTGATTTGGAAGCATTTTCAAAGTTTGAAAGATCCCTTAGGTGTTACATAATTTTCAATTTAATAGAAAAAAATATCCTGTCGAACGTTTGTTCTTACAACTGAGCTATCCAGCATCAAGGACTTACAATATTGTGCCACGTCTTTTCTGTTCATTTAAAGGTGGCCTGGAAGAGATCGCTCGTACAGCACTAAGACCGTTTATATACCTACAAATATTTTGTTAGTTAATGTATTTTTTGGTTTTAGAAGTATTTTTTCTTCAGCATTTTAAATGTTTGTTTACTGGTGTGCAATAAAGAATATTCTATCTACTGTTGTAGGTACAAGTCTTTTTGGTATCCTCGTACCTACTAATCATTTTCGATCACAACCTTCTTGGAACCAACTTTCATATTAAAATTAATAATACCTTTAAAGTACTCAGTTTCCTCAGCCAGCCAGCATAAGATAGTTGTTAACTTCCAAAGAGTAGGCAAAGTGGCTTGACAACGGATCCTCGCGTAATGAGAGACAACAGACATCCATCATAAGCTTACAGTTCGCAACTTCGCTTCTGCCGCGCTGCTAATGGTAACTTAAAGCTGTAAGTTATTCTGGTTGGTTCGAAGTTAGTGGCAGGTATATCTTGGGAAATACATTACATTGATTATTACTTTCCTACAGTATCTAATTCCAGGCTACTCAGGATTGGAAATATATTATTAGAAATTGCATTTCTCATTATGTCCTTTAGATTTGTCTGGAGCCGTGCACAACCGTACTGACCTTTATTTTTACGATTACGTACAAAGATCGATTTGCCGTGTGATGCCGGCAGAGTAGAAAAGCTTCACCTCACATCCTCCAATGGGTGTCGTAGAAAGCGACCAACGGATCAGCAAAGGGGTATTGATCACCTTATACTCCGTTCACCAATCCGCATTGGGTAAGCATGTTGGACTACTGCCTAAACCTCCGTCGATGACAAGGAGAGGCCTTGTGTCCCAGCAGTGGGTTGAAATACAAAGGCTGTTAAGAGTACAAAGATGCTAAGGATTAAGAGCTGTCTCAAATGGGATTGAGAAGAGCCGTTAGCAGCATGGGTCTTGCAGCGCCTCATGTTTATTTCTTATCGTCATTTTCATCATCTCACGTGATGGTAAGTGACGATAAGGAAAAAGATAGGATCAAGCTTCACCTGGAACCCTCAACTACAAAGGGACTAGTGTTGTTATCATTAGTTGTCGGAACACAATAATGCTGTTAACATTATTTTTATGGTGACAGATTTTGATAAGATGATGGTAGTTAGCCAGGCAGACTTGCGAAAAGTCCTAACACAAACCAAACCAAGTTCAAAGTACCTATGGATCTAATTCCGGTGGATGATAAATTAGAACATGGGGGCGGTTAAAATAATATCAGTATCAGATTACCAGCCTCTTGCCTTCTAGCATTACTCATAAGTCTCATAACATTTTTATAAATGTCAACAGCGTAATGAATCCTGCCAGCGCTATCTGTACTGAGAGTATGGTGAATTCTGCATATTATTCGACTTTGGCTAGATTTGTCACACGCGCGTTCACAAGCATAAGCAAGGAAGCATGCAAATAGGTCGATTTTTTTTAATAATGTAGAATGTCAACCAGAATACTCATTTTAGTGCTCTCGACCTTCATCTTAGAGAGTCTAGAGAGATTTAAAACCAGCGCGATCCGAGAGAGTTACTCCCGTGCTGCATGAGCTAAATCTCTTGTTGTCTTTGCCCCTGATTATAATATGTTTGTAAATTTGAAAATTATTGAATGTGTTTTAAAAAAAGGCAATAACCTTTTTTTCTTTATTTATTTAATTTGTATCAAAAAATAGTGTATTAAATAGTTAGTTCCAAATCTCTTATTGGTTGTTTCCAAATCTCAAGAAGTCTGTAGCAATAGCAACCGTGTTGAAGAAACACGATTTCAACTACTTAATTCGATCCTCCAATTATCCAGTGGATGTCATCTTTCGCGTGTCATTTGTCTGGATTAGCCTGTACCGGGGCTTGCTTCGGTCGGTTATCGCCGGTGCGTCACCGTCGACTAATAGAGACATTGCTGTTAATTGGAGCCGTTTCTTGGTAGGTTATACCTTCATTACGAGCTATTCCATTTTGTCGGATAATAATTCTGAAACATTGAGTTTGGAGTGGCTTCCAAGCGCCTTTAGTTTCTTACAGGTTCGTGATTGTACATTGGATAGAATAAAAATTTTCTTCTTTATAATCTTTATGATCTTCAAAAAGAAAAACAAGATTTAATATAAATGCTCTAAAAGGAACAAAATAATCTTTTAATTTATTAAACCCATCAATTTATTATACATTTTATAAGATATTAAAGCTTATCCGTGTATTAATATCCTTTAACGTCACGCACCTTTGTTAACTGAATTTTATAAATTGACAAGCTACTATCGTGCTCTCTATGCTAATCTCAGTGAGCTGCAGAAGCTCTCGACTGGTAAAAGTATGTCGCGCTTCCACGAAGGTAAGTACGTTTTTTACTTATGTGGGGATACCTGTAGAAGTGTAGACCTCACACGTTATTTTACGTAGTAACTTTTTTCACTTTATTCATGTTTTTATTTATATATCTTTTTCTGAATAAGTGTTGTATAAATGCGAAAATAAGTTGCCAACTCTCAGAAGTAAGGTCGGGGATTCGAAGTCACCGACGGGTGGGGTGATGGTGACAGTGGCGCGAGAGAGGCGCCATTGAATACATATAATTTAACTGAACTCGAACGCGGCGCTGGGAGCGACGCACGAGCATTGCGCTGCAGTCAATCAGTGCCCGCGCGTCTGTATTAACATAGTGTTGCGCATTTTATTTATTGCTTTTTATTGACAACAGATTCAATATTCCCGTCGAGGAGCAAATTATTTCAATTATTTTTGATAGGACAAAGACACTAATTTGTCATTACATAACACTACGCCGCTCTAGCGCCACGCGATCTGCCCGCTGGCTTCGAGGCCAGGTCGGCGCCCGCTGGCTTCGAGGCCGGGTCGGCGTCCGCCACCCTGATGTCGCTTCGCCGTAGTTGTCGCCCCGCTCGTCGCTGACTTCGACTCCGCGGCCTATAGTAGCTTAGAGAGGGAGCGCACAGCAGATTATCCGCTCGAATTTGGAGCGTCTGAACATGGGTCAGTGTCTCCATTTCCACCTTACTGAAGAACGCAGTCAAATATTTCAACATTTTTGTAGTGTTGTGTTTCTGTCGGTGAGTAAGCTTATCAGAGCTCCGCGGGGTTAGGTTTAGCAGTGCGGGAGTGACACTTCAGTATTGCAATCGTTTATAAGCTACAGTGACTGCTTACCATCAAGCAGGTCGTAAGCTTATTACCCGACCTATATATTGGCCCAAAAAAATACACATTCCCTTATTTACCATGTTGATATTAAAAGTAACTAAAGTTTTTAAACAAAACAGATTTCTCTTGCACAAAATTGATGAATAGCTTGCGTTACTCCAAAAACGAGTACCTACACAATTATACACTCCCGCATAAAACTGGCTGAAAAAAGTTCCGGCATCAATAGAAAAAGATTCGCGTATTCATCACGGCTCGTACATTGAATACAGTTGAACGTTCGCAAATCGATAGATACAATAGCTAAATCGGCTATTTGAAAACTCGTGAATTTGGCTCGAGAATTATTGGGGTCCAGTCGCCATAAGATGGCGGCCACAAATCCTGGTCCCCTGTCAATTTACGCAGCTTGAGCCTCCCAATATTTATGTCGGACTGAAGGTGTCCGCTGATTTACAAGTTTGTTATTGAACTGTTATTAAAGATCGTTTACAATTTCATTAGCGGGTATTTGGTCTCGGGAAAAATACCTAATTGACCCGGATTCTTTTGGAAAAGTTTGTGTACGAGTCCAAACTGCTGGAGTGTAACATATGTCGTGGTTGCTGACTTTTGTCATTGAAGGTTTTCTTTTTGGATTTGATGACAATTTATGTAAAGTACGCGATAGGCTGAAAATGAGTCACTTTTTTTGGGAACAGATGATCCATACTGCCTCAGAGTTTGTGTAAGTTCTGACTGTGGTTTTCGGTTTAATCTTATATGTATTGGTCTATTAGTAGACACCCGGCTTCGCTCGGGTTAATGTCGGATTTTTTAGCCTACAACCTTTCTTGATACATGGACTATCCAACACAAAAGCCATTTTTCAATTTGAATCTGTAGTTCCTGAGATTAGCGCGTTCACCGGTACAGTATGTATTGATATGGACAATACTGCCTAAGGATTTGGCATTAAATTTTTACGGTCGTGTGCCTGACACCAATACTCCTTGGGGACGACTGCTATCTTTAGACAGCACCTGGGACCACCAACTTAACGTGGCTTCCGAAGTATGGAGGAAAATTTATTTGAAAAAATTTTGGTCACCCATCCGAGTACTGACCGCGCACTTGGTTGCTTAACTTTCGTCACCGTTACTAAGAACGCATGACCACTGCGCCATTGACCACCTCTCTATACTCATCTATGCTTTATTTTCCAATTCTGTTCTCTGAGATTCCTCACAAAACCTGCAGCTTTATCGCCAACAAATGAATTCGGGAACCTCTATTTCTGTCCTTTTTTTTATTGCGGTGCATTAAATTAGACGGGAGATAGGACTTTTCTACACTCGGGTTTTTGTAGAGAGTATACCGTAGTTGCGTCGTATTCACCTGTCTGAACACTGTTCTCGGTATTACTGATATGAAATTCAAAAGTTTGTCAGTTATAGTGAAAATTAAAATTGAAAACAAAGGATTAATTTATTGGCATTAAAGTAGTGTCAAAAATATTGGGTGAGGTTGATGCCAACTAGCTTTGATATTTTTTTTAATAAATAAGCTGCCGCTGGGATACTTTAAGCCGGCTACCAACCACTTTAACCATGGCGATGAGAGACGTCAGTGGGCGATGAGAGGCTAATGCTTTATGGGATCAGGGCCTTAAATGAAGTCAATAGAAAATTGTTTTTAAAACCAATCCTGCTCAAGATATAGGGTTTTTGTTATTAATTAATAACATTGTGACATTACAGAACTAATTTAAATTTAATACTAAATATCGACACGATTTACTTTTCACTAAATTATAACGCTTACGATGTGAACGTAACAATTTAAATAATTTAAGTAGATTGCCATACAAACCATTATTAATTAGGCATGTAGCACTAAGCCAAAAACACATAGGTGCTCGCTTATTGGAGAATTCTGTTTAACTATAACCTCTGTGTACATTACGTACGATTCATAATCCCACAGACGCATCCCAAACAATTGTTTTAACTGGTGTGTACAAAGGACAAATTTCCCAACTGTATATTACACGAACTGAGCGCTCATTATCTCACTAAAATCACGACTAAATCTCTGGCTAAATAACAAAACTAAACGGGCATTCTGAACAACAGGGATTAAATAAATCGAAGCCGAAATTAGAAAGCTCATTAACCAATCGGTTGAATTTTGTGCATCATTAAAGATCAACTGCCCGGAAACGCTCGTAGACGTGCTTCGTTTCGCCAGAAAAGGTTTCCAGAAATAACAAATATTTTCTAAAATTAAACGAACACCGGCCGAAAGGTATTCGGTAAGTATTTGCGTTTAATTTGTGGACCTTAAATTTTTTGGATTGTTACAATTTACCTTAACGTTTAATATGAGAAATTTCATTATTACGCTGGGAGCGTTAAAAGTATTTGATATGCTCGCATCATAACAGTTCGTTGATGTACTGTTATTATAGAAATTTAAGGCTTTATTAACCCCCGATGCAAAAAGAGGGGTTTTGTAAGTTTGATTAACATGTCTATGCATCTCTATTTTGTACCTATATCTGTTTGTTGAATCGTAGTTCCTAAACGAACGGATTATAATGCTTCAGGTTATCCACAGAAAATGGAACTAAATTTATGAATGAAACATTTTTTTTAAAATAGAACGAAAGTGAGTGAAGAAACGGAGATCAGGTTCGGTTGGCACTATGTTACACCCTGTACTTTACTATTTGACGCCGTCGTTGTGGAGTATCGCTCCTGTAGCGGCAATTGTTTGTGAGACGAAAACAAAATTATTTGTGGACGAGACATGCTTGTATTATATTTATTTAAGTTTATTTATAAAAATCTATAAACTATTATGTATTTAAAAAATCTGTTATCTAGTATCCAAAACACAAGCTCTTTATGACACGTTGATTATTGGTGTGAGCGTGGAAATATATTATTTATTATTATTATATTATATATAGGTCAAATAAAGTTACTTAATTCCACGATATTCATTGTAAGAAAGAGCATTCCGAAGTACTTAGCACTTTGAGTTGCATACGCGACAAGTAGGTTGTTAGTATTGCAGCTGAAATTTACCTGTTTACTTTAGCGGGCAAGATTATGAAAAATTCCAGACGGTATATGCTGCCTATTTTTGTATTTAAAATCAATCCACATCTTTTGTAATCATTGAACTGTTGCAGTAAACATTTGGTTAATACAGTGAATTATTCTAGAACTAGTTGGCTCACTCTTCGTAGTATCCTATATTTCTAAGAGGCGACGGAAAGCCTCAGGTCATTCACTCGACAACATTTAAACAATACAATAGTTAAATTAATAACGCAAAGGAAATGCAACCAAAAGTGCTAAATCATAGGCAGGTATCTAGCACGAAGTTAGTTCCACGCTACAATTTCAAAACTATGCTTCGGATTAAACAATGACTTAGGCACAGGATTTGGTTCAGAATAGTGTGGTACACACATGGATCTTATTGTTGGGGAATAGAGTTCAAAATCAGAGAAAGCGAGTGTCGAAATATAATGAACATACACAATGCTGTGGTATTTGAACAAAGCAGGAGCATTCCGAGTGTCCAGTACCAGGTGGAGATAGCAAGTGAAATAAATTAATTATTAAGTGAATAATATTGTTTTAGTACAGAATATTAAATACAATTATAGTCAATCTGTAGACTAGCATCACTGGAGATTTACCCGTGGAGAATTCTTTTTGACATGGATATCTCTCACGGGAAATCTGGGTTCGAGTCAAAAGTAACAAACAAGAGGGTGCTCCTATAGTCTCAAATTTCGCTTAGCTGCGTCGCACCGCCCTCTCTCTTGAGAGGCGGCTGCATCCGCTAGCCTTTTAGCCACTTTGGCACTAGACAAGGGTTGGCCGTCCTTCGGGCTTCCATGATGGTTACACATTGTTCATTGTTCCACTCTTTCTTCGTTCTCTTTTTTGGTCATAACGTATATGTCACACACTTCACACATTGTCTGCGGGTGCAGTGTGATAAGTGGAGAGAATAGATTTTACTTATAAAATTCTAACACCAAGCTAATCCTACTAATGTTAGACGAAAGTTCGTATGGATGTATGTTTGTTACTCTTTCAAGCAAAACTACTGAATGGATTTTAATGAAACTTTACAATTCTGCCGTCCGTTAACTAGAAGGGCGTTAACCCTCAGGGGGTCGATTTTGAGATTTTAATGCCATCGTATGTAGGAAAAAATTCTTTATCGATCTGTCTAGGAATCATCTTTGTAACGTTTATAGTTTTTGAAATAGTTTAAGCAAATAAGTCGTTAAACACGAAAAAGATAACAGTTTACACAACTGAAAGTACGTTAACCATCGATGCCTAACTAAAAGGTCACATGCAGCCCTTAATGCTTTAATATTTTAGATATTTTTAAAGCGGTGCTTAGCAAAAAAGACGTTTTTCAATAGTATTACACAAGAAAGTCGTAAAGATACTTTAATTACTTTTAAGCCAAGATTTAGTCTTGTAATTTACATTAAAATCCTAGGCTAAAAAGGCGTTTTCTGAAAATACTACATTAGAAGGACGTTAAAATCTGTTAACACCTTTTTAGCGTAGGATTCGTGTAAAGTTTTAACCAAGGAATACTTTTCACAAATATTATACCGCCTTTAGCTACTCAGATTATGGTACGAATCCTCCGTTAGAAGGACGTTAAGCTACAATACTTAGCTAAAAAGACGCAATCTGCTCTCGCCTCTCTTTCCGCCCCGGCGCACTGGGGAGCGACCCTAGTTGCCACAGAGAGAGTATGTACTCGTATATGTTTGAAGTCTAATATAATAGCGCGTAGGCTGTCGTCGTAGGCTGACAAAACGCCTAGGTTTATTTTGAAGTATTGCATACTTCAAAATAATAGTATTCACTAAATAATATATCTGTACGTATTATATTGAGGTGAAATTATGCACGTTTCTTTGTATTATGGAGGAATGGCTTAAACTAATAACCCATTTTTAAAATTATTTTGTTTGAATTATTTAATTATGACAATTTTATTTATTGCTTGCTTCATGTCATCATATGTTGGTACTGACCAATTGACCATGCTTTACTGAACCGACAGTCGACATGTTTTATTTTTTCCTTCAATCCCGAAAACAAGTAATAAAAAAACTAAAAAATTAGTGAAATCAATAGTACAAGAGGAAATTAACCGCTTGTTACTCGGACAGCACGATATCATGCCGTCAAACTTTACGCATGGCCAATATCATCGGTGTTTATGAAATTTTGTGAAACACAAACCACATAAAGTTGGCGCCACTTTCATGACAAAACATTTGAACGAGACGTTCCCCTTATATACCACTTCATATAACCACTTGCGAATGGTCACCTTCCCAAACACAACCAACACCAACACCTGCGCTTGAAGTCCAGGATTTGACTTGTTACGAAGAAATGCCATCTGTACCTGAAAAACAGCAACTATGTGAACTTAATAATGGGCAATTGGGCATAGTCCAACAAATAACAAAATAAACGATAAATTGCCATATTTTTAGTTCGCGTTGGAACCGTAGCCACAGTTTTTCGGTGACGTACGTAGTTCAACGTAGACCAGCACGCGTAGTCCTTAAAAGGAAGGATGGTGGGATTAGGGAAAAAAGCTCCTCTGAGCACTCGCCGTGGTACAGACGCTAGAATGCGCTCAATGACGCAACATTGCGACGCGATTGGAGGGGCTCAAGATGTTCAGTCACCTCTTCGTCGCCGATGATGCGGGCCGCGCGACGCTGCAACCTATCCAAAGCATCGAGTAAGTACTTGGCAGAGCCATCCCACAGGTGCGAGCAATACACCACGCAGGACCGTACTTGCGTCTTGTAAAGCAAACACAGGTTGATTTGGCGTGAAAAAACGCCGCACCTTGTTCAGGGCTCCAAGTTTCCGTGAAGCTGTTTTTATCAGCCTTTCGATGTAGTTCTTCGGATTCAAGTCGCTGCGAACCTCCATGCCGAGCAAAGTGATACTTCTCTGTAGCGTTAGTGTTGTGCCCTGGACAGAGGGAAAGGAAAGGAATGGCAAGTTTTAGCCCTAAACGCGCACAACTGAGCTTTCTTAGTATTGATGTCAACCAGATTTGCCGTACCTCATTAAGAAACAAGGTCGAGCTCTAGGTTGAGTTCAATGACAAGATTCTCATGACTCTCCACGGTTTCCGCTCATCCAGCCTTTGCATGTCCGAAGTAGCCTGCATGCACTGTACTGTCGTCTGCAATTAGCAATGGATGTTACGAAGAGGAATCATATCATTGATAAGCAAAAGAAACAGTGCAGGGGATAAAACGGATCCCTGGGGGACACCGAACCGAAATATAATTTAGTACTTATTTCTTTCTAAGACATTTAAATGTTCAAGTAAAGGGCCAAAACGAGTTCTATAGATACCAAACTAGTTAATTAATTACTAAACTAAGTGTTTTTTTATGTCTTCGTTGTAATGCCTTTTTAAAAATGTTATTTAAAGTTCGTGCTCATAAAGTTGTTGTTCATGTTCACAAACAAAGTTTTAGTTATTTCCACAGATATATCAATCAAAAGAGATCGGTCGAATCGCCGAGTTCATAGGAAGACCGAGTAAGGACTGCAAAGCAATGGAAGTTAAGCACAGCCGCAATGTAATTAATATTGTTTTTTAAATATAAATCTAAGTTTTACGGTTCTTACGTGTGAAAAGTTATTCCATTACTTGATAAATAACTGATTCACTGCAATGATTGCATGTAACAGTTGAACAGGATGGCATTTTGAAAGAAAAACGGATATTTCTTTCTGTCATACGTACGTATTCACTCGACTCGACTTATTTCAGAAAGGTCCATAATGCGTTTGCAGTTTTTTTTTGTTTTATGTCGTAGGTGTAATAACTTTTTAAAAGTTATATTTAAAGTTCATGTTATTTATTATATGTCGTTGTTCATGTTCCCAAACAAAGTTTTAGTTGTTTTACAAAAGTTCCTCTTGTGTTTTTATTTTTTTTAATAAGTTTATTGATTCATTTCGTTTTTTCTTTGGGAATATTTAATCCCAAATACATAACTAAATAGTCACTTATTGTCAAAGATTCAAAGCTTAACGGCTTTAAAGTGTAGTAATAGTGTGTTAAAACGCTCCTAATAAAACAAAAAAAGACACTAAATTCAAATGCTTGCCTAAAAAGACACTAACAGGCTGTTGTGTTTATATAGTGAAGGTTTAATAATAAATGGAAATTAGCAATACATAACTTTAAAGCCGTTAAGTACCTTAACGCCATTTTAGTTAAGTAATTTCGAATAATTTTTATACACAAAAAAATTAAATTTTATTTACGATGGAATCATAAACTATAAGGTCGCTAAGGGGTACTTAGCGACTTTTTAGTATAGTTTTTATATAAAATTCACCAAAATATGCACTGCTAAAAAGCAAAAAAGCTATTTTTTTTACTTAAAAGTAATTATTTTTAATCAAAACTATCACTAATTACTAGTAAATGTAACAAGCTATATTTGGATGTTTATTTATTTTTTCTACGACCTATAGTTTTCAAGTGGCTTAATTTTTAAAGTTTTCGCGCGTTTTTCGCTCATAACTCAAATTTAGATTTTGTGGCTTTGCGCCTTTTAAGTTAACGCACGGCAGAATTATATAGCTGACACATCAGAATAACATATAGGCTATTATTTATACTAATCCTGCGCAGACTAAGTCGCGGGCATAAGCTAGTACTTAAATAATACCAAGTTAGCTACACGCTTTGGACAATAATACGAATTAAAAAAATACGTAGGTACTTAGAAAACAATGTTTTATTCAGTTTTACCAGGTCAGTTATTTCTTTACTCGTAAAGTTTGTTATCACGGTTTCCATTAATTTGATGAGGTAATTAGCGCTTCTAAAACGGGAGTCTGATAAGCCTAAGTAATAAATCCAAGAGATAGACAATAAAAGTTACTTTACTATTAGCACTAATTAAATAAAGGTTGGCTTCTTTGAAAATAAAAAAATAGCTATTGTATTTTCGATGGTGGTTCTTGGCCTTCGTCAACTAGTGGTTAGTGATCATAAGGCCAAAGGTGGAAGCGACCTTCACCCGGCGCTGACAGCCGAAATGTATCAACTTCTTTAAAGCGTTTTTAAAAAACGCGTAGCTATCAACGCGTACGTTGTCAGTGTCAGTGGTCAGCGGCCGTACGTCGGCGCCGCGTAGCCGTCAGCGCTGACTACTGCACGTGCGCCTTCAGTGAGCGTTCTATTGTCGAGGCGAGCGGACGCCGTCATCAATGCACTCTGTATCATTTTTATGCGTCTATACTTGGCGGCGTTCAGCTCGATACAGACGTCTCGTGCTGACACGCTACGCGCTGAGCTGTCAGCACCGAGGGTCAACGTCACTTTTAAAACCAGCCCGTTTTTTTTTTAATACTACTAATCTACGTCCCTAACTATATTTGTCGGGCCTTTGTTATTCTATCCTTTCATACCAGTTCTCGCTCATTTGCTTCTCGCACTTTCTTCTTCATACTATGTCTTTCTTTCATCCTTCTCTTTCTTGCTTTTTTATTTTTTCGCTACAATTTTCCTATTTTAGTGGTTATACAGTCTTTCTTTGAGAATTTTGATAATTTTTATTATAAGGTAAGGGTGTAAGGACTTCACTGCGGCGGTCTCATTTATTTTCCAATTCTATTACATTAGTTCACATTAGTTTATATTCCTAGTTATTTTTACAAATATTACTTACTTTACTTATTACTAAACCAGCCCTGTTGGAACTCAATCAATAATGCTGTTAACACTATTCTTTCTCCAAATTTATTTGTGGTTCGTGTAGTATGCCTTGCGTATCGACATACTGTTATTAGGTTTTAGCATCTTTGATTTTATGGCCGGCCGCCTGCCTATCCGCCTGCCAACCTTCCTTGGGAACTGCTATATTTCGACAGCCGCCGAAACCACCAACTTAACATGCCTTACGAAGAACGGAGGAAAATCAAGTTGAAAAACTTTCGGTCACCCATCTGAGTACTGACCGCAGACTTGGTATATTAGCTTTCGTGCTTATTACGACGAACGAGCACTTTCAGAGTCATAGACTTTCGCATTGAATAATATTAATTATTAGCGGCGTGCTTAATATAATAGGTTGGGGAAAAAGTTTCTTCGCATTTTTTAAGAAAATTCAAAACATTTTTTAATATAGTTTATTTACATTTAACTAAAGTATGTAGGTACCATTTTGTTCGATAACTTTTTGCCATCTTGTAGGTAGGGACATGATCCCATTGCTATAGAAATTTTGGGACTTCTGGTCAAAATACCGCGACAAGTGGTTTTGGCAGTCCTCTCGTGATGTTAACCTGACACTGCCTAAAGAATTCTGAAGAGACCGAAACAGGTGGAAATCTGAAGGTGCAAGGTCAGGGCTATACGGCGGATGCATTAACACCTCCCAGCCAAACTCTCTTAATTTTTGCTGAGTGGCTAAAGATGTGTGAGGTCTAGCGTTATCATGATGAAAAACCACACCCCTTCTGTTGATTAATTCCGGCCGCTTTCTCTCAACTTCTTGCTTTAATCTCATCAGTTGTTCGCAGTAGAGTTCAGAATCGATGGTCCTGCCTGGTGGTAACAGCTCATAATGAATAATGCCCTTCCAATCCCACCACACACACAGCATCACCTTGTAGCGAGTTAACCCGGGTTTCGCCACAGTCTGTGAAGCCTGACCGGCTTTTGACCACGACCTTTTTCGCACGTTCTTGTCGTACGTGATCCACTTTTCATCACCAGTTATCAGCTTCTTCAAAAATGGTTCGGTTTCATTACGTCGTAATAAAGAATCACAAATGAGTACACGGTTCATTAGGTTTCTTTCAGTGAGCTCGTGAGGTACCCAAATGTCGAGCTTTTTTGTGTACGCAGTTTTTTTCAAATGCGCCAAAACTGTTTTGTGGTCAATTCCCAGTTCTTCAGCTACGTCGTAACTACTGACATGCCGATCTTGCTCCACTTTTTCAAAAATGGCATCCATTTTATCTGTAATAGGGCGACCAGAGCGACGTGCATCTTTGACATCAAAATTTCCGGATTGAAAACGCTTAAACCAAATTTGTGCTACTCTCACAGACACTGCACTAGGTCCATAAACATCGCAAATTTTTTTTTTTTTTTTTTTTTTGTTTTTTTTTATTATTTTTTGTAAAATTTTAAAATGTGTCGAATTTCTTCATTAGATTCACTCATCTTGGCGGTACGAAAAACAAATGAAAATCACACATTTTCCTAATTTGAATTTGGAATTATGTTCTTCATAATTTAAACTTTCAATGATACCAAAACCAGCCAGATACAAATAGTATAGCCAAAGAGATTTTATTACAAGTCTATACATACTATAATGCGAAAAGACTTTTTCCCCAACCTAATATTATATGACCTTTCTTTTGCTCTTGAGAACACTCATATTATATATAACAATGTAGGTAATTGGGCCTTAGCTTGGGAGTGTACTCAATAATTATCCAAAGTTATTTATATTCCTGTTTATATCGGAATAAAATGGAAACAATTTCGGCATTTCGGTGAAGTAACGAAGCTTGGCTGAAACGTTTCTTGGAAGGAACTTATTGTATAAATGTAAGTGAGACCTCCCCAAGGCATATCGATGTCTCGATATTGTTTACCTGTGACATTGCGTTAATGGATCTGTGTATATTTCTTTTACGGTTAGCTTTATCGAATGGGATACTTAATTCGGCGGTTGGAAATTATACTAACGAATATTTATTGGGTATATGATAAATATGGCATTCTGATTAAGACAATCGCATCATCATAACAGCCTTTATAATTTGACCTACTGCTGGGACACAAGGCCTTGTCATGGAAGGACGTTTAAGCAGAAGTCCACCACGCTTGCCCAATTGCCCAATGCGGATTGGTGGAAGGAGTACAAGGTAATAAATACCCCTTTGCTGATTCATTAGCCGTCTTCTACGACACCCATTGGAGGATATGGGGTGATGCCATTCTACTCTGCCAGGATCACATAGCTGCCTAGAATCACATGGCTGCATGAAGTAAACGCATGACGCATTGATATCTGGTATACCGCCAACCTGTTCTATGTGTATCCTGAAAACCTCATTATACAGTAAAGTTTCTTCTATTTCATATAAATAGTTTAAATCTGTTTTAGAGTGGGATGTCGTGCAATGTTCGAAGGAGGTCAAGTTTGATTGATTGAAACGTACGCAAAAAAAGATTAAGGAACTTTTATTTTTTCCAAAGCCTCGGCAAATTATACTCTTTTTTTGTGTAGTATTTAGCCCCCGACGCAAAAAAGGTGTGTTAATAAATTTGTGTGTGTCTGTATATCAGTCTGTAACATCGTTTCTGTCCAGATATGATCATTTGCCCGATCCGATCAGCGTATCGCGTATCAAGTCCCGTATTAAGTTGTGAACGCCTCGATTTGCTTCGTATGACAACCGTATGAAACTGACATGACATGGGACGGGCCGTATCATAACGGTGTATCAAGATCGCGTATCATCACCCGTCCACATTCTGCAATCATGATACGCGTCGGCGATACGGATACGCTGATCGGATCGGGCAAATGATACATATCTGGACCCGGGTTTATTCGGAAGTTTTCTTTTGATGTGTGAAGTCAGATACTTGTATGGTTTAAATATCTGTTATATCGTTTGAAGATCCTCAATTAATTTAAGATGATGGGAGTGGATTTCTACAGGTCTAATCAATTTGAAATGTTCTATGCTGTATTGCTAATACTGTGGCATCGCCTGACCTGGAATCTGCACTACACCCAACTCCTCACGAAACAATGAGTATTATTGTATTTAGACTCATAGGAATTATCTCAATGAATAGCTTATAAATATAATCGTAGATTGAGATCAGAGTCCTGTAATGGAGTAGGGCACACTAAGGAGGATTAAATTTAAGAAATACAAAGTATTTAGTCGGGGGATTCTTAAATTTAAAATTACTCCGCTTATAGGCAAATGAAGTAGAAGCAGGAAAGCTATTTTACAAGCTTCACTGCCGTAGTTTGTAGGTCAAAACGTATAAAAGAATAGTCATCATCATAGAGGGGCCACCAGAGAATAACCTCGACATAGCATTGTATTTATGTGTAATTCGTAGTGCTACCAAATGTTCCCCGCGTCTGTTTCAACCCCCATTCATCATCGGATTAACTTGATCCTCGTGTATATTATTTTTATTTGTCCCCGAGGACGAATAGTGTCCATTTGGCGATACACGTCCGGCCAAAATAATGGTGCACATTATGTTATATTTAAACAAACGACCATAGCGCGTAATCTCGGGAGACAGATCACCTCGGCAATTTTATGGGTTGAAAATTAACCGTGCTTTATTGGATTCGGTATTGAGCTCAGGCCAAATAAAAAAGTGAAGATGAAGCGTTACGGAGATCGCACTAAGGCCGGTTTTATTGATATGTAGTGCGTGAGCCGGTGTTTTTATGTCTAGGTAAGGCGTAGTTTCGTTACATGTGCGTGTGTGTGTAAGTATACAGGTGACAGGCGAGGCGTAGTTTGATTTTACCGGCCTCAGTGCGTTTGTTGGTGACACCAGATATCTTTTTTAGAAAAGTATATATTTTGTATTTTATACTCTTTTTTATGACGTGTTATGTCTTGGTTTTTGATACTACTTTATTGTCAGTGCTCGCGCTATATAAACGTGTATTAAACTCTTGGCAGAGAAGCTATCGTGTTTCCATCATCGCACACCAGAGAACCACATACCATTACAGTCTCACAGTTATCAGCGTTCTTCACAGAGCTCCAACTACACTATTATCAGGTCTGAGGTAGCAATATACAAGGTAATATCCCGGTAGCACAAAATGTTTATGAATATTTGTTATTTTTGCTACCTGGATATTGAATATGAAACTTTCAGTTGGTTTCGTTGACACTTATTTATAAAGATTCGTAGCATGTAAACGCGGAATTTAACCGAATTTAAGAATTTGTGTCCAGGATTGTATCCCCAGGGTAGTATAAAATGCATCCAGTTCGTTTGGTCTTCAGGCTTCTTTTAAGTCCGCTTAGCGAGCTACCACCATCTGATCTAAATATATCGTCATAAAAATATTCGAGTAGTTCCACCCTTGCGTCGAACCTAAATTGTTCCACTTGGTCTGTAATTCCGCAACATTAGGCGTCGGTTTTTACAAGACGACTGCATAGTTAAAATTATTGAATAAAGCATGTAATAAAAAGTCTTTTAATTATATAAAACATAAATAAAAAACATTGATGAGCAATCACTTTTTAATTTGTAAGTAGGTACATAATACTTTAATAGTCTGTGAAATCTCAATTTTTAAGACATTTGACACTATACAACCCTATAAATCAACGTAATATAACGGGTGTAAAAGACATGAACAATTCAACAGTCAAAAAAACCATGTATTCTGCTCACCATCATAACATTTTTCTTCCTGTAAACTATACCTGGGAAATTGATAGTTACGATTTTATTGAAGGTCAAAGTCATATTTTATTTTCATTTTTTTATGAAAACATATTCTAAACATTATTTCTTAATTATTGTCCTAAGAAACATTATCATTTTTTTAGTATTTCATAACAACAAATGGCTTCAAAACGTTAGCGTTCAATGTAGCTCACTCGATGTGCATGGACATAAACGCGCCGCCGTCTGGCAAAATTATCGCGGTTTTGCGAGTTGCGTGCGAGTTGAGCGCTTTACGTTGCGCAGTACAATTTGCAATATTTTTTAACACCAAAAAATAAAAATCATTTCCCAGCAATTATTTTTTGAAATGTGTCTTATTTTGATGTATAGAATACATGGTTCTCGTTTGACTGTTCATGTCTTTTACAACCTGTATAAACCAAATAAAATTTTCTGTTTTAATTTTTATATGCTTATTATAGTTCTAAATAATATGAAACAAATGTCATGAAATATTCACACAACTCCATACATTATTGAAGGGATGAAAGTAACCGGGTTACTGAGGGAACCTAGGATATCACGGCAGCGGAGTTACCAACTCTTTACGGTTAGCACAAAAATCAATAAAGTAAGTTTACTGCCGTCTAACGCACCGCCGGCGACCGTTTGAAGTCGTTTTACAAAACGCTGGTAGCCTGGATATTCCACTTACACTGGGATGCAGTTCTGTAACGAAGCCCAAACCATCCTTGGGAAGCACAGACGATGGAACGAAATCGTGCGGAACCATACAAACTACCTGCTACAAATACACCACCGCACAATCATTATGCATTTCATCGCTACAAACAAAAGTTATGAAATGAAAAGGAAAAAATGCTAAAACAGCCTGAAAATAAACGATAGTAATAAAAACCTTTATTTATCTTCATAGTAGGTACTCACATCATTATTATCTCGACACCTTTTGATGGATTGTTCAGTAACGCTGCCTGTCGACGCAGTGGGTATGAATATACAACTAAATTTCTGTGGTCGAAACGAAAATTTATTCACAAGTCAAGCTTAACTATACATTTATCTATTACTTAAATATAGGTATACATCTATTGCATCGTCCAATTGCAGCTATTTTGCGTCCGAGGCACTTTATGTGCATGCCTTAAACTGTCATACATGTAAACAAACATTACCTAAATTTCTGCCTCTTTTGAAATTATGTGGTGAACAAAATAAATATGGAAAACAAAATGCGCAAAGGTTTTGGCTTTTTTTTTTAATTTGTAGTAGGCAAGAGAAATTTACGAAAATCTCATATAATATAATAAAAATTCAATTAAAATAAGAACTTTACTTTAAATTAAATAGGTACCGAATATTATGTTAATTAAAACTTAAATAGTGGTTTCATTAGTCAGAATTCGCGGGATGAATATATTAACATACCAATTTCACTGGCTTTACTAAGAATTACAGAATGAAATGTTAATTAATACCATACATAAGTGGGTAGATACGAAAATAAACGGTTGAAATAGAAAAAAATAATTTCTGTTTCAAAGCTTTTTATTATATCAATTTTGTTATACTTTCAAAAGTAAACTGGAGTATTTTTCTGGAGACCCTCAATGGGAACGCTAACCGCACTACCTACCCTCACCTTGCCGACCTGCAAGGGTCTTCCTCTCGCCTCTTTAGAATGACCCAGAATCAGTGCGCAGAATAGTAAAGAGAGAAAGTGTGCTGACAATGAAAACCAATCAAAACAAATGAAATAAATATTTTTAGGAATCAAGAATGGAATAAAATAACAATAAAGAAATAATTTTACTTTCAATTAGATATTCACAACAAATAACAAGTGATTGCGCAGAAAACAACTCTTCACACAATAACCGAATAATAAGGATGATATAAATGGCTCACTGCAAATCACATCGCTCACCACTTCAACCGACCTCACACTTCAACGTCCGACAAACAAATGGGCAGAGATTTTTTTTTTTGTATGACTACTGCAGTTTGCCGCTGATGGCATTTACTGCTTTACCGGGTTATTAAGAAGGCGAAAACCTTGGAGGGTCCTCAAGCCTGTAGGTCGGACGTTCCTAGGGGATTACTGGGCGACCGAGCATCTCCCCCATGGGGAGTCTCTCGACCGCCTAGCGTCCCTCGGTCGTCCGAATCGGAAGGGAGAATGGGCAGAGAGCGAACTAACGATCGCTTTTATGACTGCGGTTGTGATGACGTCATGATTCGCAACGATTCATTCTTCATTTTTCCTAACAATATAATTTAAATTGAATAAATAAACCACACTTAGCTTTATCGTTAGTCAGGGCCTATTTCTGTTTGCTATAACGAAGAAAACAATTCACGAAATGCGTTCACGGTCAGTTGAGCGCGTTATCCGATACACTAAGAACTAGCCGGGCTAAACCAATTACCGAAACTGCTTCTACAAATCTACAAAACCAAGGCTTGCCAGCCGAACAAATCCAACGAAACAAATTGAAAAACCAGTGACAGTTCACGTGTTGAATAACGCGACTGCCGTTCGAATATACCGCTTATAGCCGGGGGATGTAAGAAACAAAATTGTATATCAATAGCACTTGCAGTAAATAAAACATGAAAAAGTGCGCACAATTTAAACATTTAATGGTGTATGTACTAGTTAACTAAGATTGCAGGAGATGGATGCACCAAATACTTAGAAAATATTGTGTGTGCAAATATTTTTTGTAGGGTGTTATTTTATTGCAAGTGTCCATAAGCTACATAAACCATCAGGCGAATGTGGTATAAAAAATTACTTTGAAAAGTTGTATTTTTCTAATTTGATGCAAAATGTACATTATTCATATTCGTTTATTACAATAAACAAAATAGCTTGTAAATAAGAAACAGATAAATTCTTGTCGAGCCGAATGAACGGACCACATCCGTTTATTATTGTTTCAACTCCTTTGAATTTCCTTTTACCTACTACATTTCCTTTTCGCTTTACTTTTATTTTTTTTGTCTTTTCAAGTTAAATAATAGACATATTCTCAAGCAATAAAGTCTAAAAACTATATTAGGTACTCTTTTGAATGGTGTTTCGATTTTTCTGAGACTTGGAAGAATCACAAATAATTATCCTACTATGACGAAAATGATCTTTTCAGAGATATATCGTCATGACACTGATCTTCTACAGATATATTGATTGCTCTGTCTCCAAAAGAACTGTACGGTAAACGAGTTTGCAATCTTGCATTCACATTGAATAAATTTGAATTTGAAATGACTGCTTTTAATCACCTCCAAAAATGCCCCACGGCTGATTATAACCACATTCTAATCTCAACTTTCGTAATCCTTGTTAAGGGTGAAAATAGATTAATAAAATCTGACGAGGGAGTCGTCGACTTATTAAGCAAGTACGCGTGATGTGAAAAGGAATGCTTAAGATCTTACACTTATTTAAGGAGGACTAATCAAACAGAATATTTGAATATGAGTTTAGTCTTAGTAGGTACAGGCTTAAAACGAGTTAGATGTAAGTCTCAGTTTAATATTATACAAATGGATGTGCGTAATTTTTTACTGTGGTTTGGATGTAAACTTATATAGTGTGTAAATGTAAATTATAGAAAGATTTTGGCAGAAAAAGAAATTTAAATTTCTATGGAGATGACGCTGAAGGACTTTGAAAAGGAATAGTAAAATAGATCATAATAATCCGAGCGTTAATCCCAATTGCGTTTGGTTATTTCTAAGTTCTTACTAGCTTCAAGTGGTTTTACGTAGTACCTATCTACCTCAGAAACGGGGCGTTTTACAAAAATGTGTAATGCAAAATTTTCCCTACTTGCTATGTACCTATATATTCATCAAATTTTGCTACTTTAAAATTACATTTTATAAAAGTCTGAGCAATTGAAATTGAAATACCACAAAACAAAATAAACTATATTCAGATTTCAATCATAATTATTATTATAAATGCGAAATTAACCTGCCTGTTTTCTTTTATATATAGGAATTAGTTTGAGAAGCTGGTGGGCGGCGCCGCCGAATTAATATTAGGTTCATAGATAGATAGAATATTCTTTATTGTACACCAGCAATATAAAGGAGCAATCATAAAAATACATAAAAAAAGACACAAATGGCTTGGTCTTATCGCTGTATGAGTGATCTGTTCCAGAAAATTTTGGAAGGACAGGAATGATATCTTATAATGAATTAGAAAAATTGTTGATGCACCAATCAATCTTAAATACTTACCAGTAATACATTCAACTATGTAATATAAAACAATACGGGTATAAATATGTATTAAAACAACTGTAACAATAAACAAAATATAATCATGGAAATCACGTTAAATTTGCCCTTGATACTTATACCAAAATGCCTTATGATTATTTAGAAAATGTTGTTTCAGTAATAAATGCTCTTAGAAGATTCAGTTACTCTACATAGCAAATTGGTTTTACGTGAAATTTATAAATAAAACTGTACCCACGGAATTCCCCAGTTTGTCCCTATACGTCCATATACGTCTGGAACAACACGATCGGGAACGAAACACAATGACCCCAGTTTCGGAGACTCGATTCCAGGCGTAATCCAGAAAGGTCGGCGGGAGCTATTCAATAACCACTTAAGAGTGGCCACGATTGTACCGTCACTGATACTGATAACAAAGGGGTCACTTGGACTCCTCGTTCAAATTTGAGGACAAGTTTCAACTTCTTATACTAAGATGCAAGTTCGAAGATGACAGTAGTTATGTGAAACATCCCCTGGGCATGGATTAGATTTCCAAATTATAATGTTTATAATTATCTGTTCCAAAGATATATGTAATATATGTAATAGTGGAGTGACATAACATTGAGAGTTATAACCAAAAAGCTACTGGACATCATCAATCGTCAATCTATTCCGTTATCTCTCGTTCTCCGCCGAGAGTGTACAGCTACCATAAAGTTTCAGTTAAACCACCAACATAAATGGTAATTTTGTATCTGAGTCTTATATTAGACTATTTCTAGGTAACGCCCTTGAAATCCAGATTGCCTAGACACGAGGCCAATCGATTTTATCTAACGTTTAAAGAAAATAGTAAAATGTATAAAACTGACAGGTTACTATGAAACATGTTAGACGTTTGTATCGGTGGTCGCTTGTGGTACTCGGTCTAATTTGTGTGGCTTCAATCTTGTCAAGTTGATCAAAGACTTGATTATTTTACCATCAAGTCAGTTTATTATGATTTTTCACCTATGCATTATTTTTAATATTGTTTTAAAGTGTTTTTAACGTTTTGCATGCTATTGTATAAGCTAGTTATTATTAGGTAAGGCTTTGTGAACACCTTCGTGGTCTCTAATGCAAATAAAGAAATATGAAGGCCGCTGGATTAATCCTGAAAATAATTCAGATATCTTTGTAGTCAGTACCTAAGTATATTAATAAAAACAGGGCTATGATGAATAAAATATCAGTTTAAAGCAGAAATAATATTTTAAACCATTAAGTAACAAACTCTCAGCGTTCAACGTTAATCGATTGTCACAGCGTGGACCACCGCAGTTTTTTCAATATAGTGCCAGTAAAATCACTATCGGTGCATCGGGCCCGGGCTTAGATTGAATGTCGGCTGAACCCTTTGTACTGTATCACATACTTTTTATTTAACTTTTTTTATGGAATTTTACGGCGCCAGGACAGCACTCGATTGATGTCGAGGGCACTTTTTTTTGGAGTACCTGCTGTGACAAGGTAAGCGAAAAACGAAATTAAAATTTAGTAAATACGAATTGTGTTTTCTGGAGATAATTGCTTTGTGCGATGATAACTGTGCATTAGCACAAAGAATTATTTTATTTAATAGAAACACGTAGGATCTATGGATACAGGCTAAACTCGTATCCCAATGAGAAAGGATGGGAATCCTGAAGGACAACGATAACATGGTCGGTTATCCCAAACTACCTGGTAGTGCTGGAAAAAGCGAAGAGCATTGGGCTCATGCTTCATGAAACCACAAACTTTTTACTAAGCCGATTTTAACTTTTCGTATTGTGTTTATTACTGTCTTCATTTAATCTTTTCTGTCTTGTGATTTGTTTAAATAATAAAATTATTGTTAATAAGGCCATATTTCCATCTTTCGTGAATTCTTTCCTGTTATTAAAGAACGTCAACTTCATGTTTGCTTCTACATTGAAAGAACGTGAGGGTTAAAAATAAATAAAATACTGTAGAAAAAAACTAAGCATGTTTGTCAATATAAGTTTGTAGCTAAAAACAAATACGTCAAGTGTACTCTATGCCAAGTTACCATAGATATTTATAATTAAGTGTTAGTTAAAAATTACCGATATCATTGAAACTGACCCAAAAGGTCCTTTGTTAGTGCAATGTTTTTTCAGTGTATATTATTTTTTGAAATTTTTAACTACTGCAAGGATATTGAGCCAGAGGTGATGTGATTTATATTATAAAAAAGATCTACCAAATAAGTACAAACCTCATATGGTACATTGAAGTATAGTCCAAATGTATATTCAACTAGTAGAAAAGGTGTTATGAGTAGGTACTTGCTGCACATCTTGCAATCCTGATTCTAAACGAATATTAACGTGTGTATTGACGCTTTGTTCCTTCGTATTAAAAAGGTTTCATATTGTTGAATTTACACTATAATAATAAGCTAAGACACAGAAAAGTTTTTCACATAGCGAAACAAAAATTTACAGAATTCTTAGATAGATATCACAGTTTGAACGCGCCCTGCCTATATCGCCGTAATTTTTCTTTGACACGAAAGAAGCTTAGCTCGATATAATCCCTTCCGTCCATAAAAAGCATTCTTTTATAATAAAAGAAGTATCAATTTATGCAATAACCAAGATTATTTGAATCAATGGAGTGGGAACGAGCGCTGCTGATTCAGCTGAATGCATTTTCTCTGCTCGAAATGAATTGAAAATTTTCTTTTGCAACGGTTCGCTTTAAATATCCTGTTACGAAGTTTTCGATTTTGTTATTTAAAAATATCATAACGCTGGCAACGAGAAATTTTAAACAATTTTATGAACTTGCCAGCTTAATAGATTGTTTCGATTGAAAATAATTAAATTGTGTTCTCATATACCCAGTCTGCTAAGAAGCTCTTGTGTGTAACATCTGTCTCGTTGTTGACCTAGTTTGATGCGCCTTCTATGTAGGCAACAGACCTAGCAAGCTGTCATTATTTTGAGGCACTGTATAACCCATACTGCCCGATGTGTAACAAAATGCTACCTAAGATTCTCCTCAAACTCCTCTTGGGACTATGTTAGTATGTTGTCATATTGAAGTGGCGTATGTTACCATTCACATACGTTCCCAGGTCTAAAATTTGGTATACAGGAGAACACACAGGAGCCGCAAAGAAAGTCACTGGGTTGTAAAAAGTGTTACCTTTAAAAATAACACTTTTTTAAAATAAAAATTAATTTAAATGTTATAGAAAAAGTAGATATGATCACAGAAGCGTTGGCGTCCCGAAAGCCTGATGGGTATCGGGACATCGCGGGACATCGCAACCAAGAACTGAGGAATTTCCAAACACAAATATAATGAGAATCCCTACAATCAGCAAGAGACGGCAATTCTAACTAATCCCACCAATATTATATGTGAAAGATTAGACATTTTTCTGTCAATCACGCAACGAATATTACAACGAATTATGAAGGAAAGTGGTACAGAATCAGATATTCCTGCATAGGAACAAAGGAAACTTTTTATCCCGGTAATGTGTTCCCGTGGTACGATTTATGGGAAAACAACATCCGGCCCAGCCGCGGCTAAAGCCAGTAATTTATAATTATTACATAACCAAATATTCTGATATTATAATTAAGCTATAAATATTAACCTTGATGGATTGTTTGGTTGCAATCGCATTTAAAGAGAAAAGTGATTTTAAATACCTTTTTATTTTGAAGTGGTAATGAAAATTCTATGATAATATAGAATATATTATCCTCCAATTAAATAATCTGTGCTTGAAAAAATCTTCAAAGAGGGAGTGCCGCTGGGTTGTTTTAGTAGGTAGACCCGGGGTTCAACCCCTGTACTTTCTATCTGAATAATATTATTGTATTATAACTATAATGCGAATCTATTCATTAATAAAGAATCATTTCTTCTTTTTATTATCCAGTGATTAACCTGGTAATAATACTTTCCCATAAAGCACAAAAAATACATAGACTAAATTTTGGACAAAATATTTATAATACAGATACCACTTTAGCAACAACTAAAAGACATAGCAACAGTAAATATAATTTTGTAATGAGGCGAGTAGTTAAGAATTTCACAGTAATCCGAAATAAAGCTTTAACTAAACTGAAAATAATAACACCACAGTTTACGAGTTCTACGAGTGAATTTAATAGAACTACTGCACTATAAAGCCACTAGTTGCTCACTGCATAAATGGCTGACCTGTGTATCTACCGTTTAACCTTGTCCAGACTAATCCGACAGTAAAGACATGCGACATGCACCCATTCCGTTTGTCGCTTCAACTCGGCGAGTGGCTGGTTTCCCAGTAAGTACACATAGATTTTTTATTACGAAATTGAAAAACGATTAGACAACCATCTGCCGTGCGATTCTGTAAAGATCTTGAAGAGAAGACTGTCGCGATTTCTCGTATTCCTGGCGGTATTGCATTTCAAACTTTACCGGTAATCTAATTTTATCAAACTTGAAAATGGAAAAAACTTGCAATAGCCAAAAACAAAACAGCTACGTCATATCAACTAAAAAAATCGGGAGGGATCCCCCCTTAACTTGCTCGTATACCGGAAACGATTCCAAAGTTAATAGAAACCTTATATTTTGATGTCATACATGCCTGTTAAATTTTGGTCACCCATTCGAGTACCGACCATGCACTTGGTTGCTTAACTTTCGTGATCGATGACTCAAAAGTTGATAGAAACCTTATATTTTGATGTTATACATGCATGTTTAATTTGTTTGCAATAAGTTAAAGCATACTCGAGTTATCGTGCTAACGCACAGACACACAGAAACACACACACACATAATTCCAAAAAAAATATTTTTGGACTCAGGGAGGACCAAAACGTGTAAATCCGTCAAAATCTCGAGGTCGAATTTTTTACGATTAAAAGACTTCCTCTATGCTACGTATATAGTCCAGTCAACAAGTTCAAAAACGTGAAAAATAGAGATAAAGCTCCTAAAAATATGAGCAATAGCTCATTGGATTCGGAACGACCTCTAGAAAAATGAGTTTTGAGGATTTTACTGCACGTAAAAAATTGCAATTGTTATTAACAAAATAAGATGAAAAAAAAGAGGTATTTACGTTTTTGTTAATAACTCATAAATTATTTAAGATATTTGGAAAAAAGGTCTTTAAAGAGGAGGAAATTTCCAAAAAAAAAGTCCCAGCTCTCGGAACTCTACCTCTATTATTTATAACTTTAATTTAACGCTGAAAATAGGGTTCCGCGCAGCCATTACGGCATGGGCGCACTGCCGTTAAAGACAGTTTCTTACATAAAATTATTTTTTATAGTAACAAATATGAATTTAAAAATTTAAATAAATTATGGTGTCATCCAGATACTTGAAAGAATATATTCCCGTTGGAAAAAATTTTTTAAATTAATTTTTCAAAAAGTTATGCAATTGTTAATTAACGAATTTTTTTCCTATCTCCGTTTTCATAAATGACGACATAAAAATTTAAATAATAAACCTATAAATTTTTGGCTCTGTGGAGCTCTTCTTATATATATACTTAACAAGATCCCGCGATAAAAGTTTATTAAATTTAATTATTTTGTTTATAACAATTTTTTAAAGTTAACAAAAAATGAAAAGTCTAAGAAATGTTATTAAAAAATTTTTTTTAAACAAATGTTATATTATTGCTGCTTGCTTATCCAACAATGGCATTAAGTAACATCGGAAAATTTTTTTTTACATCATTTGTTAAGAAATTGTTTATAAACAAATAGACAAGTTTAATATTTAAAGAAATTTTTTTTTACCATTGTGTTGTCGTGGCAAAATAATGATTTTTAAAAAAAAAAATTTTCTTAAATATTTTTTTTTATTGTTTATAATCGTTTTTTTTATATTTCGATTGTTTAAATAATTAGTTAAGGAATGATTTTTTCTTTAAAAATCATAATTGGCATTTCTTCATAGGTAAATAGAAAAAAAATTTTTTTTTATCAATAATTTCATTGTTTGTTAACTTAACAATTTGTTATAAACAAATTCTAACTACCGTTATATTTTTTTTCTAGAGTTAAAAAAAATAACAAAAACAGCCATATATATCAAAATTCAAAAAATCGGGTAATATTTAAAAGCGTTATAAAAAATAGAAAAATTTTTTTTTTAGTATTTTGATATATATGGCTGTTTTTGTTATTTTTTTTAGCTCTAGAAAAAAAATATAACGGTAGTTAGAATTTGTTTATAACAAATTGTTAAGTTAACAAACAATGAAATTATTGATAAAAAAATTTTTTTTTCTATTTACCTATGAAGAAATGCCAATTATGATTTTTAAAGAAAAAATCATTCCTTAACTAATTATTTAAACAATCGAAATATAAAAAAAACGATTATAAACAATAAAAAAAATTATTTAAGAAAAATTTTTTTTTTTTAATAATCATTATTTTGCCAAGACAACACAATGGTAAAAAAAAAAATTCTTTAAATATTAAACTTGTCTATTTGTTTATAAACAATTTCTTAACAAATGATGTAAAAAAAAATTTTCCGATGTTACTTAATGCCATTGTTGGATAAGAAAGCAGCAATAATATAACATTTGTTTAAAAAAAAAATTTTAATAACATTTCTTAGACTTTTCATTTTTTGTTAACTTTAAAAAATTATTATAAACAAAATAATTAACTTTAATAAACTTTTATCGCGGGATCTTGTTAAGTATATATATAAGAAGAGCTCTACAGAGCCAAAAATTTATAGGTTTATTATTTAAATTTTTATGTCGTCATTTATGAAAACGGAGATAGGAAAAAAATTCGTTAATTAACAATTGCATAACTTTTTGAAAAATTAATTTAAAAAAATTTTTCCAACGGGAATATATTCTTTCAAGTATCTGGATGACACCATAATTTATTTAAATTTTTAAATTCCTATTTGTTACTATAAAAAATAATTTTATGTAAGAAACTGTCTTTAACGGCAGTGCGCCCATGCCGTAATGGCTGCGCGGAACCCTATTTTCAGCGTTAAATTAAAGTTATAAATAATAGAGGTAGAGTTCCGAGAGCTGGGACTTTTTTTTTGGAAATTTCCTCCTCTTTAAGGACCTTTTTTCCAAATATCGTAAATATTAATAGTTTATGAGTTATTAACAAAAACGTAAATACCTCTTTTTTTTCATCTTATTTTGTTAATAACAATTGCTATTTTTTACGTGCAGTAAAATCCTCAAAACTCATTTTTCTAGAGGTCGTTCCGAATCCAATGAGCTATTGCTCATGCTCATATTTTTAGGAGCTTTATCTCTATTTTTCACGTTTTTGAACTTGTTGACTGGACTAATACGAGAAAGTAAAAACCTACTGCTGTACTCTATAGTGTGGACCAAATGATCCTATAAAAAAGTCTATCATAATCAGAGTATACTCGTTGATTGTAGTAGATTTACAATAAGTGTTACAGTTTCTTAAAACCAATACCTACTTATTAAATAGTAGGTACTATAATAAGTATAATTATGTCGAATATTCGATAATAATAAACCCTAGCTACATATAAGTGACAATGTTGTTTACCGATAGATATCATTATATAAATAGATGCAGATAGATATATGCATCTATTTATTAATGGAGCAATAGATATTCTTAGAAATAAATTGGAATCGATCTGGGAGGAGAGGACTTAACAATATAATATTTTTATTATGTCTGGTCCAAATTGCTCGGAGAAAGCCTATCACATCTCTATCAAATCATGTTTATTTCATATTATTGGTTATATTAAATAGGTACAGAGTTGCCAACATTTTTAAATCTCTTTCCTAGACGTTGCTCAAAAAGATTTATTATAGGAATAAGCAGCAGTTACCTGGCTACAATAAAATTGTCTGTCTATTGTTGTGTCCTTTTGTAATTGTCTTGTGTGTATAAATAAATAAATCTTCTCTATTGGCTGCTGTAAGCCTTCTAAAACTGTCAAGGCAATGCTCACGATAAACACATTTGAATACACATGCCGTTTCGGAGTCGGAGTAATATCGTGTGTGCTTAATGACCATAGCCCGACTGTTCACACTATGTGATTTGCTGGTCACATAGTGTGAGCAAACGGATTGCGTAGACATCGTCGCCCCGTAGACTGTGCTACTGGAGTATTAACATCGAGGAATACAAATCGGTCATAGCATCGCTCTGAAATTTTTTGATTTCAACGGTAAAATAACCATAGATATTGTAAGCTGTAGATCGGCAATGTGAAAGAGGAAGAGCATACTAATATATTAAAGCGATAAAGATTTTTTATTTATTTTAGGTTCATAGTGTTGCCACGGTGGTGTTGTACTACTATACGGAACAGCTATTTTTTTGCGATTTCAGAGTTGCTTCGATAGTAGTAAGTACTGTTTGTGTTGATGAGATCTTCAAATGGTTTGAAGGTTGTTGGTGTTTTTCCAAAAACCCTGTAATAGACTGTATTTCTTGATGATGTTGGGGTTCTTGATTAAAACTTCTTCGATGTATTATTTCTTCGTTTAGTATGTCGGAAAAATCGTGCCGTTCTGGCCATTACAATTATATTTTTTCGATTACCTAGTGTCGCAACTTGTACCGGTTGCGACACTGTGTTCGTGCATGTCGCGTGTTAGTATGGAAGTGAGGTACACATATTTGTGGGTGGGTGCTATATTAATCGCTCTTCCCCTAGTCTTCTGTTTCTTTGAGAAGGTTTGTAAAAGAATATGAAAACGTAATACAATCTTTTAATCTTAACTTATATCTAGGTACCTACATACTTATAAAAACGTAAAACATAAACAAACAAACTTATTCCTACTTAGAAACAAACAAATAAATAATTTGAACAAAAAAAAAAACAAAAAAAAAATATTCTTGAGGGCCGCCTCGTCATCGTCAACAAACCCTGTATACCAAGGTCCTCGTTTTCTTAAAGAATCTCTTGTTTCACTGTAAATTGTTGAGTCGAGGCAGGGCACAGTGAACAAGCCGCTGGAATTAGCCATATTTCGGGTAGTATCTCTACTTATAGTAGACCACAGTCAAATAACACTATTTATCTGGTATTGTTTCTGAAGGTGAGTACGGAGTGAAGGGGAAGGGGACTAGGATTAGCAGAATATCGAGTCAGTGTTTCAAGCATCTGTAGGAAATTGTGTCTGCTTACCACCAGGCAGGCCGTTTGCTTGTCTGACAATCAAATAGCATAAAAAAGGCAGCAAACAGCCAAAACCAATAGTCATTGAAAAAATCTTTTTAAATACTGGGTGTAAAAGACATGAACGAACAGTCAAACGAGAACCTATACATCAAAATAAGACATATTTAAAAAAAAATATTGCTGGGAAATGATTTTTATTTTTTGGTGTTAAAAAAAGTTGCAAATTGTACCGCGCAATGTAAAGGGCTCAACTCGCAAAACCGCGATAATTTTGCCAGACGGCGGCGGCCCCGTTCGTTAGTGTCCGTGCGCATCGAGTGAGCTACATTGAACGCTAACGTTTTGAAGCCATTTTTTGTTATGGAATAGTAAAAAAAATTATAGTGTTTCTTTGGACAATAATTAAGAAATAACGTATTGAATACGTTTTCATAAAAAATGAAAAAAAAATATTATGACTTTGACCTTCAATAAAATCGTAACTATCAATTTCCCATCTCACCATCATAATCATCTTCATCATCTTTATACTATATAAAGGAAAAAAAATGTTATGATGGTGAGCAGAATACATGGTTCTCGTTTGACTGTTCATGTCTTTTACACCCTGTATTTACCACTTGTTTGGAACATCAATTCATCTTAGATCTTTTATTATCATCATCAGCAGCTCATATAATGTGCCCACCGATGGGCTCGAGCCTACCCCACCTAAAGGGCGATTAGGCCTTAGTCAACCACGCTGGCCAACTGCGGGTTGGTCGACTTCACACACAACCTAAGAATTTCTTCATAGGTGTGTACAGGTTCACCGTAAAAGCGTTAAATAAACGTTTTTTTTTATAATATGAGATGGTAAACAAGCGTGTAGCTAGCCACCTGGTATTAAGTGGTTACCGTCGCCTATAGATACATGCAATATTAAGGATAAATCACTTAGCACTGCAAGTGCGTTGCCATCCTGGGGACTAAAATGAATGCCTTCCATGACCAGTAACTACACTGGCTACTTTTCCCTTCAATCCGAAACACTGCGAACTGCTACACGACAGAAATAAGAAAGACTATGGTACTTACCTACCCAGACGATACTTACCTACCCGACATATGGGTCTACCACCTACTACATATGAATTCAAAATTTGAAAACAACTTGATACGTAGCTGGGTTCGAACCGGTGCCCCCCCGGGTTGGAAGCGCCCTTACGCACTACGCTACCGAGACGCTTTTAGATCTCTTATACTTTTAACAAAATTCTGACAGTTTCGTTCAAATAACAAACAAAATCCCAGCTTCCATCAACACCTAAATGGAATGCTTAAATTATTAAATAAGAGGTAACTTCTAAGCTTCATAAACATAAACTAGGTAAGTGGCTTTAAAATTTCACGTCTTTTAAGTAGCTTAATACACAGCAAAATGCACGGAGCTAACAAGAATGGATGAGTTTAAGCTCTCCGAATACTTATACCGCATTGCAGACCTCTTGACAATCCACAATACACGGCCAAGATGTACGGAGATTCTGTTTGCTTATTAGGAGCTCCAAACATCTTTGGAATTGCTGATGCATGGAAACGGACATTCCCTCTGCTGGATTCCTTAATTGCTATAGCAAGTTAGTAGCTTAGGAAGTGTTAAAGGAGAAATACGGATAAATTGAAGATAACAACAAATAGTTTAAGTTTTAAACTATATAAGTAAGTTTCCTCCTTCGAATTTAAAAACACTTGCGCTTTTGGGAGGAGAAAATCGCTTGTGCGCTTTATTAGCAGTGTTAATAAATTTTATTTAATAGCAAATTAAAATTTTCTATATAACCGTGTTCCTGAAGTTAAAGAAGCATATTGAAAAGTTTCTTGATAGTACGCCAAAGAAACGAGTTGCGAAATTTCTTAGTTTGCGTTGGAATGGTAGCCACAGCTTGTCGGTGACACCAGCACGCGTATTTCTTAAAAGGAAGGGAGATGGTGGGATTACGTGCGTTTCAACGGAGAATCTGTGCCTTTCCGAGCAGTTTTCTCCACGGATCGAGCAGTGCTCGATGGCTCCACGTCTCCACACCGGACTGCTTTATACGACAGCCCAGCTCTGACGCATGAAAAGCGAGGCGATACTACCGAGCTCAGTATGATGTACCGCTGAACGCGCTCCCTCGCATGCTTTACGAATAGTAGGTATAAAAGCAAACGCATGAAACTGACTTATTACTGACAACTCGTTCCACATCTAATAAATCGTCTCATTTTTTGGCCACGGACTCGAAGCCAGTGACGAGCGAGGCGACCGACGGCGGCGGGCGGTGAGACAGCGGTGCGGCGGACACCGACCTGGCCTCGAAGCCAGCAAGCAGATCGCGCAGTGCTAGAGCGGCGTTGTATTGTATTATGAGAAATTAGTGTCTATATCCTATGAAAAATAATTGAAATAATTTTCTCCACGACGTCGTCGGCGGGAATTTTGACAGGCATGTAATTAATCGAACTTCTAATAATTATCAATATTGTCCTCAAAAAATCGGACCAATTATCGGACATAATCGGATCGTATAATTATCGGACTCATTATCGTGATAATAACAGTTTGATAACTATCTATTGTTAATAACTCTCTGATTGGTGCAAATGACAAGTGGCGCCCTTCCGGTGCGGCCATCCCACTTGTTTAACAGATCGTGCAGTGTCTATTTTTATTATTTTAGAATAGTACGTATTACTTTTGATGTTATAATAGGTTGGGGAAAAAGTTTCTTCGCATTTTTTAAGAAAATTCAAAACATTTTTTAATATAGTTTATTTACATTTAACTAAAGTATGTAGGTACCATTTTGTTCGATAACTTTTTACCATCTTGTAGGTATCTTGTAGTACATGATCCCATTGCTATAGAAATTTTGGGACTTCTGGTCAAAATACCGCGACAAGTGGTTTTGGCAGTCCTCTCGTGATGTTAACCTGACACTGCCTAAAGAATTCTGAAGAGACCGAAACAGGTGGAAATCTGAAGGTGCAAGGTCAGGACTATACGGCGGATGCATTAACACCTCCCAGCCAAACTCTCTTAATTTTTGCTGAGTGGCTAAAGATGTGTGAGGTCTAGCGTTATCATGATGAAAAACCACACCCCTTCTGTTGATTAATTCCGGCCGCTTTCTCTCAACTTCTTGCTTTAATCTCATCAGTTGTTCGCAGTAGAGTTCAGAATCGATGGTCCTGCCTGGTGGTAACAGCTCATAATGAATAATGCCCTTCCAATTCAACCACACTCACAGCATCACCTTGTTGCGAGTTAACCCGGGTTTCGCCACAGTCTGTGAAGCCTGACCGGCCTTTGACCACGACCTTTTTCGCACGTTCTTGTCGTACGTGATCCACTTTTCATCACCAGTTATCAGCTTCTTCAAAAATAATTCGGTTTCATTACGTCGTAATAAAGAATCACAAATGAGTACACGGTTCATTAGGTTTCTTTCAGTGAGCTCGTGAGGTACCCAAATGTCGAGCTTTTTTGTGTACCCAGTTTTTTTCAAATGCGCCAAAACTGTTTTGTGGTCAATTCCCAGTTCTTCAGCTACGTCGTAACTACTGACATGCCGATCTTGCTCCACTTTTTCAAAAATGGCATCCATTTTATCTGTAATAGGGCGACCAGAGCGACGTGCATCTTTGACATCAAAATTTCCGGATTAAAAACGCTTAAACCAAATTTGTGCTACTCTCACAGACACTGCACTAGGTCCATAAACATCGCAAATTTTTTTCGCGGCTTGCGTTGCACCTCGATCGTCACTGACTTCGAGTCCGCGGCCTTAGCGTTACTCGCAGACACTCTTTTTGGAGCGTTTGCCACTTGTCTAAGTGTACTGATGCACTTGCATAAAATATTAAAATGAGCAGCTCACACTAGGTTGAGCACGAAAACTGCTTAAAGTATGACTCTAGGCATAAATAATAGGTACTATCAGAGACTATCTGCAATATACAAAGGTACTATAAACTGATTCGATTCAACACGTGCCACCGTTCGAATAGATAAACCGTGGTTCGTTAGGTCGCATCCTTTAACAGTACTTATGAAAAATGTACGAAAACGTGGAGTTTGCGTCTCGATTCGCCGGTCGTGATCGACACGCGGTTTTGCATAACGAGCCCCGAGCCAGGCTCGTCACTATGTAAAGCCGCGGTATGCAATCATACACCGGCGAGTTTCGCCGTCGACTTATAAAACTGCGGTTTTATTCGCGCGTCGATCAAGGCTAGTCTTTGAGGTCAAAAGAATGATTACCAGTACTTTATCAATACAAAACCTTATTTAATAACGTTGAACGCAACAATATCTAAAGTATTAAACCGTTATTCTTAGCTTAGTTTGTCGGCTAGTAATAAATAGAGGAAAGCAGAAAACAGCTTGATAAAATTAATAACATAACCTAACTAATAGTGGCGAACTTAGAAACGAGTTACAGCGGCTTTTATCTTTTATTAGCGTCCGTGCGGCCGACCATATTGGCAGCGAAAACTTTCGATATTAGCGGCCCCACAGAGAGGCGAGTGGAACGCCACTCCGTCTTGTTTCCCTCAAATAATGATTTTTATATACCTACCACTGATCCAATTATTAGAAACTTTGGAACTTTTACGTATTATGACTTGAGAAAGTGGTGAACCGCAATTGTTCTACACGTGTCATCGTCTGCAGGATCGTATAATTGGCCAGATCATGAAATGCTACTAGACCTATGTGTCGCCAATACAACGACCTGGCTAAAAGCAATCAGGAAATTTATATTTTTTCAATGTAAGTCTAAATGTCTTCAAGCGTCTCCTTAGAAACTTACTCCAATAACAATTATATATTTTTTTTAATTTTTATTTAATTTTTCTAATTTTTTCGTTTGATTTTGTTTCTTTTATTAATGTTTTATTAAGTATATTTAATTAATATTTAGTCAACCTTACCTACTACTAACATGTTAGGGATACTTGTCCTTAGGTAATAGTTTAGTTTTTAAGTTTAGATAAATATCTATTATACATGTTCATAACTGTTACCTGTTAAGTATTCTTTGAAATAAATAAATAAATAAATAAATAAATAGACCCTAAAAATCTCTACCACTGGTCGAGTAGCCCAAGTAGTAATATCTCTTTAGGCAAAATAGCGTTGGTAGACCCCCCACAAGGTGGACTGACGATCTGGTAAAGGTCGCGGGAAGTCGCTGGATGCGAGCAGCGCAGGACCGACCGGTTTGGAGATCCTTGGGAAAGGCCTATGTCCAACAGTGGGCGTCTCTTAGCTGATATGATTTCTAATTAGATGAAGAGTATTTGAATTACCTACTGTAATTGATTAGGATTATGGGCTAATGGTCTTTATTCGGTGGGGGACAACGGGAATGATACGAAATTATTGTAATTCAATTACACTATGATTATTAATTTTAATAAGAAATCTTATTTTAAAATACTCAATTATTTTAACAATAGAGTGGTTGTTCGTTTTCTAGTCGCGACACAAACATATAGCAAACACAACTCTTAAATTCTATTAGTATGGAGATTTTTTTTTATTTTGTCGGTATTTTTTTATTTAAAATTGCCCTAACTTTAAAATTAATTAAACATGTAATTGAGTAATTGCAATTACAATTACAAATTGTAATTGTTAATTTATTTTTTGAAGCTTCCCTTTTATAATTGAGTTTGAAATAATATATTAAAAAATTGATATTGAACACTTTTTCTTAATTCCGTACCCATTCAGTCTGTTTGATTATCTTTTCAGACCAGATTGCCTGGAATTTATCAAGATTATATTTTTTATATTGTGAACATAAAATAATCTTTCCATCAGTTTACTGTTTGAAGTATCTACTTGTAAATGTTAAATCATTCGAATTATTTGCTTTTCATAAAGTATTCAAAGAAACGTCCTTTATTTCGAATATACATAAGCAGGCAAACGGATTCACAGATGAGTAATCACGGTTCGGAATTAATTATAATATTTGTGAGACACATTAAATGAATCTGAATATAAATGAGCAAGTTACTCGCTTTATTTGACCAAGATTTTAATTATGAAAGCTTTTCTTGGAAATCGCTTCCATTTAATTTAGTCCTCATGAATTTTTAAAATATATCATGAGCTTCTTTTAGGAGTTTTTCTTAGGGATCAAAACCGGAATGAAGTTATTCGTCAGAGAACCAAGGTTATAGATGTAGTTCACTGAAAAGTAAGGCGAAGTGGCAGTGGGCAGGTAACATGCTGCAGAACCAATGGCTGTTGGGGCAGATTGGTTCTTGAGTGTCGAACCCACGATGATAAACTAGGACAAAAAGGAGAGCTGAAAGATGCTTAGGGGTCTGCCATGGGAGAGGTATGGCCAGCATACACGAACAGATACACTTAACTATTAGTTATAATGTTAAATGTTATATAATCAATAAACACAATGTTTATCTAATGAATATTTAATTTAGTTTTTTTTGAGTCTTGCATGTAATAAGTTTTTTTATACATAACATGTAACCTACAATGTTGAATTTAAAACAAATACTGCAATTGTAATAGTTTATAAGTCTCTAACGTAAGGAATATTGTAATCTTCTTTGTGATTCTTTAATAAAAAAGCATACCTTCAGGCTAACATTAGGAGTGTAGTTCTTTAGTTCCAAAGCGTTCATTCGGGCTAGAGATATTAGATTTGGCGTTCTTTGGGATTCTGATTTTCAGAATTACGTGGGTATAGGAGTAAACATTAACAATTAACTAATCTTAGACCAAATAAAAAAATATACATGGAGTTCTTCAAAGGACACGTACACAGATGTAATGAAACTACGCCTGCCTTGAACATAAAAACACCGGATCACGCACTGCATAGGTATCTATAAAACCGGTGTCAGCGTTCTCCGCAGCGTCTGGTCTTCATTTTTTTATTTGATCTGAGCAACTAACATAACCAAAACTGAACCTAGTCACTTTTGATTAGAACTCTGAGGTTATTTTACCGTGTTTTACCGCGTTTTACGCGCCGTTCTGTGGAGGCGGCATCACATATCCAACTGTGGCCGGAACTCGAACCCGCACTTCATTAATAATTCCACAGTGCCGTTCGAGTTGAATCACGGTTCTGGGTTTAAGGGGATCCGGCGGCCGTTCTACGGCTTTACGTAACATTTTTCATGCATCCCTTATATGTTAGGAAAGTTTTGTAGTTTTCGCGGATTCCCAATCAGCTAAATATATTCATTTGCATAAGAAATGGTCATGGTTCTGTCAAATTTTAATTGAAGTGATTGTAATTATGTTTTTCTCTTACATAGTGTAGGTGGGAACTTGAAGTGGGAACGGTATTTTTTGTATTCAAAATATGACATTTGTTATTATTTTTTCTATAGCACTTCAAATGGCTTCACAATAAATTTTTAAAAATTCTAATATTGTCCGCGCGCTTATTTCTGTCGTGACGTCATCGTCCTCTCACTTGCTCGAGCGTCGCGTCGTACGGAAATGAGTGTCGCGCGCGTAATCTTAATATTCGAGACTATTTTATAGTTATAGATAATGGACAATTTAATGACATATATTTTTTTTTTATATAATAAATAAACTTTTATAAGTAAATAAATATTTTTAAGATAAGCGTCGCCGTGACAATCGTCGTAAAACTAAATTTTAGCGTAATAAACATGTATTTACGAGCGTGCATTTATCCAAGTAACAATAATACCTTTTTCGCTGTATTGTGTTAACATATAGACATTGCTCGCAGAGCGATAGGTCCACTAGCTGGACTCGAGTGTGCAATCGAAAAATGACCGCGAGCTCGGATTTAGACCATTTTCCAAATAATTAGTAATAAATTCTGACACAATGTTATAATATCGTTATTATAACAATAGAATACATATCGAATTATGTGTATTATAATAAAATAAGTATATTAAAGGAGTATAATTTAAAAAAACATTGTAAAAATCCTCATTTAAATTTACATTTTGAGTATCTCTTTATAATATGTTATCTCAATTTTTTACTTATTTGGGCTCTATTAGTGGTTTAAAATAGTACATTTTGTATTGGAAAAATCAATTTTCGCAAAGTATTGTTTGTCATTATAATGCTTGTATTTCATCTGAAAGATAGCTCCAAATTTCATTTTCGTAACACTGCGCCATAATATGATTATCCTCATTTAAAAAAAACGGTAGGTAAGTGTAAATTAAAATATCTCTCTATAGCGGTTTTGATCAAGAATTAATCTTTCTATAATTTCTTAGTAAAGCAACAGAGTTTTTCAACAACGAGACATTTCTTGATTAAGATCGCTTCAAAAGTAGGTCTGAAAATCCACAAAATGTGACAAATTTGACGTAAATCGAGTGCACGCTGTTGGCAACACCAACAAACCATAAATTGGTAATTTACGTTATATATGTAGCAACACTGTTTTTTTAGTTCCTCTTTCAATTTTGCCTTTGTGTGGTATCATTCGTAACATCGCGATAACATTCGTGCGATAATTGCTCAGAATGCTCACAGCCCTTTATGGTGACGTTTTGGGAACGGCGCAAATTCTGACTATGACCTACCCCATACAAATAATTCAAATAGAAAATGGCTATTTTATTAGAAGAACGCTCATGCTACTACACCTACTCTTGCAATTAGTTGGTATTATTCACTCAGAACAATTCAAACTTAGTTGCGAAGTGAAAACTAGTACATGTTATTGGCGTTGTTATTTGCGGTAGTCCACATCAATTTGTATTATATTATTTTACAGGCGATTGTTGATAAATCTAGATAAATAATGAAAGCTGTTCCAACTTTGGTATGTGGTTGTTACACGTTGGTATTTCAGACGTTGGTGTTATTTAGCGCGCCATGGTCGATAGGATGGTGATTTGGTTTTGAAACTCGGGCTTGTGAAATGAAACCAGTCCATAGTCCTACGCATTTTCCTTCGGCACCAGCCTCAAAGTCATATTATCGCGTTCATTCTGAGCATTCGCCTTCGGCCTACCGCGAATGTGCATGGCCACTCATTGCGCGCTGTAAAGTCTGTCGCGATGTGATCGCGATGTTACGCAAAAAACAAAATGGACGCCGCGGTCGGCCTATATTTTAGGGCAATTATTTTTTATTCTGTCAGGAATTATTGTTTAAGAAAAAAGCAAGGCTAAACAATATTGACTCACACTCCTAATTGCTAATAAGTTCTAAAATCCTGTCGTTATTCCAATCCAAGGTAGAAAACTAATTTTGGTATAAATTAGTTTTCTACCTTGGATACGTTCGATGCGCACGATGTCTGTGCGCCGACTGAAGACCACGAAGTGTGGCCACGCAAGCGAAGGACATCGCGATAAAAACGCTTTGATGTGCGCCAGTTCACCGACAACGGCGCGATGTCCTTGCGACTTAGCACGAAGTGCCGAAGTATTCGCGAATACTTGGCTAGACACATCGCGATAACGCGAATATTCGCGACATCGCGATGAGTGCGGCCGCAGCAGTACAGATAGGCTAGGCTCATTGCAATTGATTAAAGTAGTTTGTGCAGTTTAAAGTGCGTTTTTCATGAGACCTACACAAAGTACAGTCCACAAATATCCTACACAACAATATACTCGCTGGAGAGGTGAAAAGTTGTATGCTTCACACAAGAGCTTTTTTTTCGCCTCGTGCCTTTAAATCACTCACTAGTCCATTTATAATTCTATTATTGTTCAAGATGATAACGTTCGCAAAAAGGGACTTTGTTTACTTGTTGAACAAATAACTATATTTGTTAAAAATACGATATAAAATAAAAGAAAATCGAATCACAATCTCACCCTCACGTTGGTTCACTAACATAAAATCCGACAAATAACCCACGGAGCTCATTTGAAATTTGAACAAAAACATATTTATCGTAAACCAGCTCCCCGAGGAAATCAAACAAATGAGTACGAGATAGCTGCGCCGCCTTAATACACTTCTATAATAATAACAATAAAATACTTTGATACCGGTATGAGGCCTACAGCATCAAAAAACATTTCCCGAGTAAACATCACAAACTGCGGCTTGCCCATAAAAAGTGCCATCGAAACTTCTTTTCTTTGGCGACAGATGTTTGGATATTGCCCGAACGATATTTCTTTATGGCCTCATTTAAATAAAGACCCACTAAAAGCTAACAATGGCTAACTTTTAACAGCATGGAAATTCTTTGGGAATATTACATTGTAATGGGCTCGGAGCTGTTGATCTTGAGTTTGTTAATAATAAAGTATTTGAGTGAAAATGATTCCGCATTCATTCCGCAATTAAGCGAACGATAAGCATAATTACGATTAGTACCTCCGTATTTATTTTATTAAAAAATCAGGATATTTATTATTTTCAATTATGAATAATTGAAAATAATAAATATCCTGATTTTTACCTGACAAAACTACATTGTTTCGTGTTCCGTATAGTTTACTCACAAAAGTCACTAATTTCCAAAGCGGCCACTTTCTTTGGACAGGGTTTAGTGAGTGTAAACTACAGTATGAAAAGTAGTGTACAATAAATAAGTATTAATAGGTGTTTTCTATCGGACGTGGTAGCTCAATTACCCTTACCCTTACCGGCTTAACCTTTGCTATAAGCGTCAATAGTCACCACTAAGACAGTTCCACTAGGGTCTGTCACTTTTTTCACGTGTATCAGCGATAAGTTGATGGTGTTTTTTATTTACGGGAGAGTCCAATAATTGGAATATTTAAGTAAGAATTTTCGGCTTATTTCTATTATCATCTTAACAGTCTTTATAATTCGACCTACTGTTGGGATACCAGGTCCCCCTTTATCATTGAAGGAGGTTTAGGCAGTAGTCCACCACGCTTGCCCAAAGCGGATTGGTAGAAGAGGTATAACGTGATCAATACACCTTGCTGGTTCATTAGTTGCTTTCTACGACACTCATTGGAGGACTGTCGGCATCACATGGCTTAATTAATTTCTATATCATCATCATCATCAACAGCTCATATAATGTCCCCACCGAGGGGCTCGAGCCTACCCCACATTAGGGGCGATTAGGCCTTAGTCAACCACGCTGGCCAAGTGCGGATTGGTCGACTTCACACACAACCTAAGAATTTCTTCTAAGGTGTGTGCAGGTTTCCTCACGATGTTTTCCTTCACCGTAAAAGCGTCGATTAAACGTACATATGAATTCAAAATTTGAAAACACATTGGTACGTGGCGGGGTTCGAACCAGTGCCTCCCGGGTAGGAGACGACGCTCTTACGCATTGCGCCACCGACGATGCTCTCTCTCGATGGGGATTAACAACCTCTAGGTAAACCAGTGTTGCTGAACCACCGAGCTGGTCTGATTCGGCTGGGAGTTCAGCGGAGAGCTTTACTCTGGATGAAGAGAAAGTCTCAATTGATAATATAATTTCTATATAACATGTAATAATAAATATAAAATGGATTTTATATCATGATATAAATGCATTACCTATTTGTGACGGTGATAGTAAGTACAACCCAAAATAATGTGTCTTCCAAAACACGGAGGAGTTCCTTTATTACCCTCAAATGGAACATTCTGTCTTTGCTGTAAAAATGCTATTGACTGTTTTTCTTTGTAAGTTGGGTGTCGAAATTTGTATTCCTATAGAAATTAGTTAGCTGTATTTAATCACAATATACCGATTCATCTGGTAAAATTTTAGATGAATGGGAATAACTCTCAAAAATGTAAAACTACTTTATTCAGCGAGCTAACAAATAAATATCGGATTTAGCAATTGTGGCAGTCGAGACACAGCGACTGAACAGTAATGTTCAGCATAAGAATATCTAGAACAATAACTTTGAAGTTTGTAAGCGCAAGCTTTTGCTACAATTTTTTTATGTTTAATAAAGCTAAACATTGTTCTTGCCGCTCTCACCGCAACAATTTCTTCGCTCAATTATAAGTTTCATGTACCTAGTTTGGAATAAGTTTTTCTTGGATAAAAAAACGTCAGTTCTCAGTAGTACTACAATACAATAGTCGGAAGTTTTAATTTTCAATTTAAATAATTGGTTGTTTTCTTTCTATGTTAATACTATACAATTGTCTCGTAATGAATTGCTGAAAGTGTACAATGAGAAATCTGAATAATCTAAAATGTGAATAAAATCCTGATTTAGATTTAGAATTTATTTTCTTGTAGTTTATATAGTTTCTTGATATGATAAAATTACGGATCCCTCAAATATTCGTGCTTGAGGCACAGAACAATCCATATCACTTTTTCTTAGAAGTCTTCTCACGTGTGTACCTCAAACTCAAAACAATTGATATATTTCAACAATTTTATGACCTTATTAAATAAATTCTGCCTAACTGGCTAACATACTGAAATTTACCGATAATTACATTAATTTGATTATCATTTTGCAAGGTATACAACTCAAGAATTTACCTCAAAAATTCCAACAAAGAAATACAAGTCCAAGGCGACGAATAGCAGCACTTTAAATTTTTACGCCAAGTGAAATTGTTCCATTTTAAACCTTTTAAAAGTATAGTAAATCAGGAGTCGGGACACATTTATATGTTATTATTATTAATAGCCCGTGTTCCGGGCCTGGCGAAGCTCCAAGCGCCTGGTAACAACTCTATAGACACTGGCTGTGCTTTTAGTATTCATCGTCTGTTGCAGCTTCATGTAGCTCCTTACGACCGGTATTTATGACACAGGCAACAATTAATATCGCAGCCTTAACATTTATGTAACACTAGCTTTTGCCGCGACTTCATCCGCGTGGAATGGTTACATTGGGCAGCTTTTTTTGGGGCACTTAAGTTTTTACTAAACATATATGATTCTAATAAATATAGTAGGTATAATAAACTTATGCGGCCCATTGTAAGTGGCCACGTTTCTCTTACAAAACTCATCACAAATAATACTGCCTATATCTACATCCATACTAATATTATAAAGAGGAAATATTTGTATGTTTGTAACGAATATACTCAAAAACTACTTGACCCATTCTCAAAAATTATTTACCTTTAGAATGCTACAATATTCCTAGGTGATATAAACTATATTTGACTAAAAAAACTCAACTCGAAGTTGCGGGTGAAGCGTAGACAAATAAGACTGCCTATGGACATTTCGCCGAAACATTCATGCAAACAGTAATTCGTAAACCTAAGTTCCACAGATAGAAACACAATATCAAAAAATTTTGTCACCCATCCGAGTACCGACCGCGCACTGATTGCTTAACTTTCGTGATCGAAGGCTCAAAATTTTATAGAAACCTTATATTTTGATGTCATACACGTATGTTAAATTTGGTTGCAATAAGTTAAAGCATGCTCGAGTAATCGTGCTAACGCACAGACACACACACACACAGACACACAGCCACACACACAGACATAATTCCAAAAAAAATATCAGGGAGGGGAACCCATCACTTTATCGCAATTAACTTCATCGATTTTCAGTCCCCATAAAACTATTCGCAGATCTTTTTAAATAATACTTAACAACTCCTAGAATCAGGTTACATCGCAATTTCATTTCCTCGAATAGTTGTTATCTACAAGCTCATTCCATCGTAAATTCTTTTCCTATTTTATTTATTTTATCGAAATAATGTTAAATCGATGTTTTGTTACCCATAATTTTGTTTCCACGTAAGTTTCAGTTTGCAGAATAGTTGAAACATCAATTTTTACTACACTAAAGTTAGTGTACATCGAAAATACTTTTTTTATGTAATTACTCGTAATCATTTTTGTTTCCCTGTAAAGAAAACCTATGGATTAAGTTAGGTTAGATTTAGAACAACAGGCAGTCAGCAGCGGTGCAACCGAAGCTAACGGAGATTGCTTGTTGTATTCTGGCATGCTACATGCATGCTTGCATTGCATGCTGTATGCATGTTTGCATTGCATGATGTATGCATGCTTGCATTGCATGATGTATGCATGCTTGCATTGCATGATGTATGCATGCCTGCAAGATGCTTGCCGGGGGGTGCAGGGGGGCTGGCCCCCCTGCTCGGGGGGGTCGGGGGGCCTGAGGCCCCCCGCTATAAAGAAAAACTATTAATACGAAAAAAAACCTAGGTTAGGTTAGGTTAAACTTGTGACCAAGCATAGCGGAGCGAGCGAAGCGAGCGGAGCATTATATTGCTTGCTGCATGTTTGCTTGCATGTTGCGTGCTTGTTTGCATGCTGCATGTTTGCTTGCATGCTTGCTTGCATGCTGTATGCTTGCTGTATGCTTGCTTGCATGGTGTGTACCTACTTGAAAATTAAGAATTAATTTTTAAATTAAGAACTAACCTCAACAGTTTTTATCGTCAAACGTCAACAGGCAAATGTATCGTTCGATGAAACGTTACTGCGATGGAAAGTTGTTCAACGAAACATTACAATGTGTAACGTTAAATATTAAAACATGTTTTTATAAATAGTGTTATCGATAACTTAATAGTTTATATGAAATGTTAGTTCGATAGACCGTTATTCTGGTAAGCAACACAACTTTGAAACATTTTTTTTATGAAAGTTTATTCGATAATATGAAACGGTGATCATTAGCTAGTCGATCAATCAAGAAAAATAGATATTGAAAATCGTGGAATAGTTTTCGGTGAAATGAAATTCGATGACAAAAAAATCTGTATTTTGATAGGTACCCTTCAGGGAGGTCCAAAAAGTTTCGGACGTAAACGGACGTCCAAAAAAATTTTTTTGACGATTACGAGACTTCCTCTATACTACGTATACGAGAAAGTAAAAATGTGAAAATATGTAATACCGAAGACTGTAAAGAGATTCTACATTATAATTTTATTCTGCCTAATTTAATACACCGGAATAATAATGAAGTGATGACAATTAGGTCAGTCATGGCATTGGTCACAGTAATCTCCCCTGGGGTGTCTGTGACAACGGCGCCTTTCACAATTGGAATACGTATTACACTGTAGCTAATTAAGTTGATTTGGTTAACGTATTTTTATGTGGTAATTAGTAATATTGATAATAAATGAAATGAATAAGACTGGAAAAAGAATGTGTAATAAATGAACTCGGCAATTAATAAAAAATTTCAAAAGACCAAGTTATAATAATTACAAAACCATTTGTAGCTTTGGACATTTAGAATACTATATATTTTTTTCAGAATTTATTACTTGCTAAATTATGAGATATTTAAAAAAAGCTAATTGTACCTAAAATGAACAGCATAGGATTACTAACAGAAAATGTCTGCCAACCATCTTATTTTTTAATTTATGGCCTACGCAACCAAAGTTGTTGACTCAGTTGTTGAGGTCAACTTTGGATTTTTTACAGTTGTCTCCTTTTTTTAATTTTGTAGAGATCATGACATGAACCAACAAAAATCCTACAGTCGCACTTACGACGTTTTAGAATGAAAAATAGCTTTGAAAATTTTTATTAAAATATTAATGTCTATTTTTTGAGTCTTTTAATGTCTATTTTCCATCCATATACTTACTAAAAAAATACTATAAAAAAATGTAATGTTGTCAATTCCGAAATCAATTATTTTAAAATAATGTTAATAATATTTGTCTAGTTACCTTATTCATAGGTATAGCCTATTCACTAGGCGTATTTTTAAGAACAAAGCTGCAGTAGTTTCCAAGCGTTTTCACTTTTTTATTTCGGTAAGCCCTTTTATCAAGATTTTTTTTAATACATTAGAATGTACAAATTTTAAATGTTCTCATACAAATTTATTGTGTACGTAGTCTCGGTTCCTATTCATTTTTCAAAATTTACACTCTTATTGCCGCCGTTTTGGTGGATAGGTCAGTGTCACTGCCTACACATCAAGAGGTCCTGGTTCGAATCTCGTGTCGGTAAATATTTGTGCGACGAACACAAATGTTTGTTGAGGAGTCATGGTTGTGTATATTTTGGGTTTATTTATAAATAAAAAATAAATTATTAAGTATATTAAAATTCTCCGTTATCCATAACACAAGTTTTTAATTAATACTTAATTTGGTCTAGATAATTGGTGTGAGTATGGGAATATAAAAATTTGTATATGCATGTATAGACGTGTGGATGTATGGATGGATGTCTGGATATATGTTTGTTACTCTTTTAGGCAAAAACCACTGAATGGATTTTAATGAAACTTTACATTAATATAGCTCATACATCGAAATACTAACACTACGCAGACGAAGTCGCGGGCAGAAGCTAGTTATAATATATCATTGATAACGCATGATGGGAGTGCTCGTACCTCGGCTCAGCCATGACGTGCGGGCCGAGAGAAGTGCCCAGGCGCTTGTACCCATACTGTAGGTTTTTTAGTATAAAAAACGTTACTATTGCAGTTGCGTTAAGAGCTCAATTTGTATAAGAAATTTTCGTTTCTTTTCGCTAGGGGCGCTATTCACGCAAATTGAGTTCTTGGCGTAACTACAATAGTAACGTTGTTTATACTACAAAACTTGTACTACGGGTACTGAACCTATAATAGTATGACGAGTGTGAACCGAGGCTGCAGACCTGTTTGCGAGTTCGATGTGGTGTCTGACGAGTTCGTGAGTCTCAAAATAGTAACTAATTTTAAAACCTAATTCGATGTGGTTGTCGATTGTACAGCGAGATGTAGACAGTCTAGATAAAGCTCTATCAATTCTTATTAAAAATCTATTGCCAGAGTATGTTCCTTATGAGCTCGGCTAATTTGGTGCTAGCTATCCAGGGACTATTGGATTTCTCGAAGCAGGAAAACTTTGGAAGATTTAGTATAACATGAACTAACAAAATTAGTCTGCGCAATACTAAAACATGGATTTATTATGGTGAAAGTAAGACGTGGTAAGAATATAAACAAACAAAATACAATCCATATAAGATTTAGACTACTCTGTATTATGTATCTCAAAAAGCACATCTTAGACATTCTTAGTAACTCAGCATAGAAGCAAATTATGTCGGAATTGTAGGCATTTCAGATAGCACAGTAATCATAACAATGCAAAGGTATCATTATCATGAACTCGTTTATTTTTAATTTTGTGATTTAATGAAATGTCTTGAACAATATTTTATATCATAAACCTCTGTCGTGGACAATATCGCTGGTTACACAATGAAACCAATCTTTATGTAATAATTTTTATTTAGTTAAGTAAATTGTGTAATTGTTCTTTGTCCCAAATAACCAAAAAAAAAAAAAAAAATTCTAAGGTTGATTATGATTGATATTAAAGACCAGCTTCAGAAGTAGATTAACATTTCAGCACCTTGTCATAATAATCAGTCAAACATTATGGTGTATTACTTACGCGATTTTTCGTATACTTAAACTGATATAATATTATCATCTTGAAATCCGAAGACGCGTTCTCATTTAATTCTAATTGTCGGAGGTAAAAAACGAGTATAAAGCATTTATAGAACCGAGTAGGAAAACTTAATAAATGAGCACGTACGCTTTTCTCGCTCATGTTGCCATTTGCAATAAGGCCGTTTTTGCTTTTTCCTTCAACATTATCACTGTTACGTTTATAAGGAAGTACTGCATTTATTATTCCGTAGATGCAAGTAATTTCCTGGAAGCACTGATACCAGCGATACCAGTATATTCCCTCGGGACTTAACTCTCTAATATACTTTCTTGAAACACTTCGCTTTACTTATGGCGAACGGTGGGAGCAATCAAATATGCCTCATAGGAAACGTAACTTTACTGCCATAACATAAAAGTGCTTTTAAAAGGATAGAGTTGAGAAGATATAGGTGAAAAATTATATCAATTTCCAAAACATAGAGTGAATCAGCACTATCAAACACGTCTTACATAAAGAGAACAAATTTAGTGCTCACCAAAAATAGGACATTGCTCACCAAAATGGATATTTTGCTCACCAAAAACAATTTTTGATGAGACTACACTTTTTTGGTGAGCATTTATACTTTTTTGTAGGTTAGGTGGTCATGGTGTTCGGTTATGGTGTTCATTTAAATACAAGCCTTAGATAATTATATCTAATTCCCGTGTCACGATGTTTGTCCGGGTTGAACTCCGGAACCATCAATCCGATTTTAACTTTTTTTATGTGTGCTTTGTTCCAAATTTAGAGATAGGATAGTTTTTTTCCTCATTTTTTTTACTGCAAATTCAACATTATAGGACAAGGAGTATGATATTTTTAGGAATCAGGACTGGAATAAAATACGATAAAGAAACAATTTTACTTTCAATTAGATTTTCACCATAAATAGCAAGTAAATGCACAGAAAACCACTCTTTACACAATAACCGAACAATAAGGATGAAATAAATGACTCAATGCAAATCACGTCGATCACCACTACAACCAACCTCACCCTTCAACGTCCGACAAGCAAATGGGCTGAGAGCGAACTAACGATTGCTTTTATGGCGGCGTTGTGGTGACGTCATGATTCGCAACGATTCATTCTTCATTTCTACTAACAATATTACCACAGCAACGCGTGACCGGGACAGCTAGTATATGTATATAAAGTGGTATATAATGCAGATACTAAATTGATAACAAATAAATTATAAATTATTTATGCAATGTCATTGGTTTAGAGTAAACTAACTTCTTGATCATGAGCCGGAGCATGATTTTGTGTTTGTAATACAACATTTTCTAGACAAGCTTTGCTCAGAAAAACAGCAATACAAAAAATATACGGCTGAGAGTATTCTTGAATGTTCTCGCTTTTAATTCACGTGAAAGAGGCTGGACTTGCTTTAAAATAAATACGCAGAAATTAATAAAGCGAAATGTTTCATTTTAAACTCCAACAGTTCTTTGTGCTGCAAAAGCCCGTTGAATTTTATATCCCCGATACCCGAAATTGCTACTGGACCTTTCACATTTTGATAGATCTCATGTTGAAAAGAGTTAAATTATAATAAACCCCAACGAAATATCGGGGAAGTGATGTCGACGTACCTATTTCTGATTTAAATATTGTGACTCGAAGCTCATAACGGGAAGGTTACCATGAGCGAGTCATATTTACGGACTTTTATTTATCAAGTAGCAAGTCGTAGATATGAAGTTGAATGCTAAGTTAAAGTTGTGTGTTCTAACCTATATGTAGAAAAACCTTAACAACTATGAAACTGAATTTCATTGGTAGTAGAGCTTATAAAAAATAAAATAAATTAACTTATATTCTGTCATCATGTGTTACAAAAACAATTGAATAAAAGAGTCTGCGCCTTTAGCCGACTCATCGACGGCGACTGGTATGTATGGCTGTAATGATAATTAAAAATTGTATTAGATTTTTTTCTTATGAGATGGCAAACAAGCTTGCGGCCAACCTGGTTTTAAGTGGTTACCGTCGCCTATAGACACAATATTAAGGGTAAATAACTTAACACTGCAAGTGCGTTGCCATCCTGGGGACTAAGATGATATGCCTTCCATACCCAGTGCGAACTGCTTTACGGCAGAAATAAGAAAGGCGACCCAGACGACCCTACACGTGGGTCTACCGCCGAGTAAAAGATGAAACTAATTTGGTACATTCAGATTTTGAATAAATCGCTTAAGATTTCTTCGTTATTATAAAGTGGGACTGTCAGAGCAATTATCTTTTTCATATTAATAAATGAATATCAATTTGAATATTTCAAGTGGGGTATGGAAGCGACAAGGTTACCAAATAATTTAAAAGAGAATGAATAAGATAAATGTAGCGAGATTTCGCTGTATTTTCTGCAGGTTTTAAAAGTAAAATTATGAAATGTTAATGTAATATTTATATTAGAATAGTCCTCAAAGTAAACTATTATAAGTAAGAGACATTTTGAAATTCACAGTCGCTGCTATGTTTAAACATATCATTATGGCGTTTACTTGTGACTGAATCGGCTACAAAGGCCGTCTACTATTGATAACTAAAATACTGTTTACCATGGTCTATGTAAATAGTTATAATTGATGCGCTGAAGTGACTTGGATATAAAATTTTTGTTATCTATACATACTTAGTAACAAACAAAGTCGATCTTTCTGTATGTACGGTTACTTTTAAACTACGCAAAACGGTTCAATGTTCGGAATCGTTGAGAGTCAATGCGATCTTTTACACAGCTTATCCGTCTTTTTTTCGTTGTACTCACTCGAATACTACAAAATCTATATCAAAATATTATGACCATTAGCAGAGCTATAGTGACGTCTTTTATAAAAGAAGGTAAGGGAAATAACTTCATTACATTTGGTTACACATCGTCATATCTGGCAGCATGGGTCATGAGGCGCCTCAAATAAGTGACAGGTCGCACGCCTGTTGTCTTTATAAAGTGAGTCAAACTCAAGTCAAAGTCAAAAGTTCTTTATTTAAATAGACTCAATTACTAAGCGGAGTTTCTCCCGAGTTCTTGTCTTAAAAACACGTGTTGAAAGACTCCATTTTTAATAACCTCAATCAACCGTACAATTTTTGTTACTTTAGATAAATTTCCACTTGACATTGGCAAAATGCGTACGCTTAATGCGACTCGATGCCATTAATTAAGAAAAGAATAGAATCAATTACTAAGTACTTTTAAATCGTCATAACGAGGAATAAGAGCATGAGAGAAAAAAAATGTGGGTAGGTATAATACCAGTTTAATAGTGATAACTTTAAGTGGTTGTCAGCAGGGTATTTGTAAATTGTCCCAGTTTTAAAATTATGATTTCATAAGTGTTAAATTAATTATTTTAAAATAAAACTACCTAATATGCATTTCCAATTAACCCTTGACATGGGCAAACCCAAAAAGTAATATAACTGTTAGTGAACAAACAATCACAAACCGACAACCAGGATCGAGATCCTAGGTACAGGTAGCAAACGCAACAAATTATGTAAGTTTTATACACTCTGGCTGACTCGCAAAACGTTGTTCTGCTAATTTTCTTTTATTTTCAGCGATTGAAATATACTTTGCGATACACAAACAAATTTCATGAAAATCGGTTGAGCCGTGCGAACACAAGGACTGTGACATGAGATTTTTATATATTAGACTATTGGTCGTCCGCGTCATTGCTCAAGTCAATATCGGTTAAATTATACTCTATATGTTATTCTGATGTATAAGCTATATTATTTTAAAGTTTGATTCAAATCCGATCAATAGAGTAAATAAATAAATAATAAATAAATAAATCGTTTATTTCACGTAAATCTATTGTCATTACCAGTTGACCAAAGCATCCTTTTAGCAAACATACATCCATAAAAACTTTCACATTTATGATATTGGTAGGATATTCTATTCGTAAAGCGTTGGATCGAATATATTGGCCACTTGTAAAACAAGAGTACGCAAAAAGTTTTGACAAAATGCCCATCTTAAACAATACAAATAATATTAGATATAGCTTCATAATATTGTTCAGCACATAATTTTATTTAGGGTCGGCGTGATCTCCAAACTTATCAACATAATTTATACAAAGTATTAACATAAAAAGTTGCGAGAGAAAATTCAAGCACGGCATAACTGGTGACCCTATACGGTTCTTATACAGTAATGCGCCGGGGATTTCAGCGAAGGTACGGGCTCGCCAACTAAATGTGTTAGTTCACTTTATTGAATATCGGGAATATGACGATGTCCTGCGGGAACTGAATATTGGACGAAGATTCCAGGTTGCATTCTCAGCGGATTTTTGGGCGACTTTACGCGTCCACGTAAATGGAGTTTGTGTGTGTCGTAAATATACCCGCCTATTACAGTTTGTGGACCTTAGATTTATGTCCTTTATATGCCCTAGGGTCTTTTGTTAAGGATAGCAGTGTTTGTTGCGTTATATTAAATAACACCTAGGTAGTAAATTTTCGTTAATATCGGACAGTGATCTTTTGGATCAAAAAACTTTTGTCATTTCTCCTTATTAACTCCAAATGCCTGTCCCTTGTGCACATTAACGGATAGTTAAAGTGGTCTGGTGTGACAATACTTGAGAGACGAGAGAGCGAAGCCAATTTATAGGGCGTGTCTAAAGTTACAGGTGGAGTAGAAAAGTGACTATTTAAAACATTCAGATCTACAGTACCTACATTGGGTTGAAAATGCAGGCTTGCCCACTCCAAAAGATTATTTTTACCATGAAAATATTTGCATTTTGCATTTCTGCTCATTTTATTGCAACGATTATACAATATTTTTTATGCATCGAGATTGATGTGAGTTGGATTTTCTTTGTTGCGCTGTTAAGCTCTGTCCCGTAAAGTCATAACTTTTCTGATATGCAGCATCAACCACAGAGCCGGCACATGACTAACACGAACAAGGCGCACTTGTGCGTGAATGTCAAAATAAGAAAGGTATATTAAATGTCGAACATAATAGTGTAATGGATTTTAAAGTCTATAATAAACAATGGAATATAGAACCTCCTCCTTTTTGGAAGTCGGTTAAAAATGTGTCATTATTCAAACATAAATCCAAATCGATCACGCCAATTTCAGCAAGTTCTCAACACAAATGATACTTTGAACAAAGTTAAGGGAATATCTAAATAACTTTTCTAAGGCTAACTTATTAAATAATAGAATGAAATACGGCCAACAACTCAAACTAAAGGACGGAAAAGTTCCCGATACAATAACAGTTCTTATATTTCATTTTACGCTACTAACTTTCAAGTTTTCGGTTCCAATTGTATTGGCGTGTCCTCCATTAAAATGTTTTTCCGTTTTTAATACAAGTCTTGGCGAAAAATTAATTGGTATAACTTCCATAATAATGACTCACCGCGGATGAATAAGCGACTACTTAATCGACTAATTTGGAGATCAAAAAACGATTTATTTAATTCAATACCAGGAAACGATCATCTTAATGCGAGGGATTTCAATTAAAATATTTTAGAACTTTTGTTTTTTTTATTATTATAAAGTAAATAAAAAAATTATACACGGTAAATTCGAAGATATTATCTAATTAATGAAAAAGAGAGAAATCCAATTAGAAATAATAATTAAACTAAATTGAACTTTAAAACCACGATTTGTAATAAAAGTAATTATGAAAAGATAATAAAAATTTTAATATTTCACTTGTTAATCTGAATTGCTTGGCAAATATAGGTGATAATTAACTTTAAATAAAGTATGTATTTGTATAAAATTTAAAACCTCAATATTATACTGGGTGTAAAAGACATGAACAGTCAAACGAAAACCACGTATTCTATACATCAAAATAAGAAAACCACGTATTCTATATTTCAAAAAAAATTTAGCTGGGAAATGATTTTTATTTTTTGGTGTTAAAAAAAATTGCAAATTGTACCGCGCAATGTAAAGGGCTCAACTCGCACGCAACTCGCAAAACCGCGATAATTTTGCTTGACGGCGGCCCCGTTCTTTAGTGTCCGTGCGCATCGAGTGAGCTACATTGCACGCTAACGTTTTGAAGCCATTTTTTGTTATGAAATACTAAAAAAAATGATAATGTTTCTTTGGACAATAATTAAGAAATAACGTATAGATTACGTTTTCATAAAAAAATTAAAAAAAAAATTATGACTTTGACCTTCAATAAAATCGTAACTATCAATTTCCCAGGTATAGTCTAAAGGAAGAAAAATGTTATGACGGTGAGGAGAATACATGGTTCTCGTTTGACTGCTCATGTCTTTTACACCCTGTAGATTTCTTACGACCGCGTTCCATATAACGCGATAAAGGCGCGCGAAGTACGAGTTCCTTCCCCAATCAAGGATCCAAGCCTCCATCAATAATACAAAGTCTAATAGAAATCGCCGTACAATTATTCACGGCTACATAATAATACATACAAAGCAAAACAGCTTCTTAACTCAGCAATTTATCAGAACTACTGTTCATTTCATTCAATATGAGACCTAAATTTAATTTAGCTTAAGCGTAATTTGTCGTCTTTCACAAAGACGATATCTAAATATCACCGTAAAACGTCTCAAAGTAACACAGCAATCAAAATGCAAATTGTGTTTGATTTAGAAATAGTGTTACTTGATGCCTACTTAGATACGGAAAATCTGCCAACGGAATTTAATGAAAGACTCTCATAAAGATTGATCAAACTGCTCTGGCCACAGTAAATAAGTAGCAGCAGTAAATACTGTATGTTGTCTTTTTCCCCTTATCGAGTGAACAGCGGACATAGACGAAGTTCAATAAGAAAAGCATGTATAGGATTGACTTAGCCGTCTTCACGTGGTCAGTCGTCATGTCTAAGAAAGTTGGTAGCAAAAGACTGTGTAGATAACAATGCAAAATGGCCGATGATGACGAATTTCGATATGTTATCTTTATAAAATGATTGCCATTTTTCTGGTCACCAGAGTTTTCTACAAGTCGCCTTGTAACATGAGTTGTTTATGTCTGTCATCTTTCGACGACAGCTGCTCAAACACGAAGGCAGATCAAGTTGAAAAAAATTTGACCAGCCTTCCAACTATCGGTGAAATGTCGGTGGCGTAGTGCGTAAGAGCGTCGTCGTCCACCCGGGAGGCACCGGTTCGAACCCCACCACGTACCAATGTGTTTTCAAATTTTGAATTCATATGTACGTTTAATCGACGCTTTTACGGTGAAGGAAAACATCGTGAGGAAACCTGCACACACCTATGAAGATAATTTATGTTCTTGAGGGTTAGGTTGTATGTGAAGTGGACCAACCCGCACTTGGTCAGCATGGTTGACTAAGGCCTAATCGCCCATAATGTGGGGTAGGCTCGAGTCCCATTATACACGGTGGGGACATTATATGAGCTGTTGATAAGGATAATAATAATCCAACTATGAACCACGCACTTTGTTGACTGTAAGTGCGTCATCAGCACATTTCATTTGCGTTTGTATCAACATAAGTTCAAGTGCCAATTAGTCGAGCGCGTTAGCAACACGTTTCATTTGCTTTTGTATCGATACGAGGTTGTTGATAATTATGTACTTAGTTAAATGTGAGAAATCGGGATTTATACCACGTACCTCTGTTTTTTGAATTCTTCGATATTTTGGCGCAGTTTCATGCGCCATGGTCACGGATGAACTAAAGTCTATGCGAGTTGTTGGTTATTGACAGGGAAATCTGTCTACCCTCTTTCTAAGTATTTTATTACGCTCGGCACCAGTACCACTGTTCTCATTCCCACTATTCACCCGAAACTGCTGCCTACACACCACACTTATAGTATCCGGACGCGTCCCGGCACAACTTTTGTTTACTCCGGTTCCACATAAAGTTATCACTGGATAACAGGCACTCGACAGTTTAAACCCATCCTCACGATTAAAATTTTTGTGTTTATTAATTTCAATGGCTTCCATTCCAATCTTGGTATATAGTACCGACTTACCGATGTAGACACAGCCAGAATTGTGTACTTTAGTTATTTCCATAGTATTATGTCTTATGGAATTCTTCTCTGGGGTAATGCTGCGGATATTAACACCATATTTGTTTTGCAAAAACGAGCAGTACGAGCTATTTACCAATTAGGTCCTCGGGTTTCACTTAGGGAAAAGTTCAAAGAAATAAATATTCTAACAGTGGCATCACAATATATATTTGAAAATTTAATGTATGTACGAAAAAACATAACAAATTTTTCTGAAAAGTGTGACATTCATAATGTTAATACGAGGAACAAACATAATCTTGTGGTACATGCTACTCGTCTCCACAGAATAAGCAATTCTTTTATGGGACAATGTATACGCTTCTATAACAAACTCCCAAATAATATTCGAAGCCTACCTATTAATAAATTCAAAACTGCTATTAAAAATAAACTGTATACTAAAGCATACTATAAGGTGTCTGATTACATAAATGATTCTAACGCATGGGGGTGAATTTGCTCGAGGTCCATGCATTTTAAATATGTTTATTAATTATGCATATAATCTGTGGTGTGTCCTATAGTTGATTCGGAAGCATAACTTTAGTTTAAATTTGTTTTAGTTAATAATCAAGAAGCATGTGTATGTCATTCTCACTAAAAAGGTCCTGTGGCGGTGTCGTCTTGCGTCGGGTCGTTACGTTCCCTAAAATATGGTTGAGCGAAGCGATGGCTGATTCTTGCGTCATGCCTGTGAACAGGTGCCGCCAGCGGGGCCTGGTCATCTCATGTTTTCTTGATTGATGTAAACGTAGGTCTTATAATTAGTTGTTATCTTTAGATGGACAATTGTATGACACATGCAATAATAATATGTAATAATTGTTTTTTTATGTATACCACACATTGTATTGTTAACCGGAGGATCTTAAATGTATGCTTACCACTTATATTGAAAGGAATATCTGTAAGTACCTAACTAACAATAACATAAAATGGTGGTGGGTATCCTTAGATTAAGAACATACAGATACCGTATCCGGGCACTCAATTTGGTGCAACCAATATTAGGCCTTAATTGGCACCATACGGAAACTCTATGCGTAGTCCTCGAGGTCAACGCACTCCGTACGCATCTCCAAGAAATTATTAAAAAATGACGATTTGTGCTATTAAATGGTGTAATAATCGAACTGAAAAAAATAAAAAGAGTGAGAACATTACTTTTCACACGTAAGTTTTTAATATTTTATTGTATTTTCACTTTTTAAGCAATAAAAACTAAATATTTAATTTTGTATTTTTTAAACACTGAGTGCTGCCAGTTACAGAAATTATTTTACCTATTTTAGTTGTTTAGAATTTAGTCGAATGCAATAATTTAATCATATTAATTGTTCTATAAAAAATACTAAGGACATAAAAAAAATATTTTCTGTTGATTAGATTGTTTTGACTTAACGTATGGACATTTTTAACCGCCTTAAGAAAAGGAGGAGGTTTTCAAGTCGCCTTAACCTTCTTTTTTATGTATGTTTCTACGCCTAGACCGGTTTGGAATAGTAGATTGTATAATAAGGGAGGTATTTTGCTCCCTTATCATACAATCTACTTTTACGGCGAGAGCGCTACTTTGATTCAAGAGCGAAGCAAAGGAATTCAAAGTAAATAATAACACAAGTTCTTAATGATACTTAATTTGGGCTAGATAATTGGTGTGAGCGTAGAAATATTTATCCCTACTAATATTATAAATGCGAAAGTAACTCTGTCTGTCTGTCTGTTAAGCTTTCACGTCTAAAGCACTGAACCGATTTTGATGAAATTTGGTACAAATATAGATCTCGGGGAGGGACATAGGCTACTTTTTATCGCGAATAAAAGGTTGAATGGGTTGAAATAGGGGATGAAAGTTTGTATGGAAGTTCGACATGGCGGACGCGACTTTTTGATATAATATCAATATGGGTATCATTTTCGTGGTTTTCGGGGGTCCTGATTACGAATACAACATCTTTTTTGAAATCCAAGATGGCGGACGTGACTTTTTAACAAAATATCAATATGGGTATCATTTTCGTGGTTTTCGGGGGTCCTGATTACGAATACAACATTTTTTTTGAAATCCAAGATGGCGGACGTGACTTTTTGACAAAATATCAATATGGGTATCAATTTCATGGTTTTCGGGGGTCCCGATTACGAATAAAACATCTTTTTTGAAATCCAAGATAGCGGACTTGACTTTTTGATATAATATCAATATGGGTATCATTTTCGTGGTTTTCGGAGGTCCCAATTCCGAATTCAACATCCATTTTGAGATCCAAGATGGCGGACACAACTTTTTAATAAAATATCAATATGGGTATCATTTTCGTGGTTTTCAGCAGCCCAGATTCCAAATACAACATCTATTTTGAGATCCAAGATGGCGGACACAACTTTTTAATCTAATATCAATATGGGTATCATTTTCGTGGTTTTCGGGGGTCCCGATTCCGAATGTGACATCTATTTCGAGATCCAAGATGGTGTTTGCGACTTTTTATTATAAAATCGACATAGGTATCATTTTCGACGTGTTTGTCCACGAAAACCACGAAAATGATACCCGTATTGATATTCTATTAAAAAGTCGTGTCCGCCATCTTGGATCTCAAAATGGGTGTTGTATTTGGAATCGGGACAACCGAAAACCACGAAAATGATACCCATATTGATATTATATTAAAAAGTTGTGTCTGCCATCTTGGATCTCAAAATGGATGTTGAATTCAGAATCGGGACCACCGAAAACCACGAAAATGATACCCATATTGATATTATATTAAAAAGTCACGTCCGCCATCTTGGATCTCAAAAAAGATGTTGTATTTGTAATCAGGACCCCTGAAAACCACGAAATTGATACCCATATTGATATTATATCAAAAAGTCGCGTCCGCCATCTTGGATCTCAAAAAAGATGTTGTTTTCGTAATCGGGACCCACGAAAACCACAAAAATGATACCCATATTGATATTTTATTAAAAAGTTGTGTCCGCCATCTTGGATCTCAAAATGGATGTTGTATTTGGAATCGGGACCACCGAAAACCACGAAAATGATACCCATATTGATATTATATTAAAAAGTTGTGTCCGCCATCTTGGAAAGTCTCAAAATAGATGTTGTATTTGGAATCGGGGCCGCCGAAAACCACGAAAATGATACCCATATTGATATTTTATTAAAAAGTTGTGTCCGCCATCTTGGATCTCAAAATGGATGTTGAATTCGGAATCGGGACCCCCGAAAACCACGAAAATGATACCCATATTGATATTATATTAAAAAGTCACGTCCGCCATCTTGGATCTCAATATATATTTTTTTTTAATCGGGACCCCCGAAAACTACCAAAATGGTACCCGCATATTCTATTTAAAACTATCCGTCAAAAATTTTGGTGTGGCTTTTCCGTTTCATCGAATTTTCAAATTACGATGTACCTATCGTATAAAAAGAAGTTTCACTTCAAAATCAGAAGTAGTATTCATGTTTTATTTAAATTACCTGGTTTTGGGGTGACGAGATTTTAGTGACCACACCAATTTTTAGTAGTGTGCGTGTATCTGTGTGTAAGCGTTAGCACACATAACAAATTTTTTGCGTCAGTTTTGAAGCGGCATATTGTATGGTATATGGCATAACTATCCTTCTAGTATGTTCTTATTCTAAGGTGGGTATCAAAATTTAAATTGCTTAGTTCAATAATATGATTAATTAAATTATGTATACAGAAAAGCTTTTCACAAGATAAATAATCCAAATGCGTGGGAGTAATAACTACCCAAACTTTACGCATGTTAAAATGTAACTTAAATTATATTGATAATTATTTATTGACTTGTATTGATGTTTTGAAATCATTACGAAATTGTAAGCTGTGGAGTTTCTTTCGCCATTTCTTCTCCATCTCAGCATATTAATAATTATTCGTCCCGAAATGGTGGTAGGGTTTTGACGATTTAAAAGTACTTAGCAAAGTCCATTTAAATAAAGAGCTTTTTCATTTTCATTTTCATTTTCATTTTCATTTTCATTTTCATTTTCATTTTCATTTTCATTAGTGGCGTTCTGTCGAGATGACCTGAGGGTTGTGAAACTCGATCCAGTGATTTGGACCGGAGTGTATTAAATGCTCCGCGATAGCCGATTTCTGTGTGTCGTTATCCTTAACTGCCTTTATGTGCTCCTTCATTCGGTCTGCCACTGTGCGTTTTGTTTGTCCGATATAAGAGCTCCCACAACTGCAGTTGATCTTATAGACACCAGGTTTGTCTAGTGGCATATTGTCTTTCGGCGTGCGTAAACACTGTGATATTTTACTTGTACTTAGTGTTTGCCACTGAGATCACACCAGTCGTAAACTCGGCCAACGATCTTGACCCGTCTTCCTTAAGTGGTTTTGCTTGATAACGGCAAGATTGCTCGTCGATTGATCTCTATGAAATAATATAAATATTTCGAAGTAGCATCAGTACTGATTTATCTGTCAAATGAAGGTATTCACTTTTGCCTAAAATCTCGTAATAAGCTTAATTTGTAAATGTTTGTTCGTAAACAAGTATTGGCCTATTCAGCCTTATGCGGACCGAACCACAGAATCACGCCATTTTGCTGATAATTATGAAATACAGTGCTGTATATGAGTGTACTCGCCTCTGTACTGGGAAATGGCTTTGATAATACAAATTAAATGGCGACAGTAATTCTGTAGTCATTAGCGAGGAAAGGTCATTCGTTGTGGTATTATAGTAATGAAACGTCTTACATGTAACAGTAACAAGAATATTTTTTTATTGAAATTGATAAGTATACAAATAAAATCTTATAAATAAACTTACTAGAACTTATTTCTTCTTCATATAGTCTTTAAAGTATAAATGAATGGATGAAATGAATTAATGAATGAAAAAGCTCTTTGTAAATGTACTTCGCTAAGTACTTTCAAATCGTTAAAAGCCCTACCACCATATCGAGACGAAATTGTTATTTTACTTGAATAATTATTAATATACTGAGATGGAATAGAAATGACGAAAGAAACTCTACAGCTTACAATTTCATAATGATTTCAAAACATCATTATATGTCCATAGATATATCAATATGAATAAATTACAATTTCAAATGCGTAAATTTTGGGCAGATTTTACTCCCACGCATTTGGACCATTTAAATAATAATTTATCTTGCAATAAGCTTTTTTATATAATATCGATTTTACAGTTTTTTAAATTTATTAATAGGCAAAGCTCTAATATTCTTTGGAAGCTCATTGTAAAAACGTATACATTAGCCCACAAAGGAATCGTCTGGAGAAACTGATGATTTTAGGGAACATGGCACAACGTGCTGAGGGAAAAGCGCCTTGAAGGTGGTAAGGGGTAGCATGCACCGTGTAGTCCGCTCCGTGGATGACTACATCCTATGGTTTTAGAATAATGCATTTTTTTATTTTGGTAAGACCTACTAATTGTAAACTCGATGTATTGATCCCTTAAATAAATGGGGTTTTGAACCAAAAAGTACTTAACCTCTAGTGTATTAACAAACAAAATCCAACAAATAGAAAACGCGTCATTTACCGAATACGTATAAAACTCTTCATTGATGAAAACGGAATAAATAGTCCAATAAAGTAATTCCCGCAATGAACGTGCGCACTAATAAAATAAGCTAATGAACGAACATGTTGAAAGAAAAATTCGCTTCCCCCATTCATAAAGAGATCCGTTGTGGATGCTATTAAGCAGATAGGGCGAGTAATGGAGTGCCGAGAAGTCGTAATTTGTAAGGATCTGAATGATATTGCCTACCTAATAATCTCATTTTCGTGCTAATAAAACTGTTTCATGGCAGCTTAGTTTCATTTAGGACTTATAAAATTAGTAAAATTGTACTCTTACGTACAAAGGAAAACTGTGTAAAACTCGCAAAGTTAAGGTTAGACGAATATTTGTTTTTTTTTCATACCATCATGATAGAATTTTCTTTCTTTTTTTATGTTACGTATTTTGCAGACAAGCATACGGCCTGCCTGGTGTTAAGCACCCACCGTAGCATATAGACGATTAAAACACTGACGTGAAACTCAAGCACTGCCAACTCTGTCCCCTTCCTACCCTCTGAAGCTCTGGCGACCTTTTTTTTTGACGGGGAGATCAAAAGGGCATTTACGCATCGTCCTTGCGGGGTGCTAAACTAATGCTTTAACAAGGACATCAAAACGCAAACATGCATATTATAAGCAGGCATTTAAAAAATGCATTATTATTTAAATTTTTGACATACTGACATATCAACAAGTTACAAAAGCCAAAAATGATATTTTACAAATAATTTGTTTGACTAAATTTCAATTACAAACTTTTTGTTTACTAAAATTTCAATTTGCTATTTTTCAAATTAAATATTATTAATTTATAAATTACCATTATAATATTACTGTATTTTTTTTTTTCTTGTATGCAAGTATGCCGCGTGCAACATGCAAGCAAGCATGCAACAAGCAATACAATGCTCCGCTCGCTTCGCTCGCTCCGCTATGCGTGGTCGCAAGTCTAACCTAACCTAGGTTTTTTTTCATACTTTTGGTTTTTCTTTATATCGGCCTCCTCCCCCGAGCAGGGGGGCCAGCACCCCCCGGAAAGCATCTCGCTGGCAGGCATACAGCATACAATGCAAGTATTCATACAGCATGCAAGCAAGCATAAGCATACAGCATACAATGCAAGTATCCATGTAGCAAGCAAGAATACAAGAAGCAATCGCCGTAAGCTTCGGTTACGATTTTAAATAACACTCTAGGGATAGGGCAGACGATTCGTTTATGTCGCTAAAACGCTCTACGAACAATTTCTTTGTGTTTCATAATTCTCATGTTTTTAGTATGAAAATTTAAGAAATGATACGGTGCCATACCTTAAATTGCCTAATGTCTTAAGACTAAGTAACCATATTATTATGGAAAAATTTGTCAATAGATCTTTGTCGTTTAACGTATTTGTGTTAGGAAAAATTTACTAATGTTCTTTTGCAAAATTACAATATATGAAACAATTACTTTATGAGATGTAAAACATAATTAAATGGAACGTTGATTTGCGAAATGATAACTTTCAATTTCGTTGCTTGATATCTGTAAATTTGTGTAATAACTGTTGATCAACCAAAGGGGAACCTCTTGCCTTCCTTAAGAGATAATTTTACAACAGCAAAACACACCTTTAATTTTTAATTTAATGTTAGGTCAAAAATGAATAAAAACTACACAAGACATGGTTGTACAGTACAGGCATAGATCCATTTGCCTTCCATAATGGGAGAGTACGGAATTTGTTAGGAAAACAATTTCAAAATTTCATTTTTTGAAATCGGAGCAGCTAAATTGCCGAAATTTTATATTTTCAGTTGTTTTTATTCTAGATTCTATTTTATTTTCCAATCCTGTGGTTAGAGTTTAGTACCAAAAATAGTGATCTCCTTTTTACTTAACCCCTCTTGGGAATATAAGCGTGATCGTGTATGTGTATGTTGTACCGTCCTGCTGCCGTTTAGTTCTAAGTTAGTTTTAAGTTTGTAGGATTAAGTGTTTTTTTTAAATATCTCCGAAATTTTAAGGAAAATAAGCTTTTTCTCGGTAGCCTTTTCTGTATAGATTTATTTTACTTCGTATCGTGTATTTGTTTCTATCTCATCTGTTCTCCTAATTTTGTTAATATTTTCTTTATAAATAAATTCATTATTTAATTTCATATCGGACTATGCGTGTTCAAATATGTTATTCTTGTCATTTAAAATTGTATTTTCATCTCTTTCTATAGTACGGCTACCGAGAGAACAGCGTATTTCTTTATTCAAAATTCTAAATTCTTTCTTTCTAAGTTTTTCAAAATTATGTATCGGTGACGGCTGTATAAATGAGGTCGGTCGTCTGATACTGGAGTTCAGTCGTCGAGTTTAGCTCGTACACTACGCACTGTGGTGCAGGCCGTTCCCGGGCCATTTGGCATTGGCCCGGGACTCAAGAAGGCTCCGCGTAAATTTGTCTTTAAGGAAAACTAAGAAACTGTCTGCTACCCACGAGGCTCCGGATGCGGCTGCTGGACCCCGCTGCGTTACCGAAGCTCCGAGTGCTGTGAGCACTGCCACTGCTGGGCTGGTTGGCAAAGCTGCCCCGCCCAGCCACCGCTGCGGGAATTGGCCCTGGACGTCGTTACCTGCAAGAAGAATACTCCGCGCGCTCTCTCTTCCTCTCTCCCATATCTCCCTCATATATTACCACCGGTGGTCCTGTCGCGAGTGCTACCTTACTAGGGACACTAGGTGTTGACTTGTTAAATAAATGTACATAATTTATTTTTAATCTCTCTTTTATCTTTTGTAGTTTAGAGCTTTCCCTATCCAACCTATCTCTTACCTCTCTTCAGTTCTCTCATCTGCTCCGTTACGCCTATTCTCCTCCCGGGAGTAGGTGTAACGCGACAGTTTGGCGCCCAACGTTCTTTTGTTTTTCGTGGAAGTTCAAGAACATTTTTACTTATATTGTGTATCTTATTTCTTGTACTAATTTATTTTTTCTTTTTCTAGTTTATGCTGGTATATTGGGATGGCAGTCACTATTGGTATTTATTTTTATTTTATTTTCTCGCGATTTAGTTTTTTTTTGTCTTGTAAATACTTTGTACAGCTGTAAATATTGAGCTGGGGGTTCGGAGAGTAGGCTAAGCTCTCCGAACCAAATTATTAAGTAATTCTCTCTCGTGGGTTCTCTCTCTTATTCCTTGGTGGGAATCTTAATACTTGTTGAGCGGCTGACTACTCGGTAAATAAGCCATAGGTCCCTTTAAAATTAATTGTAAATATTTTTAATTTTTTTTTGTTTTTGCTGGGGTTTTCTTAAACAAAGGAGTGGTTGACAACTCCTATTGTAAAAAAATATGCCTCGGTCACCTTTCGGAGTACACGTTCTGGAGTGTGAGCCATTGAATGTGAGCCATATCCCCTTTCGATTAACGAGATCGTATACTCCAGCAAAATTTACCTTAAGGGTAAATTTTTCTCTTCTGGGGGGGAATAATGTAACGTCCTGCCTGCCGTTCCAATATCTTATTTATGTAATATTCATATTTTATAATATATTTTAAATATTTTGTGTATTTTACAAGTATTTTCTCGGTAGCCTTCTCTTTATTTATTTATTCTGCTTCGTATTGTGTATCTATTTCAGTCTCATTTGTATTTTTAATTTTGTTAATATTTTCATTATAAATCATTCAATAATTTATTTTTCTTCGGGCTATGCATGTTTAAATATTTTATTTTTCATTCGTAGTCTGCTATCCTCACCTTTTCAAAATAGTATTCCATCTCTCTTTATTCGATAGCTACCGAGTGAATACACCTTTCTATTCTTTCATAATTTATTTACTCTTATGTTTTTCGTTCTTCCATCAAACCGATGACATGTGACATCCATATATAAGGGGCTGTCGCGTGTCATCGGGGGTCATTCTTTATTATTTTTCCGTCCTGATCATTTCTCATCATTCTTCCATCTTGTTCACATCATCTCTACGCTGTACCTCTGCCCGTTCCCGTGCCGCCTGGGAGGCGCGGGGACTATACCTACATGAAGACACGATGAAGACTCCGAAGCTGCTGCCCTTGCACCATCACTCTGTCTGCTGAGGATGTTCCGAACAACGTGAAGACCGGTGCCGCTCGGGTGGCTAGCCTGCGGGACTCTACTGCGAGTGTCGCCCCGGCCCACATCAAGCCGTCGCTTCGTCAGCGCTTCGGAGCATCACTCGACGTCCAATCATCCTCTCTTCCCTCCCCTCTCCCCATCCTTTCATCTCCATTCACTCTCGCGCGCGCCGCTCCCCGTCGCGTGTTTTCTATGATTTTTATAGTGATATTTTACTTGTATTTTTCTATAAATTAAATATGTTATTGTCATTCTTCTTATTTTCAACTTTTAGTTCTAGAACTTCTACGAACTCTCTCTCTCTCTCTAGTTCTTCTTTGAGCTACGAACAGTTTTCCGTGTAGGAAAACTGTTTCGTTACAATGTATATTATGACCCTCCGACGCAAAACAGGCGCATAGTCATCGGGTTGCGGAAACAGCCCGTGTGACGAAGAAGAAGTATTTTTTTCTCATCGCGAATACCAGAGAATACCAGTCGGCAGAGAAGGCTAGATGGCCGAGCGTCAGGACGACTGCGAGTTTAAAAAAATCGGATAAATAGCTTTGGTCGCTTTGTCGATATTGTAAAAAAGTAATTTTTTTATCCCTCGGGAGTAGTTCTTTTCGTCGGTGTGAAAAGTACCCTATTTTCTTTTTTACAAAATTTCACGATCACCGGTTTTGCATTAATTTTCCTTTAACAACATGACCCCCGTGTTATCAAGGAGAATGACACGGTATCACGCGAGACGTTTTGACCTAATCGTGAGAAAATAAAAGAATTTCGATGCTAAATTCATTGAAATGAGGTCGAAAATCATGAGGCCGTAATCCTGGCCAAACATTTTTTGATCTCGTTTTGAATTTATTATACCGTTTTTTATGTCTATTATGTTGCACTCAGTGAAAGGAGGCAGTGTACTGTAGTGCTCTGATGAAGGAGTTGGTAGGGTGCTGTAGACCTGTCATAATATTTTGTGACAATCAGTCAGCCGGCAAGCTACCAATTCTGTGCACCACAGGCGCACTAAACATATTGATGTCAAATTCCATTACATAAGGGAAGCGATAGACAATCAAATGGTAGAGCTCAGGTATCTTCCCACGGATTCAATGCTAGCAGATAATTATACTGACAAAAAGTTTGAACCGTGTGAAGCAAGAGGGTTTTGTCAAGAGATTACTCAGTGGCAAAAATGCTTAGCAAGGATTAAGAGGGCGTGTTGGAAACCGTAATCCTGGCCAATCATTTTTTGATGTCGTTTTGAATTTATTATACCGTTTTCTATGTCTATTGTTTTTGTATGTCATTGTTGTTTGTTTATTGTCAGAGTGTTGTATGCAATTATATTATACCGGGTGTAAAAGACATGAACAGTCAAACGAGAACCATGTATTCTATACATCAAAATAAGTAACATTTCAAAAAATAATTGCTGGGAAATGATTTAAATTTTTTGGTGTTAAAAAAAATTGCAAATTGTACCGCGCAATGTAAAGCGCTCAACGCGCACGCATCGCAAGACCGCGATAATTTTGCCAGACGGCCACGAAGTTCACAATGTAGGTTAACATAAATGTCAGTAAAAATTTTTGTTTCAATACGCCTAACAATTAATCTAGGTACTTACCTACTGTTCATTAATTTTCATCTACGATAGGCCTTTCGAAAGGGTGAGGTGCGGTTCAAACTGGCGACCTTCGACGTGTAGACACATGCACGCACGATACCTACAGCGTTTCTTCGTGAACTCGCTCCAGGATTCCCTCTCGTAGCGACTGCTGCTTATGTTCCTCGAATACGTCAATGATTTTTTGACGCATCTCAACAGCCGTTTCGCAAGGGCGGTCAAAAACTCTGTCCTTGACGAACCCCTTACAAAAAAAATCTAGAGGGGTTATCTGGCGATCGTGCATAGGCCCATACCGCCCAATCCCTTGGTCACCGAACAGCTCCGTCAGCCGCTCCCGAACGGGTATCACAATGTGTGTTTGGGGGGGGGTCGCCGTCGGTCGTGCTGGTACCATCTATCTCGCAGCTGAGTTAGTGGCATGTTGTCCAGAGCGTCTGAAATGTACCCGTTTAACAGATCCAGGTAAGATCGCCCATCCATTCTTTGCGGCAAGAAAACGGGACCAAGTATAACAGTAAACCATGTTCACATGTTCGCGGGCGTTATAAACATGCCCGGGATCTTGTTTCTAACACTCACTAAATCACCACGATCACAACACAAACTGCACTGTTATGAAATCATTACCAAATTGTAAGCTGTGGAGTTTCTTTCGCCATTTCTTCTCCATCTCAGCATAATAATATTATCGTCCCGAAATGGTGGTAGGGTTTTGACGATTTAAAAGTACTTATCAAAGTCCATTTAAATAAAGAGCTTTTCATTTCATTTCATTTCATTTCACTGAAAATTGCGCTGAAGCCTTAGAACCGCTTATTACTCGGACGGCAAGATATTATACCATAAAACCGGTTTGATTACGCAACCTCATTTACACGAGTTCGAAAGCATTCGATCAAAAGCGTGCTGCTACCGTGGCGCTACGCTAGCGACTAGCGGTAGCGAAGTAGGTAGAGAACTTCCAAATAAATCACACGGAGTGTTGCCAGCTACTGATATAAAAATTCCGCAACCAAACATACTTATTTTTAGTACTACAATACATTTTCATTATCTGAATTTATCTGAAAATAAAATAGTACCAACCAAAAAAAGGAACTAAAATAAACACACTTGTGGTAGACAATCTTGAAAAACTTTCCAATACTTTAACCACAATGTATGAGCTAATTGTCGTTAAAAATCTACTAATCCCATCGTCATGACGGTGACCTTAGACCATTTAACACGGGACGTGGCATAACGCAGATTTAGTACAGAAAACATTCTGCCGTTTTTTGCGGGGGGTGAGGCAAACACGCATAGCACACATTTACTCACTAGTGCACACTGTTGCAAAAATTATAATCGCTATTATGAGCGCACACTCGGCGTACCACCATATCGCCTAACGTTGTTATATCGTTGTTTCTGTCGCAAAATTTGTAGATGACAAATTGTATTGTTATGTGAAACAGTAGTTGATGTGAATAGAAAATTACTTTCGTATGATAAGCAACTCCGTTTTAGGATAACTTTAATGTTTCTGGTGGTCGTTTACAAGAAAACACTCCGCAACCAATAATTTTTACGAGGCCCGCTTAGCGACAGATACGAATTCAATATGGCGGTCGGTCGTCGCGGCGAACTATTTTTTATAAACTGACATGAACGTTTATTCATGTACTTTGGCAGTTTTTAATGTAAAAGAAACCAATCTGCTATTACGACCTTTATAACAAAAAATAATTGTCGTAATCGTTTCAGATTTGGCGCAGATACAATAAATAACTCAACTTAGGTATGTAAAAAAAACATTTAACCAAATAAATCAATCGCTATCAGAGTGCCAATTTACCAGTGATGGTGTGTGTAGTACACTTGCCATATCTCACCAGTAATTACTGATTTAATAATTATTGATTAACAAAACGTGTTAATTCCTGTTTTAACATTACCGTTTATTCATGCAACGCGAAGTAAAAAGTAATTACTGCTTTGGTGCTCGGTTATGACGTTAAACAGTAAACATTGAATTAAATTATCGCAAACAACACAATGAACAAAAAAAATTTTACTAGGTTTAGAGCAAACACTAAGTTGGCAACATTGTATGCAAGCGCAGTACGTAGGTAATTCTTTTGAGCTCGCGCCGCCCGCGCCGGCCGCCGGCCAAAGCGCCTGCCGCGACACGAGTTTCCCGCGCGTTGCTAGGTTACGAAGCAATGCTTGATTGAATGTAGGTATTTTATTTTCTGTACCTTTCTTCATTGTTATTAAATTTTATAACAAGTGTAAAATAAGTAATCATGCCTTAATTCATTTAAAGCTTTCTTCAAAATGTTATCGTCTCTGGAACTTGAAGAAATTGTCAGTCCTTACTAACATACCTACACATCTACGTAGGAACTAAAGTCAAAGCGTAAATTCTTACATTATTATGGAATAAATTTGAAATTGTGGGTCCTATCCTATCTGGATATGTTTTCTCGCTATCCTTAAAGTCATAAGTTTATACCAAATTGAACGTAAAAGAAAACTCATTTTTTTACAGGCACTGTGATTTTAAAAATGTAAAAGAATGAGAAGTAACTTTTTTGATGTGTATGAAATTGAAATCACCGTTTTATGTAGGTAGTTATTCAATACCTATCTGTTACTTGTATGGTAAATCAACAAAGTACGTAGGTAATTCTTTATCAGTGATAAAAGACTTAATAACCAGGTAATGTAGATGCTTACTACTGGGCGGTCTGAGCTTGACGGCAGGTTATTGGATGGTTGATCGTTTATTACTTTGTTCAACCAGGTAGTAGGTAGATCTAATAATTTATTAGTCAGCTGACTGCGGGTCCAATACTTAAATAAATTAAGTTTTAACACGTTGATTAGGTAATTTAATCATTAACTCATCAGCTGATCATTATTTTGCCTACCCTGCTCCAAATTTATAAATTTTCGGTCACCCATCCGAGTGCCGACCGCGCACTTGGTAGCTTAACTTTCGTGATTATTACTAATAATGCACGACTGCGGCGCTATCGATCTCATTCTCCTCATAATCAACTGTTAAAGGGTAATAAATGTTAGTCGCCCGCGTCGTAATTTTTTGCACTCAGGATGCACGCGCACGGAGTTCAATGGCCCCGTTCGTTAGTGTCTGCGCGGATCGAGTGATCTACGTTGAACGCTAACGCTTTGAAGCCATTTTTTATTATGAAATACTAAAAAAAATGATAATGTTTCTTTGGACAAAAATTAAGAAATAATGTTTAGAATATGTTTTCATAAAAAAATGAAAAAAAAAATTATGACTTTGACCTTCAATAAAACCGTAACTATCAATTTCCCAGGTATAGTCTGAAGGAAAAAAAATGTTATGATGGTGAGTAGAATACATGGTTTTCGTTTGACTGCTCATGTCTTTTACACCCGTTATTTAAATAGAGGTAGATAAGTTACTTACTTGCAAAAGTGGCACCCTATAAGTAAGCTGATTAGCACACCCGAGCATATAGCACAACATAATATGTTGTAAACGAGTTGAGTAAACGAGAAAGATATATTATCTTTCTCGTTTACTCTATTGCTAGATATCATGTTGTCTTACTCACAACTTACACTTTAACTCGTCACATACGACCACATGAAATCGTAGACTTTAGGTAATAATAATAATAATATATTTCCACGCTCACACCAATTATCTAGCCCGAAGTAAGTATCATTAAGAACTTGTGTTACGGATACTAGATAACGGACATTTTTTTTTTTAATATACATAATAATTTTAGATATTTTTATAAATAAACTTAAATAAATGTATAAACAACCATGACTCGCAAACAAACATTTGTGTTCGTCACACAAACATTTGCCGCTACCAGGATTCGAACCCGGACCGCTTGATGTGAAGCCAGCTATACTGACCACTCCACCACGACGGCGTCAACTTTAGGTACTATAACTATAAGTAGGTATACACAATGACATTTTGGACCATTTTTGACTTTGAATTAGTATGAAGGTAACCTATCTACCTCTTTTTAAATATAATATCATCGGTTGTATGTAAATAAAAGTGTTGTGTGAACAAGCGTTTTTTATTATCACACCAGCCACCGTAGCCTATAGACGCTTGCAACACTCGTGCCCTCCCAACCCTAGTCGTCTCTACGCCGTGGAGTTCGTGCGACTTTTGTCAACAGAAACACAACCACAAACATGTAGTGTATATTCGACTGTGGTCTTCTGCAAGGTGGACGTACTACCCCAGTTTGAGCTGCTCCAAATTCCAGCGGCTAGTCCCCTAGTTCGACTGAAACTAAAAATATTTTCCGCTTCAATTCTGTCAATAAATCCTGTCTGCGTAGGATGTGTGCTAACTATAATGAAATTTGTTCTGAGTGTGACATATTTGGCGATGGTGCACTCGTATTTAAGAGGTTAGTATGTGAGCTCATTCCTTAATTTAACAACAATTTATCTTGTAAACAATATTTACTAGCTTTTTTATTCATTTACATAAATTTAAGTGCTTTTTATTGCTGTTGCTGTCTATGTTACTAAACCAAGGCTGTGCACTATTGTAATTGGACTTCAGGTTTATTTAGTATGTCTAGTTATCTATTTGTATAAGTGCTGTAATCTGTTGTCTGTAATTGTGCCTTACAATAAAAATAAAATAAAATAAGCAAAATAACAAAACCGTAAATTCAAATAACGTCTGTTTCATTGTCATCGTACATATCTACAAGTATTGTTACGGAATTAATTTCTCAACCAGGACAAATGAATTAAAGTCTAAATTAAAAAACGGTTTAATTTCCCCTAAAAAGCCTTCGGATAACGCCGTGTAACTCCGTTCCGGCCGCGTTAAGCCCATGATCCTGTAATTCTTAGAAAAAGGATCTTTTTATAGCCTTAATGTGGATAGAAAAGGAAAAAAGCAACCTTAGTAGTTTTTGTTTACGCTGGACAGTGTTCCAATAACTGAGAAATCTGTAAGTACGAAAGTTTACTTATTGAATTTGCAATGGTTTTCGTAACATTAAGTTAAACGGTTTTAATGAAAAAAAAAGAAGATAAAATGATGTAAATAATGTACTAAAAGCTCAAAAATAAATCGGGAGGTCCTAGGTACCAGTTATCACACAACTCTCCTCATCAATCTAGGATATTGTACAAACAAAAAAAAATCGTGGGGCGTAGATATACAAATAACACGTCTAACTTAAAAAAGTACTTATTTTATTTTCAAACTTAAAGGTTTTTGTTATAGTGTACACTATGACAAAAAACTAAAAACTACTGTATTTTAAAAGTCAATCCCTTCCATTTGGTACCCATATTGAGGGAGTTGTGATAAATTAGGTAATCTGCCTTTTTCATGGCGGCCATATTGGATTTACATTTTTTTCATAGCGTTCTGTATTGTTGTAGTCAAGCCCTTTCATTTGATACCCATATTGAGGGGGTTGTGAAAAAAAATGTAATCCGCCATTATGTAGCGGCGGACTAAAGGTGTGTAAATTGTCAAAATGGCAATTAATTCTTATCCCCAAATATTACCGGAAAATAGCTATAATTACCTACTTTGTTTTTATAGTGATTTCATACCCACTTTATAAACAGTGGGACAACTCAACGAACGCGCTTATCGTGGACTTTTAGTACCTAAAGTCTTTCTTAATTTGCAAAGGTACTAAGAACTTATTCTCATGATGTGCTACTTCAACATTTTCCTTTTTCTCGTTCGCCTCAATATTATATAGAAGAACTATAACAGAAATAGATTTGTGAAATAGACCATTCCCTTTTACCCTTTGACCGCGACAGTCGGATTAATCCGATCAAAGATTTCGAGCTCGTCTCGTGACCGTCTCGTTTTTCCAACAGAACAGTTCCCCGTTTATTTTGTCACTTCATTTCAATTTAATGTTACGGGTTAGTTGGTGCTTTGATATCTGTTACATAAGCGATGACAAAAATGGATAATTTAAATATTTTAAAGGAACTTTTATTTTAAAAAGGATATCTTCAGAAAGATTCAGGTTCTCACATCCAGATATAATACAAGAAAACGGGAGAATGTGAAGTTGTCGTAATGTCAGGTATACGTCTTGGTTGGAAGCGAATAAGCAAAGGTAGCAATGTCAAAGTCAACATGATAGTCGGCGCGACGAATGGTTTGGGAGTTTCTCCAGTTCTTGTTGTAAGAACACCTGTTGAAAGACTTCATTTTTAAGTCAATTTACCGTACAATTGTCTGTTACTATGTGCATTTTCACTCGACATTGGCGAAATGCGTAATCTTTATGTGTCGCAAACGCCATTTACTTAAAAGACGAAGAGTGGTTTGGTTTACAGAATTATTGTTTGTAAGCACGGCTCATAATATTAGTCCAAATAGTTGAATGTAGACAACTAATTGTTGAAAGAGTGTAGCGTCTATATGGGTGGTCTATTTATGTGAAGTCAGAAGGCATTCTCAGTAAAATACAGATTGTCACTTATTTATATTATTAACAGTTCTTCAATAATAATAAAATCCGTGGCTCTTTAGTATTTTATTATTATGAGTAGTGTACAGTTTTTAACACTCTAATGTTCGTATTGAATGAGTCTCAAGAATGAACGCCGTGCTGAGCGTCGTACGTCTCTGTCTATTTGTGCTTGATAGAAAGTGACAAACGATTCCCAAGACATGATTGATTTCTGAGTGTCTTCTATAATACGGACCTAACTTTCAGGAAACTGTCTTAAGATTTTGTTCTATAAAAATCATCGCTAAGAACTTTCGAATATGCACGTAAAATGTTAAATGGACGTATAAAGTTCTAAAAGCAGAAAAAAAACATATGGCGTCTGCATATTTTAACGATTTAAAAAAAAAAACTACTGAACAGGTTCATGTTAGTTTTTCATGGAACCATTTGGAAATTATATTTATTTAAACAAACAAACAAATTTTCCAAATCGGTTGTCGTTATCTTTAAGTAATAACTTAAAAAAAAGATAGATACGAATTTAGAACCTCCTCCTCTTCAGTTGAGAATCTACAAGACAGAGCTCGAGTACTATCCCAGTATTGCAAGCTACTATAAGCTGCGGTCCCGCACGGTTTACCTACTATTAAGAGGGCCATAATATGGCCACAATCTATAGAAGTCTTATATTATGGCCTTCTTGATTTGACACAAATATTGGTCACTACGATGAGGATTTTATTTAAATGTATACTTATTTTTGTGTAAAATAACTACTCGCTGAGCCTTAGAACACTTAAATAACAAAAAAATTTCGTCCCGCCGCAAACGCTGCCGACGAAACCCTGAATCGAGCATTGTCGTTCAGCGGGAACGGAAACGCGCGGGTAAAAAAAAGTCACAATGTGTCTGTTTATCCTGTTCTAGGACAAATTCGTCAGGGTATGAAATACAAGCCGATAGATTCCGTCCGACTCGAACGCCCTACAGACCCTAATCGGTGCAGAGACTCCCCCGAGGGAGATGCTCACCGGTCACGAATCCTCTCTGGGGTGATTCGACTTACAGGCTAGAGGACCCACCTAGGTCCTCGTTTTCACCAAAAAACCCCGGTGACGCAGAGAAGGTGAGATCATTCTGATCTCACCTCAGAGACATCCTGCAAAATTAATAGAAAAAATCGGGAGTGCTCTCCCCTTGACTTTCTCGTATACCGGAAACGACTCAAAGGTTGATAGAAACCTTATATTTTGATGTCATACATGCATTTTAAATTTTGGTCAATAGAAAGAAACAGAAATAGATAGAAACAGAAATAGATAGAAACAGCTGATTTTTTAGTTCAATTGATTTGCCTCTAAGTTAAGGTAAGCAATATCTTCCCCCAATCACCTTGTATATAAAAAGCTTTTGTTCTATAGTCTCTTCGTAAAATAAAGAAACTATAGAAGAAAATCATTGTTCATAAAGTACACGTTTATTTTCCTTGAGCTATATTTAGTTTAGGAGATCAACACGTCTCGATGTCAAGCAATCGTTTAGACGTTGTTGCTCAATATCACCGTAAGGTTCCCCTTCAGATCCCGCCCATAAAAGTTAGTTGGCCGAATCAAACTGAACAGCATAGTGAAATAATTTCAATCTCCGCCCGTCCTAGTTATTTCCTACATTACGTGCCGGTGAATCCAGCGATTTCCTTTATTTACTCCATTTCGATTTCCTCCGGTATTTTTTTTGGTAGCAATTGAATTTATCGTTTGTGATTTCTGCTACTTTTACTCGAATTGCTATGATGGAAACTTAATTGAAATAACGTACCGAATAAAAGTTTCCGCAGAATTTGTTTTTAAAACAAGATGGAAATTATTTTGGCATAATATTTTGAACCCTGTTATTAGTTGGCACGTTATATTGACGTTCGTATAATTAAATTTCATAATAAAAGTTCGTATAATTAAATCATAAACTGATCAATGCCAGTAATGTTACAAAAAATGTATCTATGTAATTTTGTTATCATAATTATTATTAATATTATATGATTGATGTCTACTGATTGATTAGTTTTGTTTGTCGGCGCACTGAATGCTTATTACTTATTTGAGTTTGACGCACTTTTTTGAAGGACCCTGCCACTATTTTGATGCTGTATGGCTTTTTCTCTAACCAAATTTTACATCAGGCGCTGCTCAACCTCGTTGGCATTATGAGCGAGATTATTTGTATATACTGTTTTAATATGTATACACTTCTATTATGAGCCAGTGACCACAATACAAACATGTTGAAACGCCGAGTTCCACTAAACTAAATTACACACCGACTGATGTAATACAAAGTGACATTCACATGAAGTGATCCATATGGATACAAATGTTCAGTGCATTCTGTTCGTGTAATATAATCCATCTCATGTGTTGAAACATCTCCGCCGAACGGCATTCAGTCGCGTATGATGTTAACATTGAATCACCTGACAGTTCAGGTGACACATGTGCAAATAAAGGATTGGATTGAAAGCGATCGAAGAGAAGTCTCAACTCGTGTATTTATTGGAAGTAATTAATTTAGTAGAAATATTTTAATAGAGTATTAATTTGCAACGAGAAGTTTTATCCTATTCTTGTTTTTTATGTATTTGACAATAAGTTTAATATTTGATAGTACTTTCGGGGGATGGTCAGTAACGCTTCCAGAGAAGCAAAATCTAGCTTTAATATCCATATAAATATTGGTCATAGCCGTTATATATATTGGTGATAAGACTTTTGTTATGGTGCCGTTTTCTTGTGAAGGTGATTAGCGTCAATGATCATCACAGAAAGTCCTATGTCTGATCAATCACAAGAAGAAAATCTAGTCACCGTTAAGTTAAAACACTCCCAATACCGAAACATACGGACTGTAGTTTCTTACATTCAAACCAAATACCTACTTGGACAAGTTGGAGTTAAAATGTGCACCTGATTACAGAAAGCATTCCGGATTAAATTAATTTAAAGCCGGAAATTGTAAGGCAGCCAAAAGTTAACCGGACGAAAGTTATCAGAGTTCACCCGAGTCAATGTTAAATGGGCCTGTTTGTTTGTCGGCACCAGTAACTTTACAACCTTCTTAGTGGGGTGAATTTCCAATTAGGAATACTTGGAATCATGTTGTCAAACATTATGTACGAGTATAATTAGATATTTTATTTGTTGGTTTTTGAACGGCGTGAGACAAAAAGGCCTCCCGTGTTTATAAATAAAGGAGTTTAAATAACAGTGAATTCTTGCAGTTGGTACGTTTAGTTGGCTCTCTTCATAAGCATTCTCATTTATCTAGAAATTTTAAGGTACTACCCGTTCATGAATTTCTACGATGTGATTGTTCAAATAAATTCACATAAGTCGGGAAGCAGGTGGTCAACATAGTTTTCGTTGAATAAGTCTCGTTACATTTGGATTGCACTTCCCAATTTATATCAAATGCCCTTGGGTACCGCAGTCTAGTCAGTTTGCAACATCGTAGTGTAACACGCTAAGCCTGCCTCCAACCATTATTTGGGTTAACTGGGTCGCTGGAAATCTTACACACCAAAAGAAACCCGCACTGTGTAAAGATAAAAACATTTGACTGTCTTCAATTAGGTGCACTTTCCCAGATTACAGATTCAACAGGAAAATCCTTTTGAGTGTAAATGTATTTGTTTTTTACTATATTTCATTATGTGTAACACTCACACACATACGGTCACATAGGGTCTGCTCATCATTGGTGGATTTCAACGTTTCTAACATAGCATGCCACCTTAAGCTACGCTGAATGAGTTTGTTGTAGACCGTAGACCCTTATGTAGGGTCGTCTGGGTAGGTACCACCGCCTTTCTTATTTATGCCGTGAAGCAGTTCGCTGTGTTTCGGATTGAAGGGAAAGGTAGCCAGTGTAATTATTGGCCATGGAAGGCATATCATCTTAGTCCTCAGGATGGCAACGCACTTGCAGTGTTAAGTGATTTACCCTTAATATTGCAAGTGTCTATAGACGACGGTAACCACTTAACACCAGGTGGACCGCAAGCTTGCTTGCCATCTCATAGTATAAAAAAAGACCACACATCCTGGTAATTAAAAAGAGTCCACGCTAGTCGCTTGTAGACTTGCTGCAGTTATTACAGTTCTGACTACGGCTTGATGGTGACGCCGACATGGCTTGATTGATTGATAAATTTGCAAAGAAAATAGATTTTCTCTAGCCAAGATTCGAATGCATATCTTAAAAGTAGCTTACCCAAAAAATAACAGGCTTTTTAAGCTCATCGGTATGATACAGAAAGGGGAGACACAAAATGTGCCGATGGGAATTCGTTGCCGATGGGACAAGAGGGGGACTCACGGCGCCGCGATTAGATAAGCTAATATAATTAATGAAAAATATGATAATATGAAAAAGGATAAGATAAAGAGTGACGATGAGTATGATAAACCATTTTTGTTCGAAGGTTAATTGAAATTGTCTAGAAAATAAATTACTAAGAAGACTATAAATTTCAAATTAACTTTATTGAAAACGTTAAAAGAACAATTTATTAAATTAAATTATAAGATGAAAGCCTTCAAAAATTCTAGTCTTAAGCCAAAAACAATGACGGAGCCATTTAATTGTTTTAAGCATTTCATTATAATGGGAACCGATATTAATAAAATGAAGCTGGCTTTATGCTTTATGATTTTATTTATTATTTAAAATTTATCCTAATATATTTTACTACCAGAAAAACGAAAACACTAGAAAATTCCCACGAAAACTTACAGCACAACCTTTTACTTTTTTGTTTCTATAATATCTCTAATATATTTTATAACAATTTATGTATGAACAATATTATATTGTTTAATTACCTCTTACCTAGCTGTTGGAAATTGCCAGCTTAGCATAGTCAATTTAAGACTACGAGTAATGACTGGAAGGCTAATATGGAAAGCAAGATCGTTTGTAAAAAAACGTTCTAACAAAATGATATTATTTTTTTATTTATCATCTGTTTATCATCAATTATTAGTTTTAAATATATAAATATGAAAAAAATATAAATTAATAGGCACTTTAAGCTTTAACCCGGTGACATGGGGGTTGGGAATGTGAGATCCGGCATATTTTATTTTCTTTGAAATTCGGTTACTGTGCATGCTACGTTGCCGATCTTCTCAGTAGCTGGAGCTGTTGAGTCGTTTTAAACGTTATAGGTAACAGATTATCCGAGTGGTAACTTCATTCAAAGGTACACGAGCACAAAGTTGGAAAAGGGTCTGTGAGACCCATGGCCGCATTTAGTGTAACATTTTCGCGCCAGTTTGAATACACATGATTTTAAGTCATAACAGCGTATTCATACTTTTATATTTAGTTTTTTATAACTTTTTTATGATTTTAGGGTCTAATTTAATATTAATAATTTTATGTATTTTACAGAGCTTATTGTTGTCATAGAACACTACTAAAACTTCGCCAAAGGGTTTCACACGTACTACGCAAGTTGCGTAAAAATATTAGACTACATACTTTGGCGAGTCTTCAGGGCTAGTGTTCCCAAAAGGTGCCAGATGTATCCAGCATGTCGAACCGATAAACAAATAATTATACTTGAGATAGTTGAAACAAACATATGTCTTCAGAATAATATGTACCTTTTTTTGCTGACTGTACCTAGTAATGATAATTATGCAGAGTGATATTAATCATTTATTTTAAAGATTTGCTACAAAAATGTGCCATTAAAACATTACGACTGATTGGAAAAAAATTAAGTTTCATGTGCCTAGACGATAAATATTTCATTCAAATATTATTCGTTTTTTTTTGAGACTATCCATTAATATTACAATAACATAATACAATATGGAAATTTTTCTTTTATTTATGAGATCTAAAATCACTAATCCAAATAAATATTTATTTATTTATATGGTACTGGTATAATTCATATCTAATAGCGGGTCTGTGAGACCCAACCTCGACGTCCGTGTAACACTTTTCCGCCCCCATGACGAGGGGTTAAAAAAGGACTTACAATAGAAATTAAGGTAGCCAATGCGAACGCAATAAGAAATAATTTGGTACGCTTTTAATTATTTTCTCGTCTTTGGGTTGTGGGTATTATATTAAATACTTCCTCCTTTTACAATTAAAATGATGAAAATAAAATAAGGGCTGGTTTCAAAGGTTCCAATTTAAAGACATCTGACAGTTAAATTGGCAATTTTGTATAGACCATCTGTCAGATAAACCCTTACTTGGGACCTGTGAAAGATGCTCTAACTCTCATAAATCAACAATTTCAAAAGTGCAAAGCTTAGATTACTTTCAAAAGATACAATTTTAGAGATTATCAAAAGCTACATTATGTTAGTTACACATCACAGTAACAGAAACCAACAGATAACCGATTATCTCTGAAAATAAATTTACAACAAATATCCGCACCGCACTAATACATTATTGTCAAATTACGCAATAAACGTCCCTGTAACAAATGAACAATGAACGTTCAGATCTTTTGTACCAGGATCACATAAATCTTCGGAGTTGGCGCGGCGACGAGCCAATCTGATGACGCGCCCCGCAAAGCGGGCGGGTAATGAGCTTGTTTGTTCCTCAGCTTAACGTTTCCTTGCACGTCCTGTTTTCCTAGTATGCTTTGTCACACACACTGTCTCCATCCAAGAACTTCTTGGCGCGTTTGCCGTTTCCTTGTTATGCAGCTTGAGATTATATAACTATCTCAAACTATTATATTGAAGCGCCTTATGATAAATTATGATTTACTTACTTAAAATATTTTGCGCAGTTTCAATCAAAGCTAATTCATAATTATGTTTCGAGCATCGGAAGCACAGTTAAAAAAATTATGTCCTTTTTAGCGGATGAATAAAGGACATAATATATACAGAATGAATTGTTCAAGTGGGCCTTCAGGACCAAATCCTAAACTTTAAGGAACATTGAAAAATGCTCAAAGGAGTCGCGAGCCCGATTTTGATCTTCATTGTTGGATTTTTTAAAAAATAATGATCATGGCTTTCATTATAGCTTCAACCAAGGTGGAACAAGAAAAATTTTGTTAAAGTTTAACATTTTCCATTAATTTACTGTATATCACATACTTCCCAGAAATCGATCCTTATTAACAACTTTACCGAATGTTGTAATAATACAGACTGTTTTTTTTTTCAAAATCATTGGGTTCGATTGCTGGCTAGAATTATTGACTTTTAAAAATCCACTGATGTAGTTTTTGTTTTTATCAAAATCGGGCTCGACTCCTTTGAGCATTTTTCGATATTCCTTATAGTTTAGGATTTGGCCCTGAAGGCCCACATGAAAAAAAGATCACTGTTGTTCTTTTCTGTGCCCTTGATAACGTTTTGTACGAAATTTCATGACGATCGGTTGAGTTTAGTCGTGAAAGCAAAACATCCGCATTCACAATATTATTTAGGATAGATTTAGGATTATCATTTTCCTCACCTGTTCCCTATTTTTTTGGTGTTGCCATAATATGTTTTCATCTTCCACTCTTCACGATAGCCTTCATCACAACATTAACTCAGTTCTTTGCACAGTCTATCCATCTTTTCTTCGGTTGTCCACTCCCTCTTAATTCATCCACATTAGTTTCTCATGACTTTATTTGTAACATGCTCATAATGTTCTTATTACATTGCGAAATTGCGTAAATATCAAAATTGAAATATTAAAAGGGAGTTTTGCCTCTGAAAAGAAGAAAATCTTATTCAACGTCGGACTAAATACTACAGGGAATAAGTCCTTTGGCTGCTCTAGACGAGTGGATCTAAATTGGAATGAAAGCACCACTTTATCCTATATCTTTTATGCACTAAAACCATTACACTTTCACTTTATAGCATTGTTTAAATTATACAAAATTCTTCAAGGATTCTTTGTCTTAATTGAAATGGAAGTAGGTATCAAATAAATTTAAAAGAAGTAGTTAGAAGTCTTTCAAGATGTTTTGAATGAAGCTCTTGAAGTTTCATCAGATGCTACGATGTCTTAGCAATCTTATCACTAACTTTCGGAACACAATAGTAATATGGATCTGTGTTGACATTGTATACTTTAAAAAGTCGCAACAGCACTATAATTAAGCTAGCTACATTGGAACGTTAAATAATCGCTTTCCAATTTGCACATAAACAATTTCCCCAGCATCAGTAGGTACGCAAGCACTCATAAACCAGCTACATACCTCCGGGGAATCCAATTAATTATCAAGACGGAGACATGCAGTGAGCATGCTTGATTTGCGCCGAGCTGGGTACATCGCATGTTATTATTGCCACATACATGTGGCCTCTGGATGCTTGATTCGTGTGTCGTTATTTGAACGTGGTACAGTGTTGACATTATTTTGGAGATACGCTCGATTGTGTGTTTGCAAATGGTATGGCATTTTTATGTGTCCCATTTATATAAAGAATGAATGAATAAGCTTTATTGTGAATGAAGGATGATAATAAAATAAAGATAAAATGAAGATTAGAAAAATGTAAACTAAAGAAAAGATGATAGTATTTCACAATCCGCCGACGTTGGATATCGTTGTTGTTTTCGTAATCAGCGACCCGATAAACCATACAAATATATCCATGTTAGACTTTCTCACACCATTTCTCCATTTTTAGCAGCTGTATTTTGAATTTATTATTTATTTTAATATAATTATTAATTTAGTCTAACTAATCTTGTCTCCCCAAACAAAGTTTTCTCTTGTGTACAAGTAACCACTGAGCAAAATTTCAGCTATCTAGGTTGGACTGGGCGTTGATCAGTCATCGAGTCAGGACTTTTCTTTTTATATGATGATATATGATTACCTATACAGGATGTTTGGTACATGTATCTATATGTACATGTATGTATATTTCTTGATATCACACTATGGTGATATCAAGAATTTTAAATTGTAAAAAAAATAATATCTCAATGCAAATAGTTCAGACAGAAAAATCAAATTGACAACAAAAAATAGCAACATTATTTTCATAATTTTGAATTTGTCATATCACCACAGTATTTATAATTACGATTTTGATGGCATGGGTAGGTGCCTGCTTGATACCCCATGTACCAAACATCTTGTATAAAAAATATTTTTCAGTCCTACTGACTGTTTGTAATCATAGTTTACCTGTATTGAGACCATCACACATACAGTTAACTCTGAACCTTATGTTTCTACGAGTATTCTATTCTATTCTTAATTAATGGCCTCGCGTCGCATTAAGCGTACGCATTTTGCCAATGCCAAGTGAAAATGTAACTAAAGTAACAAAAATAATTGTTCGGTTGATTAAAAATGGAGTCTCTTAACACGTGTTTTTACGACAAGAACTCGGGAGAAACTCCTACCTTATGTTTGTACTCCAAACAATTGCTAATAGCCGAAGGTAGGACCTGATGATTAAGGGACTGATGCCTAAAATGCTGTAGTGTAGCCTACCTTACTTAAAAAGCTGTAAAAATAAGTTTAGCCGTAAGTTATTAAAATATTGTACCAACTTGATTATGATGGAGAATAAACTTTTATTATTATTATTATTATAAAATAAAGACATGGTACGTATTACAGAATGACGCTCAGAAGTCAAACATGTCTTGAGAATCGTTTGTCACTTTCTATCACGCACAAAGTGATAGAGACGTAGGACGCTCAAGTCGGCGTTCATTCTTGAAACACATTCTGTAATAAGAACGTTAGTCTAGATTGCATAGATTAAAATTACAGTACCTTATTATTACTGTGTCAATTATTATACTTTCCCCGATCTCCTTAGTTAACTAATCTTGGTTAACCAGGTGCAGGTTGGTTTGGTGTCAGCACGAGATATTGGAAGGCTTTTCTGGTAAAATTAAAAAATTTTTTCAGTACGTATGTAAATGAAAGTGCTTTCGACAGTATCTAAAATAAGCCAAATGGGTCGTTTCGATTACGAAGCACTAGAATTTCAAAGGAGTATCTTAACTTCATTTCTTATGCTCATAGCACTCGCTTTGAGCCGTCGTCTCAGCACAAACTTACCTGGCTTCATTTTAAAAGAAAGTTGGAAACCTGTTATCCTAGGCAAATTCTATTAACTCTGCTCTCATTTCATTTGGGGTTGGTAGAATATGTCTTGATATCGATAATACTCCTGTAGGTTTTGCAAAGATGTTTAAAAATCGCACCCGCAAAACTCGAGTCAAAAATCGAAAAAGTCAGGCAATTGCCGGATTTGTATTCAGTCGGTAACGCTCTCGTCGTCTTCATTTCATTTTAATGCTTTAAATTTTCGCTCGATAAATGCCTTCTTGTGTTTTTAGGTGTTGTACACATTACATTGCTACTTTTAAAGGCAAGAAAACTTGTAATTTCATTTGAAAATACAGTTATTTTTTATTAAAATCATTTCAATTTCATTAAGTTATTCAACTTGACTGTTGTTGACTAAAAGCGCGCGAGCATCTTCTGTTATCGTGTCGGTATTGGAGCGCGCTTGCGCCAATGAGCGCTAAGCAGCAATCGATACGTAAATCTTGAGGTAATAGGTAATCTCTTTTTAATAACAGGTTTGCCTTATCATTTAATGTCACTATCTTTTCCCGAAGTATCTAAATAAATAACAGTCCGTAGATAAAGGACTACTTGCAACACTTTAAAATACAATCATGTTCGTGTATAACCTGTCTATATTTTTTTAAGGAAATTGGACGTTTAGTATTTTATTTTTACGGCCGCAATCCCTGGTAACATTGCTTACTTTCCGCCGGGACCACCAGATTAATGTACCTTCCGATGTACGCAGGAAAATATAGAAGAAAAAAATTCGGTTACCCATCCGAATACTGACCGCGCACTCGGTAGCTTAGCTTTTTTGATCGTTCCGAAGAACGACCGCAGCACCATCGATCTGCCCTCCTCCGCTTAGTTAATTATTTTCCACAATAAAATTATGTCGATGTGCCACAGTAATTGGGGCTCAGATAATTCGCCAGCCATCCTACTAATTTTAATTTTAAACTGCATATTTCATTTTCTGCCTTTAATTAAACATGGACCTTTGTAAATTTTTGCCCTTTGTCAGCGGCTGGCCGTGCGTTCATTAGGGTGCTGGTCGAAAATTACCATCACAGATACGCCAGATAAGAACTGACTGTAGTTCCTTTTGTGTGATAACAAAGTAATATCATAGGTGAAATACAGATACTTGTAATTTATAATTTGAACAAGCAAAACGTGTAAAACCATGTAACCCGCTCTAAGGGGATAAAAAGAATGAAATCGGTAAAACTATGTCAAATAAGCGATGCGCTACGTTTCGAAGCCATTTCTAGCGAGCTGATAAGTGTGCTATGACCTTATGTCACCCGGACTATAATAACAAATCGATTGACATCTAATCTATCAAAATCGTATGAATAGTTTAGGCGCTACGGAGGAAGATACGTAAATACAAACATACAATACATAGACCGCTAAAATTATAGCCCTTATTTTGGCGTCGCGTAGTCGAGTAAAAATGCTTTTATGATATCTGAAATTATACCAATTTAAATAAAAAGCAAGATTATTTGTTCTTGATATTTTTTTCTTGTCTCTCGTTTTCTATACAAAGCTGAAGTCTACGCGTTCTATACATCAAAACAAGAATAATATAAAAAAAAATATTGCTGGGAAACGATTTTTATTTATCGGTGTTAAAAAAATCTCTAAAAAATTACGCGCAATGTATACGCAAGTCACGCGGCGCTTAGCAACTTTGAGACGTGCGTGACGTTCGGTCGGCTGAATTGAATGGCCCCGATATCGAATGGTTACATTGAGCGCTGACGTTTTATAATCATTTTTTGGTATGAAATACTTAAGACTTTGATAATGTTTATTTAGACAATAATTAAGAAATAATGTTTTCAATTTGTTTTCCTAATAATCTTGAAAAATATTTCTAACTTTGACCTTCAATAACTTTATAACTATTAACTTCCCAGGTATAGTATAAAAGAAAAAAATGGTCCCAATGATGAGTGGAATACGTAGTTCTCGGCTTTGTCATAGGTATTTTTACATCCGTTATGATTTCAGTATAAATTTCAAACATTGTAAATCATGAGAAATAAATAAGAAACAAAACTTAAATGCTATTATCCTCATGCCATTTAAATTTTATCCAAATGATAAAATTTTCTTAGTAAAATCAGATATTTTTAGGTAGAACGTCGTGCAAAATGGAGTGGGTAAGAAAAACTCGTGTAGGTTTACTGAGCCTAGTTTACCTAGCCAGTAAGTAAAAATATAGCCTTTGATTTGTTTGGTACGATTAAAAATTGAATTTCATAAATAAAGTATTTTTTAAATCTGTTTCTTTTTTTATTTCGTTTGCTCTTGATACTAGGGAAGAGAGATTCTAGTTTGCCATTGAGTAATAATCCTAATTTTTTATACGTGAAAGTTTGTATGGATGTATAGATGTATGTACGTTTGTTACTCTTTCACGCAAAAACTACTGAATGGATTTTAATGAAACTACATTAAAATAGCTCATACATCAGAATAACATATAGACTATAAGTTATCCGGAATTAACACGAGCTAACCCACGGGCGGTCACTAGTGTACTAATAAAATAATTATAACATCTCTATTAAACGAGTTTTTGTTCCTTCTAGTTTGGTGGTCTGCTCTATATTTCTAGGAAACTAATGAATAGTGTTATCTCAAATTAAAGGAATATTTAATAAATTTTCTTCCATTTTCAATTTACTTTTCCTCTTATTTAACAGATACGATAAGTAGAACTCCACCAAGAAAAAAAACTTGCCGATCTCTATTTGCGAAAATTAAATGTATTTTATGTATATTCGCAAATAGAGATGAAAATAAATAGATGTAATAAATACTTCGTTTGTGCTGCTATCTTCTTTGGGGCACCTCACTGCATCCACCGCAACTCGCACACTCCGTTGTACCGATGATTAAGAATTTAATAAGTAAATAACACAAGACACTTTAATACTCTGTGACTGTGCAAAACTGCTCGAATCTTTCTTGAAAAATAAAGAAGTTATCCATTTTTGATCTCAAACTAACCTCGATTTTTCATAGGGTTGCCTCTGTGACACCACCACGGAAATCCAAACCAGTTATCACATCTATCCGCCACCTCTGAATTCATTATTGGATTTATTTTGTATACCACACATTGTATTCTTATAACATTGTGATCTTAAATGTATGCTTAGCACTTAAATTGAAAGGTATACCTATCGAACAATAACATAAAATGGTGGTGGGTATCAAAATTTCATTTGCTTAGTTCAATAATATGATTAATTGAATTATATAGAAAAGCTTTTCACAAGATAAATAATCCAAATGCGTGGGTGCAATAACTACCCAAAATTTACGCATGTTAAAATGTAACTTAAATTATATTGATAATTATTTATTGACTGTATTGATGTTTTGAAATCATTACGAAATTGTAAGCTGTGGAGTTTCCTTCGCCATTTCTTCTCCATCTCAGCATAATAATAATTATTCGTCCCGAAATGGTGGTAGGGCTTTTGACGATTTAAAAGTACTTAGCAAAGTCCATTTAAATAAAGATCTTTTTCATTTTAATTTTTAGAAGCGTGTCAGGGGCAACAGAACATCCAGATCCGCTGAAGGCGGCCCACCAGCATATCGGCTAGCCAAACTACGACACAAAGTTCCGCTGGCTATAACAAAGGCACTGCACTTTCACGGTACCTCCCCCCTTTTAATACAGTACTCCTACAGAATAAAAGAGATTTGTGTTGCGTCTGATTCATTCCAATATTTGTCAAATACGATACATCCATGTGAATTGTGCTATTAATGGGTAGGTATATAACTAGTAACACGTTGCAACTAAGTCCCTGAAACTATGTTAATGAGGGCCGGTTTGATTGCGCCGAAACTGACGAGCGATCCGGTGTTTGGGGTCAACTGTTTATTTTCGCAGACTGTTTGAATTGAATAATTTTGTATGACGACCGGACATTTGGCCCGTGTTCCGCGTCAGAATAGTTTAGTTGCTAAATTTGGCGAGGATTTGAATCGATATTTTCTATTACAATTATGACGAGTAGCGTTGCGTAGGTGCTTTGTTTGATAATTATTACCCACACTTTAACATAGCGAAGGCACATCGGGTATACACTCAAATTTGGTGTAAAAACTAGAAAGGTTGCTATAGATCCACGAAATATGGGTTTTTTTTTTTTATTGGGAATAACAAACGTTTATACATTAAATATTTACAATGAATAGCAGTGTTAGTACTTAAATTAAGAAATGCATAACCAACAACGTTATTCACGGATTAATAAAAAATAAATTTTATCAGAGTAAATACTAGTGTGGCTGAATACAATACTAACTAATTAACAGAGTGTAATAAGAGGGATGGGAAGGGATTCTAAATATATGAGTTAATCATCGTCGATACTGCATTTTTTGTTAGGTTAGCAGACTTGTTTACAGTCCCATGCGAAGATTGATTCTACCACATCATCTGGATACAATTTCTCTTTGACAATATTGCAATGTTACTATCTTGAGTACATCAACATATTAGCAATGTTAGATCACCTTAGTATAAAGAAAGCGTAATGCAGCAAGGTTATATAGTTATTTTATTATAATTTTACGGGTTCATTTTATCGTATACGTTTTTATTTGGCGGTGGCGTATGAAGTTTTACGAACGTTTTCCCACACACGACAGATCACGACACACAGACCATCACACACGACACAGATCCAGTAAAAAATGCCGATCCAACATAAAAACTAGTGAAAGTCTCCAGTAGCGATGTTTTAAGCTGGTCCTGTTAATGCAGTGGGAACATTACATACAGTAGCTACGTAAAACGATCCTGTAAATACGGATCTTCTGTGTGAATGCGCCCTAAGAGCAGTCATTTCATTACATAGAGTACAGCCCCGCGCAGCATAGCTCAATGTTTATTGGTCAACTAACAATTGCTTATATCAGGTTTCAAAACGATCAAATTCTCTAATTTACTTAAAACCGATTTATTTACATCGACGAAAAGACTAATTGAATTGTAGCAAACTCCTCTTAAGACAAATAACAAAACACCGAGAAAGTGATCTTACATTAATATTGTTAATCAAGACTTTACTAAGTACATTTCTGTCTTAATTTCGTTTTATCTCCATTTATTATATGTCTCGCGAAATTAGTCTTGTAAACACTTTCATGTTATTCAGATATCATCGTAGTATATTTCACTTACTGTTTCTGGGTTTACTTAGTTTTAATTAACAACATTATTTTTTTTAATAGCATAAATGGACGGAAAATAGACATTAATAGACTCAACACGTAATTTTTACTTTCTTTAAGTTTGATTCTAAGTATTTTAATTTAATATTTCAAAACGTACTCATTCTAACACGATGTTGGTTTAACTGTAGGATTATGAAGGCTGATGTTTTGGGCTCTACAAAATAGAAAAAGATGACACAACTGTCAAATCTTTGAAGTTTTCCGTTAGTAATCCTACGTTGTCCATTTTTGGGTACATTTCGTTTTTTTAATGTATCAGAATTTAGCAAGATGACCAAAGCTCCTAATGGTTTCGTAACTTGACATTGGCTAAATGCGTAATACCGCGAAAGCCATTAATTAAGAATAAGATAATAAGTACTTGCCAATTATGCCACATTTTGTTATTTTCTTTTATTTATTGATCGCCAACATAATCAATGTTAATTTACTTAATTTTTTAATAAGTTATGAAATTGGTCCAGTAGTTTTTAAGTTTATTCGTTACAAACATACAAATCTTTTCTCTTTTAAAATTAGTATAGATGAACGTAACTAATCTTTTGTCTGGTACAAATTCAGAAAATTATAATAACTGTGTTAATTTATATTTTGCGGAATAAATCCATCGAGTTGACTTTGTATTTATTTTTCTTTTCGTCTTAATCTTAATTAGCTAAAAGCGGCCACCCTTATCACGGCCGCAATCTGATAAAATCTCGAATTCGAAATGTGCAGTTTTGCCTAAAACGACCACAGGTAAATTCGACATTTTTATACTAAAACGTGGTACTTTAGGTACAAAAGCAATTTGTATATTCGCTTCTAACTGATAATTGCAAATGTCATTCATTTTTATAATAATTTACATCATAAATTTAAAGCAGCAATCAATTACCTAAAACTGCTCATATCTCGAAATGTTATTTTGGCTATTGAATGAAATGAAATGAAAAGCTCTTTATTTAAATAGGCTTTGCTGAGTACTTTTAAATCGTCAAAAATCTTTCCACCATTTTTCAGGATGAACTAATTATTTCACTTAAATAATAATAATTGAGATGGAGAAGAAATGCTGAAAGAAACTCCATAGTTTACAATATAGTAATGATTTGGCTCTGGTCGCTTTCTGCATAACGACGCTCAACTCTCTATTACTTTGAGTATAAATATGATATTATATAGCATATAGCATTTCTCGATAAATGGACTATCCAACATATAAATATTTTTTTAATTTGAATCAGTAGTTCCTGAGATTAGCGCGTTCAAACAAACAAACAAACTCTTCAGCTTTATAGTATTAGTATAGATTATGATGTTATATTAAGATACTTTTGATGCTAAATTATAAAATATGATGTTCTTAGTTGAAGCTTAAACGATGTATTATTGAGGACCCAATGTTGTGGCTGAGTCATTAAATTAGGTGCTTAGGTATAGACTAGTGAGACAAGTTAAAATAATTGTTATTCATAATTTGGGAATGTTTAGATGGCATTCTAAAGAAGGCTTCTATGTTATTAGGAGCTTGTTCATTTTCCCGTGGCTTAGTTATTAATTTTGCGGCTCGATTTATAATAATCTCTCATATAAAATATCTATAATTAAGGATAACATCTCTAGAATACCCTGCCTACTTGCCTATTTCTATAACTAATTAGAAGTTTTGAAAAGAAAATTCGTTAGCGTTTTGGTGGAATTAATTTTTAATTAAAACCCTGTTTTTTGATGCCTTGTCACTATAGACATAAAAGAGAATAATTTAGTGTATTCTATATATTCTTCAGTCTTATAATAATTGTACTAACGAGGGCGTTATACCTTACTTAAGTAGCAGTAGGTATTTAAGCACTTAACACTTCAATACCGACTGCTACTTAAGGACTAACTTTTTTCGGAGAGAAATTATAAAATTAGGAAACATTTTTGTCTAATAATGTGATACGTTTGTAACAGTTTAGCAATGAAATTATGATGATCATTATCCTAGAAGAGGCTAAATATAGCCTTAGGTAACAATTGGTTAGTTATGTATAGCCTCATCTGTCAGTTTGTCCATTCAGTGCCAAAACGATTTATTCCAATCATTGTTTGAACCCAGGTTTCCTGGATATAATTCCGGTGGCTAAAACACTAGACCACGAGGACGATTGAATAAATGAAGTACTTATCACTATTTTAAGCTATCACTAGGTATGCCAACCGCAGGGGATATGTGGGACTCGAGGTGAAGGCGTTCCCTCCATACCCACTAACTACCCATTATCCCATACCCACTATCACTATTATTTAATAAATGAATAATTATTAATGATCTATCAATTTTTATGTGTAACCAAATGTTACGTTAAGCAGCTCTGCTTAACGCCCTTTGGGAATATGAGCGTGATTGTACGTATGTTATACTTAGACATTTCTCATTATCATTATCAGGAAATAGGCCTATTACAAACTAATATTCCTTAGAACATAAGTACTAAAATGCGATACTAGACCAGTAAGAAACTCCCGGCGATTACCTTACTTCCGAACGTTTTATCGGCGAATTGCAGCGCACGTATGAGGTGATTTAAGACCTTACCTGCGCCGGGCAGCCGCTCCCACTACCTTAATTAATAGACCAGTATTTACTTATCGTTTTATTAGGCGTGGTATATATAGTGGATATAGAAAAGTACTTATAGGAAAATGCTTATGAGCCACCGTGGCTACTATTCCGACGCAAACTAAATATTTGAAAACTAATTACTTTGTGGCAAAATTAAGAAAATGGAATTCACTGCTATCACACGTGTTCCCTCCTTCCTACAATTCTGGGTAATTCAAAAGAGGCGTGAAGAAGCACCTTGCAGGTCAGCAAGGTGAGGGTGGCTAGCACGATGGTTTATCTCTCAATCTAGCTATCTTTGGATTTTGGACTTTATACTTCTGCTTACCATCAATGGAGTCATTTGCTTGACCTTGTTATAAAAAAAATCGGGAGTAATCTCCCCTTGACTTTCTCGTATACCGGAAACGACTCAAAAGTTGATAGAAACCTTATATTTTGATGTCATACATGCATGTTAAATTTGGTTGCAATAAGTTAAAGCATACTCGAGTTATCGTGCTAACGCACAGACACACACACAGACATAATTCCAAAAACGGTATTTTCACTCAGGGAGCTCCAAAACGTGTAATTCTGTCAAAACCGCGAGGTCGAATTTATTGACGATTACAAGACTTCCTCTATACTACGTATACGAGAAAGTAATCAAGGACTGTGTTAATAATAAACGATTTGTTTCTTTACATTTTTAACTCTGTCGTTCATGTTAAGTTTAATATAACCTGCTGCATTACAATTTCATCTCTCTACATATTTAATCTAGCGCTGGATCGAACAAGCAGCGTCAAACAAGAAAAAACCGTAGCATCTCCAACGAGAACATGTGAAAATTTGTTTGAAATTGAAAACTGCATGTACATAGATGTTAGTTCTTCTTCGGTATTAGTAAGTGCACTAATGGAAGAGGTCTGCGCCTCCTAATTAATAAAACCTACTTTTTCATTCGAGATTTACTTCGATCTATCGTTTATCTTCTCTTTATCGATTATATTGCTGTTTATTTACCCTCTCAACTGTCCCACCCCTTTTATCAAATATGGCGTATCTGTCCCGCCATTTCCGGAGTACTTCCGGTTTATTTCCGGTCCTCATTAAAAATGATGATATGTAAAGAGATTTGTATGGAGGTTATATACAAATTATATATTATTGTAATTGGTATTAAATAAGCTTTCAGATGATGTATAATTTATTATAGTTTTATAGAGAATAAAATTAGTAAATTGAAGGTAAAAGTAAGAAAAGTCACTTTTTTCCTCGATTTAATTATTATAATTATAAATAAAACCTTTATTGAAAGTGATAGTTGTTTTATATGGAGCTATATATAAAGTATTTACTTTTAAAATCAATAATTAATTGAAAAACAAGCAAATAAATTCAAATTTCGCGCGTAAACTTAGAGTAACTCAGACACAGAATGACTGTTCGCCGAATGAAAGGGGCTCACAATGTTGACAGGTTTAGTTTAATATTATGGTCGCGTTATATTGCATCTCTGTTCTACTCTATAAGTTGTATAGTCTAAGATCCGAACCTAAATCGACCTTCACCGAGCTGATAATAGAATGAAACATATTTTATTATTAATTTAGTATATTAGAAAATATATTAAAAATGGGTTGTCTAAAAAAATCCTGGACAGACTATTTTTAATAATTTTTTGAAAAATGATTTTTAATAAAATATTGCAACATCAAGATAATAAGAAAATTTTGTCGCGCGCTTATGATGACATAAATTTTTTTCTATTATCCAATCGAGTGAAAGTAACTGATATCGACATACCTGTTCATACCTGACAACCCAGTAGTTCGCGCAGGTAAATAATAGACAACCCAATGCCTACACATTCTATACGGTTTCTACTATCAGTCAGGACAAAATTTTCTTATTATCTTGATGTTGCAATACTTTATTCATTTTTTTTTTAAATCATTTTTTAAAAAATAATTAAAAATAGTCTGTCCAGGATTTTTTTAGACAACCCATTTTTAATATATTTTCTAATATACTAAATTAATAATAAAATATGTTTCATTCTATTATCAGCTCGGTGAAGGTCGATATAGGTTCGGATCTTCTACCAGTAGTAAAGTTTGAGAGAGATAGAAACAATATAACCCGGCCAAATTGAGTTTCAAAAGTTGAACGACAATTTTGAAAAACAGACGCCATATTCAGGTGTCTGACAGACAGGCACTTTTTGACAGACGCCTGATTATGGCGTCGGGACAGACGAGAGGTACAAAAGAATCTCGCGACAAGCTTTCATATCACATCATCAACAGCTCATATTATGTCCCCACCGAGGGGCTCGAGCCTACCCCACATTAGGGGCGATTAGGTCTTAGTCAACCACGCTGGCCAAGTGCGGGTTTGTCGACTTCACACACAACCTAAGAATTTCTTCATAGGTGTGTGCAGGTTTCCTCATGATGTTTTCCTTCACCGTAAAAGCGTCGATTAAACGTACATATGAATTCAAAATTTGAAAACACATTGGTACGTGGCGGGGATCGAACCAGTGCCTCCCGGGTGGGAGACGACGCTCGTACGCACAACGCCAGCCACGCTATACATCACATCACATAAATTTACACAATTTAGAAAGTTTAGGGATTTGGACCTCCCTCTCTCCTGAGGGACAGCCTTAGGGCAATAGGCAATAAGGGGGTGTTTAGTCAGTAAGAGTCTGACATAACCCTAGGGGGCGGCCCTTAGGGTATCCATTAGGATTCACCCCTCCTTCCCTCACTTGTCCGGAAGGTTCTTCTGACTGTTTTCGCTGTTCTGTCTTTTGCTCCACCCCGTGGGGGAAGGAAAGGGAAAAGAGCTGGTCAGGGGAAAAAAATCAGGGGTTTGATGCAACTTTAAGCTTATTTTCTTGTTTTCAGAGCATTTAAATAAACGCTTGTTTTAAAAAATGTTTTTATAATAATTTATTTTTTTGAAATCAATTTCAAATATATTTTAATATCTTATCATTTAGCAATACGAATATCGCTCATTTAAAACTGTCGCGTTAAATTTTTTGTGTATTACACTTTAAACACATGTTTTGTATTATTAGTGTCTATTAATTCGTCGATATACACAGTAAAGGCTGCGTTTAGAAATTTTTAATAAAAACAAGCCTAACATGTGATAAATTACATCTTGCGTCGCAGTTAGTTTCCTCCGACAGATGTTAAGATAAAGAGCCGGCGAAAATTCAATAAAAATTCCACCAATATTTAACTCGAGGATAATATCTCCATGAAGTCATCGCACGTTTACCCAATAAATAGACATTGTTCCGAACACACGATACAATTTATAAGGAGGTGAAATTTATTTGGTAAACTTAATAAAAATACCGAAGCACTCTGTCGATTTGTACAGTTTAATAACAAGAGGATAGGTTAGGCTATGGCTTTTGTGGTGACTAAAAACAAGATGCGGAATCATGGCCCTTCTAGCCGAATTCATTGTTACAAAAAGCTTTTTGCATGAGATATTATTATAAAAGATTGTATAAATGTTTATTATATTTTTAAAATAAGACTCTTTCGTGTATCATGGGATCAAAAGGGAACTTCTCGTAATTATGGTCCACTCATTGGACTTTTTTATCCCTTCGCTTTATTTACTCTTCAAACAGTTTGGAACATAAAAACTGTAACCTTAGGTTGGAAAGCAATATACAGGTTTACTTGGATAATTACATAGGGCCTAAAGGCGTACATAGGTACTAGTATAGTATAGGGCCCAGTGTCGTAAGACTATGCAGCTTGACTCGACGTTTCAGACATGTTTCAGACGCTTTTTTGCGGCAGTGGTCACAAGCGAACGGGAGAGTGAGTTAACTCGTGACCAAGGCCGCAATAAGGCCCGTCTATATAATTATCCAAGTAAATTAAGCATGCGAAATTTTAAAGAGTTAATATACGATATACAGGTAAGTAATCTTCGAGCCTTGCAAACGCCGCTCAAAGAAGATTCGTAGCGAGCGCATAACAATTACAAAGTAAGTGTTCTATTGAATACGCTTTCATCACGCGATTTTATGAATACAACACTACAGAGCACAGAAGGTTAGCATAAGTAATCCAGCGAGTAATATTTAAAGATTAACATTACTTACAAATAGAGCTCTGAAAATCGTATGTGTATTCCTTTTTCAGTACAGTACACCACCTACGCGTTATTCAAAGTATTCAAATCAAATCAAATCAAAAATAATTTATTCAACATAAACTCATCACAAGCACTTGTTGACGTCATACATAATTATTGGATTAATATTCTCGAATCATCATCACAGCCTTTATAATTTGACCTACTGCTGGGACACAAGGCCTCTCCTTTCCAACGAAGGAGGTATAGGCAGTAGTCCACCACGCTTGCCCAATGCGGATTGGTGGACGGAGTATGAGGTGATCGATACCCCTTTGCAAACTCAAACTCAAACTCAAACTCAAATTTCTTTATTCATTTAGGTACAATTTGTACACTTATGAAAGTCAAGTTTGATGCCATCGGTTCACGAGTCTACCAGGAGGCCTTGTTCTGAGAAGAACCGGCAAGAAACTCAACAAGTTTATCCTCCCTTTACAGTTTTCATAGTATTGATTTGGAAAGAGTCATAATTCACATTGTCAAGTCTTTAATAATTAATCATAATAAAAATAATATAATAAGATAAAGACTAATAATTAAGTTTAGAATTATATATATATGAAAAAGTGATTTAAGACATCTTTCCTTACAATATTGTCAATTAGAAAATTTAAATTTTACACATATTGATATCTCACTAGATTACAATGGAGAATCGAGCACATTTGGATGTGTCCACACATTTTTATCGTCTATATATTCCTGAACTTTATAATACGCTTTCTTCATTAAAATTTGCTTAATGTGAAGCTTAAATTTATGTAACGGAAGTTCAGTTAAATGATGTGGGAGTTTATTATATATTTGTATGCATTTCCCCATGAATGAGTGACTAGTTTTATGAAGTCTGAAACTTGGAACAGCAAGTTTATTTCTACCTCTGGTGTTCAAATTGTGATAATCACTTTTCTTCAAAAATGTATGTAAATTTTTATGAACATACATAATGTTGTCATATATATATTGGGAAGCAACCGTTAATATATTGATTTCTTTAAATAACTCTCTAAGCGAGTCACGAGGTCTTAATCTATAAATAGAGCGTACGGCTCTCTTTTGTAATACAAAAATGTCATGAATATCAGCTGCTGATCCCCACAACAATATACCATATGACATAACACTATGGAAGTAACTGAAATATACAAGCCTTGCCGTCTCAACATCAGACAGTAATCTAATTTTTTTAACAGCAAAAGCAGCAGAGCTAAGTCTTCCTGATAGGGTAGTAATATGAGGATTCCATTGCAGACGTGAATCTAAAGTTATTCCTAAAAATACTGTTGAGTCAACACATTGTATTATTTCTTCGTTAATTTTAATATTTGTACTGACCTGCTTGACATTTGGTAAAGTAAATTTAATACATTTTGTTTTATTTGAATTTAATAACAAGTTATTAATAGTAAACCAACACACTACTTTGGAAAGGGCATTATTCACATCGTCAACATTTTCTGTTTGTCTATTAAGTTTAAAAATTAGGGAAGTATCATCTGCAAATAATACCGTCTCACATAAGTTGTTTACATAGAAAGGCAGGTCATTTATATAAATCAGAAAAAGTAACGGCCCTAATATCGAACCCTGCGGCACGCCCATAAGAATAGGGGCCCCTGAAGACTTTGCTTTATTTATAACTACTGTTTGTAATCGGTCACTCAAGTATGATTTAATTATTTTTATTGAGTTTATTGAGACGCCATATTGTTGCAATTTGCCTAATAAGGTTTTATGTTCTACACAGTCGAAGGCCTTGGACAAGTCACAGAAGACACCTAGAGCATCTTGTTTATTTTCCCAGGCATCAAATATATGTTTCATTAACGCAACACCTGCATCTGTCGTATTTTTACCCCTGGTGAAACCGAATTGTCTCTCATGAAACAGTTTATTCAGTGTAAAATGAGAAAGCAATTGATTATAAATAACTTTCTCAAATATTTTACTTAACGTTGGTAAAATGGAAATAGGTCGAAAATTAGTGGGATCACATTTATCCCCAGACTTAAATAAAGGTATAATTTTACTACATTTCATCAAATCCGGAAAAATCCCATTTTCAATACATTTATTAAAAATAGCCGTTAAATGTGGGGCAATTACTTTAATTATTGATGTTATAACTGTAACCGATATACCCCATAGATCTTCTGTCTTTTTCGTATTTAAAGATTTAAACGTTTTTATAATGTAGTCGGCACTAATTTCATGAAAGTTAAAAGAACTGTCACATTTATTAACACAAGATTCTAAAAAGGAAAGCGCCAATTCGGTAGATGAATTCAATTCACTAGTGATTTTTGTGGGAATGTCTGAGAAAAAGGACTCCATAGCATTTGCCACTGCTTCATCCGTTTTTACCATTTTACCATTAATATTAATTTCAAAAGACCTATCTTTAAATGACGTTTTACCAGTTTCTTGATTTATAATTTTCCAGGTGGTCTTAATTTTATTGGTGGAATTTTTGATTTTATTATTAAGGAAGTTTGCTTTTGCAACATTACAAACCCTTTTAAATATTTTAGAATAATTTCTGACATAGTTTATAAATGACTGGTCTGTGGACATAGACTTTTCATAATATAAATCATATAATTTTCTTCTACTAATGTAAATACCTGGGGTAGCCCAATCACTAAATTTCTTTTTTGAGTTAATTGAAACAGTTTTTTGTTTAAATATTCTATTAAATTCTAAATTTATTTGATTAAATAGATTTTTATACATTTCATTTGCATCACCACAATATTGTAAAAAATTAAGTCTATGTTCAATATTATTTTCGAAAATCTTCATGCGACTGTCCGTTATTGGTCTAAAAGTAATTTTTGTTCCTAGATTAACATTACGGCGCTCAATAGTGATTTTCTGTCCACTATGATCTGAGTTTACACAGTTAAGTATAGATTTTTCAAGTATATTACAATTACAGAAAATGTTATCCAAGCAAGTAGCTGTAGTAGGGGTGATTCTGGTAGGTTCAAAGAAAGCATAACAAAGATTAAAAGATCTAAATAAATTAATGAACCTATTTGTATATGGACTTGATACTAGAATATTTAAATTGAAGTCCCCACAGACAACTATCTTCTTGTTGTTGCTACAAATAATATTTAGAACATTTTCCATGGCAGTTTCAAACAGATCATAGTTTCCAGAAGGGGGTCTGTATATGCATACAATTATAAACTGCTCAAATTCCACACATGAAATTTCAATAATTCGTTCAATTGAGTGCTTAATCACATCTGATCGTTCTTTATATTTAATATTGTTTTGTAACAAAATCAAGGAACCACCTCTAATGGCAGACTCTCTAGTGAATGCACTTACAATATTATAACTTTCAATACAATTTAAGAACTGATTTTTTTTTAGCCAATGTTCTGTGAGACATAATACATGTATATTTAGACTCTGTAAGAATAAAGAAATTTCTAGTTCCTTTCCAGATAAGCCTTGAATATTTTGGTGAACTATTTTAAGTGAGCTATTGCCAGAGGTGTCCTCTGTTGTCTTACTAATTAATTTAAATATTGATTTTGTGTTGAGCTTATCTGTGAGTCAAAGTTAGTTTGCTCAACAGGAGCAATTGTTATGTTATTATAACTAATTTGCTCAAAAGGAGCACTGTCAGAACTACAATGCTGTATAGGGGCATTGTCACACCGAGATAGCCCAATAGAGGCAATGTCAAAATAAGGTTGCTCAATAGGAGCTGTCCGTACAGCCAAATTCTTGGCTGAAGTTAATAAAGAAAAGCTTAGCAATTTTGCTAATTGTTTTTTAAAATAATTTGATAGAAAAATTCTATCCCTTGTCAAATAAAATTTTTTGTACCTATTGTTGCATGTCAATTTATTTATGTCAATAACATGTATTTTGTCTTCATAATATGACATAGTATCTAATTTTATGTTTAATCTATATCTAATTTCATTTTCTATCTGTGGCAAACTATCGCAATATGGAAATGTAAACATTACAATTCTTTTTACATTTAATTTTAGTAGGTACTCATAATACTTTTGTAATAATCTTTTGTTTACATTATCCCTATTTCCTATGAATAAAATTAAGTTGTCATTACTATTAAAGTTGTATTTAGTAACTTTTTCTATAATGTCATGAAAACAAGAACCTGGCATACAGTAATTTGTTACACTTTGCCCCAACTTATTCATTAATAATAGGCCCAAATCCTTTCCAATTTCATCACTAAATATTACATAACTGTCTTTTATTTTTATCGAAGAACTGTTTTCATTTGTGCTTGTAATTGACTGGCTGAGTTGTTCAGAGATCGACGGTTCACACACTGACATAGACCATTCAAGTTGTTCCAAAGCAAGCAGGCCAGGAGCCGTGGAAGAACTTTTTAAATCACTGGATTCCTCAAACTTTGAGTTGTTGTTTATAAGGTGATTGCGAGTCAATGTGTAATCCCTCATCCCCCTTTTTGGTGAATTATATTTCTCAGATAATATAGTTAATGATTCCTGTAGAAAACTAATTTTCTTATTTAATGACATTACATTATTTTCATATATTTCTTGATTTTGCTTAATCACATTCGAATATGACTCCAGTTTATTTAGTAACGTTATGCGCTCCCTATTATATTTTAAGTTTTTATGAAAACAGTTTTGTTTCTTAATTAATGTCTTAGTCTTCTTAATAAATTTATTTAATTTTAAATATTTTTTTAACTTATTTCTGCTGCATTCAACCTTTACCGCTGTGTCAGATGTGTTGATTGAGTCATTGCAAGTTAAGTTAAAAGACACCGCAGGATTTATGTTGTATGCAGCAGAAACCATTTCCGGGGCATTACTAACTAGCTCCTCGAATAGACTTTGGTTCTGTGAGGCCGTCCAATTTAATTTGTCAGTTTCTAATGTATTAATATGGCTATTTGCCTCTTGTAAGCATTGCTCCAATTCAGTTATGCGCCTGAGGGCCTGCTCATACTCACAACTGCATTGGTCGAACCGGTCTACTACAGATTGCAACTTGTTCTTTTCGTCCGTAACTATTACACTTTGAGTATGCAACTCAGCCATTTCCTTCTTAAGTTTGTTATTATTATCTAGCGCATCTAACAGATCCTTCTCACTGTCATCCCTTTCCCTAAGCAGTTGTTCAACTAACTCCTTGGAAGCCTTTAATTCCTGCAAAACCAGGTGGTACTCCTCCTGGCGAGCTAAGGCCTTACGAGTCAACATCATGGGATAATTGTAATGTAAGCAAAATCGATAAATATTACCCAAGAAGTAGTTTGATCAACAAAAAAAGTGGGGTTACTTATGTCAAATAACCAACACTTTTAACGACAAAATGTAAATGTTCAATATGAAACTACAAGGAATTAATTATCTACTTTTTCTAAATAAATTAAAATAAGCTTTTACTCACGTGAAAGGGAAAACATTGATTACTTTTATACTTTGTTGTGACAATTCAAATTGTATGAATCACTAACCGGTCACCAGTACACAAGTTCAAATTTTATCGCAAATTACGCACAATTTGGTGTCACTAAACACTAATACACAATGCCAATGATTTAATATCATTTATATTTAGTGATAAGTGGAAATGGGGCCGTAATTATTATTTATTTTTCAAATAAATATACGGAGCTAATTATAACAGCTGTTTACGCTAGTGTTGCCACAGAGAAAAAAAAAAACGTAGTTTTGCTGACCCGTTAGTCGCCTTCTACGATACTCATTGGAGGATATGGGGTGATGCTATTCTGCTCTGCCAGCATCACGCGGCCATTTTCGAATACATATTCTCGAGTTCATACTCTCGAATACATTTCGTAATTCGCGTCTGTTAATATGACTGTATGAAAGGAATAATACATAAAATGAATGTGAAAATGAAAAAAAAAAATATTAACACACGTGTGTACGTGAAACGGTCTCGTCTATCTATCTCGCTCTTATATACTCGTTAGTATGCTCTTTCTCTCTAATATTGCCGATCTACATTTTCCTGTATCTATGATAATAATATATTCAAATTTCTCACGATTTACAAAAAAAAATGTGAGCTACTAAACAAAGCATAATAATATGAGTTTACCTCATTTTATTTTTATTAGGTACGGTCAGAAGCAATAATATCTCACCACATTTGACCGTTTGTGACTCTTATTGCATGGGAAATAAAGACGAAGAACTGTCAATAGTGTTTATATAATATTATTGCTTGTGACTGTACATTCACAACTCAAGAACGGAGAAAACCGCATGTAAGTCCATGTAAGTTCTCATCGTCAGTGCGTAATACAGAACGACAGATCGTCTGGGATTACACTATATATAGATAAATAAACTCAAACACAATAATATCCTTTTTAGTGAAACGGATTTTTGTTGGCAATTGGACTAAAATAACTCTAACTTTCGCTCTAGTGAGGTGGAATATGAAACTTCATCTGAATATCACAACAAGTTTAAAAATGTTCTATGAAAATATTAACATACCTAAGATTTTTTTCTGGTACCTAAAGGTTTTTTGTTAATATTTTAATCTGTATTCGAAAGGTAATAATATTTAATTTATTAATTTTGAATCTAAATAACATTACTGATCGTGATGTTATAAAGATTATAAAATGACCGTGTCTCTTACCATAAAGCACTAAAATATACTGTTGTATGTCTACTTCTGTGGGTACCGGCTATTCCTTTATTGCGTTTTGAATTTTATATTTAAACCAAAGTGCCATAAAAACAAATATATTGTGACCGAGGTCGAAACAGAATAAGAAGAGTAAAAAACATTAAGGATAGCGCTCCAAATCTATATGTTTGTTTCATTCTGTTCTTAACCGAATCCGTGATGTAAAAGTTAATTAATTGTTAGAAGTTGTAAAACTCTTAATTTCGTCGTATTAAAAGCACCCCAAAATACTGCTGAAGGAAAAACTCTAACCGAAATTACAGCAACGATGTATTGGAAAAACATGTGATAAATATTATAAGTCTCGTGTGCCTCATTAATTAATATTGGCAGGTTTCTCTCCCGAGTGTACCTAATATCATAAGTAAATAAATGTTTGTGTCACTTGCTTAAAAATAATCATTACATATACGAAACTTATATCTATTGAATACCTAATAACACTTTATCGTCTTCATATTTTTTCTACATAAAAGCTGTTCATGATTATAAGTAGAGATGTACTGGATACCTCAGACTTGTATTGAAAGTCCTAGTTTCAACAGAAGCATATACCAATTGAGTAATCATCCATGGTAAAAAAACAATTTTCACGTCCTTTACAGAACAAAAGAAATTTGGTAGCGTTCAATTCCACTACCCGGGTCAATTTGTAAACACGCTAAAGCTTCCTCGCTTCGCCCATACCCGTACAAAGAGGGTTATAAATTGAAGGTTCGAAAAGGCGACACTCGAAGCAAAAAAGGGGAAATTTAGAAATGGACTGGACCACTTTAGGAATTGCTAATAACTGGGGTTCAGGTAATAAAATAAAGCTTTCCAATATTTAATTAGAATGAAGTATATGTCTATTATACATCAACGTTTTCTAACTAATAATAATACCGTGTAATTAAAATTGATGCGCGGACTGCAAATCGGGGAATCTAGTTTTTTCATTAGATCTTCAAACCGTAAATGATTCTACTGTCCCAATACTACTCATGGGTGTAGTAAAATGCGACTAAGAGAATTTTCACCTGACGTAACACCATCTGTCGTCATTGGTGACTCAATAATGTTAGAATAAATAGAATTGAGATCTGGTATGGGGTCGGTTGTCAGGCGCAACATGGTCTGCTATGGGTCGGGCATTCCAGGACGTTTAGGACACGAGACGTACACAGCGCGCCGTTCCCGAAACTTCCTAACAAAGGGCTGAGGGTACCGTTGGTTTTTAGTGGGTATTCCCTGGCGAGTCTTACACACGTCGCAATGTCTAGCCCACAGTTCGTGGTCCGCAAAGGATTTTCTATCGAAGAAAAGAAAGAATGGAAAAGGGATTCGGTTGTAAAACTTTCAGTCAAATCTATCTTACTAAGATGTGTGCACTTGTACGTTACTAAATGCGTAGAAGCATGGATAATAGAGGAAATGGAAGACTGAAGAAAATATGGATAGACTCATGGAGGAAAATGACAAAGTAGGGTGTGAGATGACGGCTAATCGAGAAGGGTGGAAGAAGAAGACATATTACTCCGACAGCATATAAAAATGGGAGCAGTCAACTGATGGTTTAACTATGGTTATCTGATAGGTGGAGCACTTCCAGTTCAAGCGCTACAAATTCATTGTTAATCTATACGTTTGTTAAAAACCTCTCTGAAACAAGCTTTAGAGCAATTGAGCCATTAGAAGAGTTTCCAGATGAAAAATCTTAATAAACAAGTTTACAGCAAATGCACATTTAGCAATGCTCGTAGCGTTCCGGAACATAAATTTATTATATTCATACTTTTTCCAAAACCTCCTCAGGCCATTTTCCATTATAACGTGTTAATGTTATGCATTAGCACCGTGAAACGTGAGTGGTCGTTGCAAGTATGATAAAATAAAAGTTTCGTTTTGCTATATTTGAGTAGATGAAAATTTTTGAATAAAAATATGGAAGCGTCCAACCACAGCTGGATTTTCAGATATATTTTCAACTTAAGTGACCCAAGGAATAATCCGTTAAGAATTTATTAGTCGACGTAGGGTATATACAGTGGACTAGCCACTCGAATTTGGAACAGCCTGAACCTCCACCTTACAGAAGACCACAGTCAAATAATACAAAAATGTGGTGTTGTATTATTGTTGATGAGCAAGGTTGCCACAGCTTCACGGGGTAGGGAAGGGAATTAGGGTTGGAAGCGTGCAAGTGTCACGTTAGGGTTGCAAGTGTCTATAGGCTGCTTACCACCAGGCAGGTCGTATACTTGTTCGCCAACCAATGGACATAAAAAATAAGAAATTACAACTATACCTGATAGTTATTTCCGCCAATGAGGAACTGCAGTTTGCAGTAATAAGGACTACACTGAAAAGGTATTTTAATATAATACGGCCAATATAGCCGAAATCTCAAGTATTTGATGACTATTGCTGTTAGCCGTAGAAAAGGATACCACATTATTTGACCCGGACTGACCGGCCACCTACAGCGTCACCGACATCGGTGGACACATAAATTACTATGAAATCGTATGCGATTCTAATAAACCGGCTGGCATCGCTTTGTAATACTAATCACTACACAGTGAACTGCCGATATGCCTTTTAGAAATAAGACTACTCTTTACCAGACCTACGCTAGCTTCTTATCGATCCCTCTCCGTTACGGCACACCTGAGCCGGGTTGAGGTTGAATCCATTAAAGGCATTCTTGGGTCGGCCGCTCTCTTCAGGCTCGAATCCTGTGGAGACATTAGAGTGAAAATTTCTCACAGAAGATACCTGTCGACGCTACGGGAAGTTCAACCTACACACTAGAAGACCAATCCCTCAGTGGTCAGGATCAGGGGTGGAGCTTTTTGCTTTCACTTTTGTTTTTATCATTACTTAACACCAGGAGAGATGAAAGCCATGGATCTGTCAAGGATCAAAATAAGCGTCCGATACTTATGGTAAGTAGTGACTTTAACATACTCACACACTGCTGCCAACTTTCACCCTATCCTGTAGGCCAAGGAGTCACCCTTTTGAATGACGCAGAATTGTAAGAAGGAAGGATCACATGTGCTTGCAGTGAATCCCATTTCTTGATTGCGCGACGTAGAAATGAGTTGCCTTTCTTCGGTCGTGTTGAAATGGTAGCCACAGCTTGTACGTGACAACGTAAGTCAACACGCGTAGTTCTTAAAAGGAAGGGAAAAGATAGGATTGGAGAAAAACCACTCCTCAGAATATCCAGTGTGGTGTAAGCGGTAGAAAGTGCTTAATGATACAACATTGTGACGCAATTAAAGAGGCTTAAGATTAGTTCTTCATCGCCGATAATGCGAGTCGCGCGAAGCTGCAACTCATCCAAAGCATTGAGTAAGTACTTGGAAGATCTATTCCAGAATATACTACAAACAAAACAGTCAAAAGGTGATGTAATTTAAATGCGTCTGCTAAGGCGTAGACGTTCAGGGCGGGCACTCTAATTTCCAGTAGTTAATCCGCCCACTCCTAAATGTCAGATTATTATAATTAGTACGGTCTAGAATTTGCTTACGAATGACTGCGGCCTTTACCAGCCTTACATCTCAAAGAGATCTCGTTCCTAAATCTAGTTCATCTAAATTACAATGGTATTAGCACAATTTACTAGAAGCAGATAATTATTGAACGTGAACGATTCTAAGAAGAAAAACCTTTATGAAGTTATTAGGAGTCCCTTTCATAGAAGCATTCACTTGTAAATTAGAAAGTAATTTAAGATAATCTTTCATAATTTTCTTTGAGCTTCCCAATTGGTTAACCAATAACCAGTGGACTGCTGTGCTTAAATAATCTAGTTACATTTATTTTATGGAATTAATTTTTAATCATTCAGAATCTTTGCGTGGCTTCTTAATCCTTGAAAAGATTCTGAATGATTTAAATTTCAACTCTATTAAAGGGTGAATAATCTATTTTTTTTTCGTTTCCTTATATAATTTTTGTAGTATTCTGTTTATATTTTCGTCTTTTTATAGCTTGAGCCCTTGACATAGTTAACGAGTGAGTAGCACTGTTTACTGGGGTATATCTATATTAATTAGGTAGGTACCTACCTAATTAATATATGTAGATTAACTAGATGACCCGGTGTACTTCGTATCACCTATTCACACGGAGTACTAAACGTCTTTGCACCTATCCTAACGACATTAAAACTCTTCCTTCGCTAAAATGGCGGAACGTCAAATGTTTGACAGGCAAGTAGGCAGAACAGTTAATATGGGAAAATGAAAATGTTGTTTTTACTATCTTCCTCGCAATTTCTCCATATTTTCTCACCGTTTAAACCTTCCCTAGACCTCCACGAACATTTCAAGACCAAGGTAAGATAAATCCGTTCAGCCGTTCTCGAGTTATAGCGTCAGGAAGGAAAACCCGACTTATTTTTATACTGGGTGTAAAAGACATGAACAGTCAAACGAGAACCATGTATTCTATACATAAAAATAAGACATATTTCACAAAAATTATTGCTGGGAAATGATTTTTATTTTATGGTGTTAAAAAATTGCAAATTGTACAGCGCAATGTAAAGGGCTCAACTCGTACGCAACTCGCAAAATCGCGATAATTTTGCCAGACGGCGGCCCCTTTCGTTATTATCCGTGCGCATCGAGTGAGCTACATTGAACGCTAACTTTTTGAAGCCATTTTTTGTTATGAAATACTAAAAAAAATGATAATGTTTCTTTGGACAATAATTAAGAAATAACGTATACAATACGTTTTCATAAAAAAATGAAAAAAAAAAATTATGACTTTGACCTTCAATAAAATCGCAACTATCAATTTCCCAGGTATAGTCTAAAGGAAAAAAAATGTTATGATGGTGAGCAGAATACATGGTTCTCGTTTGACTGTTCATGTCTTTTACACCCTGTATAGTAGATAGAGATTATTATATAAAGAGATTATTTTGAAGAATATTTTTAAACCATTGTTGTCTTCAAGTAGTGTCCGTCCATGTAGTCAATCCGTTACTGCTATCTTCAACACTCCAGTTTCATCTCACCGTTTTCTTCGAGAACTAAATGACACGTCAAAGAAAGCAGTCGCACTATTTAAAATAAACTTACTCTATCTGTCCTATAGCTAAGATAGGAAATGTTAACAATTTCTTTTCAACCTTTGTATAACAGAGAGCCCACAATGCAGAACCAACGCGCGGAAGAACCAGCCACAAACGTTCTAATGGAATGCAGTGCCAACACCCCAGTCTCGTTTACTGTGCCACTTGGGTAAACTCCAGGCCATCCTCAGCAACTACACGGCAGGTTGACGGGCTTACATTTTTCATAAGGACTCAAGAGTTGTATCTTATACTGATGATGATATTCAAACATTCATTCTGCTAAGTAAACCAAATCATGAAATATTTGTAAGTTTTATTATAACTAAAAGTTAAACAATACGTTATTTTTGTTATTGATACATATTTCAATTTGAACAGATTTAAAGTCTCAGTGAACGCTTATATACATTTTCTGGAAGAATCCTATATTCAATATTGAGATACGTGCTTATTTTGCTAGAATACGCAATTATATTTCACACAAGTTTCTGTCTTTAGTTATACGACGGATATTAATCTATAAGTTATACTTAAGCTGTTAAGTCATAAAATGATCTGCACAGGATGTTGGTAAATCTATAAGAAACACATTTCAGAGAAAGAGGGAAGAGGTTTAGTGAACCTCAAGTTTTTTTTTACGTGGAATATTTAGTCTAGTTGACTGAGAGCTATTTATTACACACTAGCTTTTGCCCGCGACTTCGTCCGCGTGGAATAGTTACTTTAGGCAGCATTTTTTGTGTAGGTACTTATTATACAAAAAACACACATACAAACTCCAGTGCACTACAGTAAATGGCATTTTTACAATCTACTATTTTAAGTTTTTCCATCCTTTGCTACTTACACGCAACCTTTCATCCCCACATGGGTCAATATTTCAAAAACGCTAGAACAATATTTGCGTTTCGTGGTTTTATCTTCGGTAATGAGGAATCGCATAAAAATTTTCATCTCATATTTCAGCTCCTTCATTCCCTTTTTCACAAAAAGGTAGTTTTTATTCCATTTCGAGGTTTAGTCTATTTTTGTACCAAATTTCAATAAATTCGGTTCAGGTAATTCACTTAGTCACGTCCACCATCTTGGATCTCAAAATGGATGCTGTATTCTGAATCCTGACTCCGAATACAGCATCCATTTTGAGACCTCCGAAAACTACAAAACTGATACCCATATCAAGTTTAAAATTCGCGTCCGCCATCTTGGATTTCAAAATGGAACCCTGTAAACCACGAAAATGATATCCATATTAATAATAAGTTAAGTAGCGTCCACCATCTTGGATCTAGAAATTGATGACGTACTTGGAATCGCGACCCCCGAAAACTACGAAATTGATACCCAAATCGCTTTTATGTTAAAAAGTCCCATCTGCCATCTTGGATCTCGACGTAGATGATAAAAAGTCCCATCTGCCATCTTGGATCCCGACGTAGATGATGTATTTGGAATCAGGACCCCCGAAAACCTCGAAAATGATACCCATATTCCTATTAAGTTAAAAAGTCACGTCCGCCATCTTGGATCTCAAAATCGATGTTTTATTCGGAGTCAGAACCCCCAAAAATCTCGAAAATGATACCCATATCGATTTTACATTAAATAGTCGCAACCGCCATCTTGGATCTCGAAATAGATGTCGTATTCGGAATCGGGACCCCTGAAATTCCCGAAAATGACACCCATATTGACATTTTGTCAAAAAGTCGCGTCCGCCATCTTGGATCTCGAAATAGATGTTTTATTCGTAATCCGGACCCCCAAAAACCACGAAAACGATACCCATATTGACATTATGTTAAAAATTCGCGTCCGCCATATTGGATCTCAAAATGGATGGTGTATTAGGAATCGGGACCTCAGAAAACCACAAAAATGACACCCATATCGATTTTATATTAAAAAGTCGCGACCGCCATCTTGGATCTCGAAATAGATGTCGTATTCGGAATCGGGACCCCTGAAAACCCCGAAAATGACACCCATATTGACATTTTGTCAAAAAGTCGCGTCCGCCATCTTGGATCTCGAAATAGAGATTTTATTCGTAATCCGGACCCCCAAAAACCACGAAAACGATACCCATATTGACATTATGTTAAAAATTCGCGTCCGCCATCTTGGATCTCAAAATGGATGGTGTATTAGGAATCGGGACCTCCGACAACCACGAAAATGATACCCATATCAATATTATATTAAAAAGTCACAACCGCCATCTTGGATTGGATTTTTATTCCTTATCAAGTGTCTAAATTCAAAGTTTCATGGTTTTATCTTTAACCATGACGAACTTCCATACAAATTTTCATCCCCAATTTCATCCCCACACGGGTCTAAATTTCAAAAATCCTAGAACTAATATTTCTTTCTTTCTTATTAAGCCCCTAATTTCAAAGTATCATGGTTTTATCTTTAACAATGACGAAGTCCCATACAAACTTTCATCCACTATTTCACCCCCATACAGGTCAAAATTTCAAAAATCTTAGAACAAATATTTCTTTCTGTCTTATTAAGTGCCTAAATTCAAAGTTTCATGGTTCTATCTTCAAAAATGACGAACTTCCATACAAAATTTCATTTCAAAATTTCAATAAAGGTTGTAAGGGTTGAAATAGGGGATTTCAAGCCTTACAACCTTTATTTCGCGATAAAAAGTAGCCTATGTCCTTCCCCGAGATCTAATCTATAGTTGTACCAATTTTCATCAAAATCGGTTCAATGGTTTAGACGTGAAAGCTTAACAGACAGACAGACAGACAGAGTTACTTTCGCATTTATAATATTAGTAAGGATTAGCACATTACGACGCCTTGACGTGCCACGTCGTGCTACGATGTCGCTATTTCACGATGCGACGTCGTATTTGAATTTCGAATAATCTGTATTGTCTCTGGAATATGATGTCACATCGTGATACACGACATGTCGTATCGTGTAAAGGTGGCGGTTCGCGTCGCGACCGCGACCGGAGACCGAGGCGAAAGACAGAGACAGGAGGACATTTTCTGCATGAACTGCGGGTCGAGACCGAGTCCACACCACATCAGTCTGTCAGAGTATCTCGATAGAGTCGATTGTGTATACTGTCTCATTAAATACTGTAATGGAACGCCACGTAGAGTTATTATCAGAGGAAGAAGATTCTTCTATGATTACTACAAAAGTAAAAAAAAAGATTAACTACGAGTATTAACGAATTATATTCAACTAGAGGCCAAGGAAGACTCTTACCCTTGTTTAAGACCCTTATTGTTATGTGATACGCAATAAAGATATTTGATTTGAAAAGATGGATCATTAATTAGCTTTCCACAGTCTTCATCAGGAAAAGCTGTTATTTTTTTATAAAAACACACGTGCATTTTGGGCGCGACACGAGAAACTACTGGTCCAGGGTGGCGACCGTCTCGTTGTCTTTGGTCGCACGCAGGAACTGCACCTGTACAAATCTAAAGAACAAGTGCCGGTGGCGGTCTCCTGTCTCTGTCTCTCGTCTCGGTCTCCGGTCGCGGTCGGGGCGCGAACCGCCGCCTTAAGAGCGCACGCCAAAGTGCAACATCCGTCGCCGTAATGTGTAACTCTACTTCACACACAGATTTAATCCCTGGACGATTATTAATATCCAGACACAATTGATTTTAATTGTGTTCTCGCGCTCCTGAGCGCGAACGGGGCTTAACGAGTTAATAATACAAGGAGATAGGCCAAGCCGGCGTTTAACTTGTGACAAGTGGCATATACTTGTCACAAGTTAAACTCCGGCTGTGGGCATACATTTCCGCTACTTCGCCTTCCGATAAAGTCAAGTGAATACGTAACTCAGCGATTTGACCGATCTCCTTTGCGGCTGTGCTTAACTTTCATCGCTTCGCAGTCCTTAAGACGCGCGCAATGAATAGTGTATATTACAGCATGCTCAACTAGAACCATGTTATGTAGTACGGCCGCTGATCGCGACACTCGGTCTTCCTATGAACTCGGCGATTCGACCGATCTCCTTAGATTGATATATCTGTGACGTCACATATCGTTACAATCACACCAGGACATCGTGATGGACCAACACTACCACATCTGAGATAAAAGGCTTAACATGACTTCCAAATCATACAAAGGGAATAAGTTGTAATATTTTTGCCAGTAGCAATTACAAAATTTTGCGTTACGTAGACTATTGCACACGAATAGTATAGAGTAAGTTGCTCTGGTAAACCGTGGGCTATTAAGTCAACTTATATTTCACCCAAATCTTTTCTAAAATATTAGTTTGCTTCAGTAGCCCCTTCCAGTATAACGTAGATACAAACGATGACACGCCCGAATACATTAGTTTTTAAATCGAATCGTAGTAGTACGTAGCACTAACGACTTGAATGAAAATTATTTATAATTTCAGTATGGGACCGATTACAAAAAAAATCCCTGTAGACAAAATTATATATGATATTGAAAATTACTCCCAAATTTTCTTCTACACGCCCACGCTCACACGTACCATTTATTTAATAATATAGTTTAAATTACTATTTAATATGGAAGTTCAACCGTTAAGTAGGTATTAATTAGTAGTTTCTAATGATACTTAATTTGGGTAAGATAATTGGTGTGGGCGTAGAATAGAATGCGGTCAAATCTAATTATAATGGTTTCCATGTTATACCATTCTGGGTGTTATCTATAAAGAGAGCATATTTTAATGTCTGTTTGGTAAATGTATAAATTTTCAAGTCTAATCCGACTGTTGTGAGATGTACCGTACAATTAACTGTAACACTTATAAATACATTCACTTGATTAGAATAATATTTCGTTATTAGACTTCTTCTAATGGTATAAAATAATGAGTTCCAGTCAGATAATCTGTGTCCAGGACAACGACACTATATTATAAGCGGCAAATGTTTAACTTTATAGTAAAATAATAAAGCTACTATTAACCTAAAAATAGGAATTGAACACCAAAATTAGTAATTAAGTTATCACCAAAATGTCACCATATTTATAGCAGACTTTAAGAATGTGGTTTTTTATAAATTTAATTTTTACCTAACCAAACAAGATTTGCTGATAATTTACTAAAATTTTCCTTATTCTTAAGAAATCGCTTTTAGAAATAAGGTCGCCCTTTGTACAAAACTGTTGTTTTAGTGTTATCTTCTGTATTTTTTATAACTGGTTGATGTACAATAAAGTAATATTCTATTCTATTCTATTCCTTTTTTGTGGTCATAATATTTGTTCTACATATAAATTGATTAATAAGAGTAAGTTCTGGTGGCTGCTTACTACCAGGCAGCTTGTATGCTTGTCTACCAACCTCATAACATAATAACTGAAATTGAATAGTGTATCAGAAAAATCATCAATTTCGTGGGTACTAGACCTAATATTAGAGGCTATACTAACACTTTCTTTGCCACAATTGATTGATTGATTGTTCAACATCGGGTGTAGTAAGCACATTATAACTTTATTGTATCCCACTACTGCTAGGTGAGATATAACAGAAACTATGGAGCATTAATCAAGCCAGTCCGAGCTAGTCTCCGCCAATAAGGTTGTATATAACTCAACGAATCTAATTTGGCCTGCCCGACCCCAGCGCGGAAGGGTTTAAATGTATTATACCCAATGTTAATATTGCAGGTACACCTTATTGTTTGCAGGGTTGATATTAGTGGTAATAACGTTAGGTGTAAATTTAGTTCGGCAGATATCATGCGTGATGATATAAATTGCGGGGATTACTTACAGGTGAGGGAATATTGCTGGCCAATTCTTTGCTGTGTAGCAGACCTTTCGAGAAACGAGGTAATGAAGTGGCAGGCATATATTAATTAATATTTACAAATCATTCTTAAGTAAGTCCATCTGTCGGCTGACGAGATGATGATGATGATGTCGGATCATTCTCTTTATTTTAATTAAAAAGTCAAACAAATGAATCTGTTTCACCTGATGACAAGCAGAAGTGGATTCCAAATGCGAAGATAGATACTGTGAGACATAAACCCCCACGCAGGCCACCCTCCTTGTGCACCAATTGCTGGCCAGCAGCCCACAGGGGCTACCGACTAACGCTAGCCCCTACCCGTGGCCGTGGACACCGGGAGCAGCCATCGGACCGCACCCCGGGGACTTCCGGCGTGGTCGTGGTCCTGAAAAGGGCCGTCCGAAACTAGCCGTGGTGGGAAAACAAAAACAACTCGACGATGGCATGTTACTTCAAATGCCAAGGGACACTTGACATCAAAAGCCACACACCCGCCGAGAAAATTTCCCTACCACGTTACCAGGGTCCGCCACGAGGAGGCTTCCGGACGTGGACCCCACCCTCGCCTTGTCGACCTGCAAGGTGTATCTTCACGCCTCTTTTGAATGACTCAGTATTGTAAGAAGGATCCCAGCTCCCGATTGAGTTCAATGACGAGATTATCATGACTATCCACGGTTTCCGCTCGTCCAGCCATTACGTGCCCGAAATAGCCCGCATGTACTGTACCAATGGATGCTCCCAAGAGGAATCATATCATTGAAATCAGTTCATTGAAGGAGTCAATTCATGAAAGGTCATTCAAAGGGTACCTAGTTCACCGTACAGATGCCATGTCAATCGGGTTGCAGAAAGGGGCCACGAGCAGTTCCCCAGACTTCACACCAGCACTCATCCTGGATATTCTCTCTCTCCGCTCTCTCTCTCTGCTCTGTAATATATTTGGTACAATTCCACGAGTGTCGCTTTAGATACACTTTTCAGTACTTCACTTACGCAACTTCTAGTGAAACTGCGGTCTTATAAAAACAAAATCTAATTTGTTATGTAAATTCTTCTGTTGTCTGAAACTCATAGTATAAGTTCTTATAGATATTTTGTTAAAACACTTGTTTTAAAATAATTAAAATCAACAAAAACAATATAAAAATTATTTTTAATGAATCAATTTCCAAGACGCTTCTTCAAAAAAAGAAGCTTAAAAAAATCGAGTGGCAAAAAACTAGAACTGTATTGAATTTCTCTAATAATATTCGCAAAGAATAGCTTTACAAAAGCCTCCAATTGTCCGCTTTAATAGCTGGATTACAATTGCCCTCACAACCAGCCAACCGTTGAATTCAGTTCAATAGTTACCGAATTTCCTTACCGTGCTTCGTATCCTAATCCAATACCATAGCATATTCCCGGTAACATACATACCTATACAACTATGTACTGATAATCACTTAACTATACGTGGAAGCATAAATTCTGAGAAGCCGAGCATAGTTGGGCGTCACATAAATTTCCCGCCAAACACCTTGACGGCACGTATCGGCATCTCAGCTGAGAGATTCAACATGATCGAACTCCTTGGAGATACTGAAATACTTATAAGTTTGTAGCGTCTAAAATGTTAACTATAATAGGTAAAGGCGAAAGAGCAAGATTAGACGCACTAAAATTATTATATCTTAATAGATATGAATTTTAAATTACATTAATAGTGTTGGTATTTCTGAATTCTAGAATCGTATAAATTACAAAACGACACGTATAATTTTGAAATTATTTGACTTTTTATAGTACCTATTTCATTAATATCTGAGCGCTCCCGTCTTGACGCACGCAGCGATAAATATATACGTATATCTCATCATCATCATCAACCCGTGTTCGTCCACTGCTGGACATAGGTCTCCCCTAATGCACGCCACTGCTCCCGATTTTCGGCCACTCACATCCAGCCCACTCCAGCCAGCCTACGTGTATCATCATCCCATCTTGTCGCAGGTCATCCTATACTACGTTTACCGAGTCGCAGTCTCCACTCAAAAACTTTACGGCTCCAACGGCCGTCAGTTCTGCGGCTAATGTGACTAGCCTACTGCCACTTCAGTATGCTAATTCGGTCAGCTATGTCGGTGACTCTGGTTCTCTGTCGGATTACATCATTTCTGATGCGGTCCTTCAGAGATACTCCGAGCATAGCCCTTTCCATAGCTCTCTGAGTGACTTTAAACTGGTGGACTAGTCCAGCCAGGTGAGTGTCCACGTCTCGGCGCCGTATGTCATAACTGGGAGGACGCACTGGTCGAAGACTTTCGACTTGAGACATTGAGGGATGGGTGACGAGATGGGTACGTATATATCTGTTGTAGGGTAATTGTTGATCAAGGCCGATCGCGAACTGCCTGGGTATATCTGGCCGCTTATTACATCCGTATGTATTACAGACCCATGTGTCCTATCAGTGAGTCGAATAATATCAGTCCTCTCCTTGTCATTAAAAGAGGCTTAGGCAGTAGACGGAGTATAAGTTTAAAAGATTATTTCATGATGTGCATAATATAAAATTGAGCAGATATTGGACACAGGGATATAAACGATGGCCAATCCAAATTATGGCATTTAGCTAAACGATTTTGACTCACAGGTTCTACAAAATTGGAAGAACATTATCTATTGATATTTACAGTCCCCAATGTTGATGCAGTTGCCTTATGAGGGGTCGTCTCAAACCTATACTTGGACCCAGGCCTGTTCGTGATTCAGCTCTCTGCGACACGGCACAACCACGGAATGCTTTTCGACTGTTAATTTACCAACATTATATTACCAAATTAAAAATATTTTATTTATACTGTTGTCCACCTTTTCTTGTTCATAAACTGAAAAAAGATTTCATGCGCAATTGTATCAATCAAAACTATTTTTTTGGTCTAACTAAATTCTGTTCAAGTTGTCACGAAACATTAACAATTCTAGATATTAATTGCAAACTTTGGTATTATAAAGAGGCTCTTAGTAAGACATTCTCAATTCTAAAGCCACTCACGCTATTTATTTAGTACTACGAGAACATGTTCAACCTTTATCCCATCTGCAGAAATGAGAACGCACGCTTCTAGGCTAAATGTGTATTATGTTTCTTTAAGTATGTCTGCTCGAATCTTTTACGAACGGTAATTATCTGAAGATTTATGTGTCAAATGATTGTGCTTAAATATAATAAGTACCTCACAATCTAATATATTATACTTATTCTTTGTGGCGATGGATGGATCAGTTTACCTGTGACGTCATCTAACTCATTTCATCTAACTCACTTCATCGTAGATAACCAAATTTGATAACTGGTTATATTAACCAATATACGAAACCTAGACGCAAATTGATAATGCTAAAGTATGGATAAGCGGTCTCTGACGCGGCAACGTTCAATATCTCCTCTTCAACAGATGCGAAGCCAAAAATTACGTCCTATGATGGTACCTAATTCGGTACGGAGTAGAATCTAAGAACCTTATTGCTAGGTTTAACGCTAACAATGAAAATGTAAATAAAATTATTCAATGCCAAGCACTTTCATCTTGGTTTTGGTGAAATGGCGCACACTATGTGCGCCGATCCCAAAACGCCCCCCATAAGGGCTTAGGAGGGTACCGGTGGGTTTTAGCGGAGCAGGACCGGCGCTGTTCCGCGCCGGTGAGTCCCGCTCACGCCGTACGCCCAGCCAGCGTGCGGTATGGTCCGTAAATGGATTTCCCATCGTCACAAAAAAAGCACTTTTATCTATAGTACTTTAATGTAATCAATATCTTTATTAATTATAGCTACGTAACACAATATAGACATAAGTGACACGCACGTTTGTGTGTGTTACTTGCCGCCTTATACGCCCATGTTTGTTAGAGAGGCCTAACAAACATGGGCGGATAATTCACAGTTGTTCCTTTCCCTCAGACAGTAATAACAATAAGAAAAGTTGAGCGAGCAATATTGTGACCAAGCGACAGATGTGTCTCTAATCTTATAAGTTAATATCAACACGAGTATCGGCTTATTACACATTATACGGAATCTGGGCATTCCTGGAACTTTAGTTTAGCAGGGAGTGCTATTTTCTCCCAATGCCATCACAATTTTATGTCAGTAAGGATTTTTCGGGGAATATAGGTTGAGTAGGTTTATTTAATATTGTATACTTACTGTATTCTTTTTCCGGAACAATAATAATTAGTGTTTACTTGATATTGTTATTCAGCAAACGTTGTTATACTGTTTCTTGTGTAGGTAGAGATCAAATTATGAATGATTTGATTAATTTTATTTCGAAGAAAGAGGAATATTATAAAATTTAAAAGCCCAAAACACTTTTGTGAAAAGTGTTACGAAACGTCGGGCAATAATAACAAAATGTAAAATCTAATTACACGCGAGTTAAATCCGTAAAAGTTGTTTCATTTATAATGTGTAGTGCTCGTGAAAATCTAAGATAACATTAAAAGGAATATTGTTATAGATGCTGTATGTATTAAAGATAAACATACATAATAAGTTAGATTAATGCTAACATAAATGGAACTTTGTGTCATTTTTCGTAACCCAGATAAAACTGAAATAGGTTTTTTATTTTTAAGAAGAGCTGGTATTCAATTCTGGTGACGTTATTTTTTATTTTGAATCTTATAATTTACTAACTTTTGCCTGCGGATTCGTACGCATGGAATAGTTACTTTACTAGTCATATACACATGTTTCCAATAATTATACGTATAACCATAGACAAATTTGTTTGAATTTCTATACGAACTGTCAGCTCCTATTTCATCCCCATGTAGGGCAATATTTCAAAAACGCTTTAGAAAATATTTATATCTTATCAAATGCCTAAATTCTAAGTTTCATAGTTTTATTTAAGATAATGAAGAAAATTCCCCATGTTTATTTTCTGACTTTTCCACACAATTTCCCCCTTTTATGGGGTGAATTTTGAAAAACCTGATACATGTCTTTATTCATTTATAGATAGGAGTACTCCTGTGAAATTTAGAATAAAATAGTTTAATCTTGTTGCCTTTTACAAACTTTCATTTCCCATTTCACCCCTTAGTTGTTGAATTGCAAAAAATCCGTCTTAACCCTTGTCTACATCATACAAGGAACCTATGAGAAAAATTTGAGCCATCTAGGTCCAAAGGCATGGCCTGGGCGTTGATCAATCAGTCAGTGAATCAGGACTTTAACTTTTAGCCCGACTGCGGCGACGACAAAAGAAAGAGTTATGATTTTAGCAGTCAAAAGCAATTGTAGCTTCAAATTTCATACCCGCAAAGATACCTTACAAATTTAATTCACTCAAAATCTTAGCCACGTATCCAGCATACACACCACCCCAAAATCTACACCGGTTTTATCAGAGGGGTTACATAAAGGATTTCGCTAAGTTCATTTAATGCGAACAGACAAATAGGTTGCTAAGCAACAGGACAACTTTGCTTGTAATTCAGAACGAGGTACTGGGTTCGGCAACACCATTTGCGCGACTGTCTCACTGATTAGACTTGTACGGTAGCAGTGATACAAGCTTTGACAGACATTAAAAACCCGCTACAGAGCACCTTTAGATATTTGTTTCTAAGTTGGGAAAGTTTGGTGAATTTGTCTTATAGGAATTCTTTTTTGAAATAAATTATTCTAAAACATGTTTTTAACTTCGTTTTTGTAGCAAAAAGTTTTTATTCTTTTTATAGAAAAAAAGAAAATGTAAAAAATACATAATAGTTTCGATTGTCTTTTGTTTGTTATGATAATTTTGTACATTAAAATACGGCTCTTCTATTTCATGTTCCTATTTTGAGGCCCTGCACGATCCATACTTTCAGGTGTGGCTTACATCTATTGTGATCAATGGTTATCAAAAGCTTAGCTATACTCTTTTGAGGTACTAGAAGAATTATAGTATATACGCACGCATGTAGACATATATCTCTCTCCCGGCTCCAACGTCCTAGAGACTAGAACAACGATCGGTAAAACTACGATAATAGTCAGAAGTGCGTTTCATAACGATCGCAAAAGTAAAGTAACTAAGGGCATGGCTGGCATTCAAGTGGGTGACTAAAATATTTTCGATACGATTTTTCTGTGCGCTTCGGAAGGTATGTTAAGTTTTTGGTCCCAGTTGATCTCCGAAGATGAGTTGTAAAAAATTGAGAAGTGACTTTTTATAATTTCCCATACATTCCATTGACAATTTACCATGTATGTCTTATACATGGTAAATTGTCATATGTCGAAGGAGGCAGCAGAACGGGCGCGAGAGAGCGACCCTCTTGCAGCCCCAAACCGCCGGAAGCGTACGGGAAGGCGGAGAAGGCTGTTCACGACGCTCCAGCTACCGTAGTCGGGGCGGCAGGTGATGGGATAGGGCCCCAACGCTTGCCAATATGCCCTCGTGAGTAAGAGGGCATTCAAGATCCCTAGAATGCCCTCTTTACCCCAAGAGTGGGAGTAGAGGCCTGTTGAGCCAACCGCAGATGGTCCGTGCGGATGAATAAACGTTCCCGCGCAACCGCCGATATGCGGAGACAAGGGATCCGACAGTTTTTAGTGGGTATGCCAACCTTTAGGGTTAGTGACTCTCACATAACCCTGGTGGGGCCCTATTCCCGCTGCGGTTACGCATAAAACGTTTTCTGTCGATATAAAAAAAAGGATGCAGGTTCTCGCTTTTTATGCCATGTACCTAACAAAATATATATAAAAAAGGAAAATATGCTGGAATTATGTATTAACACCTTGTTGCAATGTCTCAACGTGTTTAAACATACCTACAATCTAGACTCCTCCATAAATTATGTCTTGGATAAGCGCATGGTGTAAATTACTCTAGAAAACTGGATGCGAGTTGTTTCTTCATAACGTTTAGGTGGCTTTTTTATTTCGGGAATATAAAGCAAAATGAAATGCTAACACACTGCAATGTTCACTTTATTCTCACTGCATAAGGATTGTATTTGTTCACTTAACACCTTTCAACACGTTAGTTGTCGTCCTAAGAGATAAAATCAGACATATGGGCGTTTAAGAACACGATGCCAGTTGCAAGAAATTGCATGCAATTTGAGGTACATTACGGTCCATGGTCCTGTAATATTATAGTTGATATTGTTATTAAATAATGTGCCACGATGACATATAAGGACATCGGGTCCACTGTTTTCATAATAAATAGAGCATGTACTTTTAAAATTGTCTTTATTTTTGCCGCCAACGTCGTCATGGTGGAGTGATCAGTATATAGCCTACACATCAAGCGGTCCGGGTTCGAATCCTGGTAGCGGCAAATATTTGAGTGACAAACACGAATATTGTTTGGAAGTCATAGATGTTTTGTTTACAGATTTATTTAAGTTCATTGATATAAATATCTAAAATTATAATGTATATTAGAAATAATTATGTCCGTTATCTAGTATTCATTGTTGGAGGTTTTATACCAAATATCCAAGTCACAGACACGTTTGACATACGAACGATTAATTGTGTATGTCACTCTTTATTTTGTTCTTATGTTATCAAGTTTTGTAGTTTTCTTCTATTTTATATTTTCATATCAATATACTCTATTTACCTTTATACGGCATTTTACTATCATCACATTCATAACACAAGTTACTTAGAGCTAGATAATTGGTGTAAGCGTGGAAATATGTTATATTACATAACATCAATGATTTATATATACAGACACGAGGATATGGTATTATCGCGTCAATAGTGAGGTGTTAAAATTTGGGGCATTTGTGTAATTTGTATCTTTCTCTCATATATGCGTTAGTATGCTATGTCTTTTTAACCGACTTCAAAAAAGGAGGAGGTTCTCAATTCGACAGACTTTTTTAGTTTTTGAGTTTTTGAGTTATCCCTAATAATTCCTATTTAATTGACATCGATGATATCGTAATATTATCACTTGTGGGTCTAAAAGATCTCGAGATAGTTTCCTGACAATGTGTATACTTAAAACACTAAAATAAAAAGAAAAAAAATATTTTTAAATAAAAAAAGCCGCCTTCAAAACTAAAATCGGAGAAATAAAAATTTTGTTTATAAAAATCTAAATATTTTTTGAGTTCGGCGCTAACCTCAATATTTGGAATAAACGTTTATTATATTTGGGACCGAACTCGAACAAAATTTTTTAAATTTCTCTGTTTTTAGTTTTAATATAATATTTTTTTAACATTGCCCAAGTACTGTTCCTATTATCTATGATATATGCCAACTATGCTTTTTTGAAGTCGGTGCTAATCTCAAAAATTGGAATAAATGTTGTCACTTTTCTTTGGCACCGACCTCAACAAATCATAATCCTACTAGGTAATATTATTTATAAAGGTGAAAATTTGTATAGATTTATGTGTGTTTGTTACGATTTTAATGAAATTTTACAGTACTATATCTCTTAGATCAGAATAACATAAGGCTATAATTGTTATCCGACATTAACCCGAGCGAACCTGCGGGCGGCCACTAGTTACATTAATACTTTTAGTTTTTTTATTCATTTAAATATTTATGTCACATGTCAGTCAAATGACAAGAACATTTTTTTTTCAAGAAATCATTCAACTGAGGATTCCTTTTGACCCACAAAATTGTGCCTAAGAGTCCTCTATGTTTTGGTAATATGGAGTAAATTATAAAATCTTAGAACTAATCCCAACAAAAATAAATAATGGCGCGAAAAAGTCTCTAACTTTTTCCTATAATAAATAGAGATTAAATCCGGGAAAATTTCTACGGAGTTTCGACATAACCGTAAATAATTACCGTGACACATGTCATGTTTATCAAAGCATATATTTTAATAAGCACGTTTCTTCAGAAATCCAAGCTTAATAAGTACTGGTAATTGTGTTTACATGTTGTAAGGATATAATTAAGTGTCATACCAAAAGAATGTTTTCGTTCTAAAAAGAATTGTTGACACATGCCTAACGATTGTTAACGGTTCCAAAAATAGATGTTTAGTAGGCGTTAAATTTGTTTGAGATGGAAGTTCTTAGTTTCTATGTGACTTGATAATACAGTCACCATCATAAATTAATTAATACTGTAGTTCTGCATGCATTTAATACATAATCGTGGAAACTATTACGAGCGCTGACGTTGATATGTCTTCGTACTGAGCCTTTTTTAACCGATTTCAAAAAAGGAAGAGGTTATCAATTCAACTGTATGTTTTTTTTATGTTTGTTACCTCAGAACTCGTTATTGGGTGGACCGATTTCGAAGATTCTTTCAACCTTTGGAAGCTAGTGCTTGTCATGGGGTCCCATTTAAATTTGATCGCCATCTGACGAGTAGTTTTTGGGCTATCCCTAATAATGCCTATTTTATTGACATCGATAATATCGTAATTTATCACTTGTGTGTCTAAAAGATCTAGAGATAGTTTCCTGAAATTTTTTATACTTAAAACACTAAAAAGCAAAACATAAATTATTTTTTAATTAAAAAGCCGTTATTTTGTTTAAAAAATAGATATTTTTTTGAGGTCTGTGCCAGCCTCAAACATTTTTATATTTTTATAAACAAAATTATAATTTTCTGTTTTTAGTTTTGAAGTCGGTTTATTTATTTAAAAATGTTTTTTTTTATATTTAGTTGGCAGACAAGCATATAGCCTCCTTGGTAACCACATCATCATCATCATGAACAGCTCATATAATGTCCCCACCGAGGGGCTTGAGCCTACCCCACATTAGGGGCGATTAGGCCTTAGTCAACCACGCTGGCCAAGTGCGGGTTGGTCGACTTCACCCACAACCTAAGAATTTCTTCATAGGTGTGTGCATGTTTCCTCATGATGTTTTCCTTCACCGTAAAAGCGTCGATTAAACGTACACATGAATTCAAAATTTGAAAACAAATTGGTACGTGGCGGGGATCGAACCAGTGCTTCCCGGGTGGGAGACGTTGCTCTTACGCACTACGCCACCGACGCTTCCTGCACCACAACAACACCACATGACAGCGACCAATAGTGGTCAAGCAGGGATATCGTCTGTGCTGCATTTTGCAGTAAAGTTGTGGCAACCACAAAATATCAATGTACTTTGTGATTTTTAGGTGGCCAGCTGTTAGTGCACAGTGTCACTGGTGGTACCGACGACTCAGTGTCATTGTCATCGTCATAACAGCCTTTTTAATTCGACCCACTGCTGGGACGCAAGGCCTCTCCTTGTCATCGAAGGAGGTTTAGACCTTGTCCAGAAGAGCGAATTCGCCGCGAATAAATTTCGCGACAGCTTGCTGAGTAACTTTTTTTCCATTTTTGGAATTGTAATTGATAGACAAGACGAAACATTTCGATTCGGTATGTCATTGCCGGTTGGACATACTGATAAACATAGACAAAAAAGTAACAATATTTGAATTAAAATATTTTTGTTACCTTTATTACACCTTAATATAATTACGTAAGCTCTAAATTCTATCGGAGCTTAAAATGCAGCCATAGCGTACCTAACAATATGCAAAGTAAAGACTTAAAAAGTTCATTTCCCAGTAGCCAACAGAGGAAGCTTGATATAACCTATAAATATTTTCTATTCAAGGCAATCTGCAGAGAGCTCATTCATTCATTTCGTATTCAGCCCGTTTAATTGAGTCCGCCTTGCATTCACGATGCAAGCGCGTCTTGCGCTAGTAAAACAACAAGCCGTGATTGGCGGCAGGTTCATTATCTTCGGGGTGTTAATGCAGCTCTATAGAGGGTGCTTTATAACAATGTAAGAGTGGGTAACACCGCCTTGTAGTGCGGAGAAAATGTTAGTTGAGGTAAAATAATAGTTTGAACCTGTGCTTCTATATTTATTTCACTTGTAAGTCTTTATGCTATTGGAGGTAAGAATATTGTTTTCGCCGTTTGATATAATATTTTCTATAGAAGTTTTGATCATTTTTATTAACTTCTCCCTACGACTAACAAACTTCGCATAGCATTTCACAAGCCCCCAAAACTCACGTGAAGTTATTAAATCATAAATTTTAATTCATTTGCAAATACGGGACACACGGAACGTAGGTAGTGGATAAAGTAAAACAAGAGTCGCGACAGGTGAAACAAGCCTAATTAATTTGGGTTTGTATTATTTAATTACTCTTAATTTGCACAGTCGTGAGTTTTCTGTCACGAGAAAAAAGTGGGCACAATTCGCTCTAAGTACGACTCGTCGGCGGTTCCTTTGATGTGGACTCTTATAAGCTGGTGATTATTTTAGAAAGGATTGGACTTAACTGGTTAGCAGATTAACCTAATCTAAACCTATCTAAATAATTTCGTAGTAGTAATATGACCAGAATGTCGGGGAGAAAAGGGTGTAATAAAAGATAAAACGTATAAAAATAGAGTTGTAACAGAAAGAGAAAAAACCAGAAGAAGTTAATTATAAAAAACTATAAACTACTATAGAGGTCCGTCCTCGACAAATATTGTTACCAAATATTGTCTATTATGTTGCGGTGCTCTTCTCAGGGTCATGTCATGGTTCGGTAAACCTTAATTGTACACCCATATTACCACATGGATGCAATAAATGTTTGAGTTTGAGGTTGAATGCAGAATGAGCGACTAAAAATCCTTAATGAGCAACTAACCGCCGATTAGGGCCCCCTTTTAGTATTTTTGGTCGCTAATTCTGGAATTTTAATTGGCTCGGTTTTTTGTTTCCTTTTTTAGAAATAGGTACCTAATCGACATCTTCATTCATGCAAGCTTAGTATTAACACTAAGCTTGCATGAATGAAGATGTCGATGGATTAAAGCTGACGCCACACCGCTGACGGGACGGAATGTCAAAGTTAACGTGTGCGTGACGCTGAACATTATTGCTTGGAATTATTTTTATTTCATAAAATTATAGATCCTATTACTAAATAATCAACAGTTTTTATTTCACTTCGATGCGATACGTATTTACAAAGTTATAATACATTTAAGACTAGTATAAAACCATACACCGCTTCCAAAACAGCGTTTGCCGCCCGCTCGCGTCCGCACAAAAATTATACCTAATCCATACTTTATCATTGTATTTTTATTTATTTAAGTTGCAAGTTATTTTAATTATTAATTTAAGTTGTAACTTTGAAAGGGCGAATAAAATTTTATAAAAAAATTTTGATTCGCCCTTGCAAAGTATGTTTTAGTGATACAAAATTTGCCAGCCGCGATAATTGTTTGACTGACAAACGGTTGATTTTGAAAAAATTGCGCCACTTGTCGTTTTTGTGTTGTGGTTGGTATTTTTGTGCTTCACTTGAATAGCATCAGACTTTATATCTATTCGTTTATTAGATGCATCAACGATCATCTTTAACGCAAAACGAAATTCTACTGCACAATAACCCTAAGTTTCCTAATCAAAATTTAAATCGGGAACAAAACCCACCAACACAGCCCGCCATAATTGATCTGTCTCCAAACTAAACATTCAAAGTGGTCCCATTCAGGGCAACTCTGTCTCAATCACGGAGACTGCAACACCTCCGAAGAGCTTGCACATAATAAAGCGGTATTATGACCGCCAAACTAATCAACACAAGTAAATTGAATTTAATATTACAAGCCTCCCCGAGCGCGCTACGTAGATTATGATTCATGGTTAGCCGAATATGCTGTGGCGTCCTAATTTAGCTGATGAATTCGGTTGTCTCCGCTATTTGATTGGAGATTTAATAAACGTTTTTAAGAATTAATTACAATAATAAAATAACGAAATTTAATGAAAATGACATAGGCAATATTTTGTTCATTTTTGGTATATTCCTACAGTAATCACTAAGCCTTGAGTTCACCAATACGTATAAACCAAGCAACTAAAAGTTAACTGTTAGTTTTTTTCTTTTCTGCCATACAAAGAAATGTTAAAAACCTGCGGTTAAAATTAAATATTAATCGCTTCTTGAAGTTTTGGTAAACTCCAGTCTAAGTCACATTATTGTATTATCAGCATCCTAGATAAGAGAGTGGATGGATAGCGACTCGATTGCTGTCCAAAGTGCTAAAAGGAAAATTATTTACTAAACGGAAAGATACAATTGTTTTTTGTTTTATTTTTAACTTTGCCTATGTAATTTTTTCGACCTTGAAGCTTATGTCAGCTTGTAAACGTAATAAGTAGTGATTTGCAATGTTTAAAACTGTACAGTACCCTTAATATGAGTTTTGATAGTCGAGGTTGATCAAACGTATCGTCTCTTTTGATATATTGCCCACTGTTTCTGATAGTTTACGCTAGAGGCGCTAGTGGGCAATGTGTGAAAATTTTAGACAAAGTTCTTTGTCTAAGGTGAAAATAGACGATACGTTTTTGATCGAGCTCGAAAACTAACAAACTCATACTAGGGGTACGGAAGACTGCACGTCACAACTTTATCACCAGTAACATAAGGCTGCCAATTCATTGAAATTTGACAGTAATTGTTAGCTGATCATTGCTAAAGCCTAGCTAAAGCTAAATCACTTTATTGACAGGAACACGGAATTAGAAGTCTAGGAGCTTGCATTACTACCTTATTTTTATATTATTAAAATTTGAGCGTTGCATTTCGTAAAGATCAAGTTAAATCAACTCATCATCACCTGAAGTCGTTCTCAGTAGAAGAAGCTATTAATATAAGAGAAGAAGGAAGTGAAACCTACTTTACTGAGCTTTACAAGGCATATCTCATAAAGCCAAATAAAAAAGTCAGTCATTATAAATATGGTGAAAATTATTAAGTATTTTATTTAAAATATTATTAAACTTGATTTTATTTTATTTCAAACGTTTTAATTATACACAATTAAGAATATAAATCGCCGTAATATTGCTCGAAAGGTGTACCACTTAAAAAACAATTTTACTCATTTTAATTACCCGTTTCTATTCAAAATATTCGATTCAAATAAATGTTGCTTCTCGCCAAGCAGGAACCGATATATTGAAGGGCCTGTAATTAAATAAGCAAGGGCTAATTTAAGAGGCTCATCCTTTATTAGCGTGGTCTATTCAATGTTCCTTTTTGATTCACGTAATTAATTAGCTGATATTCCAAAACTCACGGAGAACTGAACCTATTAATTTTATGTTCTTTTTGTTTTATGATGTTCAATGTATTAGATATTATGGATACCATTTTGGGTGGAATATAACAAAATTTTACGTGGTTATATTCACAATATTATTATTAGAATACTCAAAAAGCGACTTTGCACTGAAGCGTCATCATCATCATTTCAGCTAAGAGACGCCCACTGTTGGAAATACGCCTCCCCCAAGGATCTCCAAACCGGTCGGTCCTGCGCTGCCCGCATCCAGCAGCTTCCCGCGACCTTTACTAGATCGTCAGTCCAGTCAAGGTGGACTGTAGCGTAATAATAACTAAATAATTATGTAACAAAAAAATTGCTGATTCTTTTCTTATTGATATATAGTTTGACGGCCGTCTCTGTTACATAGTGGTTCCTCATCGAAATACTAGCTAACAAACCACATATTTTGTCCCTTTCCGAAGCAGTCAACCAGATTCTTAACTCAAAAGATTCGCAACTGAGTGTCACTTTTCATGAGGCGTAGCTTCATAGACGCGTAGTCGTCATTGTACGCTTGGTGTAAGTCTGCTCAAAAATACATACATAACTACGAAACACTGTGGACGAAGCTGAAACGTCGTTCTCGCATCTTTTCTATGAAGGCAGCAAGCAGGCGCCACGTCTATAACGACGAATACACGTCTATAAACCTACGCTCCGTTGACAGTACCTACCACTTACCAGTTTCTCAACTCTGTAGATTCGCAACTAGGTGGTAGACCCATATGTAGGGTCGTCTGGGTAGGTACCACCGCCTTTCTTATTTCTGCCGTGAAGCAGTTCGCTGTGTTTCGGATTGAAGGGAAAGGTAGCCAGTGTAATTACTGGGCATGGAGGGCATATCATCTTAGTCCCCAGGATAGCAAACGCACTTGCAGTGTTAAGTAATTTACCCTTAACATTGTAAGTGTCTATGGGCGGCGGTGACCACTTAACATCAGGTGGGCCGCAAGCTTGTTTGCCATCTCGTAACATAAAAAAAAAACTAGATTCAAAACAAAAAAAAATCGGGAGTGGTCTCCCCTTAACTTTCTCGTATACCGGAAACGACTCAAAAGTTGACATAAACCTTATATTTTGATGTCATACATGCATATTAAATTTGGTTGCAATAAGTTAAAGCATACTCGAGTTATCGTGCTAACGCACATACATACGGACACACACACGTACATAATTCCAAAACAAAATATTTTTGGACTCAGGGAGGTCCAAAACGAGTAAATCCGTCAAAATCGAGGTCGAATTTTTGACAATTACAAGACTTCCTATATACTACGTACACGAGAAAGTAAAAACAGATTTTTTTCATGCAAGAAGTGGTAAATATTCTATTTGATTTTCTTCTAACATTATTTGATATCATAATGTATTCTTTAAAATGCACAGTGCAGCGTACAGAAACCGGAATTATGAGTACGAGTAAGTCCAAAAAAGACCTTTTATTTTTAGTGCAATCGGTAGTGCAAATAGTTTGAAAGGATTGTGCTCTCCAAATATAAACCAGCTTTATGTTAAACAACCTTTAAACAATATTGTGTAAAATTAAGCTACTGCCTTTATGTTATAATTTGCGTTGTGGGTGTGTAGCTAAGCCATGGCTTTGAGGCGATGCCGCCCTGTACCTCACTTATGCAGGCACAGAATTAATTTGATGATGTGGGTAAGATAATAACAGGCAGAATCAGGAACAGGATGCCGCGCGTCTCTTCTAGTGAATAATGTAATAAGAGTAACCGTTTGATGACGTCAAAATTTACACCCATAGTTACAAACATTACTTTGAGGTCTCATAGTGCGCGTGGACGCACAAAAAACCTATTCATAGACAATATTTGAGTGGAGATCGGCACTATGCGTACTTACAAATGAACGCACAAGCTAGCTAGCTATTATGGCTACATCACACACGCAACGCAAGTCAATTCAACGAAGTGAATTACGAAACAGACACGAACCAATCAAAGAGCTCTATTCAATGAAATTCACTTACAAAAAATATAGGAGTACGTAAAACTGAAAGCCAAAAGTGATGACAAAAAATTTGTCCTTGAAACTTCTTATTTACCATTTGTATCTTTCTAACCACTACAGCATACCTCAGCATACGTATTAGACGGTCAGGTGACGTGTCACGTGACCGTCTAATACGTCATATGTACATACTTACGTGATCATATTACTTGTGTAATGAGTTAGAGTGTAGGTAGGAAACGGAAACATTTAAAGGTTACTTGGGGTCAAAAAAGTTGTCTTCACCTTTTTATTGGTACTGAGGCTTTCCAGTTTTGCCTATAAATGTCATGGCGCTTACTTATTCAAGGGTCATAATATGTTGTTGTTACTGTCGTTTATTTATTGAACGGCATAGCCGTGTGATGCCGGCAGAGTAGAATAGCATCACCCCATATCCTCCAACGGGTGTTGTAGAAGGCGACTAACAGATCAGCAAAGGGGTATTGACTTATACTCCCTCCACCAATCCGCATGGGGCAAGCGTGGTGGACTATTGCCTAAACCTCCTTTGATTACAAGGCTTGTGTCCCTTCAGTGGGTCGAATTATAAAGGATGTTAAGTTATTGAACGGCTTGCCATATGGAACGCACTGAGAACTGCCTTACTTCGCATAGTATCGTTATTTTGCTCGGACAAATATTATTTGTGAAAACGGGCGTTACTGTTTTGAATTCCCATTGACGAACGAAAAGAAGAAAAGAAAGTTTGAATTATTCTCGTTTTGCTTCTTCAGCAAAAATCTTCTCGCCTCTTTTAAAACTCTACGCTGAAAGAACTGTAAATAAAACATAAGCGCTATTAGATAGTTTATTTTCCAAATATTGATTCTGCTGTGAAATAGGTTGTATTTTATTTAGGTAATTCCTTTAGTATTTAATGTAAAGATAAAGTTTACAAGTTACATCCCGAGAACTAATTTGTCTTAATTAAATAAGATCGTATTACAATATAATCTCAGTCGAAAATCTTTCCAAATTACTTGAAACTCTGAGTATTTTTCCAGTTCAATTGAAGTAAGAAGAGTCTTGTCTAATTCTTGTCTCGCTCTTCTAAAAAGAGTGTCTTATAAGATTTATGAGTTACAAATTAATGGTTAATATTGGTTAGTGATACAGTTTCCAGTTTCGTTAATGTAACTAGCAAACTATTTTTTTATTTTTATATTCAGAAATAAATAAAAAAAACAACTACTTAGGTTGTAATTTCGGTTAGGTTTAAATTCAAAATGGAGTCTATATTTTAAAGTACTGAAAATTATATTACGAAAAAATCGAATCTGTTATAAAAAGGTTCCCAAAACTAGGAAAATAACTAAATTAATAAACTGAAATAAATACGCAAACTCTGAACAAAAGTTCGTGTTCATCACATAAATATTTGCTCCTACCGGGATTTGAACCCGGGCCGCTTGATGTGTAGTCTGCGTTATTGACCACTCCACTATGACGTCGTCAATTGTGATCCCAGGTTTTCTTTGTTTGTTATTAAAATACTAGTAAACCTAGTTTTCCGAAGACATAAGTAATAGTTTTTTTTACTAAATAAGTGTCAAAATCCTCTGTCTTCCCAGGGCCTCCTCAAAAATGTCTCCATAAAAAATTCAATCAAAATCGGTCCAGTACTTTAGGAGTGAAAACGTAACAAATAACTAATATTCATTGAGCATTTATAGTATTAGTATAGTTAAGATATTACTATCACACAAGCAGAAGTTTGTTCTATATTGAACAATGCCTGCGTAACGCATTGTTGAATAACGTAACAATGACAAAGATATCTTTCCACGCCACCGAACGTCCAGTGCAGTAATTCAATCAATTAGGTAAACTTCTCCTTGACTGAACAATATTCTACGTCGATTAGATCCAACCGCTTGAAGCTGTATTAGGACAGGTTGAGTTTGGTTTGGTATCCTACAAATGTTGGAGCCGGAGTGTCGTCATACCTTGTACATATGTTCCTAACTCTTTGAGAGCTCCTCTGTAAATCTTGTTTGGATTTTGTCTGTGATTTTGATCTTGATCTTTTGCCTATAGCATTGAATTATGATCACTTGAATTCTTCAGCTAAATCACAAATTAAAACATCAAATAGGAATTGTAGAATTCGCCAAGATAAACTTTTCATATAAATTATAGTTATATCTTGAACATTTTTAATATAGCAACATTTTAAACATCTCACCAAACCGGGCACTTAAGGAGGGTTGAGACTACAAAATTATTGCTGACATTTATTCACATCAAACTTTATTAATAATAAACAGTCAAAACATTGTGATGTATGCAAAGTAACCTTTGATGCCCCATAACATAAAATGGAATAAAAAGCATAATAATGTTTTGCTGACAGTAAATCAGGTTTAGCGTCTTTTATTAACTACAAAATGGCTTTATTTGCTGTTTACTAGCGATGAGAAAAAGAAGCCTTACAAAATCCGATCCGATCTTTAATCGTGGATGAAATTTGAAAGTCCTGAAGATGATTCATGTTTGCTCATCCTCCTGATGTTTCTTTCAGATCGCATCACCGTACCCTTCTCAAACTTCCTTCTAATACTCTCCGCACTAATTTCTTTCAGGACACGTTCACTGTTCTTGCAGTCAAATTAGAATGCACTAACACCATCAGTATGCGACATTCGTTCTCTTCTAATGTTTAATCGTAAAGTAAAACAGCTCTATCTCTCCTTAACTAATGATGTTTTCCTTCAAACAGCTTTTTTATATTATTATATGTTCATATGTTGCTATGCAGCGAGAACGCAGAGTTGCGTTCTCAGCACAAATTACTTATGTAAACGTGTTTTGATTTAGGTTCTACGAATATACTATTGTCTTTATCTTAATAAGTAGTTCTCTTTTTTTTCAAATTAACTATTACTACGTGTGGCTGGTCAACTAGTTATTTAAACAAATGAATAAAAAAACTAGGGATTTTCCTTCAAATTTGATAGGTAAAATGGAAATGAAGGTCATAGTAAGAAACTTTAAAGAATAGTACTACTTGGTTCTGACTACTGACGCAGCCTCCTGAAGTAGCCGACCGTCCTACTGCATTCCATATCTCGTTCTCGCATCTCACGTCCCGGGATAACTCTGGTAATAGAACTGGCCTTATCGTCTTAGCGTCATCACTAGATTGAAGCTAGCTTTGAAGGCCACCGTGTTGATGGATAGACTTCCGGATCCTAAACAATTAGTGACATCGCGGAGCTCTTAAACTTAAATATTGAGAAATTACTTTACAAATTTGAGGTCCCACGTAGGTCTTCGCTCTGTTAAAAAGGCCCTGAAAACCACAAATACGCTACCACAAATCACCAATCATTCTTCATGAAACTCGGGAGGTCATCAAACTCATTATTCCATGTTACTAGTTTTCTTGTTTAAAATATAATGTGCATTAGAAATATAACCAAAAATAATGACCTTGTGGTTTTCTCCCGGTAGACTCAAAGTAGTTAAAATAGCCTTAGATGATAGATGCGATCGTGTCGAATAGTCTGTAACTCGTTTAACCTTTAGCAGGCCGTATCTTCGGTAAACCGTATTTGTTGCCTTGGATATTGGAACCGTGTAAGGTATAAGTTTAATACTACTATAAATACGATACCCAATGTTCTGAGAAGGATTTGGTCTGCCGAACACGAACAAATAACTGAACCTGTATGTTTAATCCGAAGTATTCTCGTTTCGGAATCGTGGAATGAGTTTTAAGAAGAACTCAATTAAGAAGAAGCAATATTGATTGTTCCTATACGAGTGTCAGCAATATTGAAACCCTGATGGAATGGCCCTGGATCTTACTACAATTGATTCTATTCACTCTATTTTGATCAGCGAGATGGTGTTACGTTTCTAAATTTCTCGTGTATTCCTAATACGAATCCATAAATTCTGTGACCGGCGGCAGTGCGACTTATAGAGAAAAGTGTACCATGACTCCAAGAAAGTATACCATGACTCCAAATAGATGATTTGACCTCTTGAGAATTTTACTCACTCCTTCGGCATCACGGCTTCGATAGTCTGTACTCTGAACTCGATTGGAAAATATCTCGACAACCTGATATTTTAGACAAATTAATACTATTGCTTTTAAGAACTGAGTCTTAATCCCTGGACGATTATTAATATCCAGACACAATTGATTTTAATTGTGTTCTCGCGCTCCTGAGCGCGAACGGGGCTTAACGAGTTAAGGAAAAATGAAAATGTACAGTTATTTATTATTTTTAGTGTTCGAGATTTCAGATTATGATCTCCACCACGACGGTAATGTAGGGATGTAATCGGGATTTTCTGTTCCCAGTATTTTAGGAGAATTTAGACTATGGTCTTCTCTTGTTCGTGTAAATTAATATCTCAGAACTTTCTAACTCGTCAATTTCAAAACTCTGACGTCACTAGTTTTTTACGACTGCTCTCCCTCAACAGTACGAGACTAACATCTAGTTTTGAAAAACTTAAGAAATGACATTACGAGGTCAGTCAGACACACAACACTTTATCTTTTTTCAGTGAGAAACAAGCAAGAAGTTTTCATAAACTGTAACCCAACTACGGAAAAAAAGGAATGAAATCGATCAAAAGTGAGGTTTACAAGGTAAAATCGGAGGAGTCGATTTTGTTGAAAACTGATAAAATATAGCATTATGTTAGTCGCACCATAATAACCAATCGATTGACATCTTATTCATCACAAGCAAATGAATAGTTCGCTACGAAGGAACATACGTAAGTACAAAATAAATATAGACTGCTAAAACATAATCCTTCTTTTAACTTCGCGTAGTCGGGTAAAAAAGAAAAACCATTGCATGAAAGTCATGCAATGGCTTGTCATAAATTAGATAAGAAGCGTGAATTTGTTTGTGATTTAATTCGACACGAATTGAAAACTGTACATAATTAAATAAAAGATGAACAACAAGAAAAAATCTTGTCAAAACCCCTTTCCTTTCTGTACCGTCCCTTAAATCCGTTCCATGATTTAGTTCGGGGATCTTTCTTTTTCTAATTAAAAATAGGTAACAGATAAAGTGTCGAAGTTGTGATAAAATTATTTTGCTTGGCGATGAAAACAAAATCAGGTAATAAAATATTGAGAAATGAACTCTGAATCTGAATAAACTAGGTCACCTTTATAAGCATGATGATAGTGTTCAATTAACTTAAGCAATAACAAGGAAACAAGAGCCTCCAGTGAACACTGCTCAGCAGATTTCTTGCAACTTTAATAATAAACAAGACTCTATTGTAATAATAATAAGGTTGCATGTCAAACAACCTTAGCAAAATAAAAACAAAAGGAACGTTGCAGAAATGGAGTGCTAAGTACCTAGAATTAATAATTATTAGCATAACAGCCGCAGGTGTGCACCGCTCTTAATGTAATATTTTGCCCCTGGAAATTATTTAACAACATTAATACCTCCATGAAACTTTAGTTGAACTAACATTTGTATTTAAGTTGTTAATTCTTGTCAAAAGGGTTTTATGTTTATGTACTGACAGATGGTTAAAACTTGTATATTATTTTGGTAAGCCAGGGTGTTAATCGCACATTGCCTGCCCTGATTCAGTCTCTTTTACCGTGCAGTTCTATAAAAACTCATCTTTTAAATGGATGGCGATCGCGACACAAAGATTACGCATTGCGCCAATATCACGTGAAAATGTATAGGTATTTAAAGTAACCGACAATTGTACAGTAGATTGAGTTTAAAATGGAATCTCTCAACACATGTTCTCGAAGAACTCGGGAGAAACTCCCTATAAAAACACGTAGTGACTGAAATGCAACACTAATAAATGTGTTATTTTATTGCAGTTTTCTGTAACGTGCTACCTCCTCCAAATGGAAGCAGCTCATATAATTTTGACTTACTTCTCTTATAACAAATAAACAGTATTTAAAATTCTTAATGGGACCGCTCAGTTTTAACTATAATATTTGCCAGTTTTAAACGTAAAAAAACTTGCCATATATCGACCTAATTTACAAACCTCAAGATTTTTACTTTCTCGTATACGTAGTATAGAGGAAGTCTTGCAATCGTGAAAAAGTTCGACCTCGACATTTTGACGGATTTACACGTTTAGGACCTCCCTGAGTCCAAAAATACCGTTTTTGGAATTATGTCTGTATGTGTGTCTGTGATTTAGCACGATAACTCGAGTATGCTTTAACTTATTGCAACCAAATTTAACATGCATGTATGACATCAAAATATAAAATTTCTATCAACTTTTGAGTCGTCGATCACGAAAGTTAAGAAACCAAGTTCGTGGTCGGTACTCGGATGGGTGACCAAAATTTAATATGCATGTATAACATCAAAATATAAGGTTTCTATCAACTTTTGAGTCGTTTCCAGTATACGAGAAAGACAAGGGGAGACCACGCCCGATTTTCCCTTTTTTATTTTCAATTTAGACAGAGCAAGACAATTAGGGAAGCTAATTTAAATCATCAGCTTACATACAATCCCACAATTATGTCAGGGCCATTTAACCGACAGCAGTTTGGTGTTAGGATCCTTAATAATGATTCATCGTTCATCATAATGAACAAAATTGACATTGCAGCACCATTCTCAGTATAAGCATTGATATTCTATTCTTAAGTACTTCATGGGTCAAAGCATATTATACTTGAACAGGATTCCTAATGACATAATAGAATTACCTTTAAATAAATTTATGATTCATGTAAAAAATACTGTTATTTCTAAAGGTATTAAATAATACTTGGAAGACAAAAATGCTTGACTGTAGGGTTCTTTGTTATATTTTTCTCAATTAGTTCATGTCATTTTACTTTACAATAATTATTTAATTTATACATTTAGTCTTAGTGACATTTATATTGTAAAATAATAATTTAAACATTTAATTTTATATACGCCGTCGTGGTGGAGTGGTCAGTATAGCTGCCTACACATCAAGCGGTCCGGGTTCGAATCCTGGTAGCGGCAAATGTTTGTATGACAAACACGAATGTTTGTTTGCGAGTCATGGTTGTTTATATATTTATTTTATATATTTAATCGACTAGGGCGAGCCCAAAAATATGCACCAATGTGTGAGTAATGCGCATGTGTGCGTGGAAAATAGTACTGCATTCTGACAGTTCCTGTCTTTTCTACGTGACTGACAGGCCGGCCTAGGCCGCTGGCATGTACGTGAAATGGTCCCGTCTATCTATCTCGCTCTAATATACGCGTTAGTATGCCATTCCTCTTTCACATTGCCGATCCACAGTTTTTTATATCTATGGCGCTACATAATATAATAATATGTGTAAGTCTGAATCTACTACAGGAGCAAGAAATGAAACAGAAAATTCAGCTACTAAAATCAGTGAAGGGCATTTAAATGATGTATCAGGAAAATTTGTATTCCATCGTTTCGTTGTTATAAAACTTAACAACATGATCAGTACACAAAATTAAACACAAAACGTGATTTACAGAGGACTTAATTACTTTACGAACTTGAATGGCAACTCAATTATATGGGAATTAATAGCAGCAATGTAAACTTAATTAAATACACACTAAAACTATTACGGTTATAAAATGCTGTTAAAATTCAGCATCACTTTGTAATTAATACAGCATTTTCACAGATTTATGACCAATGGTAGTTATTGCTTACATTTAACGTTATCCTAATTGAATTTCACATTCACATTAATTTCGAACTCTCGACATATTTTCGAATCGAAACCATAGATTATGTTTATCACGAAAGTAATAATTTACTACGTGTGGGTATGTATGTATAAGAGTTTTGTAGTGACTATGTGTTCATTTGTTCCTTTGTTTCAAATGCCAGGGTTGACGTGTGATACAGTCTTCTTCTTGCATCAGATTGGATTGAAAATAATACGTCGGTCACTAATTCGAGTAACAGCAACGCGAATGTTTATATGGGTAATATACAATATGACACATGAATATCAATGTGCTTGTGTGATAATAAAAAGAATTTGGTTCAAAACATTTCCAGCATTGTTGTCAGTCTTTCATCGCTATAAAGATTAGTCAAGTGTCCTTGAAGCCTCCAAGGTGTCTTGTTTATACCTCTAAATACGTCCCTTCAGAAACACACAGGTTGGTTGGAGATCACAATATAAAACTGTATTCATGATTTGCAGCATTATACGAGATAAAGGTGTTTGTTTCCATTCCATAATAATTGGTATTATGTACACAAGAAATAATTGCTTAACCTAAAAAACGAAACTCATAAACGGCGTACCGATAACTCTGCATTGACATTAAAACTTGCTAAATACTAATAATACTTTCACAAACTCAAACGGAATATCCAAGGATGTAATTCAGAATTTCTCGCATTGACTCCCCGGGGAATGCAACTGGAGCGAATTCCTTTGTAGATAAGTTTTTAGTCTTCAACTTTTTGGAAACTATGTTAATCAGGGAACAAATAGCACTAACGACAATCATGCCGTTTCCGTAGTAGCTAACTATGTTCATTAAAATATATTTCTAATATAAAAATAACAATATTTGTTTTCTCGTTACATACAGTTTGTATGCATGCTCGCTAACATACTGCAAGCTTGCTTGCATGGTACATGCATGCTTGCTTGCATTGTACATGCATGCTTGCTTGCATGGTACATGCATGCTTGCTTGCATGGTACCTACATGCTTGCTTAATCCATGCTGCATGTTTGCTGCATGCATGATGTATGCTTTTTTACATGCATCATCAGGGAAATAAAAACCACACGTACACAATCAACTGTTTTATTGTGTGATAATACAAATAGTACTCTTTTTCTTCTCCTAAATTTTTTCGTCCGAAAATCATTATCCATAAAACGTTTGTTTCAAAAGCCTTATTAGGATTAATGAAATTTGAATTTAGGACTTATAACTTTTATTGAAAATAGTTTTAAGTGTTTTGTATATTATTGATTGTAATTTATGATATGACAAACAAATTTAAGATAAATTTTATTGAGGGATTTTAATTTTATGGCATGTGATATTATGTGCCATTAACTTAGGGTAAGTTATCATTCAAACAAATGATGATAAGGTAAAAAAAATATGGCACTTTAAATAATGGAAAAAAGTTAGGGAACACAATAGAGAACCCTGTATTACACAGGTCATCAGCCTCGCATTTCTTGGTCCGCCAGATGTCCACACAATACTAATAGATGCGCCAATTAACAAAGAATATAAATTTATCATAATAACATGTCAATAAGAAAATATTCTTGGTACTTAAAAATGATAGGAAAATTTTTTAATCGGCCGTCATTATGAATTTTGAAAAGGAAAATACTTTAAAGCAGTTTTAAACACCTAATACGAACCACCTGAATACTATACTCAAGAAAAATCCGCCATAATTCAAAGTTATTGTCTGAAAATCGAAGAAACACAAATACAAAATGTATTATTAGTATTGAACTGAAATAATAAAATACACAATGAGATAAGAATCCTATGTCTGAACTTTTTTTAGAAGTTCCAAAAATATGATAATTTAATCACTTTCCCTCACACCATTGGTTTGAGGCTGCCACAGTTTGGCAGTCTGACACTAATGATTTTAACGAGCGATCAATAAACAACAACAGTACTTATTGAGGTCGTTGACAAGAAGCTTATATTTTGTTGATTGAGTTAGTATTTATAAAGTAGGGAAATTGCAAAGAAAAAATATTCATATAATGCGAATAGCATGGAAAGTGAGACTAACTATTCGAAAATTTATTTATTAAATCATCTCTCTGTATCTGTGCGCAGCAATATTAAATTTCTGGTTTTAATTATGCACATTGCTGAAACTAGTTCAAAATTATTTCACTTTGCGTTTGTGATATTACTTCATGGCAAATAACCTAGAAATAGGATTTTAGATGTAACTTAGCTGCAACACTCGTGGGCCTAGAAGGATGCCTTGTAGTACGCCGCCGGGTCAACGCGGCTGAACAGAGATATGTTAGCAAAGATGTTATAATGAAATTACGCAACCACTAAGCGTTCCCGGAATAATGCACTGCATAAACTTCAATTATGCTGGAATACCTTAAATAACTTTCTGCCAACGTATTTTGTACGAAAGCAACGCAGCAATTAACCCGATTTTAGCAATTTGAAGTTTATGAGTATTAATAGTTAGATCATTTTTGCTTAAAACTATGATAGTGGTAAATAAATTTAAATGTTGCCGTATTACATAATATCGTCACCTTTATGGTAAACTTACGAAACTGCAAAAAACAAATTTTACAGGAGAGCGTTTTGAAACATTAAATTGATAATAACTTTTGTTATGATGCAGATGTAATAAATTCTTAGATATATTTGATTTTCAAAATCCTGCTGTTTTTAAATACAATGAATGGATCACACCTATGTAGTACAACATAAGGTGCAATTTTTTTAGATATGTCAAATTTACAAAAACTGCAGATTCGTAAGTTTGCCGTGGAGGTGACGATATGTGACCTTTCATTTGCTATTATAACTGTAATGCGATTAAATATTCTATTTTGATTGGTATAATTTACAGTTAATTAGTCACATAACTGCTGCTATAAATGTAAAATTACTTACCTACTCTAAATTGAAGTCGTAAAGTTATTTCAACGTTCTTGAAGCATAACAAGCGATAATTTATGTTCGGCACATATAAATAACATCTTTTAAGGTCGTAGACCTTAGAAACTACGTCACTACGCCTAGTGGAATATGCCTATTCGTGTAGCAAAACGATACGGAGCAATTATAGAAATTTAGATGAATTACGCAGGGTATAAGTAACTGATTCGCAAATTGTAGGAAAGTCAGGGTTGACTCGGTACAGACCTTTTGATTAAAATTTATATTTTTTTGAAAATTTCATACCTACACATTCTTATAGCTATTGTTTGATATAATTTCACCTTGAGAATTTACCTAATGTCATAAATAGCTTAATATGTTTCAACTCTGTTAAGAGTTAAGAGCCAAGATTCATAATAAGAGTATTTTTAAACTATGTCCATTGAAATGGACGGCAGATCCGAAGGGGTCAATTTTAACGATTAGTAACAAGGTTATTATTTCGTTATTTTTTATATTCAAGGGTGCAAATTAGATAGAAATACTTAGCAGGGGTAGGGTCGAGGTGTTTGGCGTGCTGTTACTGATCCCGAAACTTATAAATAAAATAAATACAAATTTCCAACGACGCGGACATTCACAAGTAACGCTCATACACCCTGTATTCCGATAGCAAGATTCATAAACGGATTTTTTTACGCTTCTGTTACGAAGGTGGCTCTCGATTTGAACTGATACGTGAAACTTTTCACGTGTAAGGTGAGTGTGTGAAGAAGCACACGTGCAAAGAAACGCACAAGTAATATTCACTGTTCCTTTTCCCCACCGGCGATACAGTTACTTATCCTAATACCTTTCTCCTTTTGTGTAACAGACAGCCCGTGTATATAGAAGTGTAAGAAGCTCGCTCGCGTCCATATGAAAAGTACCAGTACAGTCGACAAAGTTGTTGGTGTTCCATTTAGCAAATAGAATCCCTTAAATGACTGTTATGTAAAGGCCCGCCTACTTTTTACTCCGGCCAATAAAACATTAACATAATAATGTCGCAGCGTCTTCACTTCGCTTCCGCAGGTAACCCTCCCCTTTGCGCAGTCGCTCTTAGCGTTCGTTACCAATGACATTGTCTGCTCTTATTGCCTCAATACCAGACGGCACGCCTCCCACTGCTAAACAGACACGTTAGTGCAATACAATTATCACCTACAAGTGGAACATCAAAGACTTTGTCGATTGTACATAGATTCTTTAGCTGGGTCATCCAGGCGCACTTCAGAATAAAATTATGGAACATAAAAACGCTAGGAGGCTGATTTGGACTCGCTGAAATTAAACAGCACCACAAGATGTGCACGAAAATCGATCTGTGAAAACTGACGTAAAGAAAACGAATTATGATGTCGTGTGTGTTGTAGTTTTGAGGCCAAAAACAATATAGAGATAAAGAATAAAGCTTTTCGAATTTAAAATGGTTGGAAAATACCTTGTGGTATCGCTTTGTTTAAAATTAGCCAACGTTGTAACTGAATCAGTATATGATTCGTTTGTTAAGCTTTTGTCTTTGATATCTAATTTTGCATCACAATCAACCTCTCGAAAAGTGTTTTATTTTTTGTCTACCTCAACGTCCATTTCAACGGACCGTGGATATACCTAATCTGATTTTAGTGGTCCATGAGCTTTTGTAACTAACTATTCTTAATTATTGGTTTTCATGTTTAAGTATTACGCATTTAGCCAATGTCAAGTGAAAGTGTATAAGTAACGATATAATAAGTTAAAAATAGAGTCTCATAACATTGTGTTCTTACTACAAGAACTCGGGTAAAACTCCTAGCTTTTGTAATACTTACTTTTCTTTGTTAACTGGCGTACATTTTACTTCAGACTGATCATGGCAGGATGCTATATTTAGTACCAAGCTATTGACTGACATATAATTCATCATCATCATTATCACAGCCTTTATAAATCGACCCACTGCTGGGACACAAGGCTTCTCCTTTTCAACAAAGGAGGCATAGGCAGTAGGCCACCACGTTACGCTTGCCCAATGCGGATTGGTGGACGGAGTATAAGGTGATCAATACCCCTTTGCTGATCCATTAGTCGCCTTCTACGACACCCATTAGAGGATATGGAGTGATACTATTCTACTCTGCCAGCATTACGCGGTCAAATAATTAAAATAAAAACATTTAAAACAAAACTCTACTTCCAGAAACGACTTAAGATAAATTGTATCTAGGACTTCAATACTAAGAAATGACGAATTCACATTCACAAACATTTTGCTTATTTTACATTGATATGCCATTGGAAACTACGTACGGCAAAAATTAAGTTAGGCAAATTTAGGACGACAACAGTAATACCAACAAGTTAGGTATCGTTCCTAAATCAGTCACGTCGCCGTATGATGCAAACTAGGTACGAGTATGTAGGTAGAATGCTTATGATATTTAAAACAAATTTAAGAATGCAGTCTTGCAGCTTTACTTCAATTATACATCTTCTAAACCTCATTGAAATCACCTAATCATATTTAGTATGCGCAAGACACTTAACTTTAGCAAATCTTCTCAATTGGAGTAATTCATAATCCCATAAACATTAATAATTGTCTTCTGAATAAGATATTTTTTCGCAATGACCTACCTAGGAAAATATAGCTTAGTCTGTATTAAAAATCTTCCGTCGAAAAACTTAAAAAATTTAGCAAAAAAGGCTTACCTTCTTTGGGTTTACAAAAATGCATAATAAATAAGGTTTTCGTATTGTCCCAAACATCGAAAGTCCAGTGATTACGAAAAGTAATTTTATTTTGTCCCTTTACATTCAGAGCTGGGTAATAATATAACTTTATGGAACTCCCAAACCGAAGCGTTAAATTAAGAACAATACGGATTAATATGTTCAGTAGTGTGAGGGCCTAGCTAGGGTCTAAGTTGTTTAAACAAGATTAATATTCATAGTAAATTAACTTTTACAATGCTTTGTACAGTCAACAGCACGTCAGCCTATACAAAACTGTCAAGTTTCTGCAAACGATTTTCAACCTTAACTTATTAGATACAAAGTCCATAATTAATTGAGAAAATTTGACAGTCTGTGGTAACCCAACGTGCTGTTGTCTGTACATAAGTAATATTTTTGGTCTTTACACCGTCGCTAGAGATTTTTTAAGAAGGTAAGGACCTTGGTGGATGCTTCGTATGTAGAGTGAACTCTAGTTCTGGTTAAGTATCTTCCGTGAGGGAGCCTTGTTTTTTTTGTTGACGGGAAGTTCAAATGCATTTACGAGTCGTCCCTGCGGGGTAGTGCCAACCGCAGGGGATATGTGGGACTCGAGGTAAAGACGTTCCCTCCATACCCACTAAACATCCTCCCCAGCCTTACCTTCAGTGCGCTATTAGCCGGGACGGCTCGGGATGAGCGCAACTACACCGAGACCGTTCCAACGCTGCCCGTCTAGGTACTCCTTGCACCAATTGGTGGCCAGCAGCCACTCCTCCACCGACGGTTGCTAGACCTGGCAAGTCCTCCTGAAGAGGAGACCGGGAGCAGCCATCGGACCGCACCCGGGGGACTTCGGGCGCGGTCGTGGCCCTAAAAAGGGCCGTCCGGAACTAGCCGTGGTAGGAAAACAAAAACAACTCGACGATGGCATGTGACTTCGAATGCCAAGGGGACACACTTGACATCAAAAGCCACACACCCACCAAGAAAGTTTCCCCACCAAGTTACCAGGGTCCGCCACGAGGAGGCTTTCGGACGTGGACCTCCGCGATCTCTCACGGAGGTCCATGTTCGGAAGCCGGGGTTGAGCCGAAAGAGCGATTGGGGAGAAACGCATCGGAACGTATTTCTACATGGAATAGCGGAAACAAGGATTCTATTAAAAATCAAAGTATTGAATCAGGGGTCATTAGATTACATTGCTTGTTATATCATATCTTAGGCCCGTATTACAGAATGACACTCAGAAGTCAAACATGTCTTGAGAATCGTCTGTCACTGTCTATCACGCACAAACTGATAGAGACATAGGACGCTCAAGTCGGCGTTCATTCTTGAAACTTATTCTATAATACGAACATTAGTTAGTCTCTCAATTATCAAACTGCTATCCCAAAATGTTTATAAATCTCATAATAAATATGTCAAGTTAATCCGTTGTTCAATATATTAAAGCAGTTTAATTTTTTCTCCTCCAAACCCATTACTTTTAATGGATAACTTTAAGTCAGCTGATCGGCCGACAGTCAATTACGTAATTACCATCCTATCTGTTAAGCCTCCGTAAATTGGGAGAAAAGAGCTTCAAATAATGGATTTTAAAAGCTAATAAATCTCCGATCGTGTTTTATTGTATCGGGGTAGGAGCGGTGGGAGTGTAAAGTGTTATCACAGATCCGTACGGGGTGAGTTACGGCTTGTATCTGTTGGCTAGAAGAAAATAAGATCATAGAGGCGAAATTAAAAAGGGTCCGACCGCAGGCGATATACGATGGCCTGGTACTTATTACGTAATACACGTTGTTTTTATATCAGCTTTATTGCGTACTTAATAATATTAGGTAGTTGATTTCAGAAATGAGTTGGAGGAAAGTAGTGGAGACCTTTCTTTTTAGATATTCTGTGTTAGTGTGTAGGGATAGAAATAAAAAGGTTTTCAGGATGCTATGGTGGTGGGCTGATCAGTTATACTGTCTATAGACAGCAACTTACTGTTAGGTCTATAGACCCGGAAGGTCAAGTGTCGAATCTGGGTAAGATGGTGTATGATAAACACTAATAATATATAACAATCCAGTAATACTTATTATGTATTTTCTAATGACCTTTAATACATCATAGATTAAGACTCCGATAACGGGTTTCAATAACATAATTACCAACAATTTCCCGATAACGGTAGAATTTTGACATATTTTGTATAATTATGGTATATAGGTACTTATCAAAATCATAAGCATAGTAAGCAAAAGTGAGATTCTCCCGAGTTCTTGTTGTAAAAAGACGCATTGAGAGATTCCATTATTAATTCAATCTACCATACAATTTCACAAAATTAAGTGAAAATAGTTATTTTACACTGAATAAGTATTTTCACTTGACTTTGGCTAAACGCTTATTGCAAAGCCATATATAAGATTAGAATTAATAAGCAGAAGCGTAGATAGATAAGTGAAATCCAGCATAAGTGTGTTAGTTTGTGATGAGAAAATATATTATTTTAATTACTGCCTGTCTATATCTAAAGTTCTTAATGCGTAATTTGAACTACTTAAATACATAATTACATTATAGTTTATGGAAACCAATAGGTTTACATAAACGTATATGTCATAGGAAAGTAATAATGAAATAAAAATGTGTCATAATTTATTCCTAGATTTTAAGTGAACTTCTTCCTTTTAAAAAAATAACATGATTCAATTCAAGTCCTCGGCCATCACTGCCAAGAACAAAAGCCTTTAGATCCAGATTCAAAGGTAAGCATTGTAGAGTTTGCTTGTACTGACGCGGAAATACTCAGACTACGTTGCTTTTTTAACTTTCACGGCTCCCTGGTCGCACTTCTGTTCCAAACCTTACTTTCGATACGTAAGAACTTAATCCCGAACGAAAGTGCACCTTACACATAATACATTGAGAGCGTTTTACAATGAACGCCCGCCTTTTTGATACAGTACCTTTGTGAATTTGAGAGTCGCTGCGAAGTTAAAAGGTACGAAGTTTATTCGACTTAGAAATTATCTATGTATTATGTTTCTGAAGGCAAACTTTAACTTATTTCGCATCGTCTGAAAGCAAACCTGGTGTAACTTGGAAATGAAGTAAATTGTGTGTTTTAAGGCCAAAAGTTCATATGCAAGATTTCGAGTCGAGTGTTTGGGCTCGTTCTAGATTTTGAAATCGGATAAGTCCTTATTATCATGGAGCTGGTGTGTTTGTTATTTAAATAGGGCAACGTTATTTTAGTTATAATTGTAGTAGAGGTAGGCGCGGCGGGTTAACCAGTAAATTCCCATATACGTTATTAAAAGGCCTTGTCTGGAAATCCCATAAGTTCTGAATTTGAACGTAAAGTGGTTCTCGCGGAATCGTATCAAATATGGCTTGGCAGAGAGAGAAGCCAGTGTAGTGAAGGTAAGTGCGGATGCATAATAAGGAGGCCTCTTTAACCCCACACCGGGGTCACAAGCACACAGTGAATCCATGGAAGGCTAAGAGTTTTCGCCTCATATATACATACAACCACGCTCTTGATCCAGTTGAGCAGAGCTTTGGTTATTTTTATTGTGAACTGGCGACTGCAGGTTGCTGTAGGTCGGACTTTCCTGGGAGATTACTAGGCGATCGAGTATCTCCCTCTCGGGAAGTCTCTCAATCACCTAGCGTCTCTAGGCCGTCCGAATCGGAAGGGAGCGGGCGACATGCCCGAGGGTGCCTCTAAGGGCTCTGAGCTCGGCTCGGGCACTCGGGCACTTTTGACTACTTAAATTATATTGATAATTATTTATTGACTTGTATAGATATTAGAAAAATGCACTGAAAAAAATCGACTTGCCTCAGGCGGGACTCGAACCCGCACCTTCCACAATCCGGGTGGACGCGTTGACCAATTTCGCCACCGAGGCACTGCTTTTCGCTGTCGAAATTTGTCAGTGCTTGGTGCTTATGTTTTTATGGTAAACATCGAGTCGGTTCGAGTCCCGCCTGAGGCAAGTCGATATTTTTTCAGTGCATTTTTCTAGTATTATATTTACGCGTTTGTAAACGCAAAAATAAAATTATTCCATAATTGTATATATATTTTTAAATCATTACGAAATTGTAAACTGTGGAGTTTGTTTCGCCATTTCTTCTCCATCTCAGCATAATAATAATTATTCATCCCGAAATGGTGTTAGCAGGGCTTTTGATGATTTAAAAGTACTTAGCAAAGTCCATTTAAATAAAGAGCTTTTACATTTTCATTTTTTTTCATTTACGAAAAAGAGGCGATGCGCTACCTTCGTTAGCTTTCATAGTATGAAGAGACATTTACTTTCCGAGCTGATAAGTATGCTATAACCTTTAGAGGCATTAGAATAAATGAGCAAAACTTAGTAAAAAAATCGTAAAAACGTTCCCTTTTCCTGGGCACCTGTATTCTTCAGTTCCGAAATGGGAACCCGAAAATTTTTGAGTTATAAATATTTAACGGACGATTCATCTCCACAAACAAAAGGAAACAGCATGATCACAAAGTATAATTAAGATCTGTACTTCTTGCACGGTTTTTCTTTTGAACTTATTTACAGTCTGATTATTTTCGTTATTCGTAATTGAGGCGAAATTTCTTGTCTTTTTAGTAGAAACCATAACAGACCAAGAATAAACATTGTCTCCTTATATTTTTTTTCTTTTAAACATTAAACTTTTACCGCAATCATTAGCTTATAACATTACAAAGTTTGCGAAATTGCTTTCTCGAAAAATTGGTATTTGAACCTCGGTTGGCTCGGGGAATTGAATTTTAAAATTAGTTTCAAGGAATACCGTTCCTAACGTGCCAGTTCAAGTTCAAGTCAAGTTGATTTTGTTCATTATAATGCCGTAATTAAAGTTGAATAACGTTTATTCGACGTCTTTATAAGTTTGAATAATGAATGCTTTTGATTAATAATGTAGGATTAAAATGTAAACCACCTTGGTACCGGGAGAATCTGGTTTCCAGAGGTTCCGGGTGCAATCTTCAGGTGAGATTATATTCAAAAAATTGGGTGTGGTCTCCCCTTGACCTTCTCGTATACCGAAGACGACTCAAAAGTTGATAGAAACCTTATATTTTGATGTCTTACATACATGTTAAAGGTCGCAATAAGTTAAAGCATACTCGAGTTATCGTGCTAACGCACAGACACACAGATGCACACGCACTTCTGTGTGACATATCTGTGTGACATAATTCCAAAAAAAGGTATTTTTTTACTAAGGGAGGTCCAAAAAGTGTAAATCCATCAAAATCTCGAGGTCGAGTTTTTTTTACGATTACTAGACTTCCTCTTTACTACGTATACGAGAAAGTAAAAAGGCGGCGAGTTCGTTTTCTACAAAGGCTTCATGTTTCTGAAATTCAACTTTGATAAATGAACATTTTGTTTGTCATTGATTTTTTTTTCGTTTTTAAAGTTACTGCTACGCAATAGAGAATATGCTGTTTACATATCTAGTACTTACATATATCCTTTATAAATTTATCCTTTAGTCCTTCTTTATCTCAGCCGACCTAATAGACTATTAAGAAAAACGTATTATCCAAAGGAGGTTGTGTAACCAAAGAAACGCTCAATTACCGACATCGAGATGTCTTTGCAGCGACACTTTAAACATTAAGGAGCCTCAAAGTTTTTAATAAACCAGCAAAAGGAATTTTAATCGCTGCACTTTAATTAAGTTGCGACGTTGGGCGTAGCTTTTTTTCTGGCCTTATTTATTAATTAAAGAAGACTGACGGAACAACGAATTAATGGATGAGCTATGACTTGTAACTTCAGATTTGACTGCGCCATTTTATATTTTATCGCTGATTAATGGTTTCTAAGTCTCGTGAGTAACGGTCTTTATTCTGTGATCCTTGGTTTGACATTAATGCCTTGCTTTTCTCTAAACTTCTTTATTTGAAGACACAGCTCTACTTAGAAGAATTAAAAGATGATTAAGGTTCGTAGAATATAACTCACTTAAGTGGAAAGGTTTTCAAGGCGTCCCTACATTTAAAGCTGCTGGAAGCGGGCAGCGCAGGACCTATCGGGTTGGAGAACCTTGGAGAAAGCCTATGTCAAGCAGTAGGCCTCTCTTGGCTCACACAATGATGAAGATGATTTTAGTCCATGCGCCATCTTTATACTCAGATTAATAAAATAAAATATTAAATTCTCTCTGGTTGTTTTCTACTTAATCTTGGTTACCTTTGTAATAGATTCCACCATGGCTACAAAGCGAGAAGCTTCGAAAAGACATTTTTGACAATTACTTCACATAAGAAACCATTTCCCCAAGTCATTCTCTAAAACTTTTGTTAATCTACAAAAAAAAATCACCAAATCATCATCATTTACCTGTCCTATTAATTTTGTTGGTATTAATGTTACTGACGTCAACGCTCTTGGGGAATTCTATTGCTAGTGATTGCCTCCAGCGTACGAGGTGACCTATGAGACTTGATAGAAGAAGCGCCCTAGGCGCGCTGAAAGGGCGCTATAAAGATATATGTATGGCGCCTAGCGAACAAAATATACTTCGCGTCGCGGGTGTGCGGCTGCAGTGCGTCTGCAACGCTTCCCTCACGCTGCCGATGTTTTTGTATGGGCAACAAAATGGGTGTTACAAAATATGCTGAGCGGACAGGGCGCACGCATTTATACAGCGACTATTTGCCAAGGTGGGAGCTAAGGTGAGCTGCGGAAGACGCTGTACCTTGTCGCTGTAATATTCTGCGGCTGCGTGACATATGGAAAACGCGAAACAAACACCACAATTTGATAAATACGCAGGATGCGCAACCACCTACTTTGTCCTCCACTGGTCACAGTCGTTGTCTGCCACGCTCTTCAACATGGCGCCTTCCGTACACCTGTTATTGTTATTTTTCACACTGACCGCAGACACAAAACGCGTCGCGCTAGCGTAGCCAAGACCTTAGACATTGACACAGAAACGCGTGACTAAGACGCAACAGCAGCGGCCAAGGTGTGTTGGCAGCGCCGAACCACCAGTGCTTATTGGTGCTTATTGGCACTGGTCACTGCTACAGGAAGCAAGCATATAGGCAAGGCCTACTTGTCTATAATAACCTGAAAATACAGCGATAATCGACGCAGGTCAGCATTTTCCAGCGACATTCGGAACTTATCAGCGTGTTCTCTACAAAAGTATACAGAACATCCAGAGCGAATCAATCGAAAAGCGTTGACAGACTGGAGCCGACAACCTTCTTTATGTATACACCCTTACAATAAATAAATATTTAATCTAAGCAAAACATTCTACGTTTTCAAGTGAATATTGTAGATATATTTTCGGTGCCTCCAAAATGAATAACTGATTCGTATATCCTTTGTGAATGTGTCTTAAATCCTTTCTGTCCAGTTTATTGCATACAAACCGGCCGCAGATGTCCCCAGCTGTAATTGCCACAGTTTCTGAGCGCCAGATGTTTACAACTACACTGTTGGAACTTTATGCCGAATTTTTCCTAAGAAGCCTGTGGAAAATGAAAAATGTTATAGCAACCATCATAATTGTAAGCGCATACTTAGGAGGATTAAATTAGGTAAATTTATATAAGGAGTTGAGGAGTCAACATATAAAACAGGTAAATTAGCTTTCTTGTGAATAAATTTTATTGTATAAATTTTGGGACATGCTTTAAAAATATTACATAAAGTTGTTACATGGTACTATAACATTGTCATATTATAGTACCACCATGATTTCACCATATCCATCTTAATGGCAATATTTAAAAAAAAGTAAATATTCAAAATTATTTTTGACCTTTGGTTCGGTTTCCCCCTTTTGACTCATTCTTTTGCTGACCGTGTGACTCTACACACTATTATCAAATTACTGGGGTCTCGTTCTGGACACCCGTCCATAACTTGGGCTGTAAATAATACTAGTACCTTCTTATAGAATACCTAAAATTATCTCAAGGCACTAATAAAATTGTAAGCACCTTTTATAAACCTTTTTATATTTATGTGTGTGTATCTATTTTAAGTGTTTGAGTGTTCAGTTTTACAGTGTGTTTTTATATTCTTTTCAGAGTGCCTTATATTACCACCTTGTATTACTACTTTATATTACTACCTTTTGTTACTACCTTATTACCACCTTTAGCAATAATAAAAATACAGGTGCAGTAATCGGTGCCTCATTTCTTGGACTCACCATTATGATGTTTGGACCCAATGCAGGGAATAACGTTGCACACTTCTGATTAATATATCATTTTCGTCAATTTACTTTAACATAATTATCTTTTATACATGCCGCACTATTAGAGCATCCCTTTCTCAATTCTTGTCACCATTAATCTTCTTTCGAACTACATCTCTCTCATAACATGCTATTGTATAACCTGTCACTCTTTTTTCTGCTTCCCATAGGTCAATGTTGATTGCCACCCTTATTATATTCTAATAGGCAGAGTGAAGGGCTACACTTCACTAGACTTCGAGGAAGGACATCCATGCGATGGGCTGATCAAATTGAAGCTGCATTGGGTGGTCCCTTGCATGAGTGTACCAGGAACATAACAAACAGAGAAAAATGGCGGGACATCGTGAGGCGAGCAACATTCAGGCCCCAAACTACCTACATGTTGACCACGAGCAACCTGGCAAAAGTGTTACGAAGGGTAAGAATAATATACTAATTCTCGTCACTTCACACATACAATAAAGTTTTTATTATTAATACTGGTGTGTTAATGAGGTGCTATTCTGAGTGGACTGTATTTGGTTAGCGGGTTGAAGCAAAATGGCTGGCGATTCAAATCATAAAGAGTGCGACAGATATAAAATGGGGCACTTACCGGCAAGGAAGCAGGGTCAGGCCTAGGATAGGACCAGGGCTAGCTCCAGCAGGAAGGCAGCAGCGTGGGTAAGCTCTACTTGAGCTTTCAAGCTTTGGTTCAGGCACACGCACACACACACAAACACAAACACAAAAAGTTAGTAATGCGGCACATCAAAAAATAATACGATGCGAGCGTCGCGTGCGACGGCGGCGGAGCTTCGATGACAACGGGGAGAGGCGTGGGCACGCGCAAGCCTCGCGGGTGCTGGGTGTGCGGGAGGGGGGTGGCAACCGACGCGGAGCGAGGAAGAGATGGATATATGGGAAAGCGGAAAGAGAAAAGGAGATAGGAATATAGGAAGGGATGCGAAAAGGATTACCATGTAAGGCCCGATATCCTGCACAAATGATAACTTAAACCGCCAAACCATTTCTCCCCCACCTTGAAAGGGGATGATTGAATCCACTTTCAATAAAATAACAATCCACAAATAACAAATATAAGTTTGTAAGTTACATATTTAATTATTATAGCGAAATATTTCCTAAATGGCGAGCGGTTAACGAGTGAAGTATTAATTATAAGGGAGGTCAATTACGCTTATCAGCTGATTACGCGGGTATATCTAATGCGGTAAATACAATTCTAAGAAGTTTTACAAAATTTTTTTTTTTTTTTACAATTGATTGACTAACTATTGGTTAGGCAAAGGACAGAGCTTAACTAAAGAACGACGATAAACACCGGTTTTAGTTTTTACGTCAGCGACACGCACTATTCCGTCAGCTCCTGGATAAGTTTTACTTACAATCCCAATGGGCCATTGCAAAGGCGGCGTGTTATCAGATTTAATTAAAACAATAGTTCCTACTGAAAGAGTGTCACCCTTCTTTAGCCATTTTTGTCTGCTTTGTAGAGTACTTAAATATTCAACTCTCCAGCGATTCCAAAATGTTTGTACTAATTTATTTACTAGTTGGTGTCTCTGTAGTAAAGATAAACGGTCATTCGAATGATCGGTATGCGGTAGAGATCTTAAGGGAGTCAGCGTAAGAAAATGCGCGGGAGTTAACGGTAACGGATCGTTAGGGTCGGAGCTCAAGACAGAAAGCGGACGAGAATTAAGTAGCGATTCTATTTGAGTGAGAACAGTTAACATCTCTTCGTAGGTGAGTAACTGCTCTCCTACAATTTTGTGTAGGTGAGTTTTGACACATTTAATATTACTTTCCCACATGCCACCGTGATGCGGAGCTTGGGGGGGATTAAATTTCCATTGGATGCGGTTCGCGGATAAAGCTGAAGCAAATTGTTCGTTATAGTCAGGTGAAGATATTAAATCATAAACAGACTTTAAATGAGTCTTAGCGCCTACGAAATTGGTGCCACAATCTGAATATATGACACTCACTGGGCCGCGTCGAGATATAAAACGATTAAGAGCATTTAAAAACACAGTCGTGGAAAGGTCAGAAGAAAGTTCTATGTGAACAGCGTGTGTCACTAAGCATACGAATATACATATGTACGCCTTATAACTGCGTACTCCTCTGCGACGATATGGTATAATGTGGAGAGGGCCTGCGTAATCTACGCCAGTATGGACGAAGGGCTTGGCCTCGCGGACGCGACAAGCGGGTAAATCACCCATAAACGGGAATTCCGGATGCGGATTCACTTTGAAACATAAATTACATTTACTAATGCGTCTTCTTACAGCATTGCGAGCGGCAAATATCCAGTATCGTTGTCTTAACAATGAGAGTAAAAGTCCGGGCCCAGTGTGTAAGTTTCGTTTATGTTCGTAGTCGATAATAAGATCGACTACGTGGTCGTGAGAGGGTAACAAAATAGGGTGTTTACTTTCGTAATCGAGATTAGCGTTCGTGAGTCTACCACCTACGCGGAGAAGACTATCGTCGTCAATGAATGCGTTGAGCTTTGCGAATGAACGCGGCAAATTAACATTAGAGCGGGCGGTTTGTAGCTCAGCGGAAAAATGTACGCTTTGTACATCGCGTAAAATTGCTAATTCGGCAATATTCAAATGGTGCGGATTAAACTGGCGCGGTAGTTTCTTTATGAAACGAAAAACATAAATTATGATTCGAAGTAGTTTAGGCCATGTAGAAATTCTAGTCGCTAACTCATACAAAATCGGAAGAGGGCGCGGTGCGGTAACTGCAATAGTTAAACTTTAGGTTTTAATTCAGGCGGGTTTTCTACTGTATGCGGGTCAAACTCTTGAATTGGCCATTCTGAGACAGGTAAGTGGGCAAAGGGTGGTCCATGAAACCAAAGCGGGTGATCTAATATTTGTGCGGGTGTTAATCCTCGAGATAGACAATCTGCGGGATTGTCAGTGCCCTTTATATGATAAAAGTATTGTGGGTCAACGTTTTCTTGAATGCGTGAGACGCGGTTGGCAACATAAGTTTGCCACTTTGTAGGGGAAGAGTGTATCCAAGCTAATGCGACGGTGCTGTCAGAAAATGCAACTATATTTTGAAGCTGGCAACGTAGACGATAGGTATCTTTGACAGTATTGATTAATTGCGATAGAACATAAGCGGCACATAATTCTAACCTAGCGAGTGTAACTTTAGTTTTAAACGGAACTACTTTAGATTTAGCGCACAATAAGCTAGTCATAGTTTTGCGTGTCTCAGGGCAATACACGTGTAGGTATACTACTCCACCATAAGCGCGTTCACTAGTGTCTGCGCAACCTAATATTGTAATAACAGAATGTAATTGGACACCCAAAAAACGCGGTATTTTAATAGATTGCAAGGAAGGAAGCTCGTCTACAAAGGCGTTCCATCGCGAAACTATATTAGGGGGTGGGGTATCGTCCCAGTCTAGATCTATCTCCCATAACGATTTTACCAAGAGTTTAGCTACTAGTGTAACGGGAGCTATTAAACCCATTACGTCCCATAAACGCGCGATAAACGAAAGAATATTGCGCTTAGTGCAATTGCGGTCATCATTAGTGACGCTAAAACAGAAGCAATCTGACAAAGACAACCATTGTAAGCCGAGAATCTTCAAATGTTGATCTGAGCCAATATTTATTAAATCAGTAACGCGGCATTCTAAAGGAATGCTAGAAAGAAATGCGGGAGAGTTACTAGCGATCTTGACCAATTCAAAACCACCGGCGGCAAATAATTGTATTAATTGTTTCGAAACGTCAATCGCCTCTTTATGCGAAATAAAACTTAAAGCAAGATCGTCTGTGTATAACGCGTCCTTTCCCAATAACGCCGCGGCCACGGGAAAACTTTCGCGCTCATCGTGGGCTAGTTGGCGAAGTACGCGCATAGCAAGGAACGGACTACTAGTCATACCGAAAGTAACGCGGTTGAACTCATATAATTGAAGCGGTTCGTCGGGTTTAAATCTATAGAAAATGCGTTGATACTTGCGATAATTTTCTTGTACAATTATTTGTAGGTACATTTGCCGAAGGTCGGCACTTACTGCTATAGCGAAAAGGCGAAAGTTTAAAATTATGCGAAACAAGTCTGATTGTAAATTTTTACCGGTGTGTAATATATTATTTAATGAAATACCCGTGTCGGTATTCATACTAGCGTTTAATACCATTCTCACTTTGGTAGTTATTTTGTCGGATCTAACGACAGCGTGATGAGGAATCACATATTGATGTTCAGTTTGAGTGGTGTTATTATCAACAAGGGAAATATAATTTTTGGTAATATATTCTTTAATTATTTTATCATACTCGATTTTAATAGTAGGGTTAGCTATCAATCTGCGCTCTAAAGACAAAAGGCGTTCAGCTAGATGTTTAGATACACCGAGAGTGGCAGGATCACGTGAGAAAGGAAGAGCGACAGTGTAGCGACCAGTGACGTCACGCGTAGTAGTTTGTACAAAAATGTCTTCGCATTCTTGCTCGGCGGGCGTTAAGATCTTATTCGTCGTAGGCACTTCCTCGACTTCAAAAAACCGTGAAATACAATGTTCAAAAGTACAAAAAGAATGACAAACCTCATTTTGTATGGGAGCGGTAGGTACGTTACCTAAAACTAAATAACCGAAAGAGGTTTCTATCGCGATAGGTTCATTAGGGCCGCGGGACAACCTTTTGTGCATTAAAATGCGAGCGAAAATATCGCAACCAAGTATGAGGTCAATGACCCCTGGGTTGAAATAGCGATCGTCTGCCAGTGGCAAATTTTGTAAATACGACAGCGCGGAGACGTCTACAATAGATGTGGGAAGTTCACTTGTGATACGATCTACAACATATGGGTGTATGACAAATTGAATCTTATTGTTTAATCGGGAAATAATGTTTAAAGTTGTTATTCCTTGCGGTTTATTTATGACATCACCTAATCCGGAAACCTGAGCGTTTTGAGCAGAATACAAAGGCAAATGTAAGCGTTCACAACATTCGCGTGTTATGATGTCTTTCATTGAGCCCGAGTCAATAAGTACGCGAATAGGTATAAATTCTTGCGTGTTAATTTTTTGCGCGTAACAAATAGCAGTGCCTAAAAGAACTGTATTCGATTGATTACTACAGCTATTTAATGCGGAAGTATTATTGTTAGAATGCGGGTTAGTAACACAAAGCGAAATCGGGCGATCATGTACGTTCACAGCGGAGTTATCACAATTATTATTTTCTGAATAAGTACACTGTGTATTATTATTATTAGTGCGAGATGCGGAGAGCGCAGCTTGCGACTGCTGCTGAGTTGGTTGCGACGAGCGAGCCGAAGTCGGTTGGGTGCGTGAGTGAGCGAGAGCGGTGCGTGAGTGAGCGAGAGCGATGCGATACGCGGGGGCACGGTCGCCGGCGACGGCGGCCGCTGCCGGCCGCGCGACTGCGCCTTGCATAGCAACAGTAGCGGTAGCGTTTTCATAATGCCTAAAGTTCGCGGGAAATCTATTATTTTGCGAATATTCATTGAAGTGGACAGCGGGCGCGGAAAACATTCTTTTGGGTTCATTCGTATCAGTAAAATGTATAAGTGAATGATGATTACGATCACAAAAACGGCAGCGGTGAGAAGATTTGCATAAGCTAATAGGATGTTTGTTACTTAGGCAATTGAAGCAACAACGATTATTTTTTATAAAATAATAGCGGTCTTTGGGTAACATCGCAGTAAACTTAGTGCAGTGGTATAACTGATGAGAGCCATTGCAACAAATGCAGGCGTTAACATAAGGTGCGGACACAACTGTGGCATTATCATGAACATTAACGAATGTTTTATAAGTTCTATTTTGCGAATTTAGTTGAGAATTATTACGCGGTGTTTGTAATGAAAACTTAGATTGAATAGTGTGCGGACGCGAAGTTTTATTGTTATCTAAATTTGTGCGGTTGAGAATTCTATATTGAAGCCTAACAAAGTCAATTAAGTCGTCAGATGTAGGAAAACCTTTATTATTGTGCATACTATACGTTTCAAATTCTTTGACAGTTTCCGTATCTAATGTTTTTAGACCTAAATGAACGAGCATAAACTCTGAAAGATTTTCGATATCGAGATGTTTTAATGCGGATACTGTTGTGGCGTATTTGTCAATAAAACTTTCCAGTGCAGACGAAGTAGCGGTGGTCACTGGCGTGATTTTAAGTAACTGATTGAAATAAGAAACAGCGAGTGAACGTTCGTCGTTGTATTTATCACAAAGCGCAGACCAAAGCGTCTGATAATTATCGCCAGTAGGCATTACATTTTTACATAAGTCTAATGCATAATTAGTCAATCTCCCTATTAGGTATTGCATTCTTTCAGTGTCTGATAGCGACTTATTGTTGTGAATAGTGTTCCGGAAAGTTTCGAAAAATATCGGCCATTTTTGAATGTCTCCATCAAAACTTGGCAATTCAAGTCGCGGCAATTTAATCTTTGAACTATTATTTTCTTTTGATGCAACTTCGGGTTGCGAGTTAACTTGCGGCGTGGTAAGGCGGGAATGCTCATATTTAACAATATTGAATAGGTCATCAAACGCGAAAAGCTTTTGGAAAGACGGCACTGAGGACGGTTCTATTTGTGAAACTAAATCATTTTTCTCATTAATAGCGGCAATAAATGATGAACGAATATTATCTATTGTGACACATTTAGCAATAAATTCTTGCGTTTTCCTAGTAACCGTCGTACCTGTAGGTATGGAATCGTATATCGATTGCATCCTTTCGAAATAAGCGGCGATTTTACTCTCTACAATATTTAATTTGCGCTCGCACTCCTTGGAGTCCGCCATTTTGACTGCGGTGATAGCTACCTACGCTCGTAACAACTTGAACGCGAAAACTCTAAATGAAAAACTATCCGAGATCGATGGACCAGAAATGGTGTGTTAATGAGGTGCTATTCTGAGTGGACTGTATTTGGTTAGCGGGTTGAAGCAAAATGGCTGGCGATTCAAATCATAAAGAGTGCGACAGATATAAAATGGGGCACTTACCGGCAAGGAAGCAGGGTCAGGCCTAGGATAGGACCAGGGCTAGCTCCAGCAGGAAGGCAGCAGCGTGGGTAAGCTCTACTTGAGCTTTCAAGCTTTGGTTCAGGCACACGCACACACACACAAACACAAACACAAAAAGTTAGTAATGCGGCACATCAAAAAATAATACGATGCGAGCGTCGCGTGCGACGGCGGCGGAGCTTCGATGACAACGGGGAGAGGCGTGGGCACGCGCAAGCCTCGCGGGTGCTGGGTGTGCGGGAGGGGGGTGGCAACCGACGCGGAGCGAGGAAGAGATGGATATATGGGAAAGCGGAAAGAGAAAAGGAGATAGGAATATAGGAAGGGATGCGAAAAGGATTACCATGTAAGGCCCGATATCCTGCACAAATGATAACTTAAACCGCCAAACCAAATACTTAACAGATATTAACTCAAGCATGAATTTATAAAAGTTCATAAATATTTCTAAGAAAAAACACAATTAAGTTTAATACATAGTTTTTTCTAAATTGTCGAAGTTTGATGATAATTAATGTCACTGGGACACGAACGTTGAATAATGAATGCTTTTAATTATCAGAGAGCGTAAATTAATGAAATATTTCATAGCAGATTTTGTGTATCGGGTTACGTTTTGTCGACGTCGTCCGTTCATAAATTTTTGTAACTTGAAATCGTAGTATTTACTTCAACGGTAAAGGGTCTTAATTTACTTAGTCTATTTATTTAGGAACACAAATTACTCTAATCGCTCACAAAGTTATTAGGTTAATTAAATAAGTACAAGCTTACGTTAGTATTGATTTAATTTCAATAGTTTTATCTTTAGATGAATACTCGTTTTGGCAGGGCGACTGGACACGTTAATAAAAAAATGCAAAAATCAGAATAAATACTTAGTTAATTAATGCAACATACAAATACCCGAATATTGTGAGCATCGCCTAATATTGTGTACGAAATATGATGTAAGGAAATATTCTAAGCATAGGTAAGTTAGACAGTGAATTATTCACCACATTTGGCAATATAATGCCTTTAGACTAATTATGCTGCTGTTATTAACCGACTTAAAAAAAAAGCAGGAAGTTCTTAATTTTTTGTGTGTTACCTCCTGTTTACTGGGTGTACCGATTTCGAGGCTTCTTATTGATTATGAGTATGGTAGATGTTTGTATGTCTATAGCCAAGTCTTTGTTTATAGCTTATTTCATTGATTGAGTATACTTACATATTAAATGTTCTTCATTATATTTAATTTGGGATAGATAAATTGTCCTGAGCTTAGAAATGTATTTTGTTATTACTCGTATGATCCTAAATAATAACAATACTTTGTAGTCTAACAAATCTTATATTTTCCCGCGGACCTGAGTTCCATAGTTCGCTATCATTAATTAAGTGTCGCAGTTAAACCTACCTGAGAGACGACGGTTAACTAGCAAGAACATTTGTCTGAAGATGTTGGGTGTCTCCGCGATTTGGTAAGGGATCTGAATTTCATTTTGCTGCTCAAATTACACTTAAAACCTTTGAATTAAAAAAATTCTGTAGCTTATTTTAAATAGTTATGATTCCGAAATATTTTATTAAACCGTGATTAGAATTTTTTGAACATTCGATTTCGGGTAGCTTATAGAATTTGGAGAACATAAAGCTCTAGATTACTTACCCTAAAAGCTACTAACGATATGCTACGACAATTGCTTGCTGTAATGTAATACTAACAGTCAAAGTTCATCAATGGACTGAATTCTATAACAGTTGAATAAGGTTGTTTTAATGAAGAAATTTGATAGTTTTGGGAGGACTACTCTGCTGTCATCTGTACTATTTAAACTGACTGACTGCACGTGTCGAGGCTTATTTGACAAAATTAATGAAATGTCGTCACATTAATAAAAGCTCATTTTTGTGTATATAACACTCAGATAAAAATTACATTGCATTATAGACTTTAATATAAAACACTTAACCCTTGAAAGTACTTGGCAGAGCCATCCCACAGGTGCGAGCAATACTGCATGCAGGACCACCGTACTTGCGTCTTGTATAGCAAGCACAGTTGATTTGGCGTGAAAAAACGCCGCACCTTGTTCAGGACTCCGAGTTTTCGTGAAGCTGTTTTTATCACGCCTCGGATTCAAGTCGCTGCGAACCTCCATACCGAGCAAGGTGATACTGCTTTGTGGCGTCAGTGTTGTGCCCTGAAGAGAGGAAAGGGAAAGGAATGGAGACTTTAACGCGCACATCAGAGTTTTCTTGGCATTAAACTCAACCACATTTGCTCTACCCCATTTAGAAACAAGGTCCAGCTCACGGTTGAGTTCAATGACAAGATTCTCACGACTCTCCACGGTATGTAATATTGGATAAGTAGATATTGGACTGCTGAAATGATTATGAGCACAGAACAGATAAAAGAGGTTAGAAGTCGTACTAAGCGGTTTTTAATACCAGAGCCAGTGTCGCCACACGCGACATAATATTTTTTCAATTTAACAGTATATTTGTACTTACCGGTGAAAAGAAATGTCTCCATTAGTAAGATTATGAGACTTATTTTGCTTCCTGCCAGTTAAAATAGCACAAGACGGTGCTTTAGATTTATTTTTCAAATATTTTTCCTCTTCTAAAAGGATCGAATATGAGTGTTTACCACAGGTGTTTACCACGGAACATACCTCTTTCTATGTTCTGTGGTGTTTACTTACGCCTACTTACGACTTCTAACCTTTTGGCTTGACTTTATTTAGTTTGGTTGCTGAAGGATTGTTAATTTATTGATTTGGTGCCCTTTTGTGTAAACGACAGACTGGCAACCTATTACTATTTTGGGGTAAGAACTTATGGCCATAATGTTAGATGTGGCTTTGAATGTAATCGAATGTTACTAAAGCTCTGCTTTACCCGATTATTAAACGATATTATTCCACACTATAATTACTTTTAAAAGTGCTAGCCTTTCATAATCTCACGTAGGATTAGGAGAAAAATACGAGTTTTAATTTAACGTAGGTAATTTTATTGTAACGTTTGTTTGCTTTAGGCCTTACCCGAGTTCGTGAAATAATTAAATTTTAAAAACACGCTCGCGTGTCTAGTTGGCCTAATGAAATGAATTATTTTAATGGCGGCGCGTCTAAGCGGCAACCATTTTTACGTGGTCTGTAGGCGAACAAAGAATTGCGTCATGGAATTATTATTTGCTATGCATTTACATTTCGTTGGAATTTATTTGGAATTAAAAGTGATTACTGACGAGAATTCCTGAAAAATGTTAATCTCTTTTAGTTTTATCACGGAACTGTGATATGTTTACATAAATAATATGAGTTTTGGTAAGTGAATAATCAAACCAATGATAATTGAAGAGGTCAACAGCGTCTAGGTTTTCTTTTATATCATCATCATTTCTTCTCTAGGTATCCGTCCGCTGCTGAACATAGGCCTTCCCCAAAGAACGCCACAACGACCGGTCCATAGTACCTAGACATAGCAAGCGGTACAAAGCGTTTCTGCTAATGACAACGCCATCTCTAACATGTTGAAATGATGTTCGCCATGGCGTTTTGTCAGTATAGAATAGAAGAGAATAGTCTTTATTTGCAAAACCATGGTTTACAATGATGACATTATTTGTAACAGATCTACGCATGTAAGTTTACATTTATAAAGAAATTTAGCCATGTGGTGCCGGCAGAGTAGAATAGCACCACCTCATTTCTTCCAATGTATGTCGTAGAAGGCGATTAATGCATCAGCAAAGGGATATTGATCACCTAATACTCCGTCCACCAATCCGCATTGGGCAAGCGTGGTGGACTACTGCGTAAACTTCCTTCGATGACAAGGAGAGGCCTTATGTCCAAGCGGTAGGCCGAACTATAAAAGCTGTTATAAAAAAAAAAAACATTTTTGATACACCTTATATGAAAATTATATGCCATTACATAGGTCGAGTTACATTAAATATTTAACATGTCAGGCATTAAAATTTATAAAAAAAATCATTCATGTCATAAAATCTTTTGTCAAGAAGCCACTATTTAAACTTAATTTTAAAGTATTTTAGCGGTAAATCTTCTTCAGTCAGTCAATCTTTTGGTATTTAATTTTTTTTTATTAATATACATAATTTTCAATTAGAAGTAGTACACCAGTTTAATATATTGTATTTTGATTAGCGTTCGGTATTGGTCACTTGTCTAGGCCCTGTTCCCCATTCAGGATAACCAGCAACCTTAATCATACCGTAAGTTGACTTTGTAGGGTTCGCACGGTCGCCACATGAGAACTCTTCGGCTCTATAGGCTATTTGTTCTCCGAGCAATGTCATCATCATCATCATCAACAGCTCATATAATGTCCCCACCGAGGGGTTCGAGCCTACCCCACATTAGGGGCGATTAGGCCTTAGTCAACCACGCTGGCCAAGTGCGAGTTGGTCGACTTCACACACAACCTAAGAATTTCTTCATAAGAGTCTGCAGGTTTCCTCACCATGTTTTCCTTCACCGTAAAAGCGTCGATTAAACGTACATATGAATTAAAAAATTTATAACACATTGGTACGTGGCGGGATCGAACCAGTGCCTCCCGTGTGGGAGACGACGCTCTTTCGCACTACGCCACCGACGCTTCCGAGCAATGTGATGTTCTGCATAATGATTGTAAAAGTGAATTGACTCATATTTCGATAAAGATTTATCAATGGTGAGATGCAGTCAGAGGAATTTCTACTCTTTATGAAAACTCTTTAGTAGAAATGATTGAAACTTTAAAAGCCTGGTAGTTATCTGACTGGTTATTAAAGACAATCCTAGTACCTACCTGAATTGAAACGCGCCATTCTCTTACAGATCCAACTAATTTCGTTGTCTGTTCCATCTAAGCAACCTTTATTTTTAGAGTGCCAGGTGATGATAAACTAAAATACATTAGATTTGAAATTGCTAAACTAAATTTATGTTTGAATATAAACACTAAGCCGAGGCTGGTCTTCATAAAAGGAAAAATCAATCAATAGTCGGATCAAGTTACTCATGTTCCAATCCCAGACACTGTTCAAACCAATCTACGTCAAGTCTTCACACAACAAAGTGCTTTTGTACTGAATCAGTTTTCGAGGCTTTATTTATTTTGTGTTAAGTAAACCTTGGTGAATCGTACATAAAAAAATACTTTTTTGTTTCACAACGAATTTTTTTTTGCGCTGCCGCGTATTTTTGTACGTGGTGGATGGTTGCGTCGAAACATCCTTCGGGCGGGAGTCTTTTTAGTGTGTGGTCGTGGTAAAATGTGAGTAGGATGCTCCAGTATCCTTTGCCCATGCATCTCTATGGAGGAATTGAAGATATATTAGGTCCCCACCTATGAAATTGGCGTTTTTTTTTCTTACAGACTATTAGCTGTGTAACTTCTTTGATTTAGTCGCTGTTTCAGTTTTATATTTTAATTATGAATAAGGACTATACTGTTACTGATTTGCATGTAGTAAACTTAGAATTATTTAAATGTTTATTGAAAAAAAAAGTGACTGTTTTATTTTGTCAACAGAATCAACTCTTGGAATCGTTGTAATTCATGGACAGGCCCATCTTTTGTCTAAATGATTGATGCAATACTTAAACAAGTCTTGCTTAATTATATACTCCAAATTTCAAAAGATTTGGCAACGGTGTTTTTTAGAAATTTTAAATAACTTTAGTATGGTAAATACACATTTTATTGAAAATCTTCATAAAAATTGGCGTTGTTCTATACTAACTCTATTATTTTTTAACTATAAATCCTAATGTTACAAAATTTGGAGGAAATAAGCGAACAACTCTCGGCTAAGTCTAGCATCAATAAATTATGCAAAAATCATGTCCATGAGTTAGTAGGCAACAAATCGCCAATTCTGATGAAGAGATTAAAGAGTCATTTTCACACTTTTTTCAGAATTTACCTAGTGAAATATAATTTAATTACAGACAAAAATATTGCAAAGAGTGTAGTTTCAAATAATAATAATAATAAGAACCTAAAACAACTATTGAATTAAAGAAATTGCAAGTTTAGGTACAAGATAATAAAACGCCAATTTCATAGGTAAGGACCTAATATTATAATAGGGGAAAAAAACTGGACGTCTAATGTTCCATTCCTTTCAGAATCCAAATCTAGACGATGTTTAGTTTTCTCCCAGGTGAAAAGACCGTAAAAGAAGCACCATATGAGTCGGCAAGGCGAGGTTGGCTAGCGCGGCGGTTTACCTCTCGCCAATAGCTATCTTGTAACCTTGCCTTATACTGTAATGTGTTCGCAAAGCACTACTCTAAAGGTCATATCAATTTGAATTTAATAGGTTTTGGTAACATTATATTTCTAAATTTAACTCTGTCGCATATTTGGGAGAGGTAGATTGAATAGAAGTAATTCCTCGTATTATGATTGAACATTATATATAACGAAAAAAAAGAATCATGTCATTATCAAGTGCTGACACGGGACTAGCAGCCTTTCACTACCTGGACAACTGCTCTTCTAACTGAGCTAGACAAACAGACTGTACGGGCATTGCGGCTTCTCAAAAAGCTCATAGAATGCCAGCCTGTCATCTACAAAAAGGGCACAGCAATGTAATTATGAAAAACAGCTAAAATACCAAATCTGAAAGGGTACATAATCGTATCGCCTTTCGCCTCGCCGTCGACAATCTTACGTACCTAACTACGTAACGGATGCCTTTCATTACGTAGAAACGTAAGCTCTGGTACGTCGACTTGGCTACGGCAAGGCGACAACGTGCTTACGGTTCGCCTTTCAATCAGTTTCAAACCTACAAATTCAGGAAAACTCGTGCGCCACACGGCTATAAATTGCCTGGTGAAGAAAACACGTTCGGCAACATTAGTGTAAAGGCAGGCTGCTAGAGGGCGAGAGAGGCAAGCGGTGACAAAGAAACGTAAGCACGCGTACGGAGAGACGTAAGTGTGTGTACGGAAAGACCTAAGCGAGGGGACAACAAGTTGACGATGCGATACTGATCCTTTTCCAAATTGATATGTGAGATATGTGAGTCAGTACCTTTTTACTGTGACCTTTAAAAGTTACTTATTTATGAAAGAACCAAAAGATCTTAAAAAAGCGATCAAAGCTAACCGTACCAATGGCTTCCTGTAACGAGACCAGGAAACAAAAATAGAAATGTCCCTCTTCTCTGCTGAATCATCGGCCGCCTCCGAAACTTACATCGGAGCAATATAGAAAATGGAACCGTCACGGAGAGGTCCCGGCCGAAACGAATCTGGCCTACAGAAAATGTTAATGGAAAACCGAGCATTGTGTCGGTGCAAAAACAACAGGATACCGTTTTTGTGTCTCTAATCTGTTCCCTTCTAATAAAAAGGGAAAACAGTGTAATCCATTGTCATTATTTACAGTCTCCGGCTGAATGAAGCTGTAAAAGATCGATCTTCAGCGGATCTGGGACTGAAATTTTTGCGAATTGTCCTCGTATATCTAGGTGTACACGTGACAGGAACAAAGTATTTAATGGTTTTTGCTGTTATAGACAAGGACAGATGGCTACGTGGCGTATAATTCCTTATACGCGTGAGGAATTCTGCGTGTACTGACCATAGTAACAAAAAGTTAAGAGTATTTACTTCGAAATGGCAGCATACAAACATATGGGCTAGAGGGACCAATTGATGTTGTAAATTTAACTTTAGTGATCAAGCACCAACATTTGAAGAATCCGTAACGTAATCGTATCGAGAAAACACGAAGCACATTCTTAATGTACAGTCGACCAAATTGAATCATGACCCACCTTAAGATCATTTTCCCACAGTCACTCTGTACAAAGTAGGATGAAATTCGCTTGAACGTACATTTCTAAGTAACGAACCTGTTACCAATTTGTTAGACACTGACAGTGTCTAATAAATATGGCTTTTTAAAATTTGTTCAGACTACTACTTGACATCTGACACATAACGTCATTTTATTTTTTAAAATATAATAGTTATTCCATTTTCTCAGTTGTGAAAAGAGTTTAGATTATGAACGACATCTTATTTAAAATTCCAATTGAGACTTTAGTGCAGTGATAAGAAAGCTTAAAATTGCATAGATCTCTGACCCGTAATGACGCATTTTTATTCATATTTAAAACGTACTAAGTGCAACACGCATGATAGCGAAGAAAACCTAACTAAATTTATGATTCTAAAGGAATGATCGGCCAAGTGGGTCATAATTCAGTTGGTTCGACTGTACAATAAAATAATTCTTCCAAATTCTTAATGTTGAAACGGGATTTTATGAACATTTCTCGCGGTGTGGCAAATAAATAAATATTTCTTGTTTAGTTTGGTTAGTGAACGTTTTCCGTGACTATCTTGATTTTTGACGTACCAAACTTCCAGAAAAAAATTAAAGTACATTTTGACTTGATATTGGCGCAATGCGTAATCTTTATGTGTCGCGATCGCCATTAATTTAAAAGAAGAAGACATCGAAATATAGGATTAAAATTATCCAAGCACCAAACTTTATAATTTAATGTATAATATAATAAAAACTATAAAAGTACATTGCAAAGTTAATGCATGTCGTCAGGAACACTGTGTTTATATTGATTAAACACAAACGGTTGTATATAATTTAAATACATTCAGGGTATTCCGGTACTATTTAGCTTGTTCTTGGTACATTTACACAATTAAAGTACGCCCATACGGTGTGTTTCTAAGTTATTTTCGTAACATCAAACAGAACTAATGTAAACACGCCCCTATGTACTTATTATTCCGGGTTAACTATCAATTTATAATATGGACAACCCCAGGACGTAAGGAAATATTTTGACAAGTTAATACGACGTATGCTTTGTAATTTTCGGTGGTGGTCCTAAGAAAACAATGGCTAGTCTTTTGGCAGTGTTGGCCTTTTTATCCGCTCCGTACTAAGTCCTTGGTAAATCCAAAATTGGGTTCGTAAATAAATATAACTATTCTCTGATTTGAGATTCTTTTGATTGTACAATGTTGTTTTGTTTAGTTTGCTTTTTGTCGTGAAAATAAACAGTGAGCAGCTCTCTCTGTTAGAAAGTATAAAAATAGATTTTATTTTATAAGTGGTGAAATAACTAGTCTATTGAACGATTGTAATTCCATTTTTTATGTAAATTGCTGTTACCGAAGATTTTTTAAAGAGTCCAGGATCATGAATGTATGAATGAATAAGCTTTATTGTAGGTATTTTTTTTTTACTTAGAATGGGTTCACTCTTGGCAACACTCTGTGCAGGAGAGCTAAGTGGAAGCCGAAGATGGAGCGAGTTTACCCAGAAGATGCCTATTCACTCTAACCTTAAATAGAGCAGGGTTATAACTATTTGGGTATATGGAGGCCGGCAGGGAGTTCCACTCTTTAGCGGTGTGCATAATAAATAATGTTGAAAACCGCTTGGTACGCATAGGTGGAATTTGTACGAGGTAGGGATGGTAACCTGAAGTCCGTCTAGACACCCGATGGTAAAAAGGAGATGGTGGAATAAGCTCATGCAGCTCAAGAGCACGCTCGCCAAAGTACAATCTATAAAACACCGACGGGCAGGCCACTCTGTGACGATGAGCCAAACTTTGCAGATTAGCATGCACCAGCCTATCATCACCTATAAGTTTCCTGGCTCTGCGGTCAACCGAGTCAAGAGCGACAAGTTGATATTTTGCGGAACCGTCCCAAAGATGGCAACAATACTCCATGCAGAATCGAGCCCGAGCCTTATATAAGGTCAAAAGTTGTTGCGGCGTGAAGCATCGTTTAACCTTGTTAAGAATACCCAGTTTTTTGGCCGCAGTTTGAGCTTTTGAAAAGATGGTTTCGCCGAAGTTGAGGTCGGCTGTGAACTTCATGCCAAGGAGCTCAAGGGTGTCGGAAACTGGAATAGATGTACCTCAGGAAGTAGGAGTCAGATTAAAAGGAGTCTTTCTTGCGGAGAACAGACACGCCTGTGTTTTGGCAGCATTAAAACTAACTAGACACCAAAACGTAAAAGGTACGCCAAAAGTAGAAAAAAATATAGACATAGTTCAACGAATGATTGTACAATGATTGTACAGATCTTAGGTCGTCCATCGGTGAAAAAATTCTTAATAAAATTTAATAAATATCCAAAACCCGTAGATCAGCTGAAAGCAGAAAAGCGATAGCAAATTCACTCCAATGCAAACGTATTGACCCGTTATGAAATGCATGCATGGCGATTCACAAAGTAACGCGCTCCTACTCTTTTCCAATGTAGACCGATGAACTATTGTGTAACGGGCGTTACAAATCCGATATACGCGGCGTCCAGTTGACTACCGCCGGCCGCAGATAATCGCGGTAAATCTCTGAGCGGCCGGTAATCTAGTCCGCCTTTTTAAGGCTTCCGGAAATTCGAACCTGGCTGGTTTTTCGATTCATAGTGCCCTTAATAGTGATTTAATGTAATTATTTTGATGTTATGACTTCTGTTTTACGATTTACACAGTAATTTTAATTTTATTTTGATACATGAATGTGTTTCGAAATGATGAAAGTCTCCTAAAATTTCCTTAGCTCGGCCTAAGATGGATCCCGAAACTAACTTACCAAATAATTAACCAGTATACTAACCAACTGCCAATACACTATCCATGAGTTAATATTTATTTTGTTTATTTATTTTTATTCAAAAGACCAGCTCATCAATCATACATACAAATTTATAATAGTTACAGTTAGTCAATAATAGGTCTCCACGGTTAAAAACAAAATATATAATTTATAAACGTGTGAACTAACAACAACTTATACGAGAACATAATCTCAGTTAAAATGAGAATTTAAAAATAACTCTTGGCATAATAGGTAATTAAGGGAAATAATAAACCGAGCAACTAAAAATTCCAGAATGAGCGACTAAAAATACTAAATGGGTGACTTATTTGTCGGAAGGTTTTTTAGTCGCACATTCTGGATTTAGATAGGTTCATCTGTTCACAAGTTAAATACGATCCATTAATTAAATATACCAACTATCAGTCAATATATCCAATTATAGTATCCTATGTCCTATACTATTCTGTATCATCAATCATCATCATCAACAGCTCATTTAATGTCCCCACCGAGGGTCTCGAGCCTACCCCACATTAGGGGCGATTAGGCCTTGGTCAACCACGCTGGCCAAGTGCGGGTTGGTCAACTTCACACACAACCTAAGAATTTCTTCATATGTGTGTGCAGGTTTCCTCACGATGCTTTCCTTCACCGTAAAAGCGTCGATTAAACGTACATATGAATTCAAGGGCTTATGTCCAACAGTGGACGTCTCTCGGCTGATATGATGAATTCAAAATTTGAAAACACATTGGTACGTGGCGGGGATCGAACCAGTGCCTCCCGGGCGGAAGACGACGTTCTTCTGCACTACGCCACCGACGCGTGATGACGCTACTCTGTATAATCTAATAATATCACAATAAGTTGTTAATAAACCAAATATTTATCAACTCCGAATGGAACGCCTTTTTTTTACTATGAACGCTGCGTTCCGTAGAACAGCGGCTACGAAACGTAGAACAGTGAGTACAAAACGTAGCGTTCTTTTTACTATGAAAAGAGGCGATACGGTTCCAAGCTAATAATTTTGCTATCAAGGTGACACCAATTCCTGACTCGGGCACTTTATTATAACAAGATTTACAAACCATAACATAATCAGTCACTCTGTAGTTGAAGGATCTGAGTGAAGATCGCTTGCTGTTACGGCCAACATCACGTACCATCGAGTGATTTACTTGCCAATAAATTCCTTGTCAAATCTAAAAATAAATCTCAAAACAACCTTTTTACCAACCCTAATTTAATTCTGAACATTTAAATGTGACTAATATATAAAAGTGCTACAATACCAATATAGGTACAGGTGGTATACCCATATGTAGGTTCGTCTGGGTAGGTACCACCGCCTTTCTTATTTCTGCCGTGAAGCAGTTAGCTGTGTTTCAGATTGAAGAGAAAGGTAGCCAGTGTAATTATTGGGAATGGAAGGCATATCATCTTAGTTCCCAGGATGGCAACGCACTTGCAATATCGAGTGATTTACCCTTAATATTGCAAGTATCTATAGGCGACTGTAACTACTTAACACCAAGTGGGCCCCAAGCTTGTTTGCCATATCGTAGTATAAAAAAAAGAAAATAAGCATTGGAAATATTATACTTATAAATTTTAACACATTAGTATTTATAAATACAATAAAAATAATAAAGATGATACTTATTAATCACCGACGATAATTTCCTCAGTTTGTTAGAAAACTTGCCCATTCTAATTCTATTTGCTACTTATTACTTTATTAATTAGCTTCATTTTTAATGCGAAACCATTACAGTAACAATACAAGACAAATGGCTTGATAATTACAACAAAAAAGATTTCAGCAGATATGTTAAATGGTAATGATAATAAAATTGTTCCTTTTATACCTCATTCCTGTTTTATTGTTGAGTTTAAGACGAATAATGGTTAGATTTTAGCAAAACTGCCTATTTAAACAAAGGAATAAATTACAAGGAGATTAGGCCGAAAATGAACAGTGAAATGGGCCGGTTTAAAACACGCCTTGATGAAAAGTTCTACCTAATTAATATTATTCTGTTTTCTCTTTATATCTGCTCCGAAGTTTCAAGTCTATTTTGAAGTAATGAATATTAAACCTATGTTGTCTTGAATTGTGATTTGTATTCAATTAGATTTTGCAAATAACCAGATTGTTGAGGTCTGTTAGAGTGTGACCTATTGTTCTTGGTTCACCAACTTTTTGAATTTGCTGATCCTATTTATATTTTTAGGCACTACATGCCTCATACTGACAGATATTGCCTAAAGCTCTTATCAATCCGTTAAGTCTTCGTAATATTGAGCTAGCGTTTATATGTGGATTTCCCAATTTCGTTCTACCAAAAACTGTTTAGAATAAGAAAAGCAAAAAACGCAATTCGCGCTGAGTTTTAAAGGTGGTATCACACTTATCAAAGGGAATATTTTTAACCCCCAACGGTGTTATAAGTTTGACGTGTCTGTGTAACTGTGTGTCTGTAGGTCTGTGTATCTGTTTGTGTAGATCTTTGTGTCTGTAGGTCAGTTTGTCTGTCTGTAGCATCGTAGCTCCTAAACGAATGGACCGATTTTGATGCGATTTTTTTGTTCCAAAGCTGACGTGATCAAGATGGTTTTTAGCTACAATTCATGAAAATCTGTTCAGGCGGTTCAAGTTCATCAGCTCTATAATTAATATTCAACAAAAATGTAATCTAAATACCTTCCTATCTATGCATCGGAATTAGGGTCCGCGAGTACTTTAAAAGAATGAAATAAAAATAAAATTAAAAATTTTAAGTAATGCCCGACACAAAAAAACTTAAAGAAAAAAATAAAAAAATCTCTCTGCTTTTTAACTTCAATAAAAGAACCTATTTATATTTTTAAGATGAACGTCGCTGCGTTGGGGGACCGCTTAATAAATAAAACGAAACCAAAATTCAAATAAAAATAATATTGCTAAAGTAATAAATGCTAAAGTATGGATTAGCAGTCCCCGACCCGGCGACGTTCATCTTAAAAATATTAATAAGTTCTTTTATTGAAGTTAAAAGGCCAAGAGATTTTTTTTGTTATTTTCTTTTTACCTTTGTTATTTTTGTGTCGGGTGCTACTTAAAATTTTGTTTTTTTTTTACTATGAACGCCACGAAACGGCTACGGATCGCCTCTTTTTACAGTTCCGAGTTGATAAGTGTGCAATGACCTTTATATTTCTTAGGACAAAAGCTCGGTAAAGATATTAAAAAAAGGTATCATTAAGACGATAGGTTTTTAATTTCTTATAATCTCAAACATCACATCCAGAAGCCTCATGTTTGATTCCAATGTGTGTATAAAGATGTCAAATATAATTTTATTGGCGTTAGGAATTGTTATTAGTCCGCCTAGCACTATTAAAAATGACCACGACAAAAAAATTATAACGATATCGTCGATGTCAATTAAATAGGCAGGGATAACTATAAAACTACTCGTTACAACTCGATAAAATTTAAGTGGGACCTGGACCTGGACATGACAAGTTTCAGCTCCCAAATGTTACAAGAATCTTCAAAATAGGTACACCCAGTAAAGAGTTATGAGGTAACAAACATAAAAAAACATGTAGTCAAATTGAGAACCTCCTCCTTTTTTGAAGTCGGTTAAAAAGAAAACCATTCGCATTTAATTTAAAACCGGCAATGTTAAATATAGTCATTTCACTTCAAACCATTTCTACCAGACCCAGCCGTAATAAATTTACTTAATACATAAAAAATCCTACTTTGTCGCTATATTCGCGCGTTCCAGCATTGTACTACATTCAATACAGCCTGTATTATCTTTTTTAGCAACGTTGACCACTTAAAACAAACGGGTGCAGATTACACTGTCCCGGGAAGCGGGGATTAGGTTGAAGATAAACGGCCTAAAAACAGGCATCCCTAATCTTGGCTGGTTGTTAACAGCGTTGGCGAAATACTTCATGAAGCTAATACAAATGCCGACTTTGGCTATAATATAGTCTTTAACACGAGGCGGTATGGACGAAAAATGGCGGCTGGATGTTTGCTAAGTTGAAATATAATTGCATATTTCATTTATAGGAAATATGTTAATATTGTTTTTTAATAATGACTAGCTGACCCGACGAACTTCGTACCGCCTAACAGTCGATTCTTTAATTTTTTTTTAATACTTGTTCTGCTATTCTAGACCCGGTGTCCCGAATAGCACAAAAAAAGAAAGTTAATAAATCAACAATAACATTATGTAATTAATTTTTTTTCTCTCTCCGTAAGAACCATCCTCGTACTTCAAGGAATATTATAAACAAAGAATTAGCAAAATCGGTTCAGCTGCTCTTGAGATTTGCGGTTAGCAACACATTCAGCGATTAATTTTTATATTATATATAAAAGCTACACAATAATTAATTAGATACGCATTTAGTCAAATGTTAATTGCAATTTATAACAAGAATTCAAAAATAGCAGTTAAATTTAAAAAGCGTAAAATTCAAATTTCTATAAATCTCACGTCTTATATTCTATTGAAAATATATCCTGAACACTTACTCCTGTTCCATTACGAGGTTCTGCCATGCTATTCTGTAAAAACCAAACTCATCTCACTTCTCATTTCGAATCTCACTTTCACTTCATCTTAGATCTCACTTTAAATTATTTTGGTATTCTGTAGCATAATTGAAGGTGACGTGAAGTGAGGTGAGATGTGAAATCTGTGATGAAAACTTTAGAGATGGAATCAAAAATCGGTTATTAATAAAAAACCGGTTATGTTTTAAAGGTAAAGGTTTTTTGTTAATTTTGATATAATATCATGATGATAAGTTAAGCTATAAGCACTTTTTAGAATAAAATTCGAAACTAATTGTTTTCTTTCATTATAAATCAATAATTTATGCAAAATACTTAATATAACTTGCCAAATGCAAGTTGTTTTTGTCTTTTTAATCTGTGATTTTGGAATAATGACTTTTGTTTGTTTGTGTTGTGTTTTGTATTTATTTTTGTCCGTCGAGAAAAGGAAACCTAAATACTGCGGAAGTGATATTTAATTGTATTCTAAGCGATACGTAGTATCTCTTAATAGTCTGTGTCTAAGCGTAAACATAGGTGAACGCTCCTCTCATCCGTCGGCGGTTCAATTGAAGATGTGAGATGCTGGTGATACTGGAGGCAAAACCAGAGTTGGCGAAAGGCTACTCTAGAAACGCCAACGCCAAAGCCAAATTTCAGACAGAGTGGGAGAGGATGACTCTAAAATTAAACAGCATTGGTGGTGGTACCATAAAAGTACCAAAAAGTGGATGAAGGTTTGTTACATTAAGGTTATTTATGTTTCATTTTTAAAGTACCTAGGTACTACTTAATTCATAAATATAACCAATGTATATATTTTTAAAATTAGTGTTGGGACGACAAGAAGAGCGCTGTTAAAAAAAAGCAGCAGCATGCACTGCAGCTAGGTAGAGGACGGGTGGCGAAGCAGAAGAGGTTCCAGGGATGTATGCTCTAGAAGAGCGGATTCTCTCACTAATGGATAGAGACTGGAGATAGCTTTGCTACCGGTGACCGACACCTGCAGCTCCAACAATTTGAGGTATGTTTTTGTTTTTGAGCAAATTGCCAATAGCAGAGGTAACTGTAGCTGATAACAAGTTTAGTGTACCTGATGTCACTTCAAAGATTATTAATAGCTGTCATCATCTTTGTGGTTTTAAAAATAGCATAAATTGTGCAGCAATTTACAACTTTACTGTAAGTGTCAACGGCTGCAGCTGCCTCTGCCATGTGCTTTTTGTAGAAGAGAGCATTATCCACACCACATTTCAAAGTAATATTATACATAATCTTTAATATAAAATATAAAAAAAAAAACATTGAATGTGAAATATTTATTTTACTTTCAGGAACACAACAATGATAGTTGCTCTGATAAGGGAGTCCCAAATCATAGAAATTGTTCAAATGGTAAGCAAAGACATACACAATCTTATAATACCAAACAGGTTATGAAATACCACCTAATATGTTAATCATCTAGTAGTAAAAATTTCAAACATCTATTTCCTTATTTATATATTTTTATTAATAGAAACCAAATTTTACAGCTCCACGAAGACCTAGAAGAGGCAGACACTCTCAAGCATCTCCACCTTCTCAGCGAAATTCAGTTTGTAAGCGTCACTAAGAAATTCTTACAAGTGGAAGAGGCAAGATTGGCTGTCAATTGTAGAGTTGTCACACTGCTGGAAAGATAGTCAGAGCGGGAATAAATGACGGCCCAAGCCTCAATTGCTTTGGGTGAAGGTCTAAAGGCTCTAGCGGAGCTCTAGGCTCTAGCCCTAAAAGATGTGAAAAAGTGAAAATTAAAGTACATTTTATGTATTTAAAATCATGTTTATTCTTTGCTAACATTATGTGTATTACATTTCTTAGAAAAATGCATAGTATTTTTCTTTACATACACTAAGTTTTCCCGTGATTACATAATATTTATCTTCGTGAACTTTTCTCTGAGGGAGTCACATCAACCTAGTTTATAAATTGCTCTAATAGCCTGTTAATGCAGAAAATGAGGAAATTGATATCTGCAGCCCTCCCAGAGAAGAATTCCATATGACTATTATGCTAATACTATTAATTACTGAAATAATTCTATCTGCATCTACATCAGTTAGCCACCTAAGTTTCGAATTTTTAGAATATGTGGACCTCATTGCAATTTGGAGTCACTACTCCTAAGAAAGTTCTTGTTTCCACAGGTTTCTTACCTTATTATGCCAAAGACAATTAAGAATCTTTATTCCAAAAAAATTGTAGTCATTTTAGACCTTGTTAAACATACATTAGGTATGTTTAGTTTAACAAGGTGTAAATAAATATAACAATTCTTATTCCTTTGTTATTAATTAATTGATTTCTGGCATGCCTACCAATGATCAAATCTGTCAGAAATTGGTTGACCTCCTTGAGTGTTGTTGATGAATCTTCTCTCTAAATTAATTTCCTCTTCGGTCAAAGACAGTGCTGGCATACCATAATGGTTGCAAATATTGTGCTGAACACAGCAGTTCATTATAATTTTTGCCATTCTATCGGGATGGTAATGCAGCATCCTGTGTACCAGCAAACATAGAAAGTGTCCTTTCAATAATCCTATTGTACGCTCTACAGAATTTCTGGCTGTGGTATGTAATTTTTTATAATGGGCTTCTGGAGTGTTTTCTTCAGTGCCAAGAGCAGGAGTCATTAAATAGTGCCACTATGCATATGCCGAATCTCCTACAATGAATAATTAAAATATACTATTATATAAACTTATTTAAACTAATATACCTATGGTAATTATGATAGTATTTTATGATATTACGCCGACCCCAAATAAAATTGGGAGCAGGGCAAGCAAATGATGATGACTTAAGATAGTGTATAATATTTTTTATGTAGGTAATATAAAACTTGTACTGTAAAACTAAAAAATCTAGAGGAGATATTTATTTACCAAGAAGATATGCTGTCTCTCTTTGAATAATGTTTTCTAAATGTGTCTTGATGGCACTATAGTTGAAAATTAAACTACTGTGGGTTGCTCCACCATATGAGGCATCTACATGGAGAATATTTAGGTCGGTCACCTGTAAATAAGATAATTGTTGAATTAAATTATATCCTTTGAATGTTTTATTAGAAAGTGATTCCACTTTTCAATATAGCTATATCACTAGGTACTTACTTATTAATTATATGTAATTAATCTCAATTAAGTGTTTTCAAGTATTGAAACATTAACACAGAGCATTGAAAATAATTTTATATGGGTAATTACTGGAATTAGCAGTTGGACATTTCATGCATTATTTATTTCTTTTTCTACAGTAGAACCTTTCTTCATTTTCTGTGGGTCGCACCATTGTAACAAAAGTGCCATCAATGCACCCTACCACAACAACATTTTTCATAGAATCTGAAATAAAAATGGCAATTATTATTTTTAATGTTTTCTTTCGACAATGAAAAGCAATGTATAATAATAGCCTTTATTACTGTTAGAGAAAGCAATGGCTTTATATTAAATAATACAAACCTTTTTTTAATCTTTTGTCTTTCAACATAATTTTGTAGGAATATATTTTTTTATAATTTGTGGGTTGCACAAAACTTCAGCCACCTCATTAATGCAACGGGATGCAGAGGACTGGAATATACAAGTTGTAATGTTTTTGCTAACAACTTTTGATAACTCCTGTTGGCGAAAATATAAGGCTGATATGTAAGAAAACACATATATTTTTAATAACTGTTATAACTTAGGTAAGTGCATATTGATATACCTTTACTCTCGCTGACAATCCTCTTCCTTTACGCAGAGTATGCTTAGTAGTTGTAGGTAATTCCTCAATTAGGTTTTCAATTAATTCTTCAGAAAGCCGTCCGCAAAGGTAAATTTTAGGTTGCGTAGAGTTTGTGCTTGGCGGCGTGCCTTGGCTAAATCCAGTAACTAGATTTCCATAATAAATTGAGGAGTAAAGCTGATCGAGCCATTTTCTCAGGAGAGTATTTAAAAAGTCACACACTATACCCTACCACATTCTTTATAAGTCTTGTATTTACACAGTAAATAACTAACTGTGATAACTGACCTATTAAAGTATGATTAATAATACAATTAAACTCTTAATAACACTGGTTTTTAGATTTCACTTAAGTTTTCACAACCAAATTAGAAGGTGAAAACTTTGACGTAAGAAAACGAAGTGAGATGTGAGATGAGTTTCGAAATGAAGGCGGAAATCGCTACAGAATACCGAATGCCATACAAAAACGTCAAGATTTCACTTTTGTTAGTTCTTTTCACTTCCGCGGTCTTAACGTAGCGCTAGTGTAGATTTCATAAGCTTACAGAATACGAATTTAAAATTTCACTGCGGATTCCGCAGTGAGAAAATTATTTGTCGTTACAGAATAGCACTACTGATCTCTGATCAAATCTCTCTATCTATAAAGCATTTTTATGTTTCTTATTAGTAAGCAGCCACTGTAGCCTATAGACGCTTGCAGCACTGACGTGACATTCGTAAGCTAACAATGTTCGTGGAGTTCTGGTAACCTTACTCACCAACAGAAACACAACACCACAGAAATGTAGTGTTATTTGACTGTGGTCTTCAGTAAGATGGAGGTACTACTCCAGTACATAAGGTAAAACAAGCATAAAAATGGGAAATTGAGAAGAATCACTCTTTTTTATATTACGAGATGGCAAACAAGCTTGCGCCCCACCTGGTGTTAAGTGATAACCGTCGCCTATAGACAATTGCAATATTGAGGGTAAATCACTAAACATTGCAAGTGCGTTGCCATCATGGGAACTAAGATGATATGCCTTCCATGCCCAGCAATTACACTGGCTACCTTTCCCTTCAATCCGAAACACGCAGGACTGCCTTTTTTGTTTTACTTGAATTTATTTATGAGTGTAGATAAAGTTGTATGTATGTACTGCTCATAACGTTGTATTTAAACGCTCCTGGATACTATTAAAAAACTCGTCAAGGCTAGATTTTTAACTTCCACTCGTGTTTTTAAAGCCCCTATTATCCCCTTGTGTGTCGCGCGACCTCCTGGAGGTCGCTGTCAAAAACGCCTGTGTGTCGGCCGGCCTCCTGGAGGTCGATCCCCCCCACCACTGTTTTCCGATGATGAAAATGATGATGATTATTATTATTTTTTGAAAATATAACTATACTTATTATATTTTATTCTTTTAGCTTATTTTATTACGATGGTATGAACAAAAAATCTTATTTATAGTTTTATTATTATTTTTTTATTATAAAATTTATCACACGCGGAAAATTCGCGAAGGAAATCCGGAAGTAACTGACACATGCGCGAAATGTTACAAAATGGCGGCGACACAATAGGGGTTATGTGACAGTGAGATATATGGCTTGATATACTACTATTATGCCATTCCTTTTTTTGACGGGGAGGTCAAATGCATTTACGCATCGTCCCTGTGCGGGGTGGTGCCAACCACAGGGGATATGTGGGACTCGAGGTAAAGGCGTTCCCTCCATACTCACTAAACATCCTCCCCGGCCTGACCTTCAGTGCAATATTACGGGACGGCTCGGGATCTGCGCATGTAAGCGCAACTACATCGAGACCGTCCCACTATTATGCCATATCTGATCCCAGTTCGAGCTTCTAGTTCACTGCCTTGATAAAAATTCATTCATGCATTCATTAAAACCGATCCAATGACAGTATGCTGCAAATTCTAGCAGGTGCCGCAGCATCAGCAATATACTGCTTGCGAACAACTTTCTAACAAACTACAATATAGGATATAATAGGTAGAGAAAATACACATTTCAAAAATATTAATATTTCAGCACAGAACAGCATAACTAAATATTTCTACTTTATATGAATATCTAAAAGAATGCTTTTCATAAATTGACTTTTGATGTGCTTATTTTACATCAGAGGATAATAAGGATTATGGTTGCGGATTACGTTAGCTATTCCAACTTTAAAAGAAAATCTGCCAACGCCTAACTTTGTTGTACTGTAACAGTTTCGTCGTTTAGTAAGTACCAATTTATGTAATATAAACTTCAATATGAAGAGGATACTGGTAGCGTTTTTTAAATAGCCATGATTGTATTACACACGCAATGAAACGATCACTGGGCGTTTTTAAGAATACAGTAAATGAAATTATTGCTGGGCTATAAGGTCATCGTTTATACTCTCTTAAGACATATAGCTTAAGACCATTACCATTCTAAGCGATCGTGTACGATCTTAGGCTTCATCATTTCTTTCCATCGGGTGTGATTGTAGTCAAACGCTCAACCTATTGAACATAAAAAAATTAAATCAAATCGAAGCTGAACTATTAAGGTCGTCAGATCAACATAATATCATTATAATATAATATAATAATATATTTCTACGCTCACACCAATTATCTAGTCCAAATTAAGTATCTTTTAAGAACTCAATTGTGTTATAGACACTAGATAACGGACTAATATGCATAATAATCTACTTATTTTATATATAAACTTAAATAAATATATAAACCACCATGACTGATGAACAAATGATCGTGTTCATCACACCAATATATGCCACTACCAGGACTCCAACCTGGACAGCCCAGTGTGTATGCAGCGTTACTGACCACTCCACCAAGACTGCGTCAAATAATTATTCCCTATACAGTGTCTTCAGTGTCACAGGAGGGTGACATCGAACTTCAGTTTTTTGCACAAGCGTGATTTTAAAATATTATTAAATCGAAGTAAAGTTATGTCGCACAAACGTTATTCGCACATCCGTTTGTCGAACTCAAGTAGTCTTCCGTTTGTCGAACTCTCTATCGTATCCGCAGTTAAGCTTACAAAGATCTTTTCAACAACTAAAGTAACTATTAAAAATACTTTGGTATGGCGATCTCTATCATGTGGGTTGAATATGGAACCTGGTCGTAAGTCAGTTTAATTTTTTTTTACATTTCCACGCTCTAACCAATTATCTAGCCCAAATTAGAACTATTGTTATGCATACTAAACAACGGACAAAATTGAATATGCATAATAGTATAGATATTTTTATAAATGAACTTAAATAGATACATAAGTAACTATGAGCCGTGAACAAATGTCGTGTTCATCACACAAACATTTGCTCCTGCCGGGACTCGAACCCGGACCGCTTGATGTGTAGACAGCGTTACCGACCACTCCGTCACGACGGCGTCTATTAGTTTCACTATGTGGTGGTCATTTAGAAATGGCTCTTATCCATTCAACTCTATCTTACTATTTATCAGCACTTTAGAATTTTTAAATTACTTTGCCTCTTCTTCACATGACTAAGGCGCCATTTTTACGCTCTTCGCGTAGGTCGTTTTACATTCAATAGAATAGCGCCTAAGCTTAGCAAGGTTAAAAAAGAACGAAACGCGCTTAAAAACCGAAGATAAACGACTGAAAAACGACCATTGAAACGGCGCAACGTTGCGGAACGCACCCGACTTCGGCGGAACGCGTCCCATTTTCAAAAGACCTGTTTATATGGGAAATTGCTTATTACTTTATAACAAATCGCTTTCTATGCGAAGCTTTTAGAGTAATTACCGTAGTACCTTTGTCAGTGTATTAAATTTCAGGTTGAGTGAGCATGAGTTTTTTGCGAGCTCTCTCAAGTTGTAAAGGGATTTCGGTCCAGCGATTACAATATGCGATAGAATATCGTTATTGATTACATTATGTTTCAATGCGTAGTACCGATATATTACGTATCTTAATCTAACAATAACAATTTAGTAGACATTAGGACAAAGGCGTGGCCTGCATACTGTTAGTTAGTGCATTGCACAAGTCCTCCCCGTCTGGGGATTGCCTAGTATCCTAGCCTTACTTCATATTTTATATAGACAATAATTTTATAAGTTAAGGTAATTCAATAATTTGTCACCAATTATTATTTCGATGGAGGTATTAAATATTCATACGACCTTCTAATAGTCGGTTAAAATTACTACTCAGTATAAGTAAATGTAAAATATAGTAGTGTACTGGAACAACGCTATAGTAAACTGGCTGTAACTATCTGTTCGTTAGAATTAGTCGACGATTTATCGACATGAATACAAATTAAAAAGTAGAAACCGTAGGGTGAATCCACAGTCATGATAAATCCCCAGTAGCCGTAGATACTTATTTATTAAACCGTGTTCTATTTCTGTGTAATCTAAATATATTTTAGTCACTACATGAAAACATTTTCCGATTGAAGCTCACTAAAAATACAGACAGGTAAATTAGAAGCACATAAATCGTCACAGAATTATCAAAACGTATTTTCAATTTACTTCGAGGCATGGAAAGGCAATGAATCAATTCACGAGGAAAAACTGAATATTCAACGTAATAAAACTAAATACGAACAAAGTGACGTGGTTTTTATAAAAAAGGCTTATTTCAAATTATTGGAATATTAATATTGCTTGTAAGAAATGCTGTTACAGACTATGTCTTGAGGCAACGTAACATAATACCCGATTTAAGGTCTTGTTAGTAAGTAAATTAAACAAACAAGTTCTTGAGAACTGGGTTTACATTTTTCTTTTCTATTTGCACATTTGCACTTACACCTTATAGTCAAATATAATTAGTCTGGCTGTCGGATTTTTTTTAAAAAAAAAGAACAAGCAAATGACTCCGTTCTACCTGATAAGCAGAAGTGGAGTCAAGATAGCTTGTGCGAGAGATGAGGTCGCCTTGCTGACTTGCAAAATGCTTCTTCAAGCTTCTTTTGAATGATCTCAGATGTAAAGAAGTAGGGTATGGAGAGGAGGGGTGTTTGTTAGTTCACTCAAGGCTTAGTTACTTTTTTGGTTTTTGATGCCCTTTGTAACTGACTTTAAAAAAATAAGGAGCTTCTAAATTCGACTTTAAAGATTCTTTTAACGTTTGCAAGCTGACTTGGCCTCTTTGAACCTACATGTAGGTATTTCTGTTTTCAACTCATCGCCAAAATCATTCGCCAATTTTTTTCTCATTAGAATTATGTCCATGTTTCTAAAATAACATTAAGCTAATTGGTCTGGCTGCTATCAAAAGGTAAATATCGAATGATAAAAAGTCACATCTGAGGTTAGAGACTTGTAACTTGACACTAATTTAACATCTACTTTTGTATATTATTTTCATTATATGATTCTGTAGACTAAATTATAATGTTATTTTTTATTGTTCTGAATAAATAAAATAAATCAAAAGAGATCACTTGCTTAATGCTTTACTACTACTACGAATGAAGAAAATGCTCAATTTTTTTAGTACGCATTTATATCTCACGTAATTATTTTATTAATTTTGCTCTAAAAATGTGTTATAACAAATCAACTTCTTAAATATGAAGGAAATTGTTTGATATTTCGTTTCCAGTGTTGCTCTCAGATTAAATTTCTTAATTATAAGGATTAGGACATCTTAAATATTGACTAGCTATATGAATTAATTGAAATATAATTAGTATTCTTATTATTATACCTTGTGTCTATGAAAACAGTTGTCTTTTGATGACAACAAAGCGAACTAAGGATTAATTTATTAAATTTTAATTAATCTCAAGAAAATTTCAGTCTCAAGTTCGTTACTAATTTTCAAGCACTTAGTAATAATTGGAACTAAAATTAAGCTTTTAATAGAAAAGCGTGAGATATTAAAAATATTTAAAGCTCGCTTTTGTCTCCTGGCTTCTAATGTAACTTGCTTACCACTGACATCTTTCGATAGCAGTTGGAACCACCAGCTAAATGTGTCTTTCAAAGTATCACTTATCGGACAGAACTCGTTACCTACCGGCTAATGTATGCCTGAATAATATACGCATCTTCACTGAAGATCAGATGAGATGTGGACAAATGCGTATAAAAAAAATTAATTCAAAAACTAAACGTATAATTTACTACACCACTGAGTTCTTAATAATTTTGTTCCTTATATAATATTTGAGCTGCTGGTACCGATATTTTTATATTAACTACCGCATAATATTGCGTCGCCTGGATGTTAGGAGGCAAGGTTATTTACATACGAAACACAAATGCACATACACAATTTTTGTATTTGACCCACATTACTAAAATTTCAGCTAACATGAACGTTTGTTTCACTACTAAAATCAGGGCCATGGATAATTTGGTAGGCAACATTCTTAGTTAATTTTATTTGAATATTGTATCGCCGCTATGATATGATACGATTATGTACGAACATAAAAAAGAAATAATATGTACCTATTATTTATTTAATATTTTATTCATCGGTATGTATTGAAACGAGAGTACAGTACAAACTAAAGTGTCTCTTGCGGAATCGTATCAAATATGGACGGGCCCACCCGAAGAAGGGGGCCCTTGAATCACAAGTTCCAGGCACTGCTTCTGAAATGCTTAAAATAAAATGCTATAAATAATTTTAAACGAAGATTTTCTGGCATAATATGCCATCCTCTTTTACCCATTTAATATCTTGTAATTATTTGTAAATGGCGTGAACATCCCTATTCTAAACAGTTAACTTACTTAACCTATTATGTTCACCAGTTTAGTTTAACTTTTGAAAGAAATACAAAGGGATGCATTTGTCCACATTTTCAAGTTAAGATGCTGACTATTACTATGTAACATGTTTACCTTTCCCTTCTTCAGGTATGTTTGTAATAGGGGTTAAAGTATGATGGGTGGTTAAAGTATGAGGATTAAAGGGTGATGCCGATTTTTTTCTCATTATTCATTAGTGTATAATTCCTTTAATACAATAGCTATGTCCATTCTTCTTTTTTATTTTAAACTTCAGTACAAGGACACATATTTGTGTATAAAATTTTATTCTCATTTCATTTTATTTCAATAGAAATAAATCTTCAAAAACAGCTCGTCGTAAGAGGTGTCCATCTCCGTTATAAAAATGTGAATATTTATTTACAGGTATCAATTCTCAATTTTTTTCATTAAGTATCCTATAGCTTAACCCATTAACGCCCTCTGTACTCGCGCGAGTACAACTACACAAAGTATTATTTAGTTTTTATAATCTATGGTTGTCATTCAAATAATTTATTATTTCATAACCAGATGGTTGACCCGTCTGATAAAATAAAAAAGTTTAGTGTAGCGCGAAAATAAATGTCACTTTTGCCACTGTCAAATACGGATTGCAAAGAAAGTTTATATGGTAAGTTTCAACAATGAATTTTTATTACAAAATAGAACTTTTTTTAACAGAAATTTGATACAAACAGTTTGTTACTCTTTATTTTGTTATTATCTCTTGTTTTTGATGAATTTCATTTCGATATTTATACGTTTTGATTCACTTTATTCCACTGTACTCGGCTGAGTACAATGGTCACATATGTATACAAATTTATATTTTTATCAGCTATTTTCATTATTCAATAATGGCGAACCGTCGTGTCTTCACAAGCCAAAATAGCTATGCTAAGCTGGAGGAAACCATCGAATCTATATTTGCAGATGAAAATGATGATTCGGAATATGATGTCCTACTGGGGCCTCCGGAACCTGCTATTGTAAGTGACGAAGAAGAAGGGAACGATGATGATTTGGTTTCTTCTAATCTTCCTAGAGAAGTTCCACGAACTGTAGAAGTCATACCACGCTGTCCCAATCATGATGTTTCAGACTGGCCCGATAGTGACGATGAGCCTTTGTCAAATTATGTAAGGCCTTCGTAACAATCCAGAAATATTCAATCAAATAAACCTATGTGGAGGAAGATGAAGCCAGTATATCCTGCTAATATATCCGGCAAAAAGTGGTCGTAGAAAAATTAAAAGCCTGCACTCCTGTACTACCAACTGAATGTGCTTATTGGAGTTTGGATAAAGACCTTGGAGTTCCTATAGTATGAAATTGCATGTCACGGAATCGATTCTTGGAGATAAAACGTAATCTCCATTTCGTAGATAACTCATTAGCTGAAGGTTCCACCGATAAGCTTTTCAAGATAAGACCTTTGTGTTAAGAAATACAGAAAAACTCTTGCCAATCGGGAATTTTTCATGAGCATATATCTATAGAACTTTATACAGTATAGATGATAAAATACATCGGCCGTCACCCAGAAAAACAATTTATAATGGGTAAACCTGTACGATTCGGATATCGGAATTGGGCAGCCACAAGTTCAGATGGATACTGTTATACGTTCAATGTTGTGGCAAGACTAACGAAGTAGCTGATAATCCTCTAGGCGCAAGAGTTGTGAAATATCTTCTGGACAAAATGTCCGTAATTCCTAATGAACATATCGTTTATTTTGACAATTTTTTCACAAAATATCAGTTATTCGTTGACCTCCGGTCCTTAGGCTTCAGAGCTACAGGCAAAAGACGAGTAAATAGAACTAAAAAATGTGTGAATGTGTCTAAAAAATGTGTGAAAACATTATGTGTAGAAAGACCTTGCTTCGGACCATTTCACTATTAATCCGCCCAGTGTACCCGGCCGAGTACATACCTATATTTCTATATATATTTCTTTTTTGTTCTATTTTTCTTTAAATACCTTTTCTTTTGTCCCTAATAATACAACAAATATCATTAAAACAAAAAAAATACAGGTGGTTTTCATTTGGGCGTTAATGGGTTAATGTTGTCTCAATATATCCACAAAATTACACAAAATTAAGATTTGGCGTTCCCTAAAAAAATCGCAAATATATTTGTATGAAAAAATGAATGTTCGTTAAATTCTCCATACAAAACGGTAATTTCATGCTTAAACCCCTAATAATTCGCACTTTAGCCGTAACGTATACAATACGCATGTTCATTACAATATGAAGTGAAAAGTTCAGCCATCTTAGGAGGCAACGTAAACACCTATATTTAAATTCCAGAAAAGTTCCACACAAAAAGTATCGTGACAATAAAAACTGATGCCACATAAAAAAGGAGTTTTACCTATTAAAAAGTTAAGTTCTTATCTCTATCCGCGCTGTGGAGGGGACAATAATTCAATTGAACTTCACATAGGTCCCCCAAATTCAATTTCCCCGTATCGCAGCGCCACTGCTCTGTAAAGCGCCTAAAATAACACACTATGTTGCTTTTCCACCGACGAAGTTGTGTCAGATAAGTTGCAAGAGGAAAATTTAAAGGTGTCTTTGATATTTTAGTAGATATCAGGTATTTCAATACGTTGGTATTTTTTATGAAAAGTATTACCTTTAGAATTTATTGAAATGAAGCGTCGGTGGCGTAGTGTGTAAAAGCATTTTTTTAAATTAAATTTTGAATTCATATGTACGTTTAATCGACGCTTTTACGGTGAAGGAAAAGCATCGTGAGGAAACCTGCACACGCCTATGAAGAAATTCTTAGGATGTGTGTGAAGTCGACCAACCCGCACTTGGCGAGCGTGATTGACTAAGGCCTAATCGCCCCTAATGTGGGGTAGGCTCCAGCCCCTCGGTGGGGACATTATATGAGCTCTGTTGATGATGATGATGATGAAATGAAGAGTGTCTATGAATATATTCTTTCTGATCGGGTTATGTAAGATGAAGTATTTTACTTCTCAATAAGGCTTTAATCGGTTAACCATGAAACATGTGACACTTGACGGCGTCGTGGTGGAGTGGTCAGTAACGCTGCCTACACACCGGGTGGTACCGGTTCGAATCCTGGTAGTACTCAATGTTAGTGTGATGATCACGATGATTTTATTTTGTTCATGAGTCATGGTTGTTTATTTATTTATTTAAGTTAATTTATAAAAATATCTTCATCATTATGCATATTTGTCCGTTAACTAGTGTCCATAACACAATTGAGTTCTTATAAGATACTTAATTTGGGCTAGATAATTGGTGTGAGATTAAAAATATATTATAATTATGTTGAATTCTTCAACTAATCCTTTTGATTTTGACACCCATGCAATCATCTTAACAGCCTTTATAATTCGACCCACTGCTGGAAACAAAGCCACTTCTTGTCATCGAAGAAGGTTGAGGCACGTTTGCCCAATGCGGATTGGTGGACGGAGTATGACTTATACTTATTATAATAATAATAAGTATAAGTCAATACCCTTTTGCTGATCCGTTAGTCGCCTTCTACGACACCCATTCGAGGATATGGGGTGATACTATTCTACTCTGCCGGCATCACTCATGCGATATACTATAGTTTAATATAGGCTGATCCAATACGAATAATTACAGAGTTAAAGTCTACTATGAACGCTACGAAACAGCGGCTACGAATCGGCTACGGACCGTAGCACCGTAGCGCATCGCCTCTTTTTAACCGACTTCAAATAAAGAAGGAGGTTTTCAATTCGACTGTTTTTTTGTGTTACCCCATCACTCTTTACTGGGTGTACTGATTTTGAAGATTCTTTTAACGCTTGAAAGCTGTTGCTAGCCGTATGGTCCCATTTAAATTTGATCGACATCTGAAGAGTAGTTTTTGAGTTATCCCTAATAAGCCTATTTAATTGACGTCGATGATGTCATAATAGTTTTATTACTTGTGTGTCTAAAAGATCTCGAGATAATTTCCTGAAAATTTATATATTTAAAACACTAGAAAGCATAAAATAATTAAATAAAAAAACCACTGAATAAACGTTGTCACTTGTATTTGGGGCCATCCTCAAAGAAAATTTCGATTTCTTTAAACACAATTTTTATTTCTCCTTTTCCCTATTTCTTCTTTTTATAGTTTTGAATGTGTTTTTTTATTTAAAAATATTTTTTTATAGTAAAAAGAAGCGATACGGTTTTAAGCTGCTAGGTGTGTTACGACCTTTACTGTGTAGTAAATTATACCAATGTGCATTTAGAGTAGGTACTATAAATTTGTGTGAATTTATTATTTCTATTTCTTAACGTTACGCAGTGATTTGGTGATACCAACTTCGTTGATATTTTAGATACTACTTCAATAAAAGAAAATGCTCCAAGCTAAATTGGTTTATGAATAACCAATTCAAATATGAAATTCGTAGAATAACACTTAATTGAAATAGAAACAAGTTTGAGCAGGACAAATCTATACATATATATATGTCGGGGATATCGTCAGGATTTAGCCGAATCACGATCTCACATACGAATGCCGAGTCAATTTATCAACACACATCACAAAGAGGAGAACCAGAGTAGTGCCTGGGACTTGTGACCCAGTGTGTAGGTTTACCTGGTTTACACTTCTCTCTAACTATTATCACACAACAGTCGGACATAGCTTCCACAAGCATTCCTAATACAACCATAGACACTTCCGCACTCAGCGACGCCTCGAACTAGACTGACCTCTGTCGAGCGCGCACCGCTGCAACAAAGGCACGCCCCGCCACTATTACGTCGCATCGTACGATAGCTCGTCCAGCGCTGACGTCACTCGCAATCCCTATCTCCAATGAAAATAGCAAATTCAATTACAATGGAACCTAATAATGTCTTAGCGCCGTCATATACATATAAATAAAATTGGAGTGTCTGTTTGTAATATTGAAATAACCGTTTTTTACTACATGCATATGAATATATATAAGGTACATACACCAAAATAACATTTTTTACAATTTTTGTCTGTCTATTTGTTCCGGCTAATCTCTGAAACGGCTGGACCGATTTTGACTAGGCTTTTTTTGGCAGGTAGCTGGTATAATAAGGAGTAATTTAAGCTACTTTTTTTTTCTTTTGGTAAATTCTACGCGGACGAAGTCGCGGGCACAGCTAGTAAATAATAAATAGACTATGTTATTCAGAGTACTTACATTGAATTAGTCGAGTTTTGTTTGTTCTCAGAAGTGTGTCTGCCTACGACATGAGATTTGTTGTCTTATCAAGAAAGCTCAAATATGTAGTAGGTTCTATATTCTGTTTTGTACTGAGGTGAGTGGTGGGTATATGTAAGGCTCAAAGACCGAAAACACTCACAGCGCGTTGTGGTCACAGTGAAACATCCACATCTATTATTGATAATTATCCTTTCGAACCCTGTGGCTGAGTGATGAGTAGGTTAGAGTTTTTTTGATGACCAGAGAGAGTGCAATATTTTTGGGAGAGTAGTGTTTTATGCACCTACGTGGCTGAGTGATTGGTAGGTTAGGGTTATTTTTTATGACCAGGTGGAATGTGCTTTTTTTTGTTACCACAATGCGTTGTGAGCTATTTTTTGCTCAATGAGCGTTATCAGTCTTTGAGCGTAACATATATACTGTACTCCCTACCGACACGGACGCCCTAGGGACGCTAGGCGGTCGAGAGACTCCCCACGGGGGAAATGCTCGGTCGCCCAGTAATCCCTTAGGACCTTAGGACCGTTCGACCTACAGGCTTGAGGACCCCCCAAGGTCTTCGCCTTCTTAAAAACCCGGTGACGCAGAAAATGTCATCAGAGACAATCTGCAATAGCATTAAAAAAAAAAAATACTGTACACCGGTACTTTCTATCACCCAAGATAATCTCGTTAATGCCTCGAACTAAGCTAATGCATTTCTTGTGCTAGGAGTGAGTTCACGTCGGCATATTAACAACGGCCGTGGATAGATCTCTATCGATCGATCGATTTATTGTGTAACTGTTTGTTGGATAAATGAAAACAAATATCTTCGTTCACACAGAAACTGAGTCCGCCTGCCTGCGCGCTCGGCTTCCAATGCATATTGTATTTTAAATTTGAATTCAAAACTTCCGTCTGTGAAATAGTTAGTTTTATTGAAAATATATTAAAAAATCGAGAGAGATCCCCTTGACTTTCTCGCATACCGGAAACGACTCAAAAGTTGACAGAAACCTTATATTTTGATGTCATGCATGCATGTTAAATTTTGGTCACCCATCCGAGTACCGACCGCGGACTTGGTTGCTAACTTTCGTGATCGACGACTCAAAAGTTGATAGAAACCTTACATTTTGATTCTTTACTCACCAGAGCTAGAATTTAACGTGCTTTTGACAGCAGGACCTCTCACGCTATCTGATTTCTCAAACACTCTCATTCGTTGTAGTTTTTTATTTATTTTAGCACCGTTACTCTTCACATCGAAATGCGTAGGAACCCCAGTAATGACTGGTCATTCGAAAGTTGTAGTTACTTAAACTGAATTTATCTTTACTCCTCAATCTTTCCAATTTGCTATCTCGGAGAGCGTAAGGTCATAAATTTTAAGGCGAAAGTCGGGTGTATAAAATTTTCAGCTTCACCCTACATTCAAGCTGCTATTCTGCTTCTAAGTAAGCTAACGCGAAGATCAAAGATTGTAAAACGTTTGAACGATATATTGTGGAAATTTTGTGTTATGCTGATAACACAAATATATTCTGCAATTTTTTTTAATTCAAATATTATCGTAAGGCCAGCTGAAATGCTGCTCGTACTGTTTTAAATTGATGCACCAATTGATTTGATTTGCACCAATGCGCCAACCCGACAAAGAAAATTCGATAATCAGGACAGATTTTACACTTTCGACGGCTGATTTGTCCTGTCTAGTAATTTGTATCTGTTTCATCAATTAAAATTTTTAACAACACTAAACAGAATATTTTTGTCTACCACGTGAATATTCCGGAGAGTCACTTCTCATGTCATTCTCATACATAATTTTTCGTAGAAGGTACTTTTAGAGAAATATGTCAGAATCCAATTTGAAATTCAGTATCTCGAAGAGCGTTAAAAGGTCAGTGATTTGAAGTCTCACGTTAAGTTTTTCCAAGTTAAACCTGACTATGTTAGGAGTAGCTTGTCAATTCATTTTTCACAAACCCAATTTTGAAGCAAAAACCGCCTTCAAAACTAAAAACGGAGAAATAGAAATTTTGTTTATAAAAAATCTAAATTTCTTTTGAGGTCGGTGCCAACCTCAATATTTAAAATAAACGTTGTCACTTGTATTTGGGACTGACATCAAAAAAACATTTAGATTTTAAAAAAAATTGACTGTTTTTGTTTTAAATGTGTTTTTTTGTATTTAAAAATAATTTAATAACCGAATATCTATACTCTTCTGACATGTGTTTGGCAAATGTGTCTAGTGTCTTGAAATACATAATTATTATAGGTATACAACGTGTAACGGATGGGCTATGTGAATGAGAAAGAGTATACTATCACGTATTAGAACGAGATAGATAGACGAGCCATTTAACGACATGCAAGCGGCCTAAGTCGGCCTGTCAGTCACGTAGGAAAGACAACAACTGTCAGACTACAGTACTATTTTTTACGCGCATTTGCGCATTACTCACACATTGGTGCATTGTTTTGGTCTCGCGCTAGTCGATTCATTGCACAATCTATAAACGCGTCAGTAATAATAAATCTATGTTTTATGATTACTAACTGGGCCTTTTCGAGGTTCAGAACTAACCATCTGGTTGACCGTAACATGGTAAAAATGGCAAGTCAGATAAACGAAACTGCGACTCTTAAAACCTGATATAAAACGAAATTCTGCAAAGAGCTTTTTCCAACCATTGCGACTCAATAGGTGTGTAAACGCCGAAATATAAACAGCTGAAGATGTTTAGAGACGCATATTGGGAGTACGTAATCGTGTCTCCTATTGCCTATTTTGTATGCATTACAAGCGAGTGTTTTTCAGCGACATTATTTCGGCATCAGTATTCTTAATGCGTGTAAGGTTTGTGAAGTCTTAAATGTCAGTAAAAAAGTGCTAAGCTGGTGGAAAAGCTCTTGGATTTCACATCACCTGATTATTAGGGCGACGGTGAAGGCGAGGGGCACTCGGACCCTCAACACCAGACCATATAAGAATATTCTTTTTGTTGTCATGTGGTTAACCTAATAACTGCCGGGCTCCAACAGCAGCCGATACTGCCTACTTAACGTGCCTTTCGAAGCACGAAATAAAATAAAAGTTGCTGTTGAATTCAAATAATTATGTTCAAATGTTGTATAGCGTTGATATCTAAAAAAAAGAAGTAAATATGCAAAGTAGTGCGTGTTCATTCGACATGGGACATGAGGCTGTACCATTTTTATTTATTTGAGGTACCCTTATGAATAGCTGTAGAAATTTAATAAACATGTAAATGGGAAAATATACATAATTTTTCCATTCGCATTTACTGCTTCCATATTTAGTCCGTCCTCGAATTGTCACTGGACCTGAGCTAATTTGATCTTGGTAATACAAACAAACATGCGATCACGCTCGTAAGCTCGTAAATTTTCTAAACATAAAGTCACATTCACATCTGGCAGTATGGGTCATAGTGTGACTTCAATAGTAACAGGTTGCTAGCCTGTAGCCTACATAAAGGGGGCTCTGAACCCAAAAATTAACAATCCTTCAGTAAACAATCTAACACAAAAGCCGACAGATGTTACACTCAAAATCATCTCGGCCGTCCGGGTACCGGAGGACCGGTTGGTCCTGCACTTACTCGCATCCAGTGGCTTCTCATGATTATTACCAGATTGTCAGTCCACCTTGTGGTGGGCCTACCAACGCTGCGTTTCCCTGTACGTGGTTGCCATTCAAAGACCGTTCCATCCCAACGGCCGTCAGTCCACTTCGCCATGTGCCCTGCCCACAGCCACTTAAGGTTTGTAATTCTTTGGGCTGTGTCGGTGACTTTGATTCTCCTGCGATCTCATAATATATCATCATTTTTGATATGATCAAACACGAATTAAAGACTGTCGTCTTGAGACACTGTGGTAGATGAACCGAGAATATGCCACGTAGCTTCACGGTCTTTGTATAAAGATAATGTAAAATAGAACTTCAACTTTGATGAAAGATGACTGCGACAATTGAACGGTGACCCTGGAATTCGATTATGAATGCTGTACCAAGGCCGAACATTTCGCGCGTCGCCAGTAATGTTTTTGTTGCGAACAACAGATTGAGTATCCGAAATCCTTAGTCCTTGTTATTTTCACGGGAGAGTAAACGGGTGGATTCCATTAATGTCTGCTAACGACCGGACGCACTTCGGATTGGGGCTTAAAAGGGTTGAGTGGTTTTGTACAATCGTTCTGATAAAAGGGGATAGATGTTAAAGCTTTTAACGATTTAAAAGATGTCCCGCCAGAGGATTAATTTTGGCGTCAACGAACTAACAAGATTGCTCCAAGTATTGTTATCCATTGAACGGTTTTTAATTTTGGATTCCCATTTCGGTTTGAGGGTCCAAATTAAAAGTTCTCGCTTCAACGAAGACTGTTCTAAAGTAAAATGGGTGATTTGAAATCATTTTCAAAATTGTAATTCTAATCTAACGGGCTACAGAACTTTATTGCGTTTGTAGACTGTAGATATTAACTGAAGGTACTAAGACTTCGGTGTATTTGCGACAGTTCACAAAGGAAGTAATATTGAAACCTAAAGTCCTTTAAATAATCTGCTGTCTTACACGTACGGGCTCCCAATGTTTTCTTAAAAGAATAACGGTAACTACTTATCATCACAGGCCGTATATCTGTTTGCCAACCTCATAGCATAAAAAACACAAAAAAGATTTCTTCATGCAAAGGCGTGAAAATTTTTATAGAAAATCGACTACGAGTGATATCCTTAGTAACGCAAGCTTGTCGACTAAAATAACACGTAACTAAAATTGGATCCACAGTGACTTGGCTACGGTGAAGCTACGTTTTTAAGGCGAAACTAAGGCCGTATTACAGAATGACACTCAGAAATGAATCATGTCTTGAGAATCGTTTGTCACTTTCTATCAAGCACAAAGTGATAGAGACTCAAGTAGGTGTTGCTTCTTGAGACTCATTCTATAATACTTGCCTTAGTCAACTCGCCGCCGTACCCGAGTCGCTGTTGATCCGATCAGTTTTAAACCTACAAAAAGAAAATAGAAGCATAGCCATGTGTTGCCGGCAAAGTAGAATAGCATTGCCCCAAATCCTCTAATAGGTGTCGTAGAAAGCGACTAATGGATAAGCAAAGGGGTATTGATCACCTTATACTCCATCCACCAATCCGCATTGGGCAAGCGTGGTGGAATACTGCCTCAACCTCCTTTGATAACAAGGAGAGGATTTGTTTCGTCAGTGGGTCGAATTATAAAGGCTGTTACGATTATGATTACGAGACGGCAACACGACTGAAGTGGTCTTGTGAATGAACGCACATTCGGAACAGTAGTGTACTGGAGGCAAGTCGCGGGAAGCCTGCGTGCGTGTACGAAAAGATGTAGGATCGCGTACTACAGAAAGACGTAGATGGTAGACCCATATGTAGGGTCGTCTGGATAGGTACCACCACCTCTCTTATTTCTGCCGTGAAGCAGTTCGATGCGTTTCGGATTGAAGAGAGAGGTAGCCAGTGTAATTACGGGGCATAGAAGGGCATCTTCGTCCCCAGGATGGCAACGCACTTGCAGTGTTAAGTGATTTAGCCTTAATATTGCAATTGTCTATAGGCGACGGTAACAAATTAATACCAGGTGGCCGCAATCTTGTTTGCCATCTCGTAATTATAAAAAAAGACGCAAGCGCGTGGACTTTGAGCCGCAAGCGTGAGAAGAAGAAGTTGACCACTCACCGCACCGCTGTATAGTATGTGAGCTTATCCCGATGCGATGTCGTTACGTTGCTGAGTAAAGTGCGTTACAATATGGTGTTTCATACACATAATACTAAACGGCTCAAGTTGAGGCGATGCTGATCCGTTTGTTTGTATATAAAACTTGTCTCCACAGAATAAACAATTCCTTTTTGGGCCAATGTATACCTTTTTACAATAAGCTTCCAAAGAGTATTAGAGATTTGCCTGTTAACAAATATAAAAAAAATGTTAAATCTAGATTATATAAAATATCTTATTACAAGATAAATGATTATTTAAATGATCCAAATGCGTGGATGGAAAATCTGCCCAGAATTTACGCATTTAAATTGTAACTTATTCATATTGATATATCTATTGACTGTAATGATGTTTTAAATTCATTACGAAATTGTAAGCTGTGGAGTTTCTTTCGCCATTTCTTGTCCATCTCAGCATAATAATAATTATTTAAGTAAAATAATTATTTCGTCGAAATGGTGGTAGGGCTTTTGAAGATTTAAAAGTACTTAGCAAAGTCCATTTAAAGAAAGTGCTTTTTCATTTTCATTTTTCCAAGTCGATAAGTGTGCTAAGACCTTCAAAGACATTTTTTAAAGAGTGACATATCTTTTAATCCCTGGAGTCCACAAAGTACGGGAGTTCGTGATTGGAAGTTTTTTTCTTTTCGAACGCTCTAGAGTCCAATTGATAGAGAGACTTTAATAATTGTCGTGGCCCATCTCAGAGTGATCTAGGCAAACGTTGCTTTGTTTTCGAAATCAAAACTGAACGTGCGATAGCTACGCCACTTTATCAATGCTATCAAAAACAATTTATCAGATCAGAAGCGACTGAACAAAAAATCTCGTCGCATAAAAATCCCTCGGGGCTAAGAACGACGCCTACGGTTTTATTTTAAAGCCCATTGTATACATTCAAATTCAAATCATTTTTATAACATTGTTTATTTAACCCTGAACAAAGTATTACCGACGGCAATAACTCCGAGAGCCTTATACGCAGTACCTATATAGATTTGAATTTTTCGAATCCGTGCCGTAGAGGATTCGTGTCGCCGTATATTTTTATTCGAAAACCTAAGGGAAATTTAGTTGTTTGTAAGTAGGAAGATAAAAGGGAAGGTAATGAACCATTACACCGATTGCAAGAAATCCGTGAACCTAAAAAAGGATCAAGCTAATAAATATACTTCGTCGTTGAATCAAGGGGTGTTTTTGTTGCAAAGAAATAAAAACAAACGAGTCGATAGATTTCGAATCTTATATTAGAGTTTAAAATATGGATAGATTTTCAACGTTAATTGATTTTTGTCATTTCTGATTATCTACTCATAGAGAATTATAATCAGAAATGAGCTTCACCCATCTGCTTAATGGATGAAAAGTATTGATAAAAAATATTTCGTGAGTGCGTTAACGAAAAATTCCTGGCCAAACTATGATTATTAAATAATTCCAACTTATAATATCCCTTTTAATATTTCATTTATTTTAACGAAACCCAACGGTTTAAAGTGCTTATTAATTAAATAAACAAAAAATCGGAAGTGGTCTCTCCCTGACTTTATCGTATACTGGAAACGACTCAAAAGTTGATAGAAACCTTATATTTTGATGCCATACATGCATGTTAAATTTGGTTGCAATAAGTTAAAGCATACTCAAGTTATCGTGCTAACGTACAGACACATACACATAGAGAGACATAATTCCAAAAAACGGTATTTTTGGACTCAGGGAGGACCAACATCTCGAGGTCAAATTTTTTGACGATTACAAGACTTCCTCTATACTTCATATACGAGAAAGTAAAAAGTGGACAACAGCAAATTGTCCACTGATAGATTTGTTCACATATGAACTGAATGAAAAACGAAGCGTACCTATAAACCAACAAAACAAAAAGTTACAACTTTATAATGTGACAGTAACACAAATATAAATTATAATAAAAAAGGAAAAAAACAATTAACGAATACTATTTATATATTATACTAGCTGGCCAGGCAAACGTTAGTTTGCCTTACAAAAATGATTAAATTACTAAAATGACTATAAAAAATAGGGGTTGGTGATAAAAAAGTAAAAATTTAGGGTTGTATGTATTTACTAATGCTGTATCATAATTTTTTTTTTAAATAAAAAATTGAAAAAAAAATTAGGAGTGGATTACCCTTAACATTTAGGGGGATAAAAAATAAATGTTGTCCGATTCTCAGACCTACCCAATATGCACAAAAAATTTCATGAGAATCGGGAAAGCCGTTTCGGATTAGTTTAACCACAAACACCGCGAAACGAGAATTTTATATATTAGATGTATAGCTATATACTGGGTGTAAACGACATGAACAGTCAAACGAGAACCATGTATTCTGCTCACCATCATTACATTTTTTCCCCTTTAGACTATACCTGGGAAATTGATAGTTACGATTTTATTGAAGGTCAGTCATAATTTTTTTTTAAATTTTTTTATGAAAACATATTCTAAACATTATTTCTTAATTATTGTCCAAAGAAACATTATCATTTTTTTTTTTTAGTATTTAATAACAAAAAATGGCTTCAAAACGTTAGCGTTCAATGTAGCTCACTCAATGTGCACGGACACAAACTAACGGGGCCGCCGCCGCCCCGTCTGGCAAAATTATCGTGGTTTTGCGAGTTGCGTGCGAGTTGAGCGCTTTACATTGCGCGGTACAATTTGCAATTTTTTTAACACCAAAAAATAAAAATCATTTCCCAGCAATTATTTTTTGAAATATTACTTATTTTGATGTATAGAATACATGGTTCTCGTTTGACTGTTCATGTCTTTTACACCCGATATAATCTGGAATTCGTTTTGATGTCCGCGATACAGACTTGCCTAGTGTGGATTTCACAAAAAATGTTATTATGTTTTAATTGTTCAGAAAATAAAGCATTTTTCATTTTCATTTTCAAAAAGTATGTTGAACTCATACTTGTTAATCCAATCATGACTTGGCATTGATTAATTAGCTGTCAATCTTATTCAACGCTTGTTATAGTAGCAGTGCCGGCATAATTGAAATATGGAAGGCTTAACATGCGACGTGGGCTTATGCATACATTATTTAAATCAGGAGCGGGTAGCGTAGATATTTTAATTGAAACCAACGAAATTCCGAAGATTACCCCGTTTATTTAAGAATCTTTAAAACATGGATATTATGAGAAAATAAGTGAGTTGGGCGTGTTAAAAGAATGTACTGATGACGCCGGATCATTATACAGCTAACTGTTAACTTCTTTCTAGATTAAGGTTGATAATTTATTAAAGAAATTTGATAGTTTTAGGGAGCCTTAAGTAAAGTGTGTGACATACCCTTGTCTGACGAAAAACCCAATAATTTTAAAACTGTGAAAGCGCCGTACTTTGAATTCTCAGTAGCTGAAATTACTGAATGTTGCTGCTCCGATCAGAGTTGCTGAGTCAGCCCGGGGGTCACCAGCAAGGGCGAAGTTCCTATTTCTGTCTATGCTCGTAGACATCATACACCCGGTGGGGTGTATGATGTCTACGAGCATAGATCGCATATATCGCGCGTTCATAGAAATTTCTGATTTAAGTATATTTAAAGGTTTTTATTTTAATTTATATGTGTCTTGCATTTTAAATGGAATAAAACTCATTACCTTTAATATATTATGTGGTTAATGTCTCAAAGGAATAAATTTATAATAATGACCGCATGCGCAACATATTGTTGGTTCTTTGTTTTTAATTAATAAAAATGTTTAAATGTTACATCAAAATTTTACTTAAACTTAATTCTTAATGTGTATTTATAATTACTAAATACTTTATTTCTCTTAAAAAAGATAATCTGCCATTGTTCGTGTTGTCACCACATCTTCGCTACGAGATCTTGTTTCATTTGCTAGGCCTTTCTTCCATATCCCTGTTTATGTTCACCCTACCGAGTACTAACCGCGAAGTTAGTGGCTTCACCTCTGTATCGTTATACACCTTTACATTTTAATCACCCACGAGACTTTAACGGACGCTTCCTACATAACACACAAGCAACTCTTGCTATCCTTGCTACATCGAAATCGCGAAAACAAATCCGGCCGTTCCATAGAATTTGGTTGCGTAGACGCTGCACTTTTGCAAAAAACAGATGAATTTTTTCGTGATTTCGATGTCGGTCCGATAGAACGACTTGTTTTTTTGTATATACCAATGTAATCTGTGAGTTGTTTGTATATAATGTAGGAAGCGTCCCTTAATATTCATTTATATCTTATTAGGAAAGCTTACATATAGTTAACATAAATTAAATAAATGACACATATATTACTGTTATAAAAAGTTAATTACAAGCTCTTTCATGTAGATAAACGTGATGTTGGATATTATGTACTCATAACTTTGATTTTTTAAATAAGCATTCCTCCTGATGAAGAATAAACCGAAGTATTAATCACCTATGTAATAAATAAACTATAAACCTCTATAAAGCTATGAAAAATGTGCTCTTGCGAAAGTTTGATGGATGCTGTAGTTGTAGTAAACAAATCGAAGTCGTGTTCAGTGCTAACTTATTAAATAATTAACAACCACGAATGATCAACATATTTGACCTATAATTTGTTCTTGTTCGCGGGATGTGAAGTAATGGGCGCTGTCTGATCACCAAGTTTTTGGTTCGTAGACCAATCATGTTCAAAAGGTCAGGGCAATCTATTATTCCATTGGCAATCTTGGACACATAACATACATCACTAATATTTCGACATAATTCTAGTGGCAAGAAATGATACCTTCTACAGCGATGTTCAATTAGTTGATTAAAAACTTTTTTGCTTTGAAATATAGAAAATGCAGGAATCTTTTCTGTATTTTTTCGAACCGCGTAATATTGAAGATTCTAGACTTTGCTCGCATATTCTAGGTGAGTACCCACAGAACATAGATATAAGAGGTTAGAAGGCGTAAGTGGGCGGGGTAGGAGCGTCGCACAGAAGAGCGAACGCTCTTCTGAACCCATTTGCATGTTTTGACACTTCTCAGTCACGATTTGACGTTCGCCTCGCGCTGTAGGTGTGATTTTATTTAAAAATTGTGACAAAAATGCCTTCCTGTGCCATTTTGAGTTGCAAAAGGCAAAGTAGAAAGTGTAATCTTTCTCGTGACAACATTTCTTTTCACCGGTAAGTAGATATTTACTGTTAAAATCGAAAAAATCATGAAGACGCCCAATAAATATACATTGCTTGCTGAATACGTCACCTATGTGTGTGACATAGTGTCCAGCTTGCAATCTTTAATGTTTCGTGCAAAACAGTGACTGTTCTTAAAACAAAGTGTTGTACTAAGTCAGAATCATAATTTATATATCGATAAACCTCCATTTGGAAAATCTATTGCAGTAACAGTATCAAACACAAAAAACATGATAAAGATTTGCATTTAAATGAATAATGTTCATTTAAAATAATTATAACTCGGAAGTAACTTTTATACAAAAATATTGTTTGAATAGGTATATTTATATTATAATAACAAATAGTTATTATAACTTGTTTCTTTTTTTTTGGTTAAATTTTCCCTGTTACGGGACGGCAAAGGGATCTAGCCCATACCGCCAAGTCTTCAGTTTCATCTTCTTTCTTGATTTTTGCATTAAAATGTGGGTGCCACACTTTTTAATGCATCTAGGGAGTGCTTGACGAGAAATGCATGGTACACACCTCATGATGGTGACTGATGAGAATTGTATAGTGGGATTTCCAACCACTATACAATTCTCAACGCCATATACACAAAACCTTTATTTCAATGATTCCTCATAACTGCTCGTCAACACGGATGCTTATGCAACAAAACGACACCACTTTCACTGCACAAAATCCACTCCGAAGCAATTTTGAATTATCGAAATAAAGATCGACATCCAGACGCCATGATTTCCCGCCAAACAGTCCATAACTTGTTTCTTTAGCTTTCCCTCGGAACTGAGTACAAAATTAACCTGGATAAATAGATTGGGTACCTAATAAACTCAGTACTGTGTTTTCCATCCATTTTGAGCAAAATATGTTTCTAATAAAAAAGGCTGGAAAACGTCTTTTAAGACCGGGGGCAGTCCCAACTAAAGAAAACATACGCCTGATTTCTGAACCTTCACAGGTACTTACGTATTTTATGATAAATATTTTTATGTGAATAAGCAATTCTCATTTGATTCCTATTACTTACTATATTATTATACTATCAAAGTAAACACACTAATGTATTGATGCAAAAACATATTTTCAGACAACAACGTCGATTCAATCGCCACCTCTAAATCCGCCGTCATCAAAAAGTCTAAGTAACATGTACTTTTTCGATCTTTTATGCGATTTTTATTTATTAATTTAGTTTATTTGTTTTATAAATATAATAAAAGGGGTGTAAGGGGTTCCGAACAAGATCTGACGGAACCCAAGTCAACCTCACCTGCACGCGGTACACCCTGCCGAACAACAGACGAGGCTCTGGCGCTCCCCACCAACCCGCACTGGGCCAGCGTGGTGGGAGAATAGGCTCCGCCCTGAAGCCATCCAGATCCAAAACCCCGAGCGCTTTCAACTCGAACTGCAAAATCGCTTCGAATGCCTGGAGGACTGCATAGATGTGGACACTTACAATGACAGGTTCGTGGAAGCTGTTCTTACGGTGGGTTCAAAACTCTTCAAACCCAGCCGTACAAAAAAAGCGAAGAAAATCTCAGAGCCCACATTAAAGCTGATGGAGGAAAGACGAGGGATGGTTCTGCAGTCTTCTGAAGATGCTCGTCGGCGTCGACAGCTCAACAAACATATCTCCAAGTACTTAACTCGCGACATACGCCAATTTAATACAGAACGTATTAAAGAGGCCATTGAGTGGAACAAAGGCTCCAAAGTGTTCCCTAGAGATTTGTCGCTTGGAGAGAGCTTGCTGACGAAGCTGAAGACAGAGGACGGCAGAATCGTTACATCACGACCTGAGCTTTTGGCCGAGATTGAAAACTTTTACGAACAGCTTTACGCGAAGATGTTACGAACTGGCCATCAGGCCGGTGAGGTTTTATACCTTTTTCCTAGTTTGATGTCTGTGACATCGGTTGTCTTTGTCTGTTTTTTATCGCTGTTGGTCGTGCCTATGTTTTCTTTGTATTTTTATATATTTCTGTAAGTAGCCTTAGTTTTATTAATATATTCTTTTACTTTGAGCTCCTCTCCCTTATTTCATACAGTCCACTTTTCATCACACACACCTGTCATTCAGGCCACTGATCCAAGAGCCAAATTAACCCGACACTATACCGAAGATATCCCGGACGTCAGCCTGTACGAGATTAGTGTAGCTCTTTAACAGCTTAAGAACAACAAGGCGCCGGGTGATGACGGAGTTACAGCGGAGCTTCTGAAAGCAGGTGGACGACCGGTCCTGAAAGCTCTTCAGAGGCTATTCAACTCCGTTATACTCGAGGGCAAAACGCCAGAGGCATGGCATGGCGGCGTGTTGAGACTCTTCTTCAAAAAGGACGACAGGGCCCAATTGAAGAACTATAGACCCATCACGCTGCTGAGTCATGTTTACAAGCTGTTTTCAAGAGTTATAACGAATCGTCTCGCGCGCAGGTTTGACGACTTCCAGCCTCCCGAACACGCCACTATGTCAGTTCGCCTTCAGGACCAGAATTCAAAACCCATACAGCTCCAGCGAGGCGTGAGACAGGGTGATGTTATATCACCGAAACTGTTTACAGCTGCGTTGGAGGACGCGTTTAAGCTTCTGAACTGGAGAGGACTTGGCATCAACATAAATGGCGAGTACATGACTTACCTTCGCTTTGCAGATGATATCGTGGTTATGGCTGAGAGAGACCTTGGAAGACCTGGGCACAATGCTCGACGATCTCTATAGAGTCTCCCAACAAGTGGGTCTTAAAATGAACATGGATAAGACGAAAATCTTGTCTAATATCCATGTCGCACCCACTCCTGTAAAGGTTGGAAGCTCTACACTGGAAGTTGTCGACGATTATGTTTACCTGGGACAAACAGTCCAACTGGGTAAGTCCAACTTCCAGAAAGAGGTCAATCGATGAATCCAACTCGGCTGGGCAGCGTTCGGGAAGCTACGCGGCATATTCTCGGCCCATCTACCGCAGTGTCTCAAGACGAAAGTCTTTAATTCGTGTGTGTTGCCAGTGATGACTTATGGAACCGAAACGTGGCCGCTTACGATGGGCCTCATAAGAAGGCTCAAGGTCACCCAAAGGGCGAGAATCATATCAGAAATGATGAGATCCGCAGGAGGACCAAGGTCACCGACATAGGTCAAAGAATTGCGAACCTCAAGTGGCAGTGGGCAGGGCACATTGCGAGGAGGACTGACGGCCGTTGGGGCGTAAAGGTCCTCGAGTGGCGACCACGTACCGGGAAACGCAGCGTTGGTAGGCCCCCCACAAGGTGGACTAACGATCTAGTTAAGGTCGCGGGAAGCCGCTGGATGCGGGCAGCGCAGGACCGACCGGTTTGGAGATCCTTGGGGGAGGCCTATGTCCAACAGTGGACGTCTCTCAGCTGAAATGATGATGATGATGATGATGTTTTATAAATAATATTTTAACATTCATCTGACGCGTTAGTGAGGAAAACGAATACAAAAAAACATTGAACTTTTGTTTAGTAATAAAAATGGAACCAGCTGGGTTTGCAGATCCTGTAAATAATTTGTGTTGCTTAGACTTTTTTGACGAGTGTAGTCTTGATTATGAAGGACACGCTTTATATCGTTATTCAACAATAACCGCTGGAAAGCGCCAAAGCTGAAGTAATTTGTGTACCTTGAAATTGTGTTCTCTTGTTTCGCAGACAGAAATTTTATAGAATTTCGTTTCACAGTAAATGTCCCATAGAATGTTTAGTTTTAAACCAAGTTAAAATTTTCAATAGTGTATCATTTAGAGCTGTAGCATGTCTTTCAAAATTGTTCATTCGTATGAAAATGTGCAACGAAGCTAAGGACATAAATATTATAAGAAGCAATAAATTTATTTTTGATGAGTCATAGTGTTTTTTCTTATTTAACACTACTATATTATTTATTATTAGGATTATATATAAATATAATAAAGAAATAAAGAGACTATTAATTAAAATGTCTTATTTTAGTTTCAGACATTGGTTAGTAAATCGTCCTTTTTAATTCTATCGACATTATTGATAATATCTTGATATTTTACCCCATCCCTAAATTGCACGATTTGAATGTTGTCATCACTCATCACAAAATACCCTTAAATTTAATTTGCAAGATAAATAAAATTTAAAGGTATTTTGTGATGACAGGTAATTCATTTTCTTAGATTTGTTTATGAATATAATTATTAGTTTATATTTTAATATCTTTACCTGTAACTTGTTTGAACTTTATAAGAATGGAAATAGCTTTAAATTTTAACTTACAAAAAGTTATATATTGTTGGTTTGTAAATAATACTTCGTTTTAGTTATTTTTCGCACATATTAAAATTATCACAATGAACAAAATCTATTTACATTATAATGGAAACAAACAATAATATCTCGCTGAATTATTGTGATAGTCTAAATATTATCATTGTACTAGTTAAAATGTGACAAAATTTCTGACTAGTTTTAGTATTAGTGAGTGTAACATCTTGAAGGCGACTGATGGGCAACAGATTCTTTTTGTAATTGATTGATTGTAGATATGTTCATTACCATCGGGAAGCGTCAGTGGCGTAGTGCGTAAGAGCGTCGTCTCCCAACCGGGAGGCACTGGTTCGATCCCCGCCACGTACCAATGTGTTTTCAAATTTTGAATTCATATGTACGTTTAATCGATGCTTTTACCTGCCTGCATACACCTGTGAAGAAATTCTTATAGGCCCTCCAGACTCACGCGAGAAGTCTCGGCGAGTAGTCTCGCCGAGACTTGACCCGAGAAACGAGATGGTATCTACACTCATGCAAACTTCTCACTTGCGTTCTCGACCGTTATGCGAAATGGATGACTGACAGTGCGACGGCTTTCGTATTTACATGTATTTACAGTAAACCACAGCAGTTTGTAGGATCGAAAAAGCGAAGGAGTAATATTATAAAATTTAGTACAACCTAACATTATAATTATATCATCCGTTTGGATGATATTATAATGTTTACTAGGATATTGGTTGTTTTAATGTTGGCATAAACTGTTTAGAATGTTTTATAAAGGATACCAAATTAAATAGAAAATGAAAAACATGGAAAAAAATCCTGTCATGGATAAGTGCTGAGACTGGACTTAAACCTGAACGAATTGCTATAAATTTCGATCATAGCTAAACATGCCATATAAAAATTAGAAACAAAATCAATTTTTAAATAGAAGATTTAAAGCATGAGTGTAGATAAAATTAATTATTTAGACAGGCCCTGGTTCAAAGCTCAGATTAATAAAATAATAAATGCAAAGCACACACATGCGAAGGAAATCACTTCCTACATCGCAGTGAGGCCGAACGAGAATGTGATATGGTTCTCTTTTCTCGCCCAAAAAACCCTTTGAAGCGGGTGAAAAAACCGACACCGCGCGGAGAACAGGCGAGCCCGAGAACGAGAACGCGAGAAACTAATCACATTCACGCTTCTCGGGTGTTCTCGGGGGTTCTCGGTGTGAGTCTGGAGGGCGCATGAGGTTGTGCGTGAAGTCGACCAACCCGCACTTGGCCAGCGTGGTTGACTAAGGCCTAATCGCCCCTAATGTGTGGTAGGCTTGACATTATGTGAGCTGTTGATGATGATGAGGTTCATTACCAATATTTAAATGTGGCACTAAATAATTATAATTTGAATTACATTACAACAAAATCTGTAACACAAAGTACGAACCTATTAATGGCTACATAATTATATTTGAACAATTTTTATATGGTGTTATATCTTGGCTTTTAGTTTTCCAAAATTAAATAAATTAATAAATTACATTATTATTTTACTCATAAAAATATCGAACAATTATATTTTTTGTTATAGAAAAGGGGACAAATGATTGTCATGTCATATTTAAGTTACATAATTATTGAAACGTCGTGCAGATTTTTGTTCTTTCTGGCAGCCCCGTAGACAGGCTTGTTCGAATTCCGTAAGCGTTGTGCACAGTCACGTAGTAAACTAAACCTAAACTGTTTGAAATAAGGTATGAATTTGAATATAATAATTTTTCACTTAGTACCTATTTTGTAAAGTTTTTCTGTAACGAATCGCTGGGCGATGCTTTATGTAGTCACAATATGAACAAAATGTGTCTTTGTGTGCGAGAGGCGACACCGGTCCCCGTACAAAAATGACATCATTATACTTCTAACCTCTTATATCTATGTTCTGTGTGAGTACCTACAAAGGCACAATATAATATTTTAATGGCTTTTATTGACCATAAGTCAGTTGACATCCTCATTATAATATATGTTAGCAGCTCATTAATATTATCATTTAATAAAGAAAAAATATATAGTCATTTAATATACTTATTTGTGTTAAGCATAAAGACTGACAAAGTTTATTTATTAAAATGACAAGTCTTAAAATTCGCTACAGCGAAAATTTATTGCGAAACATTTTCTCGGCAAGCAAACCGTATTGAAGAAAAAGATTCCCCTGGGGATATGTTCAGTTTGAGCCGGCAAGACTCCGTTCTCAGGAGAGGTATGTATCAAGCAAAACTAAAAACTAACTTATGAATATTCGCTTTTGTTGTGTCAGTATATAAGCTGAGCAGTGTCAATCGGAAGCGCGCAAGCGCGTTGCCGCGGAGAGCGCGGCCTAGCGTACGAACTTTAGTAATTGGCCGAACGCCGACCGGTCTAAACCAGCTCTGTCCGGCGTCATCCGGTTTTTCTCTCGTGTTTCGCGCGCTACCTGTCAACTGTGAACATTAAGCTTTGTGAAACTTATTGTGATGGAACCGTAATTTAAGTGAGTGTATTGTAAAAAACTCAAATGATTAATAGTTGGTTAATTAAGGGAATTAATGTTTTAAGTAATAAACAGTTTAAGGATAACTTTTTTAATATTAGTAATGTGTGTTTTAGTGTTTCTCATATGTGTATGTGGATTGTTAATTATAGGTAAGTGTAATAGTTTTTAAATTAAACTAGTTTCATTACTTATAATTGCGTCTTCCGTGAACAATAAAAATACACAACCATTTGTAAATGTTATTTCGTTTCGTTTTAAGAAAAAATCTTAAACTAATTAAAATAAAACTGTTGTATTCCGTAAACTTTAGTCAAAAAAATAGTAAATACATATTAAACTAATTTTTTTTATGTACTTACTTGGATTTGTAGGTACCACTCGGGTTATTTTAAAACCATTTTAAGACAAAATTTATTTTATAACATTTCGATGAATATGATTAAGTGTTTTGTTTACACATGTTTTATAGTTTTCTACTGTTCTCTGAATATGCAAAATCGAAAACATTGCTTTGAAAGCAATAAATTAAAATTAAATATGGAATTAACTACTACACTAGTGAAACTTTATCTTTTTCGATGGGCTGGATTTTTAGAAACTTTCTGTTAAAATCATTTTCTTATTTGTAAAACAAGAGTACTTACAGATATTAGAAGCTGTATATAGTTTTGGCAATACTACCTACGACTACGGTTTATAATGGCATGGTTTTATTATTTCTTTAATATGTAAATTTATTAATATTGAATACCTACTACAGGCAAGCTACTAAAAAAAAAACAAGTTATAATCAACAAGTAACAAAAACGACATTTCTCACTAAAATAAAAGCAATCTCGTTGTATTTTTTCATTAGATATTTTATTGTCTTTTTGTCACACAAAATACCTAGTACATTTTACTAGCGAAATAATGAGCTCTGAGTTAGATTTCTAGCGATACATTCTAGATTTCATATGACAATTAAATCAAACTTTATAAGTTTCAAATTTCTGCCTTGTATAGAATATTATACATAGCTGATAATAAGTAGGTACCAGTTTATTATTTTTATTCAATATAATAATGTAATTGAACAATTATAAAACAATACTTTACTATTTTTTATTACATTATCTTTTTCAAAAACCCACAACGTTTAACAAGGTTTTTTTGAAATAACGTAGTAAATATTAATTATACTTAAGCTCGTCAAAATATTCATAATCTGTTTTCGAAATAGATAATATCTTTCAAATTATTTAGACGAATAGAAAAAAGATCCATAAATCAAACAATATATCTCACAATACACAACCAATCAAATTGCTTGGCAAACTCATGCGGACAGCTGAAGAATGGAACTACATTCAAAGTCATTTTGAAAAAAATTATGATTTTTTTTTTAATAAAGAGGACGTTTAGACATAGTTTTATACTATGTTAAAAACATTCTAAAATATTTTCATAATTGGATAAGAAATAGTGGTACTAAAACCTTTTCTCCTTTTAAAAGCAGACGGTGCTCGCCGTACCATTCTCATAACGAGTTTCTGCTCTCCGACCTGTAGCGCGAACTTTCCCTCAAAAGGATCTTTCAGATTCTAGAAGGTTCAGGCTGGTTCGAGTTCAGAAAACCTGTACGTTTGCAGTGAAAAGCCTCAGACACTACTGAACTGATCTTAAAAATAATTCTTTCACCGGTAGAATGCTAGGTGCATTTTCATTGCAGGCTTTGTGATTTTTAATCCGCGCAGATTATAGTACATATTAGCACAGTATAAGAAGAACAGTAGTTCATCTGCGGGCTGTTGGCGAGTTATTGGCCTACTCAGCGTTGACGCTAGGGCTATGGTAAATTTCCGAGGTGGGACCGGTAGTCCGAGGTGGGACCGGTAGCGGTCGGACCGTTTTACTGGCAGTGCGGCGAAATGTCCGGGCCATCCCGCGCTGTCGGCAGGTGGCGGTAAGGTGGTGCGTCGCTGAGGGGTTTAGTGGGTGAGAGCCCCACACACCCCCCTGGCTCCCTCCCTAGGCGGTCGGGGGTTAGGCTGGTAGAGCTTCCCCTCAGCGTCAAAAAAAAAAAAAAAAAAAGGGCTATGGTAAATGTGCAGGGCTGGAACGCGCGGCGAGCGAATCTGCAATGACATAAAAACGCGCGATCACACCGAGACGGCGAGACCACCTTATGTCCCCATATTTTTATGTCATGCGTGCGTCACAGTGCGTGCGTACACGGCGCCGAGTACGCACGCACACATTGTAATGGATAGCGGCCAGTTTGTATGAACACGTATCACTGTTTTTGATATACTGTGATATTAGTTCCCATCAAGCATACGATCTGCCTGATGGTAATTGGTCACCGTAGTCTATCACATAGTCACGGGTGATTAGAGTGAAGGTGGATTTACACAGGCTAAGTAAAGGGTCAGTAGCAGGCGACAGTGATGATGCCAAGTACATGTAGTAAGTACAGTCAGCACTGACGCAATATCGTTCTTGTCAATTCACACTACGTCAGTACCGATTCAACACTGGCTTTCTTCGAATTAGGAGTCAGTTTACTTGCCTTGTAAGTCCGACGACATTATAAAGGGGTTTAAGCGCCCTTCATAACGCTTTATTTTTCTTATTCTTATTCTTATGCAAGGGGCTGAGGCTGTGTCTCAGAGCACTTCGACCCTATGGGATCTTTTGTGCTTCCCCTTTCCTTATCACCCATCCCCGCCAACATCGAAAACATTTTGTATGAGTTTTACGATGTTGGCGGGAATAAGGTCTATGAAGTCCTCTGGTTTAGGGTAACCTAGACCCAGGACCTTTAGTCGCCTATTGGCTAGTGCTTCGCAGGCACATAGTATGTGCTCCATGCTTTCTTCCTCCTCACCACACATTCTACAGATGGGGTCTTCAGCTTTGCCTATTGTACATAGTTGTCTTTTAGTGGCAAAGTTTAGTTTTATTTTTACATCCCTCGGGAACAATTGAGAAAAAGAATAAAAGAAAAGTACCTATGTGACTAAATAAGGCTAAGAGTAGAAAATCAACCGTTCGCAACTTAACCCGTAAAAACCCAACACCTCAAGCTTTGCATAAAGTACACTTACTTGTGGTCATTTGACTGGTTCAATCAGGTAGGACGCGCCCTGTATGTTCCCGTGGGTAATGCACTTGCGTAGCACTTACGTTACAACGCAACTGGTTACTGGGAGTCACACTCCGTTCTCTTTCTTCTATTTCACCACGAAATTGTTCTTAAATATTAGCGGTAACAAAATTAAATTATGCGGAGTGATAACGAAACGTACTACAACACCTATCATAAAAACTGGGTACCTACACATTTAATAAATATACATTTACAATATGACGCTACCCAAATTACGCATTAATTTATACAGTTTTCAGTGGGCGAATTAGGTTCGTTCGGATACACCATTGTGGCCACACAGTCGCACGAAATTTATGGGCATCATTCATTTCAGGGTTTTAAATTGAATTCGTTCGAAATTTCGATGTGTTTTCCTTATTGTTTGCTGGGAGATAAATTAAAATTTTTACAATTAAGTATCTTGCTATTTTGATTGATTGTTAACAAAAATATAATTTTCCTTTGACTGCTTATTTAATGAGAAATTTAAGGGTCTTTCGATAAAAATGTATTATAATAGGTCTTTACTACAAAAAAGTGTCGATTTTTTTTCTAATGGGGCTATATTTAGTTAATAACTTCCTTAATACTAAATATATTGTCATTCTATTAAATAACAATTGTATAATTGCAAAATGATATTTAAGGGTGTGAGAACACACGCGTAAATAAAGAAAAAGTTGAAGAACATAAACATGTCCGGAAAGTATAAAATTGTGTATAAAAAATATTAAATGTTTAATGTAATGCTAATTTTTCATTATCTCATTGTAAGTGAATTATTTTTAAGTTTTTATAAGAATAAACTTCTACATTATAAGATAAGAATAAACAACTAAATTTAAATGAAGCTTCATATTAATTTAAGAAATTAAAAAGGGATACAAATAAGCTATCTTGAAAATAATAAGTTATACTTTTGAACATTTTTTTTTCCTCCGTACTTCGGAAGGTCATTTATCCCGACCATGGATCGAGATAGTTCCAGGTTATAGGACTACTTGTTTTAATTGACCACATTGTCCTGTCCTGGTTATTGGCTTTTGTTTCCTTCAAGGTTTATGCCCTTTTCATGTAGGGGACAGGCTGACAACCTTTCACTATTTTGGGGTAACTTATGATCAATACTGCCTGATTTTTTTATATAGCTAGATGACAAACAAACTGACTGCCCACGATGTGATGAGTGGATACCGTCGCCTATAAACACCTACAATAACAAGGAAAAATCTTGGTATTACAGGTGCATTGTCATCCTGAGGCCTAAGATGAAATGCCTTCCATGCCCAGTAATTACACTTCCTACCTTTCCCTTTAATCCGAAACACAGCAACCTGTTTCACGGCTGAAATAGGAAAAGCGGTGGTACCTACCCAGGCCTACCACCTAGTAAATAGATGTGGCTTTATGTGTAACAATGTTAAATGAAGCTCTTCTCAATCCCTTTCGGATTACTGGCGTGATTTTTGTGTATGAAGTTCAGAGAAAAAGGGAGTAATTTAATCAGATTTTCTTTATAATATAGGATAGCGTTAGCCCTTACATAATGTTTTCACATCTTCACAAGCCTTTCTTCGTTATCCTCTGAACGATGTAATAAGGGGATAAATGTATTAACATTAATCTCCCTTTCGTGTCCGTTGCTTAATATGCGAATGTAAAGCGTGAATTAAACTTCGAACCTAAGTACTGAAGTCGTAATTTGATCTGATTAACATGTTTCTTTAAGACTTAGAAAGGTTTTGGAAAGTCTTGATAAATAAGGCGAGAAAAGCTTATTTCACATTCTTAGACAATCAATAAGTATCAATATTATTGATACCATTACACCTAAGGGTAAGCAGATTTGGAGTTCTACTGCAAAGTTACTTTGTGCAAAAGATAATAATTACTAACGCCACATTATCCATCCTGGCTTTGCCAACCTGCGAGGTGCTTCTTTACGCCTCTTGCGAATCACCCAGGATTGTAAGAAGGGGAACACTATGATGGCAAACAATTACATTTCTTGATTGTACCACATTAAATGAGTTGCCAAATTTCTCGGTACACGTTCGTGGCCACAGTTTTTCGATGACAATGTAAACCACCACTTGTGGCCGACAATAAAGGAAAAAGGTATGATAAAAGCTCCAGAGAACACTCACTATGACGCAATATCATGACGTAAATTGTAAAGCATTCTTGGTTACCTTTATAACGCCGATGAAGAATGACACTCGGAAGTCAAACATGTCTTGAGAATCGTTTGTCACTTTCTATCACTTACAAAGTGATAGAGATGTAGGACGCTCAAGTCGGCGTTCATTCTTGAAACTCCTTCTATAATACGAACATTAATATGAGTTAGATTGGCTTGAACGGAAAACTTATTATTATTATATACCTACTTTATTTGGCAGACAAACAAAACAACAGCGAAATACGGATAATATACTGGTAATATCAAACATATTAGATTGTTCGCAATAAAAACTTTTACCCAAAATTTAACTTCGCAAATATCAGAAGCCAACAGAAGTTTCTGTTAATAAAGCATTTTTGCACCAAATGCTGCCCCTGAATACTAGCCCAGGAAGGGTTTACAAGGGATCCAGAAAGGTTGTGGAATTTTAATCTTTAATGATGAAATTTTAATTAAATTTCGTACAACGGGACTAAATATGTGCACGGACATTATTAAAGACACAATTAGTTGACTAAGATTAACTTAAGCCGTAGTAAGCGTTTCAGACTACTGAGATTTTTTTAGGTTATATGTAGACACAACAATTTTAGTGTTTTTATTTGTTTGTTAGAAGATTTACAGTAGTTGACGAAACTATCAACTTATAACGTGGTACTATAACGTTGAGATATTATAGCACCTTTTTTCTCGTTTTCAATTTATATCAAATATTTCAAAGTATATAAAATCAAATTCACTTTAGCGCTTGCTTAATTTTCCCTCTCTTGGAATCATTCTATTGCTAAGGGGTGCGCATTTTCTTACATAGCTTTACAATTCCTATCATTGGAGGTCCAAAAATATTTCTCTTATCATTTAAAACCATAACGATCATTCTTCAAAAAAATTTAAAAACTACATATTTAAAAACATAATCATTGAAATTCATAATATCAAATCATACACTTAGTTTTTACTAATATTTGTTTTCATATATTTTTCTATGCTTATGATTGAAACTCATAATTATTTAGTATCGAAAATTATTATTATAAAAGAACAATAGGTTAGCGAGGAGCGAAGCGACGAGCGAGTTAGGTTGACATGAACACAGCGCGAGTTTAGGCATTTTCACTGAATTATTACTGAATTGAATATTTGATACGATCTTTAGCCATTCGTCAGAAAAAAGATCTGAAAAAAAATATAATGTATTTAAAATAGTTTTTGGTAGTAACAGTATTAATAAAAAAAAATATGATCACTAACTGTTATGAGCTCCGTTGGTAGTAGTAAAAACGTATGAATAAAGAAAGTATGAAAAATAAAATTATGAAGAGTGAATTATGAATACAAATCGGTAGTAAGACAAAGAATGGGATTTAGAATATTATGTGAGCCAATATGAACCCATTGCTAAGTGGTCTGGGAGTCACAATTTGATAATTTAAATCGGTAAAATAAGGCGCTCTGGAAAAATATAAAATACACTGTTTGCACATAAAAATAACAAATTGTCAGATACATAGTTTGCAAGGGCTAACTTATCTCTAGAAGAGATCTCTTCCAGTCAACATAAATGTGTGTTATAATATTTATGTGGTAGGCGACACAAATGTAAAATGAGGGTGAACTGAACATTTGAAAACACATAACTAGATAGATACACTCAAATACGAAGTAGGCTTATCAATTATCTCTTAAAATATCATTAGTACTGTACAGACGTGTTTGAGTTTCGCTGTGTAATAATTACGATTATAAGCTAAATATTGATGATTTTCGGACTTAAAAAGTAGTGAAGTGCATTGTTTACTATTTCATCAACTGATAATCGTCAACAGTTGGTAACAAAAGCCAGTTATTTATAAATAAATTCAAGAAAATATTGATCTCGAGTGCAAGTTAAATAGTGTTCGACGTAAACACGTAAGCGACACCGTATGCACGGCGCTTACGACCTTTTTCTCGGTGAATACGGCGTTTCTTTCGCATGCGAGGCTGGTCGAGGGAGTATTATAGATTGTTTACAAATTTCAATACGTATCTACCGTGCGGATAATTTGTTAGAGGTACGACAATGGCATCAAGAAATATTACATGTGCGGGGTGTCCAAATATAATAAAAAGTAAGGAATATTTGAAATGTTCATCCTGCAATAAGATTTATGATTTGATGTGTGCTAATATACCCGAAAAAAAATTTAATGGTATCATGACTAAAGAACAAAAATTGGCTTGGATTTGCCCAGTATGCAGAAGTAAAGTCCCGAAGGGCGATAATTCTAATACGCCGATACGCTCAGTTCAGCACTCGTGCACGACTACATCCCCAAATTACGAGGACGATCAGTCGGGGAACATTACGCTACGTCAGAAAAACACCGTTTCATCTTCAATGGAGATGGACTCTGCAACTCTGTCAGTGCTTAGACAAGAAATACATACATCTGTTAACGATGCCGTCAAGTCTGCCATGAAATCGTTTGAAAAAGAATTTCAATCTATCAAGGATGAACTTAGGTCCCTAAGAGATCTTAAAAATAGTATTGAATACTTGAGCGCCGACTATGACAAAATAAAATCTGATTTGAAATCAGCACAAGATACTGTATTAGCATTATCGAAGCAAAACGCAGAACTCCACTCCACTGTTAACGACCTATCCACTAGAATAAACCTAATTGAGCAGCACTCGCGAGAAAATAATTTGGAGATTAACGGGGTTCCAGAAAATAGATCCGAAAACTTTGTGTCCATGTTAAAACAGCTCGGTACTGTTATTTCCTATCCAATACAGGAATCAGATGTAATCAGTTGCACAAGGGTAAGAAAACTGGACGAAACAAATAAAAGACCTCGCTCCATCATCGTTAGACTTCCGAGCACAAGAATAAGAGATAATATCATAACAGCCGTTTCTAAATTTAATAGATCGAATCCAAATAAGAAATTAAATTCAGAGCAATTAGGCTATGGCGGCGAGAAGTCTGCGATATTCGTGGCTGAACATCTCTCCCCCTTTTTTAAGGCGCTGCATGCAGAGACAAGGAAAATCGCCCGCGAGAAAGATATCAAATACGTATGGGTTCGTAATGGGCGTATTTTAATTCGTAAGGATGACCAATCGCAAGCTAAGTGTATTTATTCACGTGATAACCTCAAGCAATTGTAATTTGCTCGTGGTTAATATAACCTAATACCGTAGAAAAACCAGAAAGTTCACAGTGTACTATCAGAATTTTCGCGGAATGCGAACTAAAATCAAGGATATAAAATTGGTCTCGCTAAATTACTGTTACGATGTCATTGTGGCAACAGAAACCTAGCTCAACGATTCCATCAATGATAACGAACTGTTTAATAACAATTATATTGTTTATAGAAGAGATCGACAAACCACCTCTTTATCCGGCAAAGACGGTGGCGGGGTTCTTATCGCAGTGTCCAAACAACTTATATCAAAAAGATATCATACTTCAAGTACGGGCGAAGATTTGTGGATCTCGCTGACGACCAACATCGAAGGTGAAAAGAAAGACATTAAGCTGTGTGTAGTTTATTTATCACCTCCTGTCACACTTACATCCTTAGAGTTGTTCGTGAACAGCGTTAATCAGGTTATCGAGGACAATACAATGTCAGACATATTGGTTTTTGGTGACTTTAATTTGAGCTTTTTGGGGTGGGATGTTGGTAAAGACTCTTACTTATTACCTTCAAATTATAATAATGCGCTGGGTTACTTATTTGTTGATTTTTTGTCAAAAAATGATTTAATTCAATTTAACAGTATAAAGAATCAAAATGGAAGGGTCCTAGATTTGGTTCTTGGACGTCTTAGCTCTATTCGTGTAAAACAAGCTTCCAATTGTCTAAGTAAACTTGATATACATCACCCTGCACTAGTGGTTGATATTGATTGTAAACCACAGTCTCATCTAGAAAGAAAGCAATTTGCAACCCATAATTTTAGAAGAGCTGATTATTCAATCATTAATAATAGATTAAGAGAAATAAATTGGCGACATGAGTTGGACGCGGAGGATGTCAACGTCATGACAAATAAATTCTATGATATTGTTAATGCTGTGATTGATTCTACAGTGCCAAAAACAAAACCTCGTACTAAAAAATATCCACATTGGTTTACGCGCCCATTAATAGCATTAATTAGAGAACGTGACAAAATAAGAAAGAGATATAAAAAATTCAAAAATAATAGAGATCTTTTAGAAGTAAAATTACTAAATAAACGAGTTGAACGCGCCATAACAGAAAGTTATCAAAGTTACATCAAACAAGTCGAAAATTCTATTATGACCAATCCAAAAAAAATCTGGTCATATGTTAAAGACAACAAGAACAGTGCGCCTTGTATGCCAAGTGAAATGAAACTAGATAATATCGTTGCAGAGTCTGGTGAAGAAATATGTGACCTATTCATGAAGTATTTTTCGTCAGTTTATGGCCCTGGAGACGATTCGTGTACAATTATTGAAACAAACCCAGAATCATATTCCCAGTTTTCGCTAGGTAATATATTTGTATCGGAACGCAAAATCAGTAGGATACTATCTAAAATCGATGCTAACAAGGGTGCCGGTCCAGATGGCATACCCCCACTTTTCATTAAAAGGACATATAAATATCTGACGTTACCTCTTAAATTAATATTTGAAAAGTCCTTGGAGACCTCTACCTTCCCTCTCTTATTTAAAGAAACTCACGTTATACCAATCTTTAAAAAGGCTGACAATAGCAGTGTTCGAAATTATCGTCCAGTTTCCATCTTAAGCGTTTTTTCAAAGGTATTCGAGTGTGTGGTTTATCCAGTATTGTCTTCTTATTTTGAGAACATTATTAAAGCACAACAGCACGGATTTTGCAAGAACAAATCTACAGTAACTAATCTTATGAACTACATGAATGACATATCGAAATCCGTTGACGCTCGCGTAGAAGTTGATTCCATATATACGGACTTTAGCAGCGCATTCGATAAGGTAGATCACAATATATTGATAACTAAATTAAAACGCTTTGGAATTCATGGACCCCTATTATTATGGTTTCAGTCATATTTGAAGCATCGGGTTCTAAGGGTAGTAATCAATGGTTACAAGTCGAATAGCTTCGTGGCTTCTTCAGGCGTACCGCAAGGTTCCCACCTGGGACCCTTACTCTTTCTCATATTTATAAACGATATAACAGATAAGATTCGCCATAGTAAATTTTCTCTATTTGCCGATGACCTGAAATTATACAAGCCAATCACGGTACCAACTGATACTAATCTGCTCCAGGATGACTTGATATCAATACAAGATTGGTGCTTGTGCAATAAAATGATACTTAACGCCAGCAAATGTTCTTCCATCAAATTCACCAAAAAGAGAAAAATAACTTATTATGCCTACTCTGTTGGTGAAGATAGTTTACCTAGCACTAGTACAATTCGAGACCTAGGTGTTTATTTAGATAACAAATTAGATTTAGTTGAGCACATAAATACAATAGCATCTAAGGCCTGGAAAATGCTAGGATTTTTAAAGAGGATCTGTAAAGAATTTCATAACATAAATTCAATAATATGCCTTTACACTGCTTTAGTCCGTAGTATATTGGAATACGCGTCACCAATCTGGAATCCGCACTATAAGATTCACATTATAAGACTTGAACGAATTCAGCGAAGTTTCACAAGATTTTTGGCATACAAAGATAAAACATGTCCCTATAGAGCTGACTATTACACTCGTCTAAAGCACTTCGGCCTCGATACTCTTGAAAAAAGACGTAAGATTTTTGATCTTCTGTTTCTATATAAACTGGTGCATGGGAATACAAGTACACCTGATTTACTTCAGGAATTAAATCTAATAGTGCCTAGAAAAAATTTAAGATACCCGTTGGATAAGACGTTTTCCAAGGTTTTGTTTCGGACTAACATAAACTCACCACTGAACCGTCTTAAGAGCACCTATAATAGTATCGCAAATGACGTCGACATCTTCCAGTCCTCATTAAGTCAATTTAGAAATAAACTATTTCACGTTGTTAAGAATTAATATAGTAGATTAATGAAGATTAATATAGTAGTCATGTGTTACTTCTTGTGCTCGCTGCTTTTGAGTTTGACTTTATTGAATATACTAATTTTGTTTGTAATAGTACGTCTAAAATGTAATGCCGTGTACACCTATAAAGGCAATTCATAGTGTCCTATAATATCATTGCTAACCAAAATTTATGAATGTATTGTGAATATGTCGTTGGTGTATCTATACAAATAAATAAATAAATAAATAAATTATGGTACTCACAAAAAGTGCCTTGAGATATGTAAATTACTTATTAGTAATATCTTATTTATGTGATATCTCAGTAATAAGTATTATTTATGAGAGAACCGTCTCCTTTCACAGTCGGCAATAGAATGAGATTCTATTAGTGGGAAAACGAATCAAGCGCCAAACTATGAATTTCAATTCTGACTGAATCTTTTCCTACCCTGCTCACTATTTATTTGGGGTAGGTGCAGTATGCCTTGATATCGACAATACTGCTTCAGGATTTGGCATTACATTTTTACGGCCGTGTGCCTGACACCAACCCTCCTTGGGGACGACTGCTATCTTTCCACAGCACCTGGGACCACCAGCTTAACGCGACTTCCGTAGCACGGAGGAAAGATCGATTTTTCGGTCACCCATCCGACTACCGACCGCGCCCTTGGTTGCTTAACTTTCGTGATTGTTACTAAGAACGCACGAACGCGGTGCCATCGACCTCCTCCTGAATTTAGACTTTATATTACTTTTAAATATTGCCATTAAATTGAAAACATGGAAAGCTGTGCTATATCATCTCAATGTTATAGTACCACGTTACAAACATAATAATAATAATAATCATCATTTATTTCAGACTTGTGTCCATAGAAATATTACATACCACATTTTTTTTTTTTTTTTTTTTTCTTTAATGAAATAATGTAGTTGAAGTTACTATTACTATTATTTTTTTATTTTTTTCGTTTAAGGTTGGTAGTTGCAATTACAAAAAGGTCCAGTTTACTGTTCCCGCGATTTTAAGAGTACAGATACAAATCAGCAGAACTCACGAGTGTTCTACGATTGTTTTAACACACTTGGAGGGCAATAAAATAAGCTTACCTACCTAATTTTTGTTTTGGCGAGAGTAGACTCTCATTAACAAAACGTAAGTTTGGCTTCGCTGAGGATGTCAGTCGGTCTCAAAACAATGTTTTGTTCTTCTTCGCTTCTCGAAGTAATCATTTCGTTATAAAATTGTGTTACTCTTAGTAAAAAAAACAATTACAAGAGAACGACATTTCATTTAAAAGCGCGCCATTCCGCGCGCAGAAAAAAAGAGTGACAACGACTGCTGGCCATACAGCCAGCTTTCAAAATTATTTAAATAAAATAATTACTGTGTTTAATAAATATTATAAAGTGATGTAATTGGTGGTTGTTTATTAGATTAAAATAATAAGAACTTAATTCATAAGCATGATTTATTTTTATTAAAAAAATAAAAAAGCAGTTTTAGGTGCGCCATTTCAGCGTCAGGATTGTGTATTTTTGTGGAAAATACTACATTTTAATGCAAACTTAAATAAGACAATACTGAAAACTTGGCTGTATGGGTCCTTTTGCCTTCACTTAATAGCGAGAATATAATTTTTAAAAAGTTGATAAGCGCACTAGTGCGTAAGTCGCCATTACGAAACTGAAAACGGTGCAGTAAAAACGGTTTTACGAGCAAGTGTGTTAATAATAATATTTTTAAATTAACTGATTTCACGAATGATCAACGTTTAGAGTTCCAATTGCAATATTAATATCGCTTTCTTGTAACACCGTTTGTCGATCAGTGCCGAATGGTTAACTGGACAAAACCGTTCGTCGACAAATGCGTAAGTAGTGGATACTATCTGTAAGAGAAAGTACGAATAGGAGGTGCTGGTTGTAGCAGTGAAAACACGTTCTCAGCTTCGGTGGGTTTTATACAGCAAAATCACATAAAATAATCAACCGACACAAGAACGTATAAAAAGCAGAGTGACAAGAAAGCAAACAAAAACGAAACTAGACATCAAAAACTACCAAAAATAATAATCGTATAAAAACCAAAAATATATAAAAAAAGGTTGCAAACGGCAACATCCTCCCCCACTTAAGTGATGGGTAACCGTACCAGCTTCTTAGCAGGTCGACGTACCGTACCCCTCGCTGTATCCACGTCAGCCACGCGAACAATTCCGTCCTTGCCGGGGTGGACTGCTGTTACTCTCCCCTTAAGCCAACTACCTCGGGGAAGGTTACCATCTGCCACCAGTACCACGTCTCCAACACGTAACGGCTCTGAAACGGCCACGCTGGTTCTGGTCGTCAAGGTAGGGAGATACTCTTTCATCCAGCGTGCCCAGAAGTGGTCCGTAAGTCGTAGCACCCTTCTCCACTGCTCTCTTCCAAAGAGATCACGATCTGAGAGCTCTGCTTCTCTCGGCCGCGTACCAGATGATGTGCCCAAAAGAAAATGCATGGGGGTTAAGGCCTCTTCTGAAACAAAGTCACCACCCACGTGAGTGAGGGGCCTCAAGTTCACCAGAGACTCGGCTTCCAACAATAACGTTCCCAGCATCTCGTCTGATAATCTTCTTTCCGCTAAAGATGCCCTCAGGGCACATTTTACTGATCTCACGAGCCGCTCCCAGGCACCTCCCATGAATGGCGAAGCTGGAGGAATAAAACGCCAACGAATGCCCAAATTGGCGGCAGAGTCCAGTATCACTGGGTCATATAGCCTTCGTAAAGCTGTCGATGCGCCTACAAAAGCCGTACCGTTGTCCGACATAATTTCTGCTGGCGTTCCTCTCCTCGCCAGAAAACGTCGCAAGCTCATAACAGCCGAATCGGCCGACAGACTGTGCACCAGCTCCAGATGTATGGCGCGAGTGGTGAGGCACGTGTAGAGGGCGCAATAACGCTTTTCGACGCGTCGGCCAACCGTCACTTGCAGAGGTCCAAAATAGTCCAGCCCCACATATAAAAAAGGCCTTCTATGATGCGCCAGTCTCACTGCAGGGAGATCTCCCACGGGCGGATTAAAAGGTAGGGCCCTCCTGTTCTGACAAAACTGGCAAGAATGGATGACAGCCTTCACTGTGGACCTCAATCTGAGAATAAAATATCGTTGGCGGATTTCGTTGACGACTGTATCGCTTTGCGCATGTGCAGCCTTTTGGTGATACTGCAAGATGAGTAGACGCACCGAATGCTCTTTTCCATCGAGAACTATTTGGCGTTTCAGGTCTATCTCGACATTCGCAGCCGCATCAATCCTGCCGTGGAGGCGCAAAAGCCCGTTCTGTCCTAAGAGAATGGCAACCCTGCCAACTCTACTACCCCGAGGCAGTGGCAACCCGCAGCGTAACGCCGCTAACTCCTCGGGAAACGAAGACGACTGCCTCTGACGTAACAAATGATTTTCGGCACGTTCCATCTCTTCAGCGGTCAGTGGTAGTAACGCCCTGTCCCGGTTCGATGACGATGAAGGCTGGATACGGTCACCCATCATCACTCCCTCCCTGTTTGAGAGACATTTTCGAATTAAAAGCATGGCAAAGTGGTGCGCACGTGCAGTCGATCTAACTAACCTAATCCAACTGCTGAATCGACAAGCCGAAGCTACTACAGGGGAGAATATGTCGGTGACATTTATAAAATGTGACAATCTGTGCGATGGCTTCAGCTCGTCCATATTAATGATATTAGGAGTACGCGGCTCAATAGGCCAATCATTGGGAGCCATCCGCAAAAACTCAGGACCGGAAATCCACCTACTATCTTGTGAAAGCCCACCAGGTACCGAACGCGTCGCGTCGTCCGCTATGTTCAAACTCGTAGGTACCCAGCGCCATTCGGAAACACCTGTTAACTCGTGGATTTCCGCCAAACGGAAGGAAACAAAGGGCTGGTACTTCCTAGCATCGTTACGTAACCAACCAAGAACATTACGGGCATCTGTCCACAAGAATCTTTCGGTCGGCTTAAGCGTATGTGCTTCGCAAACACTGTTCGCAAGACGAGCTGCAACCAACGCACTTTGCAACTCTAAACGAGGGATTGTATGGATCTTCCTTAAAGGGTTAACCCTAGCCTTGCTTGAAACTAAAGTAAGGTGCACATTTCCGTCAGAGAAAACAATACGAAAATACGCTACAGCAGCACACGCGTCAATACTAGCGTCACAGAAAATGTGCAACTCACAGCGCTGTATGTCATTGGCAAGCCGGTACCAACGTGGGATCTTTAACTGAAGGACAGAGAGCACGTCATTGTACCACAAACTCCACTTCGTAAAAATACTTTGAGGAAGCTCCTCATCCCAATTACTTCCTGCACGCCAAATCTCCTGAAATATGATGCGACCTCTGATGGTAAGAGGTGACAACATACCCAGCGGATCAAAAATGCGCATTAAATCTGACAGCACCACGCGCTTGGTGAGTCTTTTTGGCAACTCTCGTTTAAAATTATTACTAAAACCGAGAGTATCAGAAGCAGGATACCAAATTAGACCCAATGTCCGAACGCTTTGGGGAAAATTTCCTAAGTCAACTGCTGCGTTGCTACACTGTGACTGTAGAAGACGCAAGTTGGGAGGAACAAGATATAAGGCGCTGGGTTCGTTAGAAACCCATCCACGAACTTCAAAGCGTGCCCGGCTATGGACCTCTACCACATCCCTTGCAACTTGCGCCGCCTTTTCTACCGTAGGATGGCTGCCTATGTAGTCATCCATATACGTATTATGAATAATAGCATCCGCAGCGTCCGGATATTGTTCTTAATAATCAACCGACACAAGAACGTATAAAAAGCAGAGTGACAAGAAAGCAAACAAAAACGAAACTAGACATCAAAAACTACCAAAAATAATAATCGTATAAAAACCAAAAATATATAAAAAAAGGTTGCAAACGGCAACACTATCAATATTAGTCTGTACAATCGAATGGAGATCGCTTATCATTGGAAGGTTCAGATTTTTTTTTTTACCAATTGCAAAAGCCGAGTGGAATCATGGTCACACAATTGTGGCGCCATTTTTGTTGCTATGAGAGCTGAATCGCTACTTGCGGAGATAATTGGAACTGAAACTTTCAAAGCGGTCTATCGAAGATGCACCATTTTGTACGTGAGCACCGCCTTACTAAGCCGCTTTGTATGATCAATTCGCCAAATTGAATTCCCGATGTACATAAGGTAGCCGCATTAAATTACATCGATGTTTTACCTACAATCCGGCGCGCCGTTTTGTAATACAGCATGTTATATCATATGGGTGCGACATGTACATTTTATCCGTGCATATAACATAAATATTTGAAATTAAACTTTTATTTCGTTCAGTTTCCAAATCTATGAAAGTTTCAAATTTTAAAAAACACGTTTCGTAATATAAAAAAAAATCACTAATTCATTTATAATTGTAGCTTCAATGACATTTACAGCTTTAATTAATTTAATTGTGCCTCTTCCTTCTGTTTTTAAACTGATGAAACTTTTTAACCATTAATTTTTCATTTTGTAAAAAGTCTTCTGGAGTGGTCGTGCGCGTGTTTTCTCTAATGACTTCAATTTCACAATCCAATTTTTCATAGTACTGTTATTAAATTATATTCAAGTCATAATTTGCTTGTCCACTTTGACGCTCCGTGCTCAAGTGTCGATAATTTATCTTCATTTCGGGAAAAAATAAACAATTACGTAATAAAGAACTTCATAAATACAAGCGTCTATTTTCGCGACAAAGAAAATAATATCCAATTGGTTTACCTTGGAAAATAAATTGTATTGTGAAGTGATAAGGCTTCATTTTGATTTGGACCTTGTAGTTCATATTGTCCATAAAGAACTCCGTAGATGAGATAATTAAATGTCAAACAGAAATGCTGAACTAAAGGCGCCAATTTTCCTTTTGGCGGTAAATGAAATACGATATAACTGGAAGTGTCGTTTTATGTAGGTAGGTACGGTATTATTGTGTGAAGTGTGAGTTTTATGAGCTATATAATAATGGTGTTAATTGTTAAGCCGTAACAATTATATTAGGGCTACAACTGCCCGCCCGCTACCCACCATACATCAATTAGTACTTTTGAAGAATAACGGTAAACAAGCACTAAGGCCTATATTACAGAATGACACTCAGAAATTAATCATTTCTTGAGAATCGTTTGTCACTTTCTATCAAGCACAAAGTAATAGAGACATACGACGCTCAATTCAGCGTTGATTCTTGAGACTCATTTTTTAATAGTTGCCTAAGTCTTTCTGATATTAAGTGTTCATCATACGGTTGCAATACTGAGGGAACACTCCCTGCCGAACCTACCGCTTTACCGAATAACGGCATATCAAAAACTCTATAATCGGTTTATGAATTCCGCTACATATGCTCGTAAACAATACAACCGTACCAACTACAATTTATCTCCATTCAATAAAATTATTCCTAAATACCTATACTTCTTCTTCCTTTCGGGTTTTTCCCCTTAACCCTCTCAGTTCCATTCTCTTTTCTTCCTCCATGGGGAGGAGCCAAAGAGACAAGACCGAAAGAGCTAAGAAGACCTTCCTGAAGGAAGAAGGTGTAATCCGAGCTTTATCTGAGGTTTATCTGAGCTGATTTTTCTTTCAGAGCTGATGGTTCTTCTGAGTCAGTCGTATGCTTGTCTGCTAACGAAATATTACCAAAAAACATCGGTTAATTATTTAGCGCTGCTCGCTGCCTATTTTGGCTGTATTTCTTGCCAAGCATTCTGGGAGCAGAGCAAGGCATCAAATAATGCAACTCTAAAAAAATAAAGTAACCCTCGACGCGAAAAAACATAAAATAAAAAAAAAAATTACTCGGTCTTTTAACTTCATTAAAAAACCTATCATTATTCTTAAAATGATCGTCGCAGCGTTGGGGGACCGCTAAGTAAATAAAATGAATTCAGAATACAAATAAAAATAATATGTTGATAATGATAAAGAATGAATTAGCGGTCCCCCGACGAAAAGATTTTTCTTTTATTTCTTTATTTTTAGAATTTCTTTTGTGTCGGTTATTACTTAAAATATTTAATTTTATTTTTATATCATTCTTTTACAATTAAACGTGGATCCTAATTCCGATAGATAACTCCTTAAATCACATTTTTCTTGAGTATGATTCAAGAGAGACCTTGAAACGTCTGAACAGATTTTCATTAATTTTAACTAAGAACCATTTTGATCACGTCAGCTTTCGAACAAAAAAGCCACATCTAAATATTAGTCCATTCGTTAGGAGCCACGATGCCACAGACAGACACACCGACTCGTCAAACTTATGACTTCCCTCTTTTTGTGTCGGGGGTTAAAAATAGGGTTATAATTGCTATCTCCTGTAAATTAACTTAGGGTTCTCCATTTACGACCAACTTAGCCTTTACCTGACCTCTTTAAATTTAAACTACCTAATTGATTTTTATTTTATCCTTTTAATTTAGACTTTTTAAAAATAGAATTGAGCAAGCCTTTTATGCCATTAGTAACTGGAGTGAGTTCATCGCTCTTAGAGCAATAACCAAAATGGTTTTTATGAGTAATTCTATTATTATATAACACTCGCTTTTTCCCGCGACGTCGTCCGCGTAGAATAGTTATTTAGGGCAGCGTTTATTTCTTCTAACCCAAGCGCCATATGTTCATTGATTTTACTTTAAAAAAACCGGCCAAGTGCGAGTCGGACTCGTACACCGAGGGTTCCTCGGTATAAACTGCTGTATCTTTTGATCGCATTAACTTAGAAGTTTGATTTTTTCACTGCTTAAAGGGACAATAGACCTAAGTATTTGGTATAAATTTCAATTTGATAACTTTATTCGTTCGTGAGAAATAAGGTAGTAAGTTTCATTTTATTAAAATATTTTTATTATATTATAAAACTAAAAAAATGTAATTTTCGCAATTTTTCCTATATTTGCATTATATGACAATGCTTCATGCCAAATTTCAAGATTCTGAGTTTACGGGAAGTATCCTGTAGGTTTTGATTCCTTTGCGAGTGTCGGAAATTTGTTGAAAATATCGACATAATCGGCTGTATCTTTTGATTGGCTTGGCTTAGAAGTTTGATATTTTCACAGCTTAAAGGGACAATAGACATGAGTATTTCATGTAAATTTCAGCTTGATACGTCCACGCGTTCTTGAGATAAAGGATCTTGACAGACAGACAGACAGACGGACAACAAAGTGATCCTATAAGGGTTCCGTTTTTTCCTTTGGAGGTACGGAACCCTAAAAATGTCAGATTTCCATACAAACTTTTATCCCTCATTTTACCCCCTTAGGGATTGAATTTCCAAAAATCTTAAAATATCTCTTTCTTAATTTGTAACTGAAAGGCCATGTACAATTTTTTTTGCATTTTACTTTAAAAATGACGGATTCCCATACAAACTTTTCACGACCTTTTCACCACCTTTGAGGATGAATTACCAAAAATCCTTTCTTATTGCACCCCTGGACCTCTTTGGAATCTCTAGGCCCAGCGGTTTGGGCTGTGAGTTGATATGTTAGTCAGTCAGTCATTCATTCAGTCAGTATTCGTTTTTAAATATATGGATAAAGATTATGTTAAAAATACATTATAATGAAATATACACAAAAAGAACCATGTTTCACAGTCGGAAAAACTCGTTTTTAACATGTCTAATTATACAACAAACATTTTAATAAAATTGCAAAAAGTCTAGGATTATCTGATAAAATAGTGTATGAAAATTCGTAGCTATAGAGAAGATGCACGTGTAATAGCACGTGTTGATGGTAATCCATTAATTCTGTTTGTGCAAACACGACCTCAATATCCAATCCGACATGTTTTGTACCCTCGCTTTATTATTATTTGAGTATGGACTGAACGTCTAGCCAATACGTGGATATCTGTATTGAAGATCAAAAGAACCAGTAATTCATATCATGTTCATCAATGCCGCTCTCTAGAAAACGTATGTCGATATCAAAATGTAATTTTCTCAGCTATATAATAGGATCGAGACTTGCATGGACTGCTCAGTGCTCAGTAATTAAGAGTGAAATATATTTATAATAATATTTTGGAGAGTAATTGGCCGCGTGATGCCGGCAGAGTAAAATAACATCACCCCAATAGCGTATCCTCCAATGGGTGTCGTAGAAACTAATGGGTCAGCAAAGGGGTATTGATCACCTCATAGTCCGTCCACCAATCCGCATTGGGCAAGCGTGGTGGACTACTGCCTAAACCTCCTTCGTTGAAAAGGAGAGGCCTTGTGTCCTCGGTCGGTATAAATATGTTAACAATTTATTGTATTATAATTAAACTTTTGCACCTGGTATTGCACTGCATTTGACACTGTATATAAAAATATTGTTTATTTATAAAATATTGTGTATGAAAAATGAATTGTCTAACTTGCTGGCGCTTTGGAAATATCTGTAAGTCAGTTAGTACACTGTGATTAATAAATAAACCTGTCCTGATTGTTAACGTTTAGTTGATAGTTCACTGAATGTGGGATTTATGCTCCTTTCGTTGTAGGCGACAGGCTAGCAACCTGTCATTATTTTGTGACAGGTTGTAGGCGACAGGCTAGCAACCTGTCATTATTTAGTGACATCCCATACTGCCAGATGTGGCTTTGGTTACAAATGGAACATCTCCCTTTGGGAAGGATTTGACTCGCGTATATTTCGGTTACATATTTTGTTATTTTAGCTCCACTCGATGTTTCATAATACTTGCCAGCGTTAGTAGTCACCCCCAATTTTCTTTAGAAATTCCGAGGGCGACCACCGTGCTTTAAACTATTAATTTATTTATTTGTGAGAGATTATTATTATTAATTTCAAAGCTAAACTAAATATTATAATTACTAGACCGAAAAATGGTACGGGATTTTGTAATTTAATTTCGTATTTCCCTTAATTCACCATCACGTTATTCAAAACGTCAAATGTCAATTATATTTCTCATTTATTTATTTTCTAAGAAATTACTTAACTACCCAAAAACAATCATTAATATCAATTGCTGCATTGTACGAAATTTCAGATAGTGATTGAGATAAATTGTAATTATAGGCCGTTGCTATAGCAACAAATGAACGATAGAATGCTTGAACCCAGTCAAAGGATTATTAGCTACAATTGTTCGTAAAATATTCAAAGCTGGCCAATTTTGAGTTATTAATTAAGGACATATTCGATATTAGGTAGAATATTTGAACGTAGTATTACAATTAATGATTATAATTAGGGACTGGTATGCTTGGACTGCTGAGATGATTAAAGGTTATAGCACACTTATCAGTAACCGTATGGCCTCTTTTTACTTTTAACAAGCATAAAGTGTAAAACACTGTAACCCAACCACGGAATTATTATAAAACGGCACACAACTCAGACCAATCTATTGAAATTGTGTGCCATTGGTCTGATGCTGCGGCCGCACACATCGCAATGTCGCGAATATTCGCGTTATCGCGATGTGTCTAGCCAAGTATTCGCGAATACTTCGGCACTTCGTGCGAAGTCGCAAGGACATCGCGCCGTTGTCGGTAAGCTGGCGCACATCAAAGCGTTTTTATCGCGATGTCCTTTGCTTGCGTGGCCACACTTCGTGGTCTTCAGTAGGCTCACAGACATCGTGCGCATCGGACATATTGGTTTAAATTAGTTTTCTACCAAGAATTGGAATAACGACAGGATTTTAGAACTTATTAGCAATTAGGAGTATGAGTCAATATTGTTTAGCATTGCTTTTTTCTTAAACAATAATTCCTGACAGAATAAAAATAATTGCCCTAAAATATAGGCCGACCGCGGCGTCCATTTTGTTTTATGCGTAACATCGCGATCACATCGCGACAGACTTTACAGCGCGCAATGTGTGTCCATGCACAGTCGCGGTAGGCCGAAGGCGAAGATTATCGCACGAATGTTATCGCTATGTGTGCGGCCGTAGCATTAGGCACACTATTTCAATAGAAATCTACAATCAAACATCATTTTGACATAACAGTCGAAAGTAGTTCCATTTTTGAGTATTTCACATTGCCTAGCAACCACAACAAGTTGTGTACAAACTTCAAATACAAACTTTAAAATCGGTTACAAGGAAAAATTCCCAAACTCCTCTAGTTAAAGTCAATTAAAATGTAGCCTATATTGTTCGAATCATAATACCGAATTGATTGTCACCTCATTCATCCAAATCAGATGAATAGGTTAGGTGCTAGGCTTGAACATACGTATACTAACATACATAATATATACATTATACATAGACTCAATGATATTATAGTATTAGATACGTTATTCGCTCACAAAACAGGAACACTTCTCATAGATTTATTATTACTGACGTTTATAGATTGGCAATGAATCGACTAGGGCAAAAAAATACACCGATGTGTGCGTAATGCGCATGTGTGCATGAAAAATAGTACTGCAGTCTGACAGTTGCTGTCTTTTCTACGTGACTGACAGGTGACTACTCCTTAGGCCCCCTGCGTGTACGTGAAATGGTCTCATCTATCTATCTCGCTCTAATATACGCGTTAGTATGCTCTTTCTCTTTTACATTGCCGGTCTACAGTTTCCTATATCTATGACACTTTTATTATGTTACTTATATTTCTCTACATTGGCAAAAATTTAAAAGGGATGGCATAAATAATCCCATAGGAGCAACAAAGACAGCTAGTGTTTGTCATTGCGTGACATCACCATTTCAACCATGGCGCCATGTATTTGTTTTACAATGATAAAACCAAATTAATTTTATATTAAATTAATTACTCATCATACGTGACTCCATGAGCTTTATTTATTTTGCTTGTATAATTGGTGCATTTTCGCATATCACAAGATGTCATTTTGTTGCATAAACCTGGTTGGCGGGAACTGGAAGTGAAAGTGTGTATAGGGACGGTAACCACCTAACACCAGGTGGGCCGCAAGCTTGTTTGCCATCTTGTAGAATAAAAATAATAATATACAAATTATTCAAAAGGGTCGTGAAGAATCACCTTACAGGTAGACAACCTCGCCTTGTCGACTTGCAAGGTTCTTCTTGGCGCGGCGATTTATCTTCGCATTTGGACTGCTTACCATCAGGTGGTTGGAGTCATTTGCCTATACCTTAAATCTTTTTTACAAAAAAAACTTCACCTAGAAGTGTTTAAAAGATGTGGAAAATCTCATTTATTAAAACACGTGACACGGTGCTTCTGGTCATCTCCTCTGATATGGTTTGACCATTTTTTTGTCTATATTTGGTGGATATAAGAAGGTCGTAAAGTATATTTAAAACCGCTTAAAGGAAAAAATATGGCAGACCGTTTGTTGCGGGTAAAGGACTCTTATCTACGAAAACTCATTAAACTATTTCTAGGAAATGAGTAGAAAATTTTACTAACTAAAGAACTGGAATACTAGCCGCATAAAACGAACTTCATTTACGAGTAATAAGGCTAACTCTGCTTTCACACTCAAAAGATAAATTTCGTGCAACGATATTACTATGATTTTAACTCAGTGTATATGCCTTTCACTCGCTACTTTCCTAATTTCATTTAACACTTCGAACTTGTTCCAGCTAAATATTTTAAAAGCTAACTTTTCTATACTTGAAACTTTTATTATGCTGTGCACCACTCACACGTGCTCTAAACTTTATTTGATTAAAGTTCTACTACTTTCAAAAGTGTATAATAAAAGTTGTAGTGAATCTTGTGAGAAGTATAATTTATAATGGATACAGCAGGAACGTCTAATCCGAAAAGGCAGAAAGAGCCGTAGTCGTCCTTTCTATATAACTATCGTAAAAGTAAAGGAACTATAGCTGTGGTTGGTATTTGGATAGGTGACCAAGAAATTCCTCCTCTTTTGTATTTCGAGTTGTTTTAGGCAGTACTCCACCACGCTTGCCCAATGCGGATTGGTGGATGGAGTGTAAGGTGATCAATTCTCCTTTGCTGATCTATTAGTCGCCTTCTCGACACCCACTGGAATATATGGGGTGATGCTATTCTCCTATGCTGGCATCAGATGGCTCTTCCAATTCCTTAATTGTAGGATGAAATTGTATTTAATAGGATGAAAAACTGACTCTCATAATAATTAATTCGCTTCGCAGATCATAAATGGTGACTTACAAACAACGATAAGAAATGACTAAAAATATTATATTTATATTTCTGCACTAATATGAAGAGAAAGGACTTCTATGTTTGTGTGTTTGTAACGAAACGACATAAAACTCTATTGGTAGGATGCTCTATTTTAAACTAGAATAAATGTTCTAAACTTTATTTAAAAAATAAACACATATAAAACGAGCCACTTGCGTCTTGATGTGCGTGGATTTTTTAAAAAGATAATGTAATATCATTAGGAACATTTTTTAGGAGCACTCGACTTTTTACATGTCTTATCGAGGGTTCAAGTATAAGCTATCTGAAGTAGACAGACCACCTGACCAGAATTGAGCTGACTGTCTTAATTATATATAAATGTTAAAGACATGAAATATACATGTCAATAAAATTAAAAAAAAATCACATAAGAAATAATAAAACTAGTATTAACCAACACCTATAACAATATAATAACTGTTCTAGTCTTTCGGAAAAAATGTTCCGCTACGAATGTCTACTACGGGTGGCTACGGAGTGCTACGAGCTACGAATCACCGTTGCTACGGTTTGTGGCTGTTCGTAAATGACTTAGTACGAGTTTTCTGTGAAATTATAATTTCTACATTAAATAATTGTGTAGTGTATATGTAACATTAGACATTATTATTGCATTTACTATCTTAGGTATAATTATTTATTATATTTTAGAGATAAGTTTTTATGTTGTTATTTATTTGAGTCAACATTTTACATAACATAGACTCTATGATTAACTAAAGATACACCAATGACCTCCCTTATTAGTATATTTAAGTATAAATGTTTTATGTTTATCCAAAAGTATATTGTAAGAATGTGTGTTGGTGTGAAGAATCAGTGGTGTCCAATAAAGATTGTTCTATTCTAGAAAATTCTGATGATTTATTAAATTAATCATGCAACAATCACAATACGAAATACATACAAATAGAGTTCATGTACAATCGTGAAAGGTATATTCAGTAAATTTTGGGAGTTAGGAAAATAATTATGCTAAGGGCTGTAGTGCTTCTTTTATTTTTAATACCTAATGGTGAAACTCATAACCACAGTTAATTCAGGTCTGTTGGTGTGTGTACGTGTCTGTACGTGCATGTCTCTGTCAACCTACGCATACTCTTGACTTACCCGCATGGGTTTCTACCGAGTTCTTTTTGTAAAAACACGTGTTGACTCCATGTTTAACCTCAATCAACCGTACAATTTTTGTTACTTTAGTTACATTTTCACTTGACTTTGGCAAAATGCGTACGCTTCATGTGACGCGACGCCATTAATTAAAAACAGAATAGAAATAGACTTACCCGCATTTCTGGAAAGTTACTACTTTCTATTTACAGTAGTACAGCACTTATTTCGATCGGTATAAGGCAATGACGTCAATGTTACAGAATCTTTTATATAATGGTCGATATTTAAAACATTTTATAGTGACTTGTAATTAAAACCAGTATTAGAATACTATTTCCGGTATTGGTATACCAAAGAAAATTGTAACCATATTTTCGTGAAATCACTTCGCCATTGTATATCACAATTAACTTAATTGACGTCGCTGTGGTGGGGTGATCAGTAACGCTGCCTACACATCGGGCGGTCCGGGTTCAAGTCCTGGTATTGGCAAATATTAGTGTGATGAACATGAGCATTTGTTCATGACTCATGGTTGTTTATATATTCATTTAAGTTTGTTTATAAAAATGTCTAGATTATTAAGTATATTTGTCCGTTATCTAGTATCCATAACACAATTTCTTAAATATACTTAAATTGGGCTAGATAAGTTTCGTTCTTGTATTTGTTTACTCTACTACTCAATCTTATGTACTTGGTGATTACAAAACAATAAGAATAAACCATTTCCTGAAGTTTCTTTAACAACTTAAAAGAAGTTGTTAAAACCTTGAACGTTGACAACGTTCAAGGTTTTAATGTCAACCTCAAAAAAGAAATATAATGGTGTTGTTTTCAAAATAGAAAGAATAGTTAATTCGTGCATCAAGTCATTAAATTACACTTTTGTTCTGATTCATAAGTTTGTTTCAAATATTTGTTTTAAATCATCACCGCGTTCTTAGTCTGTGGTGACGGTTTGTCACTATACGAGTCAGCGTTTATTCTCAATATTAACTTATTATTTCTGAGTTTATCTATCATACTACTCTCATACACATATAAAACTCAGATGTTTAAATTCTGGTGAGTTCAAAAGATTGTATGTATGATATATTCACGAATTATGGCATAAAGACCTATTATCCAGCCCAAACTGTATATTTCTAAGAACTTGATTTATTTTATGGATACTAGATAACTAACAAACAATTACATCTCGACCCGATGGCATCAAAATTGACTTTCATAAGTGTACAAATTGTACCTAAATGAATAAACTAATTTTAAATTTAACTTTGAATACCATGAATGAATATCTGCTTTTCTAAATTACCCGCCAAAATCCCCAGTTTTACCTTTTGATGGGTAAATTCTAAGTGAGCATCAAAGTGAGAAGTGGGTTCTTGACAGAATAGCATGACTGATGGTAAGTGATGATAAGAATGGGGAAGTGAGTTTTACCCGAAACGTTCAACCACTGAGGGACAGCGGCGATCTTATCTATCAGAACACAACAACGCTTTTAGCAATTATGATTATACAGACAGATTTGGATAAGACGGTTATAGCTAGTCATGCGGTTAAACTTAATACTTAATAGCGTCTTAAGATTCTTAATTATTTGAATATAATTTTAGAGTGTAGATCGAAATTAGTTCAATAACTTTTAGTTCTAATTCGAGCTATACTTCTCAACTAAGAACTATTTCCGATAAGGGGCAATATTGTTTCGGATTACAGGGTTTTTTCCGATAGGCAATACTGTTACTGTGATTCGTCAGTGACTGTTTAATACAAACAAAAACTGCGCCTAGCTCTAAATCTACAACAAAGTAAACAGGAAATTTATTTACGTTCACAAATAAAACATCGCTCCGACTGGATGTTAAATTTACAAAAAAAAGCAAAACGGAATATTTTTCTTCAGTTTCATTGTCCAATATAATCCGACATTGAAAATTGACCCTGTAGTCCGAAAAAAAAGAAATTTGAAATAAAAAAAAAGATTGGCCAAGGAATTTTCTCTGACAAGGTATGTTTTTAATTAATTACACAGCAACAAAGTAAATGTGTTTTTAAGATCGAAACCAGATTACTCAATACTTTATGGCTACGAATTTTTTGCCTTTTTACCAATTAGTCTACTTTAACTCTTTTACTTATTTTGCATTTGAAAAATCCAGATTGCTGGGATAATTTAAAGTGTAACATCCTCGTAACATCTGTGCTGGTTATAGGCTTTTGTTTGTTAATTCCCTGAAAGCTTGTTACATTTCATATACGTAAAGTAGAGTATTTAAACGCTGCCTTGCTACTGCGCAGTTAGTTTTGAGTTGGGTTTCTTGAATTTGTTATACTTGTTGATATTTGTATTTATAATAATTATTCGGATATTCAGTAAACATCCATTTTCTTGTATATTTTGTGAATTTACAACTTGTCAATCCTGTTGCCTTGACGACATAAAATATCTTACAAATAATAATTTAAATAAACAAAAACTATTAATGAAATTAAACATATGTCATCTAAGTTTGTTACTTTTTAGGTTTTATGCTCCTTAAATGTAAGCGGCAGGCTGGCAACCTGTCACTTTTTTGAGTAACAGGTTGCTGCATGGCTCATGCTACCTGATGTGGTTTAATGTGTAACCACATGTTACCTAAAGCTCTGCTCAGCCCCTTATGGATTATGAACGTGATTGTGTGCATGTATGAAAAATAAAATCGTTCAGCTTTGATAAGCAAGTATTCTTACAACAAATGAGAAATTGTTCGGCCTAGGTGATACAGCGATATGTCTTAATCTAAATCTGTTTACGATCACGGCGTGATAGGCAATATTATTTCCTGTGGCTTTCTATCACGTGCGTGAGACACAAGGTACCGAGAACACGCAAACTTACTAAGCATGTTTGGTAAAAGTGAGCCCAAATCTAGGTCTTATTACAACATGTGAAAATTACTTTTGCCACACTCTTTACGTGAAATAAAATTATTTTGAATCAAATATACAAAACTAAGCATCTTGTGGTATGACCAAAAAAATGAGGGATGAATAAGTCTTTTATAGGTCGGCATGTTAGCTTCTTGAAACTATTGGTCTCAAAATTTGGTGAGTTGACAAAATTTAAATCAACTTTTGTTTTATGGCTCAATAAAAAATATTGTTATATTTAATCGGTTGTCATCACACTGTTCACTTATTTAATATTATAATTGTATTAAACTGTATCAAAGAGACTTGCAGACCTCCTCCGTGACAATAAGAGTCAAGAGATGTCAAATGTGGATACATATTATTGCACACGGTTTAGTAATTCATGTTATATGTATGTTAGCTATAGTTCTTATTTAAAATGTTTGTGTAAGCGCGAGTTGTGATAGTAAATTTATTTCTATTCTGTTCTATAAATACGAATATAATTATAAAATATTTAATAGACGCTACATGTGTTCCAGCTGTTCACAACTATATTTTGGACTTGATTTTTATAGAATACAGTGTAATGGCTATGTTACAGCGGTACATAGACAGTTAGTGTAGAGTATCTGAAAACGGTTGATCAGCGAAAATTACTAAAGTGAGCAAGGAGCCGAGACATGACTCGGAAATGTTAGAAATACGTAATGCGAGCCAAAATCACGCTTACAAAGTTTCCGGGGTACATCCGTATACAAGTTCAACCGATGTATAGTCGTGCCGAACCCAGCCAATACAACAAAAGTATTAAGCATGCCCCTAACCTCCACCTTATTTGTCGATAAGTCTTGTAAGACGAAATCACTTTCTCATGGAAAATTTCTCATCCCCTTTTGTGTGGGACCGCTATGACTATGGGGTATAGTCCCTTATGTGCACCCATAGTGCTGGGTTGCCGTAAAGAGTTGAGGACCGTGGGGTGCTTGATTGAAAGAAGATTCTTCCTTTCCGTGGCTATTTCGATGCCGTTGTGAAGTTGAATGAGCGTGTTGTGCTATCTAACGAGGGAGAGTTTACCCTTTTTATCTCTATTTTCAGGTGTATTTATATCAATCATGTGGCAACTAGTGCCCTATCAAATAAGGGACTTTTCCCTTGTGTAAGGTATGTATAGTGTGTACCTAAGCCACGCATTTATTTACTACATAAAGCTTATTCTATTATACAGTGTTATAACACTTATTTAATTATAAAAACAAACAATTTCAAAACAAGTAGCTATTATCTTCAAACTAACAAAATTATAAATGTAATGTATTTAAACCAACAAGTGACTTATATCTAAGGTAATAAAAACACAAGAATAATAACTTTAAACACAAGAATAAATTAATTAAGACTGATTACATAATATGATAATTAATTAATTAACACTAAGTGTTAATTATTTAATTAAATAACAAGTCTTGTTATTTGCAGTCGTCCGGAACACCTTTTGCGGTTTGGCCATAATTGGCGAGGTGCTCATTATACCTTCATACTCAAGGAAGCCAAAGTGAAAGAAACAAAACCACATATATACAGGAATCACGCCCACAATGCCAAAAGCGGTCGAGAAGAGCGCGGTAACACAAAGCCACTTCTGGCAGTATGGGGCATATAGTATTCAAAAATAGTGACAGGTTGCCAACCATTCGCCTACACAAAAGGAGCACCAAGCCCAAAAAAACCGGCCAAGTGCGAGTCGGACTCGCACACCGAGGGTTCCGCCGTACAACCGTAGCGGTTTACAATTTATAAACTGCTGTATCTTTTGATCGCGTTAACTTATAAGTTTGATATTTTCACTGCTTAAAGGGACAATAGACCTAGGTATTTGGTATAAATTTCAATTTGATACCTTTATTCGTTCGTGAGAAATAAGGTAGTAAGTTTCATTTTATTAAAATATTTTTATTATATTATATAACTAAAAAATGTGATTTTCGCATTTTTTCCTATATTTGCATTATATGACAATGCTTCATGCCAAATTTCAAGATTCTGAGTTTACGGGAAGTATCCTGTAGGTTTTGATTCCTTTGCGAGAGTCGGAAATTTGTTGAAAATATCGACATAATCGGCTGTATCTTTTGATTGGCTTGGCTTAGAAGTTTGATATTTTCACAGCTTAAAGGGACAATAGACCTGAGTATTTCATGTGAATTTCAGCTTGATACGTACACGCGTTCTTGAGATAAAGGGTGTTGACAGACAGACAGACAGACGGACAACAAAGTGATCCTATAAGGGTTCCGTTTTTTCCTTTTGAGGTACGGAACCCTAAAAATTAACAATCCTTAGTAAACAAACCAACTAAAGCCATTGACCAGGACAAATGTTACACTCAAAATCATCTCAGTAGTCCAGGTAAAATCCATATTGTTAGGAAATATTAAAAGACAAAAGCATTCCGCAAGTTGTTTTAAAAATCATATACATTTCGGGTAAAATTAAACAATAACATAAAAACCTACACAAACGACTGTATATTTGAGACTATTTTGCATTTCCCTTCCGTGATAATCTATTGATCAAACAAATTATTTGCCAGTTATCATATCGCATTTGTTACACATATTCACCATTAGCACAATGCGAAGGCGTCGTTTGGTTTCAATTTTCATGTGCTTCTATAATTTTTATTTTAAACCAACCTAATGCTGTTGGTTCGCGTGTAGTCACGTTTCGTATAATTGTTGCTTGCGTTAGCATATTATGGGTCGTCCACATGTGTGAACGCACGACAAACTGTTTGTGTATGTATAATTTTAATAATGTAACAAAATGATTATTGGAATAAGACTAACTATAATCCACAATAGATATTATACCATTTACTAACACATAAGACCGGGTTCACGGAGATATCTGGCTGTTAAATTGAATGTTTTGTATGGACTATCTGCCAAATAAAGGCTAATGAGAACTTACTTGAGACATGCCAAAAAGGCCCAAGCAAGTCATTTATCCAAACCCTTGTGTTTAACATTTATTGACAAAGGCGGTAAAAAGAATGTCTTAAATGCCAGGTATTTGACGCCCAAGCTGAATGCAAGGCCGATTTATTTGCGATCTGATCTTTTTAACCGCCCGTAGTAAATACAAAATGTTATGTTACTCTCTGACCAGAAAGTGGGATTTTCCGTGCGCGTAGAGGGCCGTCTGGTCAGGAGTGGCATAACAGTAGTTTATGCAACTGTCATATAATGAAGGGTATTAAAACACGAGTGTGAGTTTATGAAACGAGCGCAGCGAGTTTCAGAATAGTAACGAGTGTTTTAATACCCGTGTTATATGCAGTTGCATACACTACTTTATCTACACTCATACATAAATTCAAATAAAACAACAGAAAAGACAAATATTACGTTTTCCAAAACAAGTGCTTTTTTCTCATTTTCTATTTGAATATGCTTGTTCGCACCGTATTGGAAACACAGATTTGTTTATTTTTTACTAATCACCAAGCGCTCCGCCAGAACTGTCTAATCAGAAGCGCCCCGCCCGCCCGCCGCCGTGACGCGTTATGCAGCGAACCAATAAGAGGGATTTCTTAACGCGACCAATCGAGCCATAGAATAATTACACACTAAAAACAATAACATGAGGGGGCTCGTCAATTTTCCATTTAATTATTTTAAATCCTAATTAACCTTTGTTTGTTTGTTCCCTTTCTGTAAAACTATTATTTTTTTATTTTTCTGGCAACAAACTATTTGTTGTGGCTTTTTGCAAATTATTAGGAGTCAAATTTTTTGTATGGGTTAGATCCCTTTGCCTTCCCGAGTATTTAAGAAAAATAACTGTATCATAATGAGTCGAACCGGTGTTATAATGGTCATTATGTTACAGGTTGTTTTTTTTAATTTTAATTTTGATTATCTGTATTAAAAAGTATGTCATTCTATGTTCACCTTTGATATCGTAATTCGAATATTATGACATGAGTGTAGATAAAATACTTTAAAAAATAGTAAAAAGATAACGTAATATAAAGAAGTTAGAAAGCTGTTCCACTTCTTTAAAAATACCGACACTCCATCACTGGTTGCCAAGATAGACTCATCATCATCATTACAGCCTTTCTTATTTGACCCACTGGGACACATGGCCCTTCCTTGTCATCGAAGTAGGTTTAGGCAGTAGTCCACAACGCTTGCCCAATGCGGATTGGTGGACGGAGTATAAGGTGATCAAGACCACTTTGCTGATCATTAGTCGCCTTCTAAGACACCCATTGGAGGATATGGGGTGATGCTATTCTACTCTGCCGGCATCGCACGGCTGAAGATAGACTAAGCACTTTTTGTTACAAATCTTGAGATAATTATTATAAGTGTCTGATAATACGTATGCAATAGCTCTATGTAGGTATATTGACAAATATAACATTAAACAAATATTTTAAATAGTTTTGTGTTTTTCGTATTGATTGGTAGGTACTTATGTATTTTAAATAAGCGGTAACTTTAATTTCCTAATTTAAAATTGTATATTTGACGCGAAGTGGTCAGTAACACTTTCTATACATCAAGCGACCTGGGTTAGAATCCTGGAAGGGAGGGACAAATGTGTGTATGATGAATGTATAATGTATGATCAATACAAACATTTTGAATGCTAGTCATAGAAGAATATCAAAGAAAGTATGGCGGATTGCCACCAGTGACACTCTCACAGTTAAAAGGATAATTATTATATTTATTTAAGTTTTTCTATAAAAAACTGAATAAATATGTTATTATATCCAGTATTTATGTTCTTGATACTACATAGCGGGGAATATAATTATAAGTTCTAATGATAGTCATATTGGACTAGAAAATTATTTTTAAAATACTGGTGGAAATATATTATTATTATTATTTTACAGCGCAATTTATATTAAAGTGCAAAAAAATATTTAGTCTACAGTTAAAAAGTGTTCAAACAAGTACTAGTATAGGATAAATTTTATAATAATTATTAACAGTCTCGTAGTCTCGCCTCGCCTCGCAGCGTCTGAGCTACGAGGCTTGACGAGGCGAGTACTACGACCACTTTGAGTGCTACAAATGACATACCGTCTCCGGCTACAGTTTGAATAATCTTTTTAAGAATTTCGGATTTGATGCTACTTGGAGTTTTACTTCATATGGCTATCGTATGATTGTTTCCGCAAATTCCCGTATTTGATGTATGGATTTTTACAAAGGAGGGCTTTAAACCCAAAGTTATTTATTTATTTAAAATATATATTAATTTCTTTACTTACATTCCGTGGTCTATCTACAGGAATACATATAAGAAGATATTCTTAATATTACTATTATCATCTGGTTAAATGGTTAAAAACTTACATACGAAGCCAATACGCTCAAGTTTGTATCCTAGTCCTTGACAGATTCAACCTTAGAGTGATGAACAGAAAAATATGTCTGTGTTTGTTTAGTAATGAATGTCCACATTTCGTATAAGCTAGTATACTAAATTTAGACCGATATTTTCGGCGAAAGAGACATTTAAAAAATGCTATCAAATAAACAAGAATTAGTTACTATCGACCAGCGTGAAACCTGTAATACAGCTGAAATATTCACAAGCGAAATCACCCTCGAACTCCGCGCTCCTGCAGTCATTTTTCATTCGTAAATTACATACGTACACTCAACCAAATAATAAACTGGATGATGTGTTGTTTATGTTGCGAGGAAAGCGTATTTTTTTCTAATAAAGACTTGAAAGAATGAGTTCACCTTATTTGTGTTTTGTTCTTGTACGTAATAATGTTTACGCTGATACTTTCCTGGCTCACGCCGAAATAATATAGATGTTTGTGGATGAATTATGCTTGGGTTGTGGGGAATAATGCGATTTGTCGCTTCATTGAACAGAATAAGTTAAGAAATAATGCTGATGGATAGTGTAATTCTTACGTAGAAATAGATTGGGTAACGTATATAATAATGTTATCTAATTCTACACGATATAGATGGAGAGAACACAAGTAATTTAAGAAAATGAATCACCAATTTGTAATGTTATAAAGTAAAAAGTAATTAATTGTTGATCAAAGTGTGTCAGAATAAAAGAAAATGTTATAAACTCTCACTACTTATATGGAATAGGCTGACAGAATTTAATGCATTTATGTTATTAAACTTTATAAGTAATATAATGCATATAATGCTTGACATAATAACGATATCAGAACATTGATAAATGCCATCAGATACTTTAAATAATTATTATTATTTAAAAAAAACTACCTATCTAAATCAAATCTCGTGACTATTTTTCGATCATACACCACAGGTCCTTCCGGCTAGTGGACTAATAGCTCTGCGAGCAATGTCAAAGTGTGCATGGGGTCACATTGACATGTATCTAACAAGAAAACAGCGAAATAACATTATTTATTGAAATTACTAAGGTAAATTGTGTACTTAATTACCTCAATTTTTCTATTTGGGTAAAATCTGATCTGCATTGGACTTATGATAGTCTGATGCAGATCAGATTTTACCGAAATAGAAAAATTGATAATGCAACATCTCGTCACATGCCCGTACCAAAGTAGATGGGATATTCTTCCCTGGTCCCAATTAGGGCCAGTAATAATCTCACCATACCTACTGTAATAGGTATAGTTTTATAACGGGCCTGACACCACCCCTCCATGGGAATTGTGGGACGCATTTACAGTAATAATAACGAATGTAGGCGGAGTATTAAAATCCTAACAACGTCAGCCCCTAAATGGGCTTACAAACAATTAAAATAATAGACCGCTAAACAAGTAATTTTCCTTAAGATGATAACTCACTTTCCTAATTGCGAAGGATATTTGCTTTAATAAGGGCCTTGTGATACATTTCGTTGGAAATGCCTCAAATAAATTGCACTACTTTCTTTAGTAGCCCCATTTGTTTGGCCCCGGTAGTTCCGTCTCATATTAAAACCGTTATCGTACAATCTTAACTGCCCCGTACTCGAAACTATAGCGTACGATGAAAATGATATACTTACTTTCAATCTACGCTCAAATATCCTCTTTATCTGAAAGCGGTAAGGTTCGTTATTCTCGATACGGTTTAGCAGGAAATTTCTATTATTTCTCATTATTAATTTGATAAGAAAAATGCTATGTGTTTTAAGGCTGTTTCAGCTTTATTTTCTGGGTTATACGGTTGTTGATTGGATGCGCTGGTGCTTGAAAGAGGCTAACGATAGAAACCGATTTACAGTAGGTACTGGCTTAATATTCAAATACGGGATACAACGGCTGGCGATGCACTCTTTTTTAATAATAATTTCATAGATTAAGTACAGTGAGAAGTTACTTTGTTTACTGAAAATTTCTTGAGAGTTCAGTTTCAACCTAATCCCATTACATTACAATTAAATAAAACGGAAGAGTGGAAAATATTAAACCAACTCCTAAATTGTGCCAATTGCATATTTCTTAACCATATTACAATATTATTTTTCATTGCCTATCCAAAGCATAAAAAATACTCAATACTAGGAAGTTTAACTAAAGACATTTGGGAGGTATCTTTTTAAATATAAGAAAATCTGTGCCAAAGACCACGGTCTGCCGTAGCTATCAAATTCTTATTATTCTAGTTAAGGTTGACAACATTAACGTAGGTAGGTACATTATGAAAGAGGGGTTATGTACAAGAAAATATTTACCAAAACAATTAATAATAGATTTTATATTTCATTACCAATTTAAAAAACTGAGTTCCGCGTAATTTTAGTGGCCTTAGATCATACCTTGGCATACCTATAATATTTCTCTATGACTCAATTTTCGTGTAAGGAAAAATAAAAATACACAAACAAAGAAATTACATGCGGTAGAAGCATGCCTTCACGTGCTCCCATGCCTCCCATTTTTCTTTATTTCATAATAGCTCTGTGATATTGCTTATCAATGGCCGCCATTACAATAACCAATGATAATGGCTAGGTAAATGGAATCGAACACTTAATAGAAAGGAAAATACATTAAACATTCCATCGGCGATTCCGGGTTATAATAGTCCATTGTATGATTGGGCCGAAAGAAAATAATAGTTACATTTCTTTACCAAAATGTTTTGGACGGTAAAGAGTCGGTAGTGTATCCCGTGTGAGTTTTCAAGAGGGCATTCCTTCACTAATAAAGAATTTATTAATATTTCATTAGTGCAGGAACGTCCTAAGGTGCACACATTTTCTTGCAGTGCTCAGTCATTGGTTAACATATACACAATAAATATTTAAGAAATGCAGCGAAATAATACAGTGACAAAAATTTGAGATCAGTCTATTCGTATTGATAAAGTAAAGTACACTATGAAAATTCGTAATAACATAATCTATACTAGCATAATATATAACATGCTTCCTGGGTTGTTCAGGCCATAGGATATTTTTTTATTGTAAATTATTTTTTTTTTTTTATGTTACCGGATGGCAAACAAGCTTGCGGCCCACCTGATGTTAAGTGGTCACCGCCGCCTATAGACACTTGCAATATTAAGTGTAAATCACTTAACACCGCAAGTGCGTTTGCCATCCTGGGGACTAAGATGATATGCCCTCCATGCCCAGTAATTACACTGGCTACCTTTCGTGTAATTTAATAAACTACACGAATAAACATACATAATCACGCTTACAATCTTAAAAGGGGTTTAGCGGAACTTCTGGTATACGATCTTTGACCTTACATCGATTTCTGGGTCATGCGTTAGCAATTTGAACCAATGTAAACGCTCTAACTTAGCATCATATTTATTCCTAATTCATCGTTAATAATTAAACCATTAGTATTTATCCGATCGTCAAACCAATCGCGCATACTTACTCACACCATTCAACCATTACTTAATAACAATTAGAATTAGATAGTGTATTTTACATACATACATACATACATAGAGTCACGCCTTTCTCCCACAGGGGTAGGCAGAGATTACTTGTTTCCACTTGCTACGATCCTTGCATACCTCTTTCGCTTCATCTACTTTCATCACATTCTTCATGCATGCTCGGCGGTTACGCGTACTTCTAACCTGGCCCTTTTTCAAAACGTCTTCGATTTGATCGTTAAACGTTCGCCTAGGTCTACCTCGCCCCGCCTCTCCATTCACTTCTGATTCATAAATCCTTTTAGTCAATCTACTTTCATTCATCCTCTCCACGTGTCCGAACCATATGAGCATCCCTTTTTCAATTCTTGTCACTATGTCTTCTTTCACACCACACATCTCTCTTATCACGCTATTATACAACCTGTCACTCAATTTTACACCTGCCATGCTCCTCAAGGCTCTCATTTCTACTGCATTTATTCTACTTTCATGCCTTTTCTCCCATACCCAACTTTCACTTCCATACATTAGTGTTGGAACCAGCACACCGTTATGTACTGCCAGTCGTGCCTTGTCAGACAGCGTCTGACTGCTCATAAAAGCGTGCAAAGCTCCATTTACTGCATTTCCCGCTTTAACTCGTTTTTCTATATCACTTTCACAAGCGTGCAAAGCTCCATTTACTGCATTTCCCGCTTTCACTCGTTTTTCTATATCACTTTCACATTCCTTTATATACTCTTAGTAATTTTTACCAGTGATTTCCTCAAAACCAATGCTTACTCTAAATGTACAAACCGTACATTTGGTAACATTCGGTTATACACAAAGCCACATCTGGCAGTATTAGCCATACAGCACTCTAAAATAGTCTTAACCTTCAATGTGCGCCTACACAAAAAGGGCACCAGACCTAAAAAATAACAATCCTTGAGTAAACAAACCAACCAATGCCAACGACCTGAATGAAATAAACAATTTTAACCCTTTTTATTTATTTCATCCGTGTCTTGCCATTAGATTACGAAAGATCGCTGTAGGTTTTTATTTTAAAAAGTTTGAGATAATAACTCCATTCCATCTAATAGTAGTCTAGTAAGCAGCTACCTTACCACCATCTTTTATCAAAATCTAGTACTACCTAAACTGAACAGAATCGGTAATAAAATTCGTACTATGATGCTATCTCCGCGACTAAGTTTTGGCGCTACTTTTGACAGCGATGAAGTTCAGAGTTGAATCGCGAACGCGATATCATTCATTCAATTCGTATGAAGAATTCATACCACGACCTTCATAAACAACCATTGCTAAATTTGTCCGTTATCTAGTATCCATGAAGTGAATGTATAACAGAAGTTCTTAATGATACTTAATTTGGGCTAGATAATTGGTGTGAGCGTGGAAAAAAATTACAAGCGACTGTTAAATCGACTATACTATTATATAAACTAGTGATATAATTACTTTAATTTAATTATAAATGTTATGTCTTCTGTGGCTATAAATTAGTTCAGAAATTGCGAGTTGTGCAGCAAGCATAATAGGATAAAATTTCAATATACTTCTATAATGTTCTTCTTTGTCCTACCCTGCTCACAAATTATGTGGGTTCGGTTCATGGTGGTCTTGATATCGACAATACTGGTATTATCTGATTTATTAATCTGATTCTATGCGATACAAAAGCAAAATTCTTATTATTTTAAAAATGTTAAAGGTATTCGGTGCTGAATGTCACACAATTTCGACATGAATACAAAATGCATTATTAGTCTCTTGGTAAGCTTTACATTATTAAATCTACTGCCATTTAGTAACGTCATGAAAACCAACATTAAAAAGTTAAGCAGATGCATATTTAAGCAGACGAATAAACATTTCATCAAGAGAAATGTAAATTTCGACTATAGAACGATAAGAGCACCATTTTTACTTAAAATTAAACGTCACCACGGTAATTTTAAAATTGCTCTGTGGTCGCAACTCGCCTTCGTACAAAGGTTGTAATTTGGAATTTGCGTGTGGAGTTGCAAAGGGAACATTGCTGTTTAGTTGACGGTATGAAAAAAAGCGGGTACTTAACGAGATCGCTTTGTTTTTCGGTGTCGTTGTTCCATGTTGAAATTTTAATTAAGTGCCTGACGTCATTTTAAGGACCGCCTTGGAATCGTTGGTCAGTTTTATTTGGTCGGGCTGCGGTAGGTTTTATCTAAAAATAATGTCTTTGTTTGCTTATTAGAATTATATGCTTGGAAATGAAATTTCTCTGTACTAGTTATTACTGACTAAAAGCAATTTTTTTTATTTATACATGTCTTTAACTTATAGACGTATTGTTTTTCATTTGTTAGGTATTTTATGTTTCTTTTTTGCTATTTTTGCTATTTATATAAAGTGTGTTGTTTTATAATTATTTAGAGACAACAGCTTACTGAGTTTCTTGCTGGCTCTTCTCAGTAGCCTTAGTTTTCCGAACCAGTTCTAGCTTTAGTTTAGTATAAATATTATTTAATTTAATTACAACTATGTATGACGTCAACAAGTACTTGTAAAAGTCTACGTCGAATAAAATATATTTGATTTGATTGAGTTGATTCCTAAGCTACTAATTCAGTTTAGGAGAAATAAGATAGGTATCACGGCTGACATTAAGAAAGCATTTTTACAGATTTCATTATATCCGAAAGATCGTGAATACCTTAAGTTTTTATGGTGGCGTGATATTGAAGAGACACCTAAGGTATTGAAGACTTATAGACATAAGCGTGTTGTATTTGGTGTTACGTGTAGTCCATATCTTTTATCAGCTACCATATTATATCACCTTGAAAAATATAATAATCCAATAGTTGATATGTTAAAGAGTTCTTTCTACGTAGATAATTGTATAGTTAGTGTAAATACGTCAGAAGAAATGTATAAGTTTGTTGATGAGGCAAAGAGAGTTATGTTAGAAGGCAAATTCGAACTTAGATGCTGGGTTACAGGGCCGGAGTTAATAGATAAGGATATAGTCAAGGTTTCTGTTTTAGGTTTGAATTGGAATCCAAGTCGTGACAATCTATGTTGTAAGATTCCATCCTTTAGTGATACACAAATAACGAAAAGATTTTTGCTTTCTATAGCACAAAGTGTGTTTGATCCTTTAGGATTTCTCTGTCCAGCGACAATAGTCCCTAAATTAATAATACAGAAATGTTGGATTATGAACATAGATTGGGACCAACCATTACCAAATGAGCTTAACAAGCATATTCAAGAGTGGTTGCGGCAGTTAAATGTGCTTAATATTGTAGTATACCAAGAAGACTCAGTACATGTGACTTAGGCTTATCGAATAATAGTATTCATGTATTTTGTGACGCTAGTAAAAGTGCATATGCTTGTTGTGTGTATTTACGCTCAGAATTAGACAGTGACGTATCAGTTCGTTTAGTGATGGCCAAATCAAGGGTGGCACCGACAAAATCTGTTACAATTCCTAGAATTGAGTTGCTTGCGGCATTAATGGCATCGAGGCTAGCGTGCGAGGTGAAGAAGGCCTTAGACTTACCTTGCAACGAATTTTATTGGACTGATTCTAATATTGTTTTAGCGTGGATAAGGAAGAAGGTAGGGTTTAATGTTTTCGTCCTTAACAGAATAAAAGAGATAGTCAGTAGAACGAATTTTAAGGATTGGCGACACATACCAGGTAATCTGAACCCTGCAGACCTTCCTTCAAGAGGATGTAGTCCACAAGTTTTGTTAGACAGTAAATGGTGGGACGGGCCGTCGTGGTTGAGAGAAAGTAGCACTAATTGGCCTCAGTCTAAAGAAGTGTCTGTGGATTTAGTTACAGAAGAATTAAGTTCTGTTCTAGTAAATGTACAGGAAAAAGATATATTTTCAAATAGGTTTTTGTACTTTAGTTCTTTTTGTAAGCTGGTTAGAATGATAGGATGGTGTCTTAGATTTATGTTTAATAGCCGTCATAATGAGAAACGAACTAAGAATTTAACTAAAGATGAGATTATGGTGGCGGAGGTATATCTTTTCAAATGTTTACAAGCAGATTATTTTTCGACTGAAGTGCGGAGTAAATTGAATTTGGAGATATTTAAAGATGATAATGGCCTATTACGTATTAAAACTAGACTAACACTGAGTAGTGATTCGAAAGATTTTATGACTCCTATTTTGCTTCCGAAGTGCCAAATAGTCGAGCGCCTAGTGATAGAACGTCATAGGAAAAATTTACATGCTGGTTCTCAGACGTTGATTTCGATAATGAGGCAGTCTTATTGGATATTAGGCATTAGGAAGCTAGCTAAACGAGTAGTAAAGGATTGTATAGTATGTAAGAGATTTTCAGCCAAGAGAGGGGCTGCACCAATAGCACCATTGCCTAATGATAGGATTGAGTGCAGGGGTCCATTTGAAGTATCCGGGGTTGACTTTGCGGGACCGTTATACTTAAGAACTGGCGAAAAATGCTGGATATGTTTGTTTACGTGTGCGGTTTATCGTGCGGTTCATTTGGAGTTGTACGTTGCATTGTCAACCGAAGATTTTTTATTAGCCCTGCGCAGATTTTTAGCCAGAAGAGGTGAAGTAAAAACAATCTATAGTGACAATGGCACAAATTTCAAAGGTGCAAATCATATTTTAAACAGCCTAGATTGGACAGCTATTGAAGCCAAAACTGGTTTTACTGTCTTCGTGTTGGCAATGATAGGAAATATTAATTGACATTTGTAATCGGAAACTTCGAAGTGACGTAGCGGAAATTCAATCTAGATGTACTTTAAGATATATGTTGTTGTTTGTCCCACAGGTCGTAAAATATTAGCTGTGGGAGGCTTTTTTAACTATATTTCATTTACGAAATAAAAATACGTGACTCCATAAAATTGACATATATTAGAGTGACAAGCAAAAAATAGACATAAAGAATATGACTTAAAAAACACAAATTATTGAAAAGGAGTTCGTAACATCCTCCCCACCATGGCGCTGTCCAAACATAATCAAAACTAATAAAGCGCCATTCTTCTAAATAAAACATAAATTGTGGCTAACAGTTAAAAAATACAAAATTAAAAGGTTAGCCTATCTGGCACCTTGACAAGCCGACCAGAACGCGTTTGAACTGGAATATCTCTAGAAGGCTTTGACGGCGCTTGGTGTGTACTAATATCCGTATGTCTAGTAAGTTCCTCGATATTACCAGTGGATAACTCTAACGGATAGATGGACTGCAAAGCCCTCAAACGTTCACCTGCAGCTGTCTTCAGGCGTACTACTCTCTCATACCCATCGGACCCTTTTAGGACTTCCAATACTAAGCCAAGAGGCCACTCTACACGCTTCTTGTTACTAGTCTCTAATAATACAACGTCCCCGGGCTTAACACCTATATAAATTCCCTTCTCCAACTTCCTGACCAACTACCCTAAATATTCATTCCGAAAACGCTGTTTCAAATCGGAACATAACTTCTTAACATATCGCCATCTCGATGTCAATATAGATCCATCTACAAACTCTATATCAACAGGAGAAGCATTGGATGATTTAGAATGAAGCAAAAAAGAAGCAGGAGTAAGAGGTTGAACGTTTTCAGTACTATCCGCGACGTAGGTCAAAGGCCGTGAATTAACTACCGCCTCTACTTCGCACAGGACGGTCGACATCTCATTAAAATTCAAGGCAGCCTTCCCTAACACCCGTCTCAAGAGTTCTTTAACTGTTCGCACCATGCGTTCCCAGAATCCTCCCCACCATGGCGCTGTGGGTGGACTGAAGCGCCATATAATTTTACCAGTTTTGGCTTCAATAGCTGTCCAATCTAGGCTGTTTAAAATATGATTTGCACCTTTGAAATTTGTGCCATTGTCACTATAGATTGTTTTTACTTCACCTCTTCTGGCTAAAAATCTGCGCAGGGCTAATAAAAAATCTTCGGTTGACAATGCAACGTACAACTCCAAATGAACCGCACGATAAACCGCACACGTAAACAAACATATCCAGCATTTTTCGCCAGTTCTTAAGTATAACGGTCCCGCAAAGTCAACCCCGGATACTTCAAATGGACCCCTGCACTCAATCCTATCATTAGGCAATGGTGCTATTGGTGCAGCCCCTCTCTTGGCTGAAAATCTCTTACATACTATACAATCCTTTACTACTCGTTTAGCTAGCTTCCTAATGCCTAATATCCAATAAGACTGCCTCATTATCGAAATCAACGTCTGAGAACCAGCATGTAAATTTTTCCTATGACGTTCTATCACTAGGCGCTCGACTATTTGGCACTTCGGAAGCAAAATAGGAGTCATAAAATCTTTCGAATCACTACTCAGTGTTAGTCTAGTTTTAATACGTAATAGGCCATTATCATCTTTAAATATCTCCAAATTCAATTTACTCCGCACTTCAGTCGAAAAATAATCTGCTTGTAAACATTTGAAAAGATATACCTCCGCCACCATAATCTCATCTTTAGTTAAATTCTTAGTTCGTTTCTCATTATGACGGCTATTAAACATAAATCTAAGACACCATCCTATCATTCTAACCAGCTTACAAAAAGAACTAAAGTACAAAAACCTATTTGAAAATATATCTTTTTCCTGTACATTTACTAGAACAGAACTTAATTCTTCTGTAACTAAATCCACAGACACTTCTTTAGACTGAGGCCAATTAGTGCTACTTTCTCTCAACCACGACGGCCCGTCCCACCATTTACTGTCTAACAAAACTTGTGGACTACATCCTCTTGAAGGAAGGTCTGCAGGGTTCAGATTACCTGGTATGTGTCGCCAATCCTTAAAATTCGTTCTACTGACTATCTCTTTTATTCTGTTAAGGACGAAAACATTAAACCCTACCTTCTTCCTTATCCACGCTAAAACAATATTAGAATCAGTCCAATAAAATTCGTTGCAAGGTAAGTCTAAGGCCTTCTTCACCTCGCACGCTAGCCTCGATGCCATTAATGCCGCAAGCAACTCAATTCTAGGAATTGTAACAGATTTTGTCGGTGCCACCCTTGATTTGGCCATCACTAAACGAACTGATACGTCACTGTCTAATTCTGAGCGTAAATACACACAACAAGCATATGCACTTTTACTAGCGTCACAAAATACATGAATACTATTATTCGATAAGCCTAAGTCACATGTACTGAGTCTTCTTGGTATACTACAATATTAAGCACATTTAACTGCCGCAACCACTCTTGAATATGCTTGTTAAGCTCATTTGGTAATGGTTGGTCCCAATCTATGTTCATAATCCAACATTTCTGTATTATTAATTTAGGGACTATTGTCGCTGGACAGAGAAATCCTAAAGGATCAAACACACTTTGTGCTATAGAAAGCAAAAATCTTTTCGTTATTTGTGTATCACTAAAGGATGGAATCTTACAACATAGATTGTCACGACTTGGATTCCAATTCAAACCTAAAACAGAAACCTTGACTATATCCTTATCTATTAACTCCGGCCCTGTAACCCAGCATCTAAGTTCGAATTTGCCTTCTAACATAACTCTCTTTGCCTCATCAACAAACTTATACATTTCTTCTGACGTATTTACACTAACTATACAATTATCTACGTAGAAAGAACTCTTTAACATATCAACTATTGGATTATTATATTTTTCAAGGTGATATAATATGGTAGCTGATAAAAGATATGGACTACACGTAACACCAAATACAACACGCTTATGTCTATAAGTCTTCAATACCTTAGGTGTCTCTTCAATATCACGCCACCATAAAAACTTAAGGTATTCACGATCTTTCGGATATAATGAAATCTGTAAAAATGCTTTCTTAATGTCAGCCGTGATACCTATCTTATTTCTCCTAAACTGAATTAGTAGCTTAGGAATCAACTCAATTAGATTCAAACCCTTCTCTAGGCACGAATTTAAAGAAAAACCATTCTTATCGACGGCAGAGGCATCAAATACAGGCCTTATTTTTGTGGTTATACTCTCCTCCTTTACAACCGCATGATGTGGCATATAATGCCCTATTGAGGGATCATCGTTCTCTACCTCTTCTATAATACCACAGCTTACCCACTCTTTGAAAACCTTGTCATACTCGTCTAATATACCTAAACGAGTTACCCTGTTTGTGGTCGATAAGAGCCGTTTCAGACTTAATTCATAATTAGGTGCCAAAATTGTCGACAAATCTTTCCAAGGGAGCCTCACCTCATATCGACCTTCGCAATCAGTCTGTATAGTACTCCTAAAAAATTGTTCAACCTCAGACTTTATGGGCTTCACTTCAGCTTCATCCTTAATACCCAACATCTCTAGTGCCCAAAAATCTTCTATATTATAAGTTAAAGAAGCATGTAAAGTGGTTAAACTATCTACAGAGCAATACACACCGACCGCCGGGCCTTGAATAGTCCAACCGAGTTTGGTCTCCATTGCCATAAGATTGTCGTCTAATACCTTCTGATCGTCCAGTCAAAAGTGAACCTAAAACATCACATCCAATTAATAAAGCAACATCAGAATTATCATTAATACAATCAGTAAGTACAATACCTTGGTTTCTCAACTTAATTAATAAATCCTCCTGTCTCAAAGTCGGTATATAACCACATATGACAGGTTGTTCTATAACCCTAATATCACAAGAATAAGCACAGTCTAGGCTAGAAACATGAACACTAAATAATTTACATACACGTTTCTTTGTCACACTTCCCCCAAATACATTGTGACTCAATGTAAGTTCGCCAATTGAGTTTAGTGCCAGTTTATCGACAACGTGCTTCTTAATAAAACTCCTTTGGGCTCCAGAGTCTAAAAGTGCCCTTACTTGGAAAATTTTATTACCATTAGAAATATTTACCTTCAGCGTTTGTAACAATACAGTCTTATTAACCTCCGACTGACTCAAAACCGCTTGACTCGAAGAACCTGCATTAGCAACCGTCGCTGAGGTGCTGGGCACATCTCTACACATTATTGCATGATGTCTTTTCCCGCAAACTATACATCTTGGATTACTGCGACATTGCTTGGCCGAATGGCCTTTCTTCAAGCAAATAAAACAAGACCTGCTTTTCTTCAAAAACTCTTTTCTTTCTTCAATGTCCATTTTCATCGCAGTCTTACACTCTGAACTCACATGGAAACTTTTCTCGCACCAAATACACTTACTCTCTTGTTTGAAGACACAATCTTTATCAATACTCTTTTTATTAGACGCTGTAGTCAAACACGCTGCCGTAGCGTAACTGCTCGAGGATTCGTTTAAACTAAAGTGGGCCATATTAATCCTCTCTTCTGACTCAACTTCTAGTCTAACAAAGTCAAGTAACCTCGAAAGCGCTTTCTCGCCTTGTGAATGTCCTCCCGATCTATTCCACGCTTTCAAAATATCGTTCGGCAACGCCGACTCTACTAGTGGATATAGAAGTGTAGCGTATTTGTCTTTTGTAAGCCCAAGCGATTCTAGAGCTAAAATTTGGGTCATGAGTTTATCGTACAATTGCCTCGTAGAGTTTTTATTTATGACTAACTGTAAAAGCTCTCGCACATAGAAGTCAATAATTAAATTGTCATTGCCAAATCTGTTTTTCAATTGTTCTACCGCTTTCTCATAATTTTCTCCTGACGGCGGAAAACTTTCTATAAATTCTCTGGCACACGACCCTCTTTCCATCGCTTGCACCAAATAGTGCATCTTATCATCACTGCTCAACTCGCTCTCGTCTTCGTCAATTTTTTTGAATTGAGACCAGAATCCAATCCAATTTTTGATCTGACCGTCAAAGGTCGGCAACTCAAATTTCGGTAATCTAATACGACGATTATTGATAGACCTCTGAGAAACGGCTTTACTTTTTACAGTATCATGCGACTCTACTGACGATGGCTTAATATTCAAAAATTCAGTAGCCTTCTGGTGCAAAATATACCATCTACTTTCATAGGTATCCGCTGCATCCATATCGCTTTCTATAAAATTATCATCGCGATCTTCAGCATCCAACATTATAGCCATTAACGAATTTTGTATCCGCTGAAGATCGTCATGATGTTTGGCTAATTTATTTAAATAAGCTGATACCTCGGATTGCTGGGCCGACTCCAATGCATGCTCTAACTGCTGAGCACACTTCGTGAAGAGCCGTCTCCTGACCCCACGTTCCGCGGTGTAACGCTCCATTACTATAATTCATATACTACACGGTCGCCAGGTGTTGTTGTTTGTCCCACAGGTCGTAAAATATTAGCTGTGGGAGGCTTTTTTAACTATATTTCATTTACGAAATAAAAATACGTGACTCCATAAAATTGACATATATTAGAGTGACAAGCAAAAAATAGACATAAAGAATATGACTTAAAAAACACAAATTATTGAAAAGGAGTTCGTAACAATATAAGAAAATGCGTAGTTGTGTTTGAAAATTTGGAATAAAAAATAACAAGAAAATAGTTCATTATGATACAAGTGATCTACTAAGCTGCCTATCACATACGATGCGTAACTCAGCCGAGTGTGTAATGAGCAGAGCTCAGGAGTATCAAACGATTGTTTTCAATTTTCAACACATTTGAAGGAAGTACGATAAACTTATTTTTGATTTTGGCAGTATTTGACTGTGATAATAGTGCATAGGGTCTCGCAGAGTAGACTCTTATTAACAAGTTTGGCATCGCAGTGGATGTCGGGCGGTGTCAAAACAATATAATATTATTTCCACGCTCACACCAATTATCTAGCCCAAGTTAAGTATCATTAAGAACTTGTGCTATGGATACTAGATAATGGACAAGTATACATAATAATCTAGATATTTCATTAATAAACTATGAACAACCATGACTCGTGAACAAATATTCGTGTTCATCACACTAACATTTGCCACTACCAGGACTCGAACTCAGATCGCCAGATGTGTAGGCAGCGTTATTGACCACTCCACCACGACAGCGTCGAAAACTGCTGGTCAAACAGGTTTCAAAAGTATTTCAAGACAAGCGGACCTCTGTGGTCAGTTGATAGTCGGTCAGTAGCCCCTGTGGGTTTCTGGCAGCTAATTGGTGTCAGGGAGACGGTCAGCGCTGGTGACGGCTCGGTGTGTTGCGTGAACACGCTGAGCCTGAGCCGCCCCGTTATAGCGCATCGTTATGGGTAGGGAGGGGACGACTATACCTCGAGTCTCACTCACCCTCTGTGGTTGACACCAACCCGAAGGGACAATGCGTAACTTGCATTTGACATCCTTGCAAAAAAAAGCCCTCAAATTTTTTAAGTAAAATATGTACAATGTTTAATTGACATTGTAAAAAGTTGATATTTCATTGAATCTTATAGTATTGATGTATATAACAAAGAAGTTGGATCTATTTTTCTAAAAATAAGAACTAGACATGCTTTCTTCTTATTAAAATGTAAAAAAAAAAGTTCTTTGCGCTGTCACACTTTAACACGGATCACACTTTAATGCAAACTTAAAGAAGAAAATACTGAAGATATGACTGTGTGGGCCAGATTCTTTTGACTCCCCATTATAAGGGGACTCGAATTAAAAAAGGTATATTTAAAAAGTATTCATTATCGTACTAGTTCATAATTGACCCCATCATGATGTGGCATTTCTTAAATATTGTATTTAAAAGTATACTGAACAGCTCATTTTCAAATTTATTGCGTGTGAAAGTAGTAAAAGCACGCGTCGGTCGTTAATTTGATCGTGAAATATTAATAAGGCTTCCATTATAAGCTGTTTCGTTACTTCAAATACCTTTATTCTTAGCTGAATAATATAAATAATAATCAGAGGACATTTTCCACGGAGAATGTAGGAATTTCTTCAACCTACTAATTATAGAATTTAACAAACTACCGTCTTGCCCATAATAATTACACTCATGATAATTACAATTAATTTTGAAATAATTACTGTAGGGTGATAATAATAAGGCTAAAGTTATATGTAGCTGACATAGGTGTAGTAAAGGATAGTTGACATAAAACATTTTATGCATGGATTATCACTCCTAATTCCAATGGAATTGAGCATAGATTAAGGTAAAATTTGGTTACAGTTAAAAAGGGTTCATAAAAAGACTCAAAGTCACTCAAAGGGTACTGGAGAGGACTATACTCGGAGATTCTCTGCGTGATCATATCACAAATATTGAGATCCACAGGAGAATTAATGTCACCGACATAACCTAAAGAATTGCGAACCTTAAGTGACAGAGCACATTGTGACCGCTGGGCCGGGCAGGTCCTCTCGTGGCAACACCGGACCGGTAGACATAGCGTTGGCAAGGTTGTGGAAAACAGCTTGACGCGGACAACGCAGGACACTGATCATGTTGAATATGCTTGGAGGCAGGCCTATGTGTAAAATCTGCGTCTCGCGGATCGGCTCAAGTGATAAAAGCCACATCTCACTCGCGTATATGGGTCCCGCAGTGCTTCAAAGCAGTAACAGGTAAGTTTTAAAAAGGTATTTTAATTTAATTCAATATTACGAAGCTGCAAGGTAGTAAATAACATTCGCAACATTATCACAGAACTAACATAACAAATTACAGTATTACACGCGGATCCATCGCAACTTTAGTTCGAAGGACGTGACGACTCGCTATTATGGTTCCACGTGTAACAAACCGCTTTGCTGAGGTCACACGTGATGAGATTTTCACCGAGGGATTACGTTATGTTATGATCGTCAACTGCCAACAAAGCTGAAGTTTGAAAATCGTTGCGCGCACGCAAATGATACCTTGGGTAGTTTAACTTAAAATATTTGACGACAGAGCTAGGGTCAGCAGATTAACAGACCGGAATTCTTCAGACAGAGAAACAAATTTCTCTAACGAATTTCAGAAATAGTTCTGAAATTCGTTAGAGAAATCTAGGAGTTGCTCCCAAGTTGTATGTAATTACAAGTGTTGAGCGGCTTCATTTTTAACTCAATCCGTACAATTTATTGTTACTAAGATAATATTTTCACTTGATATTGACAAAATGCGTAATCTTTAATTTGCGCTCCACCAGGTGGTAAGTGGTTGCCGTTGCCTATAGACGCTTGCAATAATAATGGTAAATAACGTCACTCTGCAAGTGGGTTGCCATCCTGGGGACTAAAATGATGCCTTACATCCCCAGTAATTACAATAGCTACTTATCCCTTCAATCCGAAACACAGTGAACTGCTTCAGGACAGATGTTTCGTTATCATGTAAGCATTTGTATTTTCGCGCCAACATGCACCATTTATTCTAGATTACTCTCAATTCTCAACGTCTGGTAGCACTTTTACTTAATATTAACCAATGGCTGGCATTATTTTCAATGCTTGCGCACCTGGGCCAATAAGACCCCATGCGCCGCGCCATCAGGTGAGGGAAGCCGAAAACAAACTTCCCATTGACACTCTTGCTTGAGGAATCGCGGGTCAATAAAACTTCGCTAGAAACCGACGGTCTCGCGTGAGGCTGAAGTTATCGTTCTACAAGTTATAAGTTAATTTTGGACTGATACCATCAGATTCTATGTGTTTGTCTTCGTATTAGATATATAAACTTTCAAACAAGATACTGGAGAGTGTTTGATGCCGTTGTACACTGCCGGCAGATGACCCGCAATTATTTTGGACCTACTATCTGGACCCAGGACGTGAGTACCTTTGGTTTTATTTAGTTTAAGTGTCTCCCAGACGTTGCAGCACAAAACCGTTATTTCTCGTCGTGTGTTGCCCCCAATATGTGTACCTACTCGGACAACCCTAAATATGGATCTACCACTTAGTAAATTTCTCGGGTCTCATCAGGACGTGGCCGATCCATCACCACTACTTAGAAACGGGATAATTTTTTTATTGACATTTACATAACAACAGTCAAAAGGTGTCATTATTTTAGGTGCTTAGACCACAATATAAATATTTTCATTGTAGAGCTTCTCGCGAGTTCTTGTTGTAACACGTGTTGAGAGACACCATTATTTACTCAATGTATCGTATAAATTTATTGTTAAATCACTTGACGTTAGCAAAATGCATACTCTTGAAGTGTCACGAATACCATTAATTAAAAGTAGAATAGATATAACACATGAAGCTGTAATAAATATTGGGTAAAAGTATACACTTTTTGAAGCAAAAACGTAGATGCTTATTAGAAACAAATTGTATTTATTATGGCAGCGTGGTACCTACTCTAACAAGGTTCCATGATCGATAGCTTATGAAAACTTTTTACGTATTATTTTTTGAACAAAACTAACTGATTATACAACCATTGTATTGGCACACGTGGGTAATCTCTACTAACAAAAAAAAAAAAGTTATATTTAAATGTTCAAATCCTTCACAAATTCAAAAGAATTGTAAGCTGAAAAAGAATACTTCCAACATGCTCAATAAACTAAACTTACACTCAATTTAAACTATTGATTTCAAAAGTCTATTAGTGATTCCATTCCCAACTGAAACGAAGCCACGGCATAGTTAGTCATATAAAGACAGCTAAATTGTTAGTTTGACGGTGTCCATTCGCTTATTAATAATAGGCTAGAGTTGTGACAAATTATTAGTTGAACACGACTTCTCTCTTATTTATATTAAAACAATAAACGTTGTCAAACAGTGAACGTTATATGAGGGGTTTTGAAAATAGTATTCGCCAGGTGGTAGCATTGCGAGGTCTAGTCACCTGTAGTTATTGTCAATTTTTAATTCATAATTCGTCTAGAGGATAATGAGCGAGTTTGTCTCTAGCGGTGAATCAAGTTTTTTATGTCAGGTAAATGGTTATAATAATAACTTCATTTTATTGTGTAACACCATCAATGAGACAAATGTGGCAAAGAACTATGAGCTATTTTTGACTGTAATAAATATTGTTTTAGAATGAAAAAAAATATATACCTACACTTACACGCGCTCATCAAAACTTGGGAATGGGGAACTTACCACTTTGATGAGAACTATTAAATTTTTACATACATACATACATACATAGAGTCACGCCTTTCTCCCACAGGGGTAGGCAGAGATTACTTGTTTCCACTTGCTACGATCCTTGCATACCTCTTTCGCTTCATCTACTTTCATCACATTCTTCATGCATGCTCGGCGGTTACGCGTACTTCTAACCTGGCCCTTTTTCAAAACGTCTTCGATTTGATCGTTAAACGTTCGCCTAGGTCTACCTCGCCCCGCCTCTCCATTCACTTCTGATTCATAAATCCTTTTAGTCAATCTACTTTCATTCATCCTCTCCACGTGTCCGAACCATATGAGCATCCCTTTTTCAATTCTTGTCACTATGTCTTCTTTCACACCACACATCTCTCTTATCACGCTATTATACAACCTGTCACTCAATTTTACACCTGCCATGCTCCTAAAGGCTCTCATTTCTACTGCATTTATTCTATTTTCATGCCTTTTCTCCCATACCCAACTTTCACTTCCATACATTAGTGTTGGAACCAGCACACCGTTATGTACTGCCAGTCGTGCCTTGTCAGACAGCGTCTGACTGCTCATAAAAGCGTGCAAAGCTTTAAAAAAATTAAATTTTTGGTTGCGTAAAATTCTAGTAAATAAAACAATTGGTTTTCTCGGAGTTCATTTTAGGTAAAAAGAAAATTCTCGGAATTATTTCTAGGCAGGTGCTAATATTTTGGGTTGGAATACGAGCATGTTTACTCCTAGATAAATTATTTCTACATGTTTTGATAAAAAAAAATATCTCCGTCATCTGGATCTTTATCACAAGTTGCGTTCTAGTATAATTTCCTGTCAGAGCATTTTACTAAAATTGTAGCTTCATATGCTCCAAAAGTAAGCAGGGAATTCATTTGATCACGAATACGTTTATTTGTTTTGTTTTTCGTGTGAAAAAAAAATACTAAATCTGTTCTTTTATTTCAGTGTTGCTTCTCAAGTCTTGGATACAAGCTTCCTTCAGTTGTACTACATAATAATATATATCGATACTTGAGACGAGCGATTGTAAGCGGTAGCCATTCAAACAAGTCGGAGGCAGACGCCCGATCCACATGTTGAAGTTTGTGAACTTTTGTTGAGGTTGAAGTGAGTGGACAGGTCAAAAGTATCAACAAACATTGGTTGACGTAACAATCAATGTATGGAGCTCAATTTCAAAAAGAATAAAAAGCGATGAGTGGTTTTACTTGCTATTTTTCTTGTTTCGAAACCAAACTAACTTTTATGAAATACAAATCGCAAATCCCAGCTTACGCTTAAAGCTATGGATACCCGCAGGGCTTTCCAAACTTATTTCCCTATTTACTGAGCATAGCTTCTCAAAACAGGGCTCAAGTTTGGAAGGAAAGCCAATCTATATGAATTGCTTCATGGTGCCCCTGAGATAATGCCGCGACACCCCAGGGCATCGCGAAGCACATTTTGGGAAACCCTGCACTAGGGGACAAATGTCCATGGTGCGACTCATTTCTGTAGCGACGCTGACGGGCCATGCGAATATAACTACTCCGGATTTAAGTCACATGTAATTTGCTTTCACATTACATTATTTTAGTTTGGCGTGACGAATCGAATACGAGTGTCGACTCACGGTGTCAAGTGTGGATGTACGTACATCGAACCTACAAAAATCACTCTCCTCGAACATAGTTTTCCGTAGTGTGCTCGCGGCTCGTGGCGACTATGGACGAGTTGGTTATTGCTGCAGCGATTATTGTAGCCGACGTCGGTAAAAAGCAAAGGCCAAGACCATGGGGATCTGCAAATTTATGTAAAAAATGATCTATTTAACAAACTCTAGATTTGTTAACCACTTTGAGAGGTCAAGAAGCAACAGGCTAACTTTAAATTTCGCTGGATCAATGGTTTATTTTGATATAATTCATTTAATTGCAAACAAACGTCGTCTGTCCCATAACGCGTCCGCAAGCGCACTGTGAGCGCGATGCATATTCCTTTGTGTTCGTCAAAAAACCGACAATAGGCGGACCACAGTCGAGCACTAGCCAAATGCTAGAAGCGCGCTCGTGCGAGGCCCGTAAGTCGGTCCACACTACACGAATATCGGCTCAGCTCGTCTAGCGTTGTCCAAATTCATGTAATAACTATAAACTTTACTTTTGCAAAATACTTATAAATTTTATTTGCGTTTTTGTAAAGAAATAAATAAAAAAATAAGATTATTAATGCCATTCTTTTTTTTCTTCGAATTCTAGATATTAGATACCTACTATACTGCAAAGAATACTTCGAATAGTTTCATAAAATAGAAGACATTTTAGAAATACTTTGTAATACTTAATTATTTTTCTTTTTTGACTTTTTTGACAGTATACTAGATTTAATGTTCTCAGAACTTTACAAACAACAATATTGTTTTTATCAAAACTCACATTTGAAATATTTACATAGAACCAGAATGCTTCAACATTTTCGTGACGTAAAAGAAAAGTGTACATTTTTCCCTTTGTCAATATAACCCAGAATGATTCTGGTTTAATATTGGCCAACTTTTGTAATATCGTCAAATGATTAACTTGGGAAGAGCTATCAGAGATGGAGCAAATATTTTATCAGTTCAATTTTGAAGCGTGTCCGACGGCTGGGTCATTTAAACGAGAAAAAGACTAATAACTTTGAGAGTCTTGGGAGTCAAGAGTTTTATGCAAGAATCTGTAGGTAGAGTTTGATTCTTCGAGTTTACCTGATATTCATCCGATCTTGTATTCGTTATACTTACAATGAAAATCGAAATTAAAAAGTACTAATGAAAGTACTGCATATATTAAATAAGTAGTAGGCTTAACTGGCAGTATGGGCTATGGTGTACTACAAAATAGCGAGTGAATGCCAGGTCAGTCATCTGCATAAAAGGGTCGACAACTCCAAAAAATAACACACCTATTTGACAAATGCCGATTGATAAAAAATGGAGCTCCAAAGCTAGAGGCCTCATTGAGATCCTCGCTTTGTTAAAGATGTCCTGTCGCTTTGAAAAAAGTCCATAACGATGTAGTGCTTAATTTAATTTCAAACCTTTTTAAAAGCTTTTTATTTAATTTGCAATGTGTGTTTGTTCGGGTGGAATCTTGCTACTCGATTTTGAAGCAGATATCTTCAACCGATTGAGGATGACAATACACGATAAGTTGTGTGACGTCATTCTAAATCCAACATGGTGGACCATTCAAGATGGCGGAATAGTTATTTTTAATGCATCTCTACAATATAGGTATCAAATGAAAGGGCTTGTTGAGAGTAACTCGAAAAATAATGTGACGGCAGTCTTCAAAAATTTAACATGCATGTATGACATTCAAATATAAGGTTTCTATCAACTTTTGTTTGAGTCGTTTCCGGTATACGAGAAAGTCAAGGGGAGACCACTCCCGATTTTTATTTTCGTAAATTACATTTACACGCTTGTCGTGGCGCGGCAAGTGGTAACAAGCTCCAATATTGTGTTTCAGACAGGCAAGCAAAGTAGAAGTGGAAGGCAAAATTTTTGATCATTGAGGTTAAGCTTGAAATTTTTTAGAAAAATGCACTGAAAAAAAAATCGACTTGCCTCAGGCGGGACTTGAACATCGCAATCCGGGCGGCTGCGTCGACCAATTATGCCACCGAGACACTGCTTTTCGCTGTCGAAATTTGTCAATGCTTGGTGCTTATGTTTTTATGGTAAACATTGTTTCAACAAATCTTTGAAATTTGCACTTCTAAGACCTGAACGAAATATTTTTGCAAATATTTGACGCCCAGTTAAGATGAAACTACCTTACACTATGGAATAATTTTATTTTTGCGTTTACAAACGCGTAAATATTAATACTAGATTTTTTTTTAATTTAAAATATAAACAAAAACAAATAAACCTAAAATGACGAAAAAGAAGATGATGGATGTAAAAAATCCATAGAAATCATACTAAGTAATTACTTAATTCCAGCCAGCGTGTAAACACGTCGCAAGCGGCGAGCGCACGCTTCCTTTGATCTGTGTTCAAAAACCGACACCGACACGGGTTGGCAACAAGTTATCACAACCTCACGCAACCCAAGTCAAACAGCCTGTTTACACGCTTGTGTTTGTAGAGATTTGTCAATTTTTTTGGGGTCGGTTAAGTATGTTTTAATAATTATCGACAATAAGTACTGCTAAAGCATTTGGCATTAGATATTTATGTCCGGCCGCCTCCTTGGGCACGACTGCTATCTTTTGACAGTACCCGCAAACGTGTCTTCCGAAGCACGGAGGAAAATCAAGGTGAAAAGTTATCGGTCACCCATCCGAGTACCGACCGCGCACTGGTACCGACAACTGGTAGCTTAACTTTCGTGATCGTTACAGAGACCGAACGGCCGCGGCGCTATCGATCCTCCATCTGTGATTATATTGAACATGGGTTCAAAAACAGTAGGTAAAAAAAATCAAAGACCTATTAGGTAAACTTCTACCAAAGGCTGCAATGCTTCTACTCTGACAAACAAAGAACCAGTTTTAGATCCTGCCGATTTGTGCAATGCGGAAAAGTCTTAAGCTTCTACACTTTCTTATGAACTCACAGTTCTGGTCGCGAAAGTTTTCAGCAAAGGTTAGATAAATCCTTATTGGTGCAGATTAACTATCTGAGAAACTAGAAAGTAGGGTAAGACAGACGGCGATAGCACAGTGTAACTGATTTAAGCTATTAAAAATTCTTAGCTATAGAATATTAAGTGCTCAACCGATTGACACTATATAATACCAATAAGTATAAAATAATATGAAGATTGGAGAAGCTTTAGTGAAATTAAAGACAGTTTTAATTCAGCTTTTCTATACAATATCTTGCGAACAAATACTCCGAAAGCAGTGCGTGATGGGTATCCAAAATCCGGTCTCAGAAGCATATATATACAGAATTAAGTAACTTTACACTTCGTTAGTACTACCAGAATGGCAATAAATAAGATTACCCTTCGAGAGGACATTGCAGACATACTCTAAAATTTATTTTGTGCTAAAAGGTTTGGGTGATATAAGGCTCAGCAGTGAACGTGTCTCGAAGTGTTCCACATAGCAATGACAGTGAATCCGTGGCGGTTCAGACATAAAATCTATTCTCTAGCTTGTAAGAAAATTACACCAATATTCTTGGACGATTAAAGCAGTTTGCTAATTATTGTTATAATGTAAAACTAGTAATGGACAAGAAATGAATGAAAAAATCCTCATTCACCGACTAAAGTCGCGGAAGAATTAAACGTTGCGTGATGATAGATCACACAATTGCAGCCGATCGGATTGTAATTGGATGAGTGTTTGCGTGTTAAGTACGTATTTACAATCATGATATTGTTCGTAACAGGAGACCAGCATACAGTGCAATTTCAGGACACTAAGGTATCACCTACTAGTGAGTTATTCAAGTATAAAAGTTCGTAAATTGATTTCTATAGATGAGGTTGCCTCTGGTAACCAAGGTTTAAAAAGATTCCATTAATCATCATGATATCATATTTTAATCTAAGCGATGGAGATTTCCGATACGTTTGACATGTTTCGTGCAAATTCAAGTTTGCAGCAAACGTGCTCCAATGATAAATTGTCGCAACGGAAAAGAACCATTCATTCAAAAAGTAACGATTCTAATATCGGTCCTGACAAATCTGTAATGTAATATCAGGAACCGTAAAAAAGCTCGTAAGTGTATAAACATCGATCAGTCACAACGTGGTACACAAAATTACGTGTGAAAGGAAGAAAATTATAGGCGAAAATCGCAAGTGACGAAACGAAGAACAGAATAATATTACGATACTTACCAGTCTCGCGAACACCCAATTTATTCGGCTGTGTTACAAGTACCTCCACTCCCAATGTGTCGTATCGCATGAGAGACATTCATCTCAGTTCATGCAAATGTAATTTTACAATACACTCCTTTGATGACAACATTTTTTTTTACTTTATCACGATATATTTTTTGCGGGTAGACGTTCACTTTTCCTCTCCCTATCAATGCCAAAATTAAATTTGAATCTCGTAATATTCCAGCGAATATATTTTACGTATTCGAGTTGATTTATGAGCAGTTTGTATCGAAATAGCACTAAGAATTTATGATAACCTTAGTGCAAAAACATCTGTCCTAGTTCACTAGTATTATCTAAGGAGGGTAGATGTTTAGTAGGTTAACGGCCGTAAAATATCCTGCCCACGCAATTTGTCCAAAACACTGGGTATTATCCTAATACTTGCGAGTTCAAGGGAGAACGATAGAAAAAGATATTTAGATAATCTTGAAAGTAGTTCAATGATGACATGTTTGGAAATCCAATTTAAATTTAAACAAAAAAAAAATTCAAATCAATGTTAATGAAAGCAGTGATGATGTTTAGTAAAATTCAGTTCGTTTAAAAACAGCTTTGTTTAAATAAATTTTCTGGCTATCACATACACAGGTTGGCTCATTTTGTTCCGTAAAATAAGATGTTTAAACAATTTAAAACGCTTACTTTCTACAAATAAATTTCATAAATATTAATGTTTACAATGACATATTCAGAAAATTAAGGCCCACATGTCTAATTAATCATAATATATATAGGCAATTTGGTCACAAATAAGTTTTTATATTATTATGGTCGAATAAAGTATTAAAAAACATACAGTCGAATATAAGAACCTCCTCCTTTTCCGAAGTCGGTTAAAAAACCATAAATTATGGTTGTTATAGTAATGCATCCACATAATAAAGTTTGAATTTGGCGTCCTGTGGTATTGGATGACATTTACGATAATTTTGTTCATATTGGTGATTTAAATTAATAAAATTGTTGTTAATATCTTTGGGGGCAAGAGATTTTGTTGACAAGTCTCACAATTGCATTCGCTTTTTTTTTCATTTTGAATGTCAATGAACTGAAGCACTTCAGCTAGAGCTTCACTAAAATCATAGAACGAAAGTCATTCTTATCTTCCTTATATTATATTGATATATTCAACGATTATTACTACTACCACTATATACTCCCTCAATTTAGAATGTTCGAAATCAAAAGCAACGTCCTTAAGAATGAACATAATTAGAAACCGCAGTAGGTTGGTTTTTGGTTAGCTCAATGAGGTGGAAGGGGTAATCTTTGGTCAACCATCCAGTTAAGGATCGCCAGATAAGTTTTATACGGAGGTCTAACAATTACGGACTTCGAATATCATAGATTTTAATAAGGGTCCGATTGAATTTAATTTCTCTTATCTGCTGTATCGTGATTTGATCTCTATTACAGACATTATTGAAACTGTATTGGGTTTTAATTGGAATAATCAGTGGATTCATTCGATATTGAAATTGTTATGTGTATTTTTTTATTCTGCGTCTGAGAAAGCTTTGGCCCCATTACTTCAACTACTGTTAAAACAACACGGAAGATTGTAATGCACATTGCTCAGATTCAGACATAAGATAGTGACTTTTTTCTCAGCCACTCCCTACCTAATATTTGACGTAACCCGCCTTCATTCTTCAACCTCGACCCTCTCGGTGACCGTAAACCTGAGCCGAGGTCCGAGGTCATGGATCTTCTAGCACTTTTAGATCTGCTGAGACTGGTGACTGCGAGGGATCACAGGAGATACCTGTCAACTAGAAACCCCCTACGGGCAGTTTGTTCTACACGACAAAGGAATCACTAAAGGCCACGCCTTCTTTAACCCCTAACTAACATAGTGACTTTTTGTTACGCAACTAACATTGCGGGGTAAAAATTTACCCTAATTTTATAGTTGTATTATATATCTTACTAAATAATATCCAGATAATCAGTGGAATACGTTTTACTTTTCTTTAAATTAAAATAAAAAATATTTTTCTAATCAAAGCCTTTTTTTATTTTATGAAAATTTCAAAAACCGCTATTTTCCATATTATTTATTTATTATATGTACATTCAGTGTTTAATCAACTTATACGAAACCAAAAATATCACTAAAAATATGTTAAGTAGGAACATAGGAAAAACAATTAAATTACGACTCAAAGTCGTTATAGATCAATCAACAGTTTTTAAAAATATCATGGTCAAGCGAAAGCTCACCCCAGATGCCAATAACACGAAAACTATCCAATGCTGCGAACTGTGTAGGCGGACGCCTGCTTCTAATACACGACTGGGTGAAAAATTACTTCACTACATTAGTTAAGGGTTAAAATATCTGGCAGTGATATAAAGAGCACTGTGGTCAACAGCAATAGTGTTAAAAAACAATCTTCCATTTGTATTGTTTGTTTCACTTGTATCCAGTGCCTATCCAAGTAGCCAATCTATTCTATCTAACGCTTTAAGAGCAGAATTTGTTAAAATGGAATCGTTAAAATCGTCTTTGCAATTTTTCATGGCCCGATGCAAAGGCGCAAGCTTGCCTGCATTAGTTTAATTTTATAAAGAAAGCTTTTATATAATTTTATACTTACCTGCGCTTGCGAATTTGCTTGTAATCTTACGCCTTTGAATGTAAACTGATTTTTAAAAGTTGATGAATAAGAAGAAAATTATCATTTACATTTTAATAAAAATAATTCATAACGAAACGACATCAAAATTAAAAGCATTAACCAGGATAACGTAGCCACAAATATATCACAATTTAGAAGCAAACTACCGTTTTAATACGAGAAATAGGATTCCATTAGAAAGCTAATAACCGCGTTCGGCGTGACTCCCACAAGATGACGTGTAGAGGCAGGCGCGGTTTGCCCCAGTGTGCGGCTGACGTCGAGTGCCAACCCAACCAATTCCACACAACTCGAGAATATCTTGTGTGAAATTATAACGGATTATGTAAAGTTGTTTGCGAAATAGTTGTGGCACCATTTGCCGAGGTAGCGGCGCTGGAGGGTCAAGTAAACAAACATTTACACGGGCGGGCTTAGGGCTCCAAGCTAATAACCTTCTTTAGGGCGCAAATAAAACAGCTTTTTGCTTGTGTGTACTGTAAAGTTCTTTTTCCGTTGTTGCTTTGAATTTCACGCGGGATCTTGTTACCACTTTCCACTATGAGGAGCTATCCATTGTCATATTTTGAAAGGTAATTCTAAGTCTGAGTTAGAGTCGCAATAGCGGGCTAGCCGCTCGAAGTAGTACGTCCACCTTACAGAAGACTATTATAGTTAAATAACACTGCATTTGTGGTAGTGTGTTTCTGTTGGTGAGTAACGTCGCCAGATTTCCACGATGTAGGAAATGGGATTAGGGATGACAGCGCGCGAGTGTCATGTCAGTCTTGCAAATGTCTATAAGCCACAGTGGTTCTTTACCACCAGATGGGCCGTATGCTTGTCTGCCAACCATTTAACATAACAAGACTTCCTCTATACTACGTATACGAGAAAGTAAAAAGGGTTCTTATAAACACGTATTGTGAAACTTCAACTCAATCTACCTTATGATTTATTGATAAACTTAACTGCTACTTCCACTTAACCCTCTCTGTACCAGGTGGGGTATGACATACCCCAGTCCGACGAATAACGCAATAATTTTAAAACTGTGTAAGCGCCGCAGGGGCTACCGACTAACACCAGCCCCTGTTGGCCGCTGGCTGACGCCGGCCTTATAGGCCGCCTCCTCACCGACGGCTGCTCGAGCTGCCGCGTCCTCCTGACGAGGACACCGGGAACAGCCATCGGACCACACCTGGGATTATCGGGCGCGGTTGTGGCCCTAAAAAGGGCCGTCAGGAACTAGCCGTGGTGGGAAAAAAAACAACTCGACGATGGCATGCGGCTTCGAATGCCAAGCGGACACACTTGGCATCAAAAGCCACACACCCGCCGAAAAAAGTTTCCCCACCACGTTACCAGGGTCCGCCACGAGGAGGCTTCCGGACGTGGACGCCAAGAGCAGTAAAGCGCTCGTGGGCATCACATACGAACGGCGCATTCATAAAAAAAATCTGATTTATATTTGAAGGTTATTATTTTAATTTATGTTTGTCAAGTATTTTAACTGGAATAAAACTCATTGCCATTAATATTTTATGTGATTAATGTCTTAAATGAAGAAATGTGTAATAATAAACGCATTGGCAATAAATCGTTGGTTCTTTGTTTTTAATTAATAAAAATGTTTGAATACATTTATTTTAAAATTTTACTCAAACTTAATTATTACTGTAATCTGTCATTTTTCTTACTTTTATATTTTGGGGTATGTTACATCCCACTTAGTACGAAGCGTAACTTTTAGTCACCTAGTATTGTACAGGGAGGTTTAACATTAGCTAAATGCTTGATTACTGCGAACTCATTAATTAAGATTAGAAGAATACGAAGCCTGTCCTAGGAAAGTAAATCCATTTAGAAGAAGAGTGCGGTTAACCAATGATATTATAAACTATAGATACGTATATAACGTACAGGGTAATTTGCGTTGAAATCTGTGCCATGCAATCTAAAACCGTCAAATGTTTACTTGTACAGAAAATAAAATTTAAAGAATTAAAGTGGATAGTAAATTTCCAAAAAATGCACGAATAAATGTTGGCAAGGACACAAGGACCACAACAAGTCTTGCTCGTGACTGCGCTTAACACAGTCTGATAGCAAGACGTCTTAATTAGGACATTTTCGAGTCTACACAATACACTTTCACGTACAAGCGCAAAATGTACAAAACAATTTCAATACCTTAATACGCTTTTATGATAGAGTCTTGCATGTAAATCAGAAAGTGAAATTTTCAGACCGCCGGCGATGACAGGCCGCAGCACCACTTCTAGTCGTTGCCATAGTAACCTGTTGCTGGTGTTATGCAAGTTTCCTAAAGGCATACAGAGCAATATTCCAGGGCTGCCAGACATTAATTATTTTCTCAGAGATGAGTTATGTGAGAATAAGTAATATTAATAGGTATAATGATACTCAAATAAGGTACTTAGTAGTTTAAGTAATCTAGCGCCGCAGCACACAGCCTGGTGACAGTGTCAAGGTCATTCAAGGTCAAAATGCAATATTCAGTCCAAAGACAAAATTAATAAATAACATGGTTCCTTTTAAATGTGAAATTTATTAAAAGTCTATTTGTCTATTAATTACAAATTTCTGTCGAATACAAAATTCATTGTCTCCATAACAATAATTTCTCCGCTTGATTATAATTATCTACTTAAGTTTTATTGAAATCCAAATGTTCAATTAAATTGTTCCTCCTATTTAGAATTAAGATGAACGATCTCAATTATTTTGTACAGTTTAATAATTCTTAACTCGCTTTATTTTACGACAGGGGAAGATATTTCAAGAGTTTGAAATATGCTGCAAAATTACATAATTATCGCATTGAAAAAGACGTTCACTGTTCTGGAACTGTACGAGTATTTCATTGTTACAGAAAACAAAATGCAAGTTTAATTATTAATGTCAAAATAAGTTCTAGAATTTTTATGATTATAATTCAAAGAAAATGTTCTTTTTTTCTCGAAGTATTAGTTTCAAGTTGCGATGTACTTTATTAATTTGCTACAATTCGTGATTCGTTTGTTTTTGTATGTTTATGTACACTTGTTGTATTTTAACGACTCTCGATTCTGAAACTTGATCCTATCATGTTTCCTTGCATCATAGATGTCGAACATTATGAACGTCCCTCCTCTATTAAAGGTGTTAGTGTGTCCTGTTCTTTTCACCATGTCTGAGATATTATTAAAATAATTAAATTTGCCTTCTTTGTTGCCTACAATCTGCAAAATTTTGGTACTGTGGCTAGTTAGCTAAAAAGATCTCCCGTGTTATATTATGTCCTATATTAAAGCAAATAAGGAGGCCAGACGTGAACTAGTTACATAACGTAGTTCTATATCTACAACCAAATCAAAGCCAGAGAGAACACAGCCACGTACGCAATCTACTGTATTTGAAGCGTCGTACTAAAATATTGCTAGCAAAAAACATTTGGACTATGTGAGAAATGTTTTTGCGGAGATAACCACAAACAGGGCCGATATAGGCCAGCGAGCTCTCCGCGTCAGCAAAAAATGTTCCGCGTCGTGTACATCGCAAAAACTTATATGTCCCATTCTTTCTTATCCCGGATCCTAGATTAAATTTCCTCGGGACGTAGGAACGACGTGTAAAGTCAAGTGGATCAGGAGTGGCCCTTGAATCGGTCTCGGGTTGACTTCTTAGCGAAATGTCATTACTACGTGTCACCGGCATGGTAGTGACCCCGAGTCGAGTAACTCGTCATATTATGTCGAAAAGGGCTTTCATGAGTGCAGCATTATACGTATGAGTGAATCGAATGGATTGGTTGAAGTTGCCTAGTTTTTCTGGACATTCATCTGTTCATATGAGTTTGATAGCAATTTGTTTGACAAGCACGTTGGGTTTTCAATCTGGTTTTTATCGGAAAAGATTACGAACACCTTGCTACTCTAATGTAACTACTGCATTGTCGTCTTTAGGCACTTTTGTGTTTTAAGTGTTAGTCGAACTTAGTTCTTGATAACTATGACAACCACTACTTGCTTTTTCTTCTTTGTATTGCTATTGACAGAACGATAGCCGTCATAACGAGGGATTGCTAGATGCTATTGTAGCCTGCCTCACTGTGCCAATGTGTTTGATTTGTGCGTTCATAGAATATGTTACTACAGCTGATTTTTATCTGGTCAGTCCGTTCCAGCGCTCATCTGCGTGTTATCTAAAATCAAATTTTATTCTTTTCTGTATTATAAACCTGACCTTCATTGAACATTTGAAAGGACCTCTTTAAAATTTTCAAGCAGAGCAAGGCGGAGATTGCGTGCAGACCAGTAAAACTGAACTATAATAATATAAAATTTGGTATTTCTGAGATAAGTCCAGTGGCAAAAAGAATGATCTTTATAATTGTACGTTATTTTTAGCGCCGCCTTTGTTCCAAACTCGAGCAATAACAATTCTGATTTCGAAGTAGAGCTCTACTTAAAATTTGACCTTAAGTGCACAATTATCCAAAATAATTCTTCCCTGTTTATATAGGAAAACCGCTTTAAACTTGGCCTTCCTCATAGTATACGGGTCACAGTTTAATAAGCAAATTCTTTTTTTTAAAGAGTCTGTTAACTAACTATTGAATAATTTCCCTATTGCTGCTTTAGAACAAATAATTGCAATAAAAGCGCTTTACATATCGGCATCTTCGTCATGATATGAACCAAGAGATGCCCACTGTTAGATATGGGCCTCTTCCTATGAGATATATATTTATATCATCATCATCATTTCAGCCAAGAGACGTCCACTGTTGGACATAAGCCTCCCCCAAGGATCTCCAAACCGGTCGGTCCTGCGCTGCCCACCTCCTGCGACCTTTCTAAATATTTTGATGTAATTAATAAATGGAACAAAAAATTTAACATTTAATGTACGTGAGTACTTTCGTCATCTAACTATAGACTTAAACTTTGTTAATCATTAAAAGTGAAAATTTTAAAAGCTTGTTTTACTATAATTATATACCTTAGTGCTATAATCACAGTGACGCATTGAGATTTCCTACTTTTCAGAAGTATTACTTCAACGCCGACTTGTAAATTATAAAATTCCATTTCCAATTTTCCTCGAATATAGCAGAATATCTCTCTCGATAATAAAGTAGGCACCGTCCGAATTCTTTCCACTCGTCGTATATTTGAAACTTTTTGCAATGAAGATTTTTAATTGCTTCTGCCTTTGGAAACAACTTTAATTAATCTAATTAAATCTACCTGTTAGTGGATGTTATTTTTGTTCTAATTACAAAGTACCTAATTTTGATTAAAGATTTGCGTATTTTCCTTACACTTTGTAATTAATGAGGATTCAACTTTTTTATTTACGTGAATATCGAATACAATTGATGGATGTGTGATATACAAGTATTTGCTCATGAATTAGGTTTGTTTGATTTTCTCTGTATTTCTTTGGTAATTATTATCAAAGCTTCTACTGAGGCCCCTATTTCTTCTTCATCATACCCTGCTCTCAATTTTTTGGAGTAGGTGCAACATGGTACCTTATTGTTGTGGGTTTTGGCATAGTTTTACCATAGTATACCAAGAAGAGTAATTCGTCTTCATACAAACTGGCTGCTATCCATTAGAATGTGTGCGTGGGTACTCGGCGTCGTGTACGCATGCACTGTGACGCACACATAGACATAAAATATGGGGGCATAAGGTGGTCTCGCCGTCTCGGTGTGATCGCGCGTTTTTATGTCATTTATGACATTTGCTCGCCGCTCGTTCCCGCCCGGCACATTTACGATAGCCCTAGCGTCAACGCAGAGTAGGCTAATAACTAGTCAACAGCCCGCAGTTAAACAACTGTTCTTGGTATACTGTGGTTTTACGGTCAGCCAACTGCCTGACACTAACCCTCCTTGGGAATGCTCTTGTGGTGGTGGTGGAGAGCAGTAGGACCAAGCGCTCGTGGTCTAACACATCCCACCTCGCAAGATGCGTACATAGAAATTTCTGATTTATATTTGAAGGTTTTTACTTTAATTTATTTGTGTCAAGCATTTTAAATGAAGTAGAACTCTCATTACCATTAATATTTTATATGATTAATGTATCAAATGAAGAAATGTGTAATAATAAACGCATATGCAACACATTGTCTGTGCTTTGTTTTAAATACATACTTTCATTTCAAAATTTTACTCAAAAATAATTATTACTATGTATTTAGAATTATTACTAAATAATTAATTTCCACTAAAAAGATAATCTGCCATATTTGTCACTTTTATATTTTTGGGTATGTCAAACCCCATCACGAACACGGAGGGTTCAACACGGAAGTCTGCCACCGTACCTTGTCTGTGTATTTGATGTAGTAACGTTAAGAATATAATATGATAAGTATGTGTTTAGAAAACCATTATCGAGCGACGACACAGAGAGGAATTGCTGCTGCTCCGTCACGTACTCCTAACCTCTTGAGACGGTAGCGAAGAGATGTTAGGACGACGCCATTGGTCGAGAATATGACTGGTGTAATCTCAGTGAATGTTATTTTCCACATATCGGAAACTTTGTGTGCCAGGCTTAGATACTTTGTTTTCTTATACGATCGGTGTCAGAAACTGTTCAAAATTTTAGTACCTTGTCATAACAATCATTCAAACACAATATTTTCAACTATTACTGTATCTGTAAGCAGTGGCGTTGCTGTGACATCGTATTAAAATGTTGATCTACTCTTGAGGCTCACCGTATCTATAGTTTGCATATAATACTTTTTGCATACTTTGGACAAAATTGCCACTTTGAACAAACTGGTGCCATATTAAACACAGTATACCTTAACAAAAAAATCGGGAGTGGTGCCCCCTTGACTTTCTCGTATACCGGAAACGACTCAAAAGTCGATATAAACCTAATATTTTGATGTCATACATGCATGTTAAATTTTGGTCATTCATCCAAGTACTGACCGCGCACTTGGTTGCTTAAATTTCGTGATCGCCGACTCAAAAGTTGATAGAAAACTTATATTATGATGTCATACACGCATGTTAAATATGGTTGCAATAAGTTAAATCATACTCGAATTATAGTGCTAACGTACAGACACTCACACACATACAGACATGATTCCAAAAATTTTTTTTTTTGGACTTAGGGAGGTCCAACACATATCTCTATCAAAATCTCCAGGTCGAATTTTTTGACGATTACAAGACTTCCTCTATACTACGTGTAGGAGAAAGTAATAAAAATGGAATAATTTTTAAAAATACAAATACCATGGACTCAGTACTATCACACAGTACTACCCCCCTTGAAATAGTTACTATATATACTACTTATGAGTTAAGTATTTAGATTTAGGTCTTTAGAAATGTCCTGATTATAAATTGCCCTTATAATAAATAGAGTACTTAAATTTTAGTGAATTTACTATCCATTTCTCAGTATCAACTTAAGCGTTTTAAGCTGGCAAAGTTTAGTAACTTAACTCTCATATTAAATGCATGAAGGTTTGACATAAGTTAAAATCTTATTCCAAAGTTTCGTGTGGCATTGCTATGCCTCGACTTAAAGTCTGTTCAACTCGCTTTTGATCCTTTTAGTTATGCCGAGAATAATGTTTAGCAATGTAAACTGTCTTGTTAGAATCAAAACGATTAGAATCAAGAACATTTTCAAGCGATTTACAGCGGACATTCTTTTACTCACGACTTACGATTTTAGTTCCCTTGTAATATTCACCTTTACGTTCACTTCATTTTATTTGTATTCCTTTTCAGCTTTATTGGTATTGTACCAGTAATCTAATCTATGTTATAAACCTAAAACTAGATACCTACAAAATACTTAAAAACCTCTAAATTAAAGATAAAATACTTCGCCTTAGTCCTCTGAAACAGGAAGTGTACTATCGAGGAGCCGGTAAACTTATCACGTTAAGGATCGTTTTTGTATTACATTAGAAACAACTACCATTAACATATTGACCAATAGACTTTAGGGGTGTGTGATGCAATACAATTGCCTTAGCAAACTTTGCCGTAAAGACATCTGGTTGTAATTTACTTGTACAAACAATGAACTCGTTTTTAATGAATTGCAACCAGATGTCTTACATAATAAAATAGGGTAAGTTTCCCGACTCCTCGTACCAACCAACGTATCAACCTCGTATAAGTACCAACAACACTGGCTGCCTGACCTCGCTGAATCGCGACACTTATTTTTTGTGCGAAATACAAACCAGCCTTACTGTCAGCCTTTGATTTATTTGATTTGAAACGCAGAAGTTTTGGTGGATCCTTAGTTGACTAAGAACTTTAACCACCAAATAATTATTAGTTATTTTAATACAGATGTAGTAAATACTCCTGATAATACAAGAGTTTCGTTTCAAACCACGTGCTGCACCCCATATTTGTTTTATAAACCCACTCAGAACCAAGCTCGACCTGTGGCCCAATTTTGTGGCCTTTGCTTGCGTGACCTCTAAGCTTAATAGCCACCTTCCTTTCTTCGTCGAGTGTCGTGTGTTCGTTACCTTTTAAATGTCCGTAATAATCGTGACTTCACTATGTTGAAAAAATCCTGACAAGTGCGTGACGGTGAAGCATTTGATGTTCCGGCAGTGTTTGTAAAATGAGCCAAGTGGTGGTATTATTCATGACTGGTTTGTTGCCGCAGTTTGTCTTTCCGTTACTGTTATTTCTTAAATCATTTATCCTGCATTGTAATCAAATTAATTATTGTATGAATACTACTTTATTATCGAAAGAGAGTAGCTACATTTATAAAAACTAAGTGCATTGAAAAATGGCAAAGTGATAGATTTAGGGCGCTTAGTAGATTGTAGAGTGATTTAGGCTTCCAAATTAAGCCAGCTTTCACTTTCAACTTTATCATCAGTTAGCATCAAATGTCAAGAAGACTTGAAAAATCTCTATCAAGTGAAAATAATTTAATAATGTTGAAAACTCTTCTTATAGTTGGATACAATTGAAAATCATAATATCATAATCTTTATAAATATAAGAACGATGTTTATACAACAATTACTTCCCACGTAAATAACCTGAACCCCATATAATAGCATCATTACAGCAATATTATTTGTTTTTCTATTACTCAGATCGACTTATTATTATGGTAAATTATTAACTTATCTTGCGTTCACTAATTTATCATTGTCAAAGGTATATTATATTTGATGGCCAATTCATTCTCTTCGGTGATATAGTTGATAACTACGTTAGTCTGATGAAAGTGTTTTATTTCATACATAATGTTTGGAAAAGAGTTTATTAGATAACAATCGTATAATATTTTGATTTTTTCTTACAATTTCATAAAGCATAAATCACCACTGAAGCGTAGAAAACTCAGTCATCCAGCATTGTGCAGTAGTGAGAGGTTTGCGTGTCACTCGCGGCCATTTATGACGTCACTGTATGCTCTAGGTTCTGATTGGCTGAAGGGATAACACGCGATGATCGAGATGGTGGACCAACATCTTCTTTTTCGATATTATTGAAATGGAGTTATATAATAGTATTGTAAAGGGGTCCATATTGGCTCACATAATATTCTAAATCCTATTCTTTGTCTTACTACCGATTTGTGTTCATAATAATTACTCTTCATAATATTATTTTACATACTTTTTTTATTCATACATTTTTATTACTACCAACGGTGCTCATAACAGTTAGTGATCATCTTTTTTTTTATTAATACTATTACTACCTTGTTGCTTACAAAAACAGTGCACTCCGCCTGGTCATAAAAAAAATAACCCTAACCTACCCATCACCCAGCCAAGTAGGTGCATAAAACACTAGACTCGCCCAAAAATGTATGATTAATGATTTTATGAATTATGAATGATATTAAGTTTTTAAATATGTAGTTTTTAAATTTTTTATGAAGAATGATCATTATGGTTTTAAATGGTATGAGAAATATTTTCGGACCTCCAATGATAGGAATTGAAAAGTTATGTAAGAAAATGCGCACCCATTGTAAAGGTCTATGGCATATTTGTGTATAATAAATAAAATGTTTCTAAAACAAAACCAAAAATATTCTTAGATTAACGGCCAGTCGGAACAAGTGATACGTTTTGCAGTTTTGCAAAATTGTTGTTCCATTTTTAAATTATGTTAACTTTTTACGAAATTGTTAAAAATATAACTTGGTGCAACCGGCCGGAAGAGTAGGTATACTTTTTATTGGTTTTCACAAGAAAACTTATAAGGACGAAGTTTTTTTACAACCAATAAGTTTTTCCCAAACGTAGGGCTTCCCACGCAACCTCCAAGTTTAAACGAAATAGCAAAATACATTATAATATTTTTAAAAGCTTAGATTAAATAATTTAAGAATGTAGAAAAGGGATATAATATATACGTAAATTTGTAACAACTAATCAAAAGAAACTATTTTTACTTTCTTGTTTATATATGTATAGAGAAAGTATTGTAATTATAATCGTCAAAAAATTCGACCTCGAGATTTTGGCGGATTTATACGTTTTGGACCTCACTGAGTCCAAAAATACCGTTTTTTGAACTATGTCTGTGCATTAGCACGATAACTCGAGTATGCTTTAACTTATTGTAATCAAATTTAACATGCTTGTATGACATAAAAATATAAGATTTCTATCAACTTTCGAGTCGTTTCCGGTATACGAGAAAGTCAAGGGGACTCCACTCCCGATTTGGTATCCTAATAATATTAAAGTAGACCTAAAGATGATAATGATGTAAAATGTAGTATTATAAGATAAAGTTGATAAGGAAAAATAGAAAGAAATTACAAGGTCAACTGCGAAGAATAAAGGTTAGGTTAGCTTAGCCAAATGAAATCGAAAATTATTATTAAGTTGATTAGTCAATATATAATTTCGTCTAAAATATGAGACGAAATTAAATGTTGCCCACCGTTTGTCTCAATTCTCAATTTATATCTACAAACATGAGGGTTTGTCTCAACAGCCCTTCTAGAAGTCATCGAAATACAGTTGGACATAGCGCGACAAACTGCTGCTTCATACCGAAATAGATTTTATAATATAATGATGCAGTTGGGGATATGCTTACATATTATATTTATATTCAGAAGATTAAAAGAAACTCATGTTTTAGGATCATCATTCAATCGATATATCCCAGACGTAATCAATAGTTTTAAATAATGAATCCATATGGTTACGTCTCAAATTTACACAAACATACATACTATCACGCTCATAGTCCCAAGAGGCGTTCAGAACAGCCTTAGGTAACATCTCGTTATACGTAAAGCCACATCTGGCAGTATGGGCTATGCAGTGCCTTCAAATAGTGAAAGGTTGCCATTCAATGATGTCAAAAAGTAACAATACTAAGTAAACAAACATACTTAAGCCAAGAACCAACACAGAATTTACACTCAAAATCAGCAGATCGGGTACTACTCGACGTCATGTTGTGACATTGTGATGTCTCCATGCTGATTTTCTGCGGAACCATAAAGAGAAAGAGCGCTACCTACAAACATTACAGATAAAGGTAAAAAGAAAATAATGTCAGAAATATGTTCTAATAATACAATACAAACCAAACCATAACACCACAGCATTGTATTGTGTGACGTACGTGTCGGTGTCGTCTTGCGTCCGGTCATTAATTTACTAAATTATGGTTGGCTGAAACAATGAGTGATTCTGGCGTAACACAGTCAGCTTAACGTGCCTTCCGTTGCGCGGAGGAAATCGAGTTGTGACAATTTTGTTCACCCACCCGAGTACCAACCACGCACTTAATAGCTTAACTTCTCCGATCGTTATATACAATTCGCACACCCTGGAGTAGTTTTCTTATAATCAAATTCTGAATCAATAAAAACGATTTTTCCGATACATAAATGCCCCAAAAATAATTGAATTATACCCTATTCTTTTATAATAAGCTCTATTTCAGATCTATCATTGTGTGATGTTTTTATAGATTTATGAAAATGAACACAAATTATGGAATAATTTTTGCGTTAACAAACGCGTAAATAGTTTTAAAACTAGTAAAAATACACTGAAAATAATCGACCTGCCCCGGATTGCGGAAGATGCTGGGTTAGATTCCCACCTGGGGTAGGTCGATTTTTTTCAGTATATTTTTTCTATTTATAAACAATGTTTAAAAACATCACACAATATTCTATTCACTGAAATTGATTCATTTGCATATTTGTAGCATACTGCTTTCAGGGTGCGCCTTACTTATGTTACATGTTATAGAAGCGCGCTTTATCGTCTAGTGAACACGCGCCTTTTATTTGCTACTGGTCAGCCCATATCATCCCACTTTTGAGTAAAGGCATTCTAGATCAAAACTAGGTACCTACTTAAAACTCCCTGCAAGATTCCTCCCAAGTTTCTCCTTAGGTAATACGAACTCTTCGCTAAAACTCGAAGTCAAGTCCACAACTCCAATATCTTTTTCGTTCAGAGCAAGGATTCAAGCGTCGTTTTCTTTAAATCCAATTAACAAACCATTAAACTTCAAAAACGGATCGTGTTCGCAGAAACACCTGCAGCGGAAAACTTCTCGTCTACTTTGTTTCAGTTTTATTTACGAATCCCCTAATTCCTGACCGACCGCTGTTGAACCAGGTTATTAAGCCAGAAATTACGAACGTTAGTACCTTCTTAACATTATCATAAAATATGCTGAAAGAATTTAATAGCATTTTTCTTTCCAGTTTGGTGAGCCGAAAATATTGTTACCATTCCTTAGAGGAGCTTATTAATGGACCCGTGCTTCAGACATTGCTATATTTTCTACGTAATAAACTTTGACGAACCCCGAGTTTAAAGGTTTAAAAGCTTCAATACCCAGTTAATAGTTAACAGGGAAAGTTTGTACGGTATTTCAGTTAAGTACTTCATCGTTTCTCCTGTTAACTATCACTTAGAGTGAACTTAGTTTTCTAAATTAATAAAGCTGCTTTGTTAATTTCTTATTTTCTTTAGCCTGATAAATTTTAGTTTTTACTAAAATCTTGTTGATTTAAAAATTCCTTATCAGAATAATAATGTGTATAAAATTTAGTAGTAATTACTCAAATAATATTTATGTGTATAAAAATTTACAAATTTGCGGGGGAAGAAATCTGTGCTAGTGGATGAATGAAAAAGCTCTTTATTTAAATGGACTTTGCTAAGTACTATGAAGTGTCGGTGGCGTAGTGCGTAAGAGCGTCGTCTCCCACCCGCGGGGCACTGGTTCGATCCCCGCCACGTACCAATGTGTTTTCAAATTTTGAATTCATATGTACGTTTAATCGACGCTTTTACGGTGAAGGTAAACATCGTGAGGAAACCTGCACACACCTATGAAGAAATTCTTAGGTTGTGTGTGAAGTCGACCAACCCGCACTTGGCCAGCGTGGTTGACTAAGGCCTAATCGCCCCTAATGTGGGGTAGGCTCGACCCCTCGGTGGGGATATTATATGAGCTGTTGAAGAAGAAGAAGAAGTACTATTAAAAGCCCTACCACCTACGATTGTTCTATAACGATGGAAAAGTGAAGCAGCTAACTAAATGCACGCTCCCGAAGTTGGCACAAAGTGGGAACGGTCGGTCGTGAACCGATTATTTTTCTATCTGGACTTGCCTGATAATAACCCCGAAAGGTAGAAGTGAGCTTCACCTGAAACCAACAACGATAAAATATCGAGTCACTCCGTGGTTGAGGATTTGGGTTAGCTGTCCCTTTTATGTAGGCGACAGGCTGGAAACTGTCACTAATAATTTGGAGGCACAGCATGACCCATAATGCTAGACGTGGCTCTATGTGTAACAAAATGCTACCTAAGCCTCTGCTTAATCCCTCATGGGATTACGAGGGTGATTGTATATATTTATCCTCAATTTAAGTAAAAGGTTTTCTGGTCTTTGTGGTAGACGTACTGAAATATTTAGTTTGCTTTCTCAACATTTTCCTATATTTCAAGTAACGAAATGTGTCCTTTTTATTATCAATTCTCATTCACTCATTGATTATTGAATTGCCGCCCAAGAAGTTAAATTTCAAACGAAATACTACGCAACAAGAACACGAGACAGAGTAATCGCCAATAACAATCGATAATAATCCATCCCTGGCCCATTCTATGTTCGCTAAAAGCCGTTGTAATTCTAAATTCAATTAATACATTTTGACTTTGATGGATGGTACGAAATTTGAATAATTATGGTAATAAAAAATGAAGTCAGTATCCAGGTGTGGCAGACATTTATGTAGCTCTGTAAATTACGACGACAATTTGTACTGAATTTCCTGAATGTCGTATTGCCCTTTGATTCTCGATAGAGCGTCCACGTGCAGTTGCGCAACGCAATCCTGTAGTTACCAGACGATTGATTTCAAAACTCACTTCAGTTTCCAGGAACTCCCATTTTGAAATTGTAGTTAACATCGGCTGCTCAAGATGAGATTATCTTAAATATAAACTTTATTTAATAACTTTGCTTAAATGAAACCTTTTTTAGATATAAGAAAAACTTTTAATATATTGAAATTTATACTGGTTTCTTTTCTTCAACAGGTAAGTTTGGAATACAAAGCGGAACTAAACGCATCCCACTTCGTAAGCCTCTACGTAAAACGGAAGCTTGAAGTAAAATATAGCTTTATGGCGCACCTTATTTCAAGGGTAAGTTCGCGAGATCTCCTTGACGAAGGAATGGAGGAGGCCGAAAAAAATAAGACTTTGCATTGAAGCATTGTCTGCACACTCTTTCTACAAGCTTTAATTTAGTTTCACCAGATGTCTGTCCCGATGTTTGTCAAATCAAATCTTGCAAATTAAATTAGATCCACTTCCCGGTTACCGATTGAGCTGAAATTTTGCATACATGTGTAAATCGCGTGACAATGCAATATTATGATGACATGGTGCTGATCTGATGATGGAGTTGGAAGATAGCCATAGGAACTTTGCAATGAAACGACACAGCGTCATCGAGTTTGGGCGCATTTGAATCGTCTTGACGAGTAGGTTGTCTTTCAATAGTAACTAGGGTCTGAAGATCGAGCTGGAAGGTGTGGTCATTTAAATTTTCTTTTTATTAACAAGAAAATAATAAAAGCTTTACGGAATATTTTTTGTGTAAACGCGTAAATATTTTTAATAGTAGAAAAAAGTCGGTTTACTGACGATAGTTGAACGTGACAACGTCTTTTCAAAAGAAAAATTTAATTTCATTTGTTTAATAGATTTTTGCTTGCACTTCAAGCCTTAGATGGAACGCCTCAGAGCGAGGTAACGCTGCATGCGTCATGTTTTTTCGTGCGTGCAGCCGGCTCTATCGAATTATAAGACGTTGTCACGTCAAAAATACACTGAAAAAAAACCGACCTGCCTCAGGCGGGAATCGAACCCAGCATCTTCCGCAATCCGGGCAGCTGCGTTAACCACTACGCCACCGAGGCATTACTTTCACTGTAGAAATTTGTCAGTGCTTGATGCTTATATTTTTATGGTAAACATTGTTTCATCAAATGTTTGAAATTTGCACTTCTAAGATGTTTCGTTCGGATCTTAAATGCTTTAACTTATTGCAATCAAATTTAACATGCCTGTATGACATCAAAATATAAGGTTTTTATCAACTTTTGAGTTGTCGATCACGAAAGTTAAGCAACCAAGTGCGCGGATGGTTCTCGGATGGGTGAACGAAAATTTTTCAAAGTCGAATTTCTACCGTGCTTCGTCGGCACGTTAAGGATATACGAGAAAGTCAAGGGGAGACCACTCCCATTTTTTTTTTGTTTGTGTTGCGCGGGTATTTTATTGATTTTGTAGCTTTGAAACCGTTTGAAAAGCTGCTAATCCGATATGGTTACATGTTTACTTACAGTTAAAGTTGACGCCTGGTGGACGGCAAGGCGAAAGGCGATACGGTTATGTTCTCTTTCCGAATTGTTATATGTGCTACGACCTTTCACCTCTATTAATTTTTTATATACATACAAATTCTCATATAACATTTACCTTGCCATTCTATTTATGAAAATTCAAACCAAATATTAGGCACCGAGTCCGTCCACTGCAGATTTTCGCTTATTAACCGCTGTATAAAGAAAAACGGTTATTTACACAGGCCCGAATTTGGGGCTATATTATACTCTGAGGTTTAACTCTGTAACTGAACCCCCCTTTAAACAAGATATTTTAATATATGAATACCTATATAAATTATACAAGACAGAATATAAGTAATTTGTTTTCAGGAATTAAGAATTTCCTAAGGCCAATACTGTCTAGTACCCATGTTGTGAAGTAGTAACCAAAATTCTTTTAGAATATAGAGAATGAAATATGGACAGCATAAGAGAACTTCTAACGTCGAAATTTAATAACGTTCTTTAGTAATTGCATAAAAAATAAATAAGGAAGTTGAGTTATAAGGGTTGAAGTATAGTTTTTAGAATAATCTGGAATTGACAGTAGGTAAATTGAGTTATAAAGGTTGAAGTATAGTTTTTAGAATAATCTGGAATTCACAGTAGGTAAATTGAGATATAAAGGTTTAAGTATAGAGTTAAAATTATAGTTTAGATTATTTCAATATTATAATAGTAAAGATTCAATAAAAGTTTTGGTGTAAAATTCAAGTTAATAAGTTCTACTTTATTTTGTTACAGGGTTAATGTAATCACAATTAATATCTAATTATATTTTATGTCGTTTAGATTTATCCTAACCATATTGTCCTTTTACGCGTAACGAATACTATCTTCCTATACCCTAAACCAAATAAAATATTGATATTAAAGTTCGGTATGAAATAAACTCAAAACGTGAACCAACTGAACCGAATAACCTTTTGTTGGTTTATCACGACGGTACACATACGCCCATAAAACTACAAAACATCACATATTACGAAATTTATCGAATAATCCGGACTAACAAGACGAAAAAGAAACACATAATACATAAAAGCAAAAGACACGTCGAAACAAACAAATCAAAGAAAAGCAATTAATAGTAAAAGAAAAACAAAAACAAATAGTCATTTTAAATTGAGTAATTATATATTTACTATGTCATAAAACAAAACTCAAAACCACTCAATTTTGAAATGACCTGACTTGCTTGGTTCCGAATATATATTTTTATTAATGTATATTTTCAAATGACAATTAAAATTGTCATTACAATTATGAAATAAAAGAACTGCAATGTTTCAGACCAAGCTAGTCTAAATAAAAGGCACAAACCTACGTAGTCTTCTCGATCTTGGGTCTCCAGCTATGTCTGAAAGAAAATAGCTAGATAAATACACCCCCCCAATTTAACTACCTAATAACCCATAAGCATGGAGACCCCAGATCTATCTGGATCATCGGGAACAATTCCTTGAATCTGTAAGAAGCATAATTATTTCCCATCACCTTTCCTAACGTATACGAATAATTTACTTATAACTAAGTCTAATCGCGAAATGGTATGAAGTGGTATTAAGGATTACCGGATCACTAATGAATGGTGCTTCTAATTACTAAATTTTCCTTAACCTAAGTTAATATTTAAAATTACACGTAGAGCTGAAAGAAAATGAAATTAGTTTTTTTAGTACTTAAATCTACACCAAACTATCCCCGGCACGCTATCCCAACCACAATTGATTTATCTTTTTTTGTCCATACCATTTTTATTCACACAAATAAATAAAGGACTACTTAGCCGCTACTTGACGGTATATACATATATATTTTAAAATAGACTATCCCTCAATTCCCCTTGAGTTTTGCCTTTCACTAAACTAAAGTAGCCTTCATTAAATGTGTTTTAATAGTTTCGAGCAAAATTTTAAAATCGAAATAAACCAAAATGGCAAGTCGCGAACTGTACTTTTCAAAGAAAAGTTTAATAAAATGAAATAAATACTAAAATAGGCTTCCAACACAAAAAACAGCCTTAACATTTAAGAAGTGCCATCTTTCTTGCAGAGATAGTATTATTTTATAAATTTATAATCCTGTCTCTGTTAGCCCATAGTTACATTTTTGTAACTTGCAATGTTTTTTTTTCAGTTTTATTATTATTACTATTTAATATATATATTTTTTTAAATTAAACTACGCTTCAAAGTACAGCACCTAATTTTTGAGTGTTCCCAATTTTAACTAACTTATTTCCAATATAATACTCATTTTTATCTTAATACTAATGTGTTGCCTATGTGTTTTGCAAAGGTGACTAAGAGGTTAAAACCTCAGCTATTTGGATAGATTCTCCTAACACTTAAAACTAAAATCTTGAGATTACTCTACAATTTCATCTCGGAACTATTGAATAAATCCAAATGCTACAAAATTTACAGTGTCATGTATGTGTTATATACCCCAATATATATATATAATATAACTTAATATCTAATTAACTATAACTAATGGGTTCTTTCCTTGGTGTAATGATTTACGTTATCCTCCTTTTGAGTAATAAATCATTAATTTATACCTAGCCTTAATATCTATAAAATATACGAAGTTCAATCCACTACTCTTACACAATTTAAGTAAAAATAATTACAATAAACTAATTTATGTCAAATGACTTGCTAATGAAAACCTAACAAAACAAAATAATATTAATTTCCACGAGATTTGAACCGTGGTGGCTTTGAAATAAAAGAATAGGCAAAGTAATTTCGCGGACTGAACAAATATACCGCCACCCTTAAATCTAAGCCCAATGATAAATGAGTATTATATTTGGAATAACACAGAACATAAAACACAATAAACAACAAATACAAGAAAAGAAAGATAAATTGAAATAAAATGTCAATAATTGATCCATTTCAAATTTAGTTGAATTTCGTAACCAAATTGAAAATAGATCAGTCACTAACAAGCAAATATAAAAAAAACAAACAAAAAAAAATAAAAATATTTAATTGAAAAAGAATTAATAAAAGAATATTTAAATTTGAAGAAAACTATTTTTAAAAAAGTTACTGATGTGCAAAAATTATAAAATAATCCTCTAAAATTTGTGATAAATTATTTAAACGAGATATATTATTTAACTGAAAAGAATTTATAAAAGTATATTTTAATTCAATGAAAACTATAATTTTAAAGAACCGTGTTTGTATCAAATTAAAGTAATTCTCTAAATTTTCTAATGAACTATTTAAATAAATTAAATTTAAGTTAATCATTAATTGCAAGAAATTTTACTCAACATTAAAATATACTAAAGAAACCAAGATATTTAATTCTCCGCAAAATAAAACACATTTAATAATTTATGCAAGAAACAAACAGAAAAGTGAAAAGAAAAAAAATGACTTACCGATGCTGGCCGCTACCTTGACACCGACCACTACACTCAAAATTTCTTCCAAGACTGCCTCAGCGCACACGGCTCCGTTTTCACATCGTCCTAACCCCCCTCACCCCTTGCCTCATTTATGAGCGTATGCATACATCATGATCTACAATTATAAACCTTAATGCTTGTCAAAAAGGAGAGAAACTTGCTAATCACATTCCTACTTACCTCAAGCAAACACACAAAAAATTACCACGCGGGGTTTTTCCCAAAAAAATATTAACCATTGCACATTCGTTCCTTACGTTCAACAATTTAAGGTTCATTTCTATTTAATCTGGCCTGAGACTGAATTCCATGGGAACGCTATCGTAAAACTATTGTCTTTTTTTTTTTGTGAAATCTTCCAGATATTATTTCGTAGCCTACTACACTATCGAGATGAATTTAAAATATTATTTTCCTCATACTTGTTAATTTACTTAATATTATGATTTTTATATGCATACAGTATTGTCTAATTTATTAATTTGCTTATACCTACTATAAATATGATTATAACTACTAATAGAGGCTTGTCCGTTACAATCACCCCCAAAATTTTTGTTTGGTGAAAACGGATGATTTCAGCCAAATAAAATTTTTCCTGATATACATCGTTACAAGTAAAATATAACAGTAAAAGAAAATAATGGTCTTACTGATTCAAGAATATTTATGTTAAGAGAGAAAATATATCATCGTTCACTTATACATGCCATGGACAAATTTGAATAAACTATATAGAATACAAAATATTCTTAAACTCATAGCGAACCTAATTACTACATTTTATATGAATTAACGTTATTTGTTTTTTTCCTAAACAGCTGCCCACTTCCAAGGAGACATGACAAATATAATACTGAATATGATGATTCGATCATTTCGATTGAAACGTTGAGCAAAAATAACAATATGTCAAACACGCGAGTTAAATCTGTAAAAGTCGTTTTATTGACAATGACAATTCAACTTTATTTAATTATAAAAATATGTATTTAGTAAGTTAAAAGAACATATTTCAGAATTTCCTATCACTCATTATTTGCTACTAATTTAATCATAAACCTCACCCCCGAATCTCTTAGCCGCCCAATTAATTTCACTCTCCTAAATTCTCTCCATTTCACGGACAACAAATTGTAGGCCATTCAAGCCTACTGTGTAAATATTATATTCTGTCTTAAATTTTTTTTTTTTAAATAATATTTATCCTGGTCACTACGGCACCAAATTGTAACTGAACCCCCCTTTAAACAAGATATTTTAATATATGAATACCTATATAAATTATACAAGACAGAATATAAGTAATTTGTTTTCAGGAATTAAGAATTTCCTAAGGCCAATACTGTCTAGTACCCATGTTGTGAAGTAGTAACCAAAATTCTTTTAGAATATAGAGAATGAAATATGGACAGCATAAGAGAACTTCTAACGTCGAAATTTAATAACGTTCTTTAGTAATTGCATAAAAAATAAATAAGGAAGTTGAGTTATAAGGGTTGAAGTATAGTTTTTAGAATAATCTGGAATTGACAGTAGGTAAATTGAGTTATAAAGGTTGAAGTATAGTTTTTAGAATAATCTGGAATTCACAGTAGGTAAATTGAGATATAAAGGTTTAAGTATAGAGTTAAAATTATAGTTTAGATTATTTCAATATTATAATAGTAAAGATTCAATAAAAGTTTTGGTGTAAAATTCAAGTTAATAAGTTCTACTTTATTTTGTTACAGGGTTAATGTAATCACAATTAATATCTAATTATATTTTATGTCGTTTAGATTTATCCTAACCATATTGTCCTTTTACGCGTAACGAATACTATCTTCCTATACCCTAAACCAAATAAAATATTGATATTAAAGTTCGGTATGAAATAAACTCAAAACGTGAACCAACTGAACCGAATAACCTTTTGTTGGTTTATCACGACGGTACACATACGCCCATAAAACTACAAAACATCACATATTACGAAATTTATCGAATAATCCGGACTAACAAGACGAAAAAGAAACACATAATACATAAAAGCAAAAGACACGTCGAAACAAACAAATCAAAGAAAAGCAATTAATAGTAAAAGAAAAACAAAAACAAATAGTCATTTTAAATTGAGTAATTATATATTTACTATGTCATAAAACAAAACTCAAAACCACTCAATTTTGAAATGACCTGACTTGCTTGGTTCCGAATATATATTTTTATTAATGTATATTTTCAAATGACAATTAAAATTGTCATTACAATTATGAAATAAAAGAACTGCAATGTTTCAGACCAAGCTAGTCTAAATAAAAGGCACAAACCTACGTAGTCTTCTCGATCTTGGGTCTCCAGCTATGTCTGAAAGAAAATAGCTAGATAAATACACCCCCCCAATTTAACTACCTAATAACCCATAAGCATGGAGACCCCAGATCTATCTGGATCATCGGGAACAATTCCTTGAATCTGTAAGAAGCATAATTATTTCCCATCACCTTTCCTAACGTATACGAATAATTTACTTATAACTAAGTCTAATCGCGAAATGGTATGAAGTGGTATTAAGGATTACCGGATCACTAATGAATGGTGCTTCTAATTACTAAATTTTCCTTAACCTAAGTTAATATTTAAAATTACACGTAGAGCTGAAAGAAAATGAAATTAGTTTTTTTAGTACTTAAATCTACACCAAACTATCCCCGGCACGCTATCCCAACCACAATTGATTTATCTTTTTTTGTCCATACCATTTTTATTCACACAAATAAATAAAGGACTACTTAGCCGCTACTTGACGGTATATACATATATATTTTAAAATAGACTATCCCTCAATTCCCCTTGAGTTTTGCCTTTCACTAAACTAAAGTAGCCTTCATTAAATGTGTTTTAATAGTTTCGAGCAAAATTTTAAAATCGAAATAAACCAAAATGGCAAGTCGCGAACTGTACTTTTCAAAGAAAAGTTTAATAAAATGAAATAAATACTAAAATAGGCTTCCAACACAAAAAACAGCCTTAACATTTAAGAAGTGCCATCTTTCTTGCAGAGATAGTATTATTTTATAAATTTATAATCCTGTCTCTGTTAGCCCATAGTTACATTTTTGTAACTTGCAATGTTTTTTTTTCAGTTTTATTATTATTACTATTTAATATATATATTTTTTTAAATTAAACTACGCTTCAAAGTACAGCACCTAATTTTTGAGTGTTCCCAATTTTAACTAACTTATTTCCAATATAATACTCATTTTTATCTTAATACTAATGTGTTGCCTATGTGTTTTGCAAAGGTGACTAAGAGGTTAAAACCTCAGCTATTTGGATAGATTCTCCTAACACTTAAAACTAAAATCTTGAGATTACTCTACAATTTCATCTCGGAACTATTGAATAAATCCAAATGCTACAAAATTTACAGTGTCATGTATGTGTTATATACCCCAATATATATATATAATATAACTTAATATCTAATTAACTATAACTAATGGGTTCTTTCCTTGGTGTAATGATTTACGTTATCCTCCTTTTGAGTAATAAATCATTAATTTATACCTAGCCTTAATATCTATAAAATATACGAAGTTCAATCCACTACTCTTACACAATTTAAGTAAAAATAATTACAATAAACTAATTTATGTCAAATGACTTGCTAATGAAAACCTAACAAAACAAAATAATATTAATTTCCACGAGATTTGAACCGTGGTGGCTTTGAAATAAAAGAATAGGCAAAGTAATTTCGCGGACTGAACAAATATACCGCCACCCTTAAATCTAAGCCCAATGATAAATGAGTATTATATTTGGAATAACACAGAACATAAAACACAATAAACAACAAATACAAGAAAAGAAAGATAAATTGAAATAAAATGTCAATAATTGATCCATTTCAAATTTAGTTGAATTTCGTAACCAAATTGAAAATAGATCAGTCACTAACAAGCAAATATAAAAAAAACAAACAAAAAAAAATAAAAATATTTAATTGAAAAAGAATTAATAAAAGAATATTTAAATTTGAAGAAAACTATTTTTAAAAAAGTTACTGATGTGCAAAAATTATAAAATAATCCTCTAAAATTTGTGATAAATTATTTAAACGAGATATATTATTTAACTGAAAAGAATTTATAAAAGTATATTTTAATTCAATGAAAACTATAATTTTAAAGAACCGTGTTTGTATCAAATTAAAGTAATTCTCTAAATTTTCTAATGAACTATTTAAATAAATTAAATTTAAGTTAATCATTAATTGCAAGAAATTTTACTCAACATTAAAATATACTAAAGAAACCAAGATATTTAATTCTCCGCAAAATAAAACACATTTAATAATTTATGCAAGAAACAAACAGAAAAGTGAAAAGAAAAAAAATGACTTACCGATGCTGGCCGCTACCTTGACACCGACCACTACACTCAAAATTTCTTCCAAGACTGCCTCAGCGCACACGGCTCCGTTTTCACATCGTCCTAACCCCCCTCACCCCTTGCCTCATTTATGAGCGTATGCATACATCATGATCTACAATTATAAACCTTAATGCTTGTCAAAAAGGAGAGAAACTTGCTAATCACATTCCTACTTACCTCAAGCAAACACACAAAAAATTACCACGCGGGGTTTTTCCCAAAAAAATATTAACCATTGCACATTCGTTCCTTACGTTCAACAATTTAAGGTTCATTTCTATTTAATCTGGCCTGAGACTGAATTCCATGGGAACGCTATCGTAAAACTATTGTCTTTTTTTTTTTGTGAAATCTTCCAGATATTATTTCGTAGCCTACTACACTATCGAGATGAATTTAAAATATTATTTTCCTCATACTTGTTAATTTACTTAATATTATGATTTTTATATGCATACAGTATTGTCTAATTTATTAATTTGCTTATACCTACTATAAATATGATTATAACTACTAATAGAGGCTTGTCCGTTACAACTCTTAGCCCACGTTTGGCTCATCAATTTCTCTTATTTTTTATTATTCCCCGGGGTGAATGTTTAAAGGCATTCCTGCGCCTCCAGTTACTTATTCTTTTATTAATAAAAGTTTACGCGACCCGCCCCTGGCGGTTGGCAATTTTTCTCCTCATTTTTGGAGGCTCCCATGATTTTCATTTGGAAATGGCGAGTTTATGATACAACGCTACACCTCATGGTCACGTTTCGGGAAAATATCCGTTGAATTTGTTAATACTCTGGTACATTTTTCACACGGTTTTATGCTTTCTTAATTTTGAATAAGTATAAAGCTGAGGCCACACCGCGGATGGAACGGGACGTCAACGTCGATGTGTGCGTGGCGAATATACTGTGACGTCTCATCAAACGTGACGTTGCGGTGTGACGTCTTCGACGTTTCCTATATTACAACGCTCGATGTCACGCACACATCGACGTCTGCGTTCTGTCTCGTTCGCGGTTGCGGCATCAGCTTAACTTAAGACGGGCCTACTGCAACACTGTTGTGTTTTCTAACACCTAACAATATATGGGCATGGCCTAACAGAAGAGAAGAACAGGCCAGGAGTTACTTCATCATCATCATAATTTCAGCCGAAAGACGCTGACTGTTGGACATAGGTCTCCCCCAGGATCTCCAAACCAGTCGGTCCTGCGCTGGGCTTCCTGCAACCACCAGATCGTCAGTCCACCTATTGGAGGGCCTACCAAAGCTGCGTTTCCCTGTACGTCTAGGACCTCTCCGCCTTAACGGCCGTCAGTCCTCCTCGCAATGTGCTCTGCCCACTGCCACTTAAGGTTTGCAATTCTTTGGGCGTATTGGCGAATAGGGAGTCACTTAGCAGGTGACTCCCTTACCGCCTTTTTTATCACTCGCACCCGGACTGTTGAGATGATTTTAAAGTGTAAAATCTATCCTGGTTGTTTTTGTTTGTTGATTCAATAAAGATTTGTTACTTTCGGGTTTGATAACTCCCTTTCGACTGAGGCCCATTTTGACAGATAGTCTTTATGTGTAACCAAATGTTATGTGTAACCAATGCTAGGGCTCTGGAAACCTCTCTTGGAATTATACCCATAATTTTTATGTCCAAGTGAACTCTTCTAGAGTGATGGGAAAGAATTTAAGAATTCTAACAAGAAATATTATAAGTTTAGCAGTCAAAGACGGACCAGAAGAAAACCGTCAAAGATAAAAACCAGTATTCGAGTTGGCTTTAAACTAAAATAGCATTAGAATATTTCATTTTCATTGACACGATTCCACTGTTCCGTTGAAAGAGAATTTTTCTGAGGCTCATGCCAATAGCGATCACTTTTTCTGTAGCCACTAACAGAATACCTAATAAGTAGTTCTTTTGACTATTTTAGAAGCAATACAGGTGGGAACAGAAATAAAGGCACTTTGAAGCGTCTGAATGTCCAACTTCGATTTTTCCTATTTAACGTGGTCTATAACATAACAATATTTCTATTGTATCCAACGCAGGACATTATGATTGGTTGATCGTAAACACTTTTATAAAAGGCCCCGACGAAAAAATGTCAGTCTTTGATTTGTCAACAAAGTGATCATTCATTGTACAGAATATAAAAGGAGGGTAATATTCTGTCAACGTTAAAAAAGCATTGAAGAATGTTTCTTTTGCAGCGTCGAATATCAAAGGACGGAACATTTCTTAGATGATTTTGAGCGCATCGCGTTTGGACGCGTACTTTGTGACGCGCTTCGTTTGTCGCGAATTGAAGTGAAAGGGTATATGGATACGACATCTGTTACATGAGAGCTTAGTTGATATCGGGTCAAATGGGGCTAGTGCTCACTCACAGTTAAGAACAGAGTAAAAAATAAATTATTACAAGTTAATTGATTAAGATTATATGTATAAAGGCTAATTTTCCAAGAATATATTTGACATGACATTTGACAATTGACATGGTAAGAGAAAAACGTGGTTTGAAAGAATACCTAGTGACAAGAATGAAGAAATGCTTAAATTTAGTCGCGTAGAAGGGATTAATGAAATACTTGACTAAAAGGATATTATTAATAATCTAGGGAAATTTTGTCGATCAAACTGAAAGCATCCAAACGAAAGGCCTGTTAAAAAGTACTAATCGCCGACTATGTTTGATGATTGTGATGAGAGTAGGTGAAACTAAAGAAATATGTAAAAATCGTAAAAAGTGCAAAGAAATAATTTTTACTTACCCATGTGAGAGAAAGGCGTGACTTTATGTATTTAAGATTATTATTCACTGTAAATCTATACTAATATTACAAAGCTGAAGAGTTTCTTTGAACGCGATAATCTCAAGAACTACTGATTCAAATGGAAATTATTATTATAAAGTCAGATTTTTTTTGGTTCGTAGTTATTTGATTGCAGGTGTAATTTGTTTCTGTTAGGGCTGAATTTACAATCCTTAGTTATTTTTTATTCGTCCGAAATCGTACTATACGGACTAATTAAAATTACAATGTCAGTTGTCATTTCGTGTTTTGTATTTGATTTCAAGTGACATTTGCTTCAGTTTGGGTAATAATTTAACTGTCTGCTAACTCACTCCCACGATTGAAAAATCAGCCCATAGGCTAATAAATTTTTCAGACTGTTATCTTCTATCTCGGGCCTGAAAAATTAGCTCCTTTAAGTGATCCAGATGCGTGTAAGTAAAATCTGTACAAAATTTACGAATGTGTAATTTACCTAATGTTGGAAAAAATTTTAGACATTTGAACTCGCATTACAAGATAATATAGTAAGTTTTTAAATTTAGATGGTCTTAACTAAATACTTTATTCGTTAAAAACCGTATAACCTAAAGATTTGCGTTTAAATTAATTATATTATGTTAATTAATTCTTCTTCTTCTTTAATTAATGGCGTTCGCGCTATTTATCGCATTTCGCCAATGTCAAGTGAAAATGTACTTTTAAGTAACACAATTGTACGGTAGATTGAGGTTAAAAATGGAGTCTCTCAACACGTGTTTTTACAACAAGAACTCGGGAGAAACTTATTTAAATTAATATTGTAAATCAGTTCAAATGTCAATCACTACTTACTCAACTGTCAGCAATTCTCATCCTAAGGTCAACATTGCAATGAGTCAGCCAGTCTTGAACACACACTTAGAAATATAAATACTAGACGATAATTAGGTGCGAACTTAGTGCGAATTTACAAAACAGCCATCCTTTTCAGCCATACTTCTATTACATAAATTTGTTGCACAAAATTCACTGAGATTTCAACACAGACCGCAAGGATCTGAAGGTAAAATGTTATTACAAAATTTAAAATATTTTCAATTCGGAAACTCGCCATTTATTTTAACGATATGTCGACTGAAAGTTGATATTGTTTGAGTATTTTGGGCATGGAGTACAATCTGAAGTGCCGTTGAGAAAATAACAGTGTTACAGTATTGAATATTCATCAGCCTAAACATAATAGTGTTGTGCAACATTCGACATTAGAACTATGAGTATTTTTTTTATAAAAAGGTGGTGACTCCATTCCACTTGATAGTAAGCAGATGTGGAGTCCAAATAAGAAGATAGCTAGTGCGCGAGACAAAGCCAGCCTCGGCTTGCCAACCTGCAAGGTGCCTCTTCACGTCTCTTTTGTATGACCAAGGATTGTAGGAAGGAGTGAACACGTCTGCTGCACAAATCTATTTCTTGGTTGTGCGACAAAGCAACGAGATTATGAATTTGTGAAATAATAATGATCATCGAGGTGACTTTATCGATAAATCAGTCCAATTTAACCCGGCGTCGTTTTTTTAAAATCTATAATCAAATATTTCGTACACAATGATAAACAAAAAATTTGTATAGTAAATAGAAAAGTGGTAGTTTGTGTGACCACAAAACAACACGGTTTTTATGCTCATAAAAAAAATAAAACATAGTTACCTTAGCCAATTAAAAGTTTTATATTTATAAATTACTATAGATATTACTTTAGTCTACTAGAACGTTAAATTCTTATTTGGTTGTAAGTAATAAATCTACTAAATGACGCACAACAATTTATCTTCATCGTCGTTATTCTTGAAAACTTTAACCACTACGCCACCGAGGCACTACTTTCACTTTAGAAATTTGTCAGTGCTTGATGCTTATATTTTTATGGTAAACATTGTTTCATCAAATGTTTGAAATTTGCACTTCTAAGATGTTTCGTTCGGATCTTAAATGCTTTAACTTATTGCAATCAAATTTAACATGCCTGTATGACATCAAAATATAAGGCTTTTATCAACTTTTGAGTTGTCGATCACGAAAGTTAAGCAACCAAGTGCGCGGTCAGTTCTCGGATGGGTGAACGAAAATTTTTCAAAGTCGTTTTTCTTCCGTGCTTCGTCGGCACGTTAAGGATATACGAGAAAGTCAAGGGGAGACCACTCCCATTTTTTTTTGTTTGTGTTGCGCGGGTATTTTATTGATTTTGTAGCTTTGAAACCGTTTGAAAAGCTGCTAATCCGATATGGTTACATGTTTACTTACAGTTAAAGTTGACGCCTGGTGGACGGCAAGGCGAAAGGCGATACGGTTATGTTCTCTTTCCGAATTGTTATATGTGCTACGACCTTTCACCTCTATTAATTTTTTATATACATACAAATTCTCATATAACATTTACCTTGCCATTCTATTTATGAAAATTCAAACCAAATATTAGGCACCGAGTCCGTCCACTGCAGATTTTCGCTTATTAACCGCTGTATAAAGAAAAACGGTTATTTACACAGGCTCGAATTTGGGGCTATATTATACTCTGAGGTTTAACTCTTAGCCCACGTTTGGCTCATCAATTTCTCTTATTTTTTATTATTCCCCGGGGTGAATGTTTAAAGGCATTCCTGCGCCTCCAGTTACTTATTCTTTTATTAATAAAAGTTTACGCGACCCGCCCCTGGCGGTTGGCAATTTTTCTCCTCATTTTTGGAGGCTCCCATGATTTTCATTTGGAAATGGCGAGTTTATGATACAACGCTACACCTCATGGTCACGTTTCGGGAAAATATCCGTTGAATTTGTTAATACTCTGGTACATTTTTCACACGGTTTTATGCTTTCTTAATTTTGAATAAGTATAAAGCTGAGGCCACACCGCGGATGGAACGGGACGTCAACGTCGATGTGTGCGTGGCGAATATACTGTGACGTCTCATCAAACGTGACGTTGCGGTGTGACGTCTTCGACGTTTCCTATATTACAACGCTCGATGTCACGCACACATCGACGTCTGCGTTCTGTCTCGTTCGCGGTTGCGGCATCAGCTTAACTTAAGACGGGCCTACTGCAACACTGTTGTGTTTTCTAACACCTAACAATATATGGGCATGGCCTAACAGAAGAGAAGAACAGGCCAGGAGTTACTTCATCATCATCATAATTTCAGCCGAAAGACGCTGACTGTTGGACATAGGTCTCCCCCAGGATCTCCAAACCAGTCGGTCCTGCGCTGGGCTTCCTGCAACCACCAGATCGTCAGTCCACCTATTGGAGGGCCTACCAAAGCTGCGTTTCCCTGTACGTCTAGGACCTCTCCGCCTTAACGGCCGTCAGTCCTCCTCGCAATGTGCTCTGCCCACTGCCACTTAAGGTTTGCAATTCTTTGGGCGTATTGGCGAATAGGGAGTCACTTAGCAGGTGACTCCCTTACCGCCTTTTTTATCACTCGCACCCGGACTGTTGAGATGATTTTAAAGTGTAAAATCTATCCTGGTTGTTTTTGTTTGTTGATTCAATAAAGATTTGTTACTTTCGGGTTTGATAACTCCCTTTCGACTGAGGCCCATTTTGACAGATAGTCTTTATGTGTAACCAAATGTTATGTGTAACCAATGCTAGGGCTCTGGAAACCTCTCTTGGAATTATACCCATAATTTTTATGTCCAAGTGAACTCTTCTAGAGTGATGGGAAAGAATTTAAGAATTCTAACAAGAAATATTATAAGTTTAGCAGTCAAAGACGGACCAGAAGAAAACCGTCAAAGATAAAAACCAGTATTCGAGTTGGCTTTAAACTAAAATAGCATTAGAATATTTCATTTTCATTGACACGATTCCACTGTTCCGTTGAAAGAGAATTTTTCTGAGGCTCATGCCAATAGCGATCACTTTTTCTGTAGCCACTAACAGAATACCTAATAAGTAGTTCTTTTGACTATTTTAGAAGCAATACAGGTGGGAACAGAAATAAAGGCACTTTGAAGCGTCTGAATGTCCAACTTCGATTTTTCCTATTTAACGTGGTCTATAACATAACAATATTTCTATTGTATCCAACGCAGGACATTATGATTGGTTGATCGTAAACACTTTTATAAAAGGCCCCGACGAAAAAATGTCAGTCTTTGATTTGTCAACAAAGTGATCATTCATTGTACAGAATATAAAAGGAGGGTAATATTCTGTCAACGTTAAAAAAGCATTGAAGAATGTTTCTTTTGCAGCGTCGAATATCAAAGGACGGAACATTTCTTAGATGATTTTGAGCGCATCGCGTTTGGACGCGTACTTTGTGACGCGCTTCGTTTGTCGCGAATTGAAGTGAAAGGGTATATGGATACGACATCTGTTACATGAGAGCTTAGTTGATATCGGGTCAAATGGGGCTAGTGCTCACTCACAGTTAAGAACAGAGTAAAAAATAAATTATTACAAGTTAATTGATTAAGATTATATGTATAAAGGCTAATTTTCCAAGAATATATTTGACATGACATTTGACAATTGACATGGTAAGAGAAAAACGTGGTTTGAAAGAATACCTAGTGACAAGAATGAAGAAATGCTTAAATTTAGTCGCGTAGAAGGGATTAATGAAATACTTGACTAAAAGGATATTATTAATAATCTAGGGAAATTTTGTCGATCAAACTGAAAGCATCCAAACGAAAGGCCTGTTAAAAAGTACTAATCGCCGACTATGTTTGATGATTGTGATGAGAGTAGGTGAAACTAAAGAAATATGTAAAAATCGTAAAAAGTGCAAAGAAATAATTTTTACTTACCCATGTGAGAGAAAGGCGTGACTTTATGTATTTAAGATTATTATTCACTGTAAATCTATACTAATATTACAAAGCTGAAGAGTTTCTTTGAACGCGATAATCTCAAGAACTACTGATTCAAATGGAAATTATTATTATAAAGTCAGATTTTTTTTGGTTCGTAGTTATTTGATTGCAGGTGTAATTTGTTTCTGTTAGGGCTGAATTTACAATCCTTAGTTATTTTTTATTCGTCCGAAATCGTACTATACGGACTAATTAAAATTACAATGTCAGTTGTCATTTCGTGTTTTGTATTTGATTTCAAGTGACATTTGCTTCAGTTTGGGTAATAATTTAACTGTCTGCTAACTCACTCCCACGATTGAAAAATCAGCCCATAGGCTAATAAATTTTTCAGACTGTTATCTTCTATCTCGGGCCTGAAAAATTAGCTCCTTTAAGTGATCCAGATGCGTGTAAGTAAAATCTGTACAAAATTTACGAATGTGTAATTTACCTAATGTTGGAAAAAATTTTAGACATTTGAACTCGCATTACAAGATAATATAGTAAGTTTTTAAATTTAGATGGTCTTAACTAAATACTTTATTCGTTAAAAACCGTATAACCTAAAGATTTGCGTTTAAATTAATTATATTATGTTAATTAATTCTTCTTCTTCTTTAATTAATGGCGTTCGCGCTATTTATCGCATTTCGCCAATGTCAAGTGAAAATGTACTTTTAAGTAACACAATTGTACGGTAGATTGAGGTTAAAAATGGAGTCTCTCAACACGTGTTTTTACAACAAGAACTCGGGAGAAACTTATTTAAATTAATATTGTAAATCAGTTCAAATGTCAATCACTACTTACTCAACTGTCAGCAATTCTCATCCTAAGGTCAACATTGCAATGAGTCAGCCAGTCTTGAACACACACTTAGAAATATAAATACTAGACGATAATTAGGTGCGAACTTAGTGCGAATTTACAAAACAGCCATCCTTTTCAGCCATACTTCTATTACATAAATTTGTTGCACAAAATTCACTGAGATTTCAACACAGACCGCAAGGATCTGAAGGTAAAATGTTATTACAAAATTTAAAATATTTTCAATTCGGAAACTCGCCATTTATTTTAACGATATGTCGACTGAAAGTTGATATTGTTTGAGTATTTTGGGCATGGAGTACAATCTGAAGTGCCGTTGAGAAAATAACAGTGTTACAGTATTGAATATTCATCAGCCTAAACATAATAGTGTTGTGCAACATTCGACATTAGAACTATGAGTATTTTTTTTATAAAAAGGTGGTGACTCCATTCCACTTGATAGTAAGCAGATGTGGAGTCCAAATAAGAAGATAGCTAGTGCGCGAGACAAAGCCAGCCTCGGCTTGCCAACCTGCAAGGTGCCTCTTCACGTCTCTTTTGTATGACCAAGGATTGTAGGAAGGAGTGAACACGTCTGCTGCACAAATCTATTTCTTGGTTGTGCGACAAAGCAACGAGATTATGAATTTGTGAAATAATAATGATCATCGAGGTGACTTTATCGATAAATCAGTCCAATTTAACCCGGCGTCGTTTTTTTAAAATCTATAATCAAATATTTCGTACACAATGATAAACAAAAAATTTGTATAGTAAATAGAAAAGTGGTAGTTTGTGTGACCACAAAACAACACGGTTTTTATGCTCATAAAAAAAATAAAACATAGTTACCTTAGCCAATTAAAAGTTTTATATTTATAAATTACTATAGATATTACTTTAGTCTACTAGAACGTTAAATTCTTATTTGGTTGTAAGTAATAAATCTACTAAATGACGCACAACAATTTATCTTCATCGTCGTTATTCTTGAAAACAATTTAATTTTCATTATGTGTTTTATTAGAATGATAAAATGGTTATAGCCGATAATAGCTGAAATACGGATTGTACATTATCGAAAGTCAATCAGTCTATCGGACTATTCATTATTTTAAGTGCTAAAGACTTTTTTCTCTCTATTTGAGTTAGTAAACAATTTACACAACAACTTATTACTAATACAGTTTTAATGGATTACAGTGTAATTGTGACACCATCATCAGTAACAACAACATTTTTCACAATATACAAAGTTGATAGAAAGTTATTTGTTTCGTATATTCATGCGTATATTCATTGAGGAACTTGCAATGAAATAATCTATCATAATTATAATATATTTTTACTTTCTCGTATACGTAGTATAGAAGAAGTCTTGTAATCGTCAAAACATTTTACACGTTTTGGACCTCCCTGAGTACAAAAATACCATTTTTGGAATTATGTCTGTGTGTGTGTGTGTGTGTGTGCGTGCGTGCGTGTGTATGTGTGTGTGTGTGTGTGTGTGTGTCTGTGTGTCTGTATGTCTGTATGTCTGCATGTCTGTGTGTCTGTGCGTTAGCACGATAATAAGGTTTCTACCAACTTTTAAGTCGTCGATCACGAAAGTTAAACAACCATGTGCGCGGTCGGTACTCGGATGGGTGACCAAAATTTAATATGCATGTCTGACATCAAAATATAAAGTTTCTATCAACTTTTGAGTCGTTTCCGGTATACGAGAAAGTCAAGGGGAGACCACTTCCGATTTTTTCATAAAAGATTAAAATGCGTGGACATTTCATGTTTTACCAATTATAGTTTTGACATCGCAATAAAATTTTATGACGTAAAAGCCCACGATCCCTTATGAAAGGTTTTTAGTTTTAAAAAATAAGCACATTTGAAAGTCAATTCCACTAAACTTTGTACACATATAAAATGTATAATATATGGTACAATGGTGTAATATCATCATAACAGCCTTTATAATTCGACCCACTGCTGGGACACAAGGCCTCTCCTTGCCATCAAAGGAGTTTTAGGCAGTAGTCCACCACGCTTGCCCAATGCGGATTGGTGGACGGAGTATAAGGTGATCAATACCCCTTTGCTGATCCATTAGTCGCCTTCTACGACACCCATTAGAGGATACGTGGTGATGCAATTCTACTCTGCCGGCATCACATGGCTGTGCTGTAATATCGCCTACATTATTTCGCTTAAATTGCAAAAGCCGTAAAGGGTTAATTTAATAATTATGGCAATTAAAATTTTACGTAACAATTTTGGTAGTAACTAAGTATATAAAATTTCATTTGTCATAGAAAAAAAAAACTTTTAACGGATTTTGTAATCTAAGCGAAATAATGACCTGTTAGCGACATTGCACCATTCTGCTGCTTATGTTTTACAAGATCATTACATACTTACTACTTTATTTATCGAGTGTTTTACCTTAACCCTTTCGTCCCCTCACTAAAGTACAGGTCCGGATCGCATGGCTTGTTTTCATTAGCATGATTGGACTGACCCCGTTTAAGTATACCAACTGCTGAAGGTCCAAATGAATACAGGTTAACGCATGTTTTTCAAACGGAATTGCTGATGAGTGCGGGGATTATGCGGGATGGATGTTAAAATACCTAACGGCCGTACCGTTGAGAACTTTTTGCAAAATATCAGAAAAAAAACGATACCACGTCCATTGTAATACCCCCGTTCATTAGTCTAAAGCTCTTGGCTCAGAATGCGTAATAGAAAGACGTAAATTTAAAATCGATTTTCTATTTCTTTTCCCTGATTCGACTCATAAATTGCTTAATTCAATCGATGGCGGTAATCCTCGTCACCTGCCTTCACCTAACCCATCGAAAGTTTATTAAGACTTTAAATCGAGTTTGCCGCTCGTCTTTTGTTTTCCCCCTCGATGCCAGCGTTTTGTTTCGAAGTAGAACTGACGTCACAATGGGATACCCTCGTTGTGTGCTAATAGCATGCGTGAGGCATTAAATAAAGTCTGTCGCTACAGATGTAGTAAAAGGAAACACAGCTCAGTAAATGTTGTTATAGGTATATTCTGATATTGAGAATGAGTCCTAAAATATTTTGAAAGTTTTGCGTAGTACATACGTGATGATTTTGTACTTGTAAGTACCTCAAAAGCTTTTACAAATTATCATTTGACCAGTGTGGTGATGACACACAATTCTTCTTCTTATGGAACCGTTTCTTTTAGTCTCTTCCGCTATCATTTTGGAGTACTTTTTTATGTTTTGTGTTTTTCACTCTTTGGAGTGAAACATTCTTTAGCCATGTTGAGCGATTTTAAGTAGGGTTGTGAGTTGGCGTCACCAAACCAGTGCGTCACCGACATCGCCGATGCAACGATTTTATTTTCACTCGATATTTATGACTTTTTACGATGCAGATTGTTGATTTTTTATTAGTTTTCAATTATATTGCATTTTACAAATACACGGATTACCAGGAAAATTGTTGTTTTTGGGATTTAACATGCATTACGAATTTTAATTTTTTTACTACAAATTAAAAATTCAAACAAACCATTGCTATTTTAAAAGTAGTCTTACGTTTTCGCTTCTATCGACAGTCATAGGGACTGTCTAACTTTTCTTTTATTTATTTAGTGCTATTACAGTACGTTCTTATTTATCTAGTACAATTATGAATCATATTTTCTATTACATTTGTTTCAATTTTCTTGTTTACGAATGTCATTTATCGACAGCAGTCGGGCAACCTGCTTAATGTACCCTCCGAAGTACGAAGGAAACTTGAGTTGAAAAGTTTTCTGCCACCGACTGGAGTACTGATCAGGCAGTTGCTTAGCTTTTGAAATCTGAAGTGTGTGAAGAACGTAGAACTGCAGCATCGTCGACTTTCTCACATAATTATTTGAACTTTCAAAGGTTCTGCTGTTGTGCACTGCTTGTGACCACTTTGATATTGATTAAATAAAGTTCTTGTTGTTCTTCATTCGTCCTCTATTATGTTTCTTAAGAAAACATTAATTAAGTGTAGTATGTTAGCTACATAAAATTTTAAATTTATTAATTTCTAGTAAATTTTTGTTCAAAAATTTTATATCATCCTTACACAGCACCGAACGCCCTCGGATTATTTAATAACATCAGCTTTTTCATATCGCTATCCGCTGTGAAATTTTATATTCTCACGGCAACCTTTAATATCGCGCCCTGTCTGAAAACTATGTAATTTTCAACGCTTTATTAAGGCGTAAAATACGGACGGATAACTTAGTATCTACGTGAGCAACGTGTAAAATAAACGTTATATTTAACAATATATATACGCTTTAGTTTTGTACATTGTTTATTTTGTAAATGAAAGATAATAATAAAATACATCGAATATTTGTATAAGAAAATTCATATAAATTAATGCCATGTTGTTTTTATGTGGCTCGGTTTAGATTCAGTCAAAAAAGTATAGGGAGTGAATGATTTGTTTATGGTTCCAAATATTTTTTTTTGGTTTTTGTAAGTGTTGTTAGATTGGCACAACTGTTTTCCATTTTGGCGTGGAGTTTGAGTTGCATCCATTGTTTAATTATTAAATACAATTCTTTTTAAGTTATATCATATCTAGTGTGTATTGCGAATTTCATAATATACAAAAACATCGAACAAAGAGTTCGTCTTAAATTTTGCATAGTCAATGGAATTTCGTGTTCGGAGTCACTGAAAATGTTACAGAAGGCTTACGGTGAATTGACTTTATCAAAAACACGTGCTTATGAGTGGTACAAAGCGTTCAAAAGCGGTTGAGATGTGATGGAAGATTTGCCTCGCCCGGTAGGCTATCAACGTCTGCAACTGAAGTGAAAGTGAAGGAAATAGTGACTGAAAATCCTCATTCAACTTTGAGAGAGATAGCCACCGAAGTTTCTGTATCTCTCTAGTCGATCCGTACCATTTTAAATAATGAAACATGTTGCCGCTCAGCTAGTCTCAAAAGACCTGAATTTTCTCCAAAAACTCAATCGCATGAGAGTTGCTGAGGAAATGCTAGAACGAGTCAATTCCGACACCATCACATTCATGAAACGCATTGTTACTGGTGACGAGACGTGAGTTTACGAGTTTGACATACTAACTAGTAAACAAGCTTCGGAGTGGAGCCTCCCAACTGAACTGTCATCGAAAAAAACCACGCCAAAGTCGATCAAAAGTCAAAGTCATGTTGGCTGTTTTCTTTGACTCTCGCGGTGTTGTGCACTCGGAATTCTTGCCGGAAGGTCAAACGGTAAATAAAGAATATAATTTGAGCGTTCAAGAGAGCAAAATCGATGAAAAGGCCAGATTTGTGTAAAGAAATTTCTTGAATTTTTCACCACGCTAATGCGCCAATAACAAATTTTTTAGCAAAAACTCAAAAATACCATCGAGCAACCACCATATTCACCAGGCATGGCTCCAGCCGAATTCTTTTCCTGAACTCAAATTACCACTTCGTGGCACCCGTTTTCAATCGGTAGAAGACATAAAGGTGAATTCGCGGCGAGAACTGAACTCAATTCCGGAAACAGAGTTTAAAAATGTTTTTATGATTGGATTATTCGTTGACGTAAGTGTATCGTTTCTGAAAGAGCATATATTTTACATATAAGCTTCTTGGAAAAAGCATACTTTGAATGTGATAAAATAAATTTGGATGAATACCTACAATTTTTTTTAATATTGATCTTTTCCCTGTACTTTCTTGACAGAGTAGTATAAATAACAATATATACGAGCTTCGCATTGTACATTGAAAACGGCAATGGGTAGGTATAATTTATTGGTATTTGTTCTTACCTATGAAACTGTTCATTTCAGATTTTAACTAAAAGAAAAAAACTATGTGAACGTACGTGTAATGATATGAAGAGCAGTGGTATTGTTCCTTATTTTATTTATTTAGTATGCGCTTAAAACTTGAAATCAAATTAATATTTATTAAAGTAAGATAACTACAATTGCTATATATGGTAATAGTATAAGAGTACCTTACTATGGTGCCATGCACACTCTTGCGTACATAGTGTTCGAGGCACCGCGTAATGATCAGAGAGTCGTGATCCTTCGTGCGTGTTCGTACGAGTTAAATTCGTTCAAAAACGCATCCAATAGAATAGAATAGAATAATCTTTATTGTACACCTTAACAAAGAACATCAGTAAAACAATATTAATATAGTAATGTACAATGGGCGGTCTTATCGCTATATGAGCGATCTCTTCCAGACAACCTTAGGATGGACAGGAAAGATTAAAATTACTAAAAGAAGCTGTTGGTGTGGCAAGACTGGCAAGTAAATAAAATAATGAAAGCAAACTAAATACCTCTAATACCTAAGATTATACTAAATACACACATATATATACTTACATACAATACAATATAATACATAGTACATAGATACAATACAATATATACATACAATAGAGGTATATGAATATAATATAAACATACAATATAATATAATATAAACAAGGAAAAACTTCACATTGTAAGGTAGTGCTTTTTCACTTTGTCAACAAAAGTATCACGTGATTGTGATTTTCTTATTATAGTGGGCAATGCATTCCATAACAGTGCTGCTTGAACAGTGAAGGATTTAGCATAAAATTTGGTGGAATGCATTGGGATAGCTAAACGTAAGTTCTCCGATGATCTTAATGTTCGAGGATGAGTATCGTTGACGAATGTAAAACGCTCTTTGAGGTACAATGGAGTCGCTGGGTTGAAAAGGATGCTGTAAAGTAGGGAAAGGATATGAACATTCCGGCGAAGACGAATAGGCAACCAGTTGAGTTTACGGCGGAAATCTGAAACATGATCATATTTGCGGAGTCCAAATATAAATCTTATACAAAAGTTTTGAAGCCGCTCAAGTTTAGCTAGTTGCTCTTCAGTGACATCAAGGTAAGAGGAATCAGCATAGTCAAGGATAGGCAAGAGGAGTGATTGGGCTAGCGTAACTTTGGTCGCAGTAGGAAGGAAATTGCGGAGTCGTTTCAATGACCCAGCGGACGCAAACATCTTACGACTAATTTCCTGCAGCTGAATAACCCAAGATAAGGTTTGGTCAATGTACAGTCCCAAATTTTTTACGTGATCTTGGAAATTCAACGTAACACCTCCAAAGGTAACCCTAGGTACTTCCGACCAGTCAATCTTGCTGCGCATTTTACTACTACCGACTACAATAATTTGGGTCTTACTAGGATTGACAGTCAAACCATATGATTTTCCCCATTGAAAGATCCTTTCTAAATCGGTATTTATTATATTAATGGCACTGTTCAGTTGGTCTACCGGAGCTTGAGCATAAATTTGTAGATCATCTGCGTAAAGGTGGTAGGTAGAAGTCAGCTGGCAAGTGATAGATTTAATGTATATTGAGAAAAGTAATGGAGATAAAACGCCGCCCTGAGGTACCCCAGCGGAAATGTTGCCCCAAGAGGAATGCAAGTCATCAATACATATCCGCTGTCGGCGTCCAGTCAGGTAACTGAGAAACCAATCAATCGCCGTAGGAGATATGTTAAGTGAGCGGAGGATACCGAGTAAGATGTCGAAGTCTACGGTATTGAACGCATTACTGAAGTCAAGTAATGTTAATACAGTTACATTGCCATTCTCCATACCGTATCTTATGTCATCTGTAATTTTTACCAACGCAGTGGTGGTGCTGTGTCCTCGACGAAATCCAGACTGGAAAGGGTTAAGGAGATGCTGGCTTAGAAGGAATAGGTTGATTTGGTTATAAACCAGTCGCTCAAGCACCTTGGCTAGGAAAGGAAGAATTGAAATAGGTCGATACTCGGAAAAGGACTTTGGATGGGATTTTTTGGGCAGAGGAACAATTTGAGCGTCTTTCCAGGCAGTTGGAAAAACTCGACTAGAAATGGAATAATTCAGGATATGGGAAACGACAGGGAGAATTTCATCCAGGACAGGAACAACCATCTTACGACTTATGGAGTCACAGCCCACTGCGTTAGAGGTAATCGACATCATGCTTTTCTTAACATCACAGTCGGGGAATTGATTAAACAAAAACGAGGAGTGATCGGGGACGGGAAGAGAAGAAAGATAGTCTAATGTTTTCTTTTTGATAGCACCATCATAATTAGGTACAGTAATAAAATGATTATTTAAAGAATTGATATCTAAAGTACTAGAAGGTGGAGTGGAGCGTTGTCTCCCAATCCCCATAGATTTCAGAAACTTCCAGACTTTGGCTGGATCTTCATTTTCTATAGACCGATGGAAAAAGCGGCGTTGAGCATTCCTACACACCTTGTTGCAGTGATTACGGATGGTAGTGTATTTTTCCCAGTTTGATGGTGTGGGACGACGGTTATACTTCGTTTTAGTAACGGCTTTCTTAAGTAATAAAGATTTAATTTCGTCGTTCATCCACGGTGATGGTAGATGTTTAATCTTAACTGCCCGTATAGGTGCGTGTTTGTCGTAAAGATGTAATAAATTATTGTTCAACATAGAAAGTTTCGCATCTATACAAGTAGACGCAAGAACTGAAGACCAGTCGATATTTCGTGCGTCTAAGCGAAGTTCCTCAACGTTCATGCTAGCAAAATTACGCTGTAAAAGGATTCTGGGCTTAATTTTAGGAGGGCGGATTTTATAGGAGAGGTAAATAAGGTCGTGGTACGAGAAAGCATCAGCCGGGAATTGGCCGTGCTTGGCAACATTGTTGGCTGAGGAAACGAAAATAAGGTCTAACAAAGAGGGAGTACAGTTGGGAAAGTGATGGGTGGCATTCAGAGTGGGGACATGCAAGTTATTTGATTGTAAGAGAGAATAGAGCGAGGAAGAACGAGAATCATTTTTAAGAAGGCAGGTATTGAAATCACCCATAATAATACAGTGATTGTACAAAGGAACTAGATTTTCTAAAATAGAATCGAAAGAGGAAAAGAAGTTAATGTGAGAGGAAGGAGAATAGTATACACCGAGAAGAACTTTAGTGTGATTCAAAATTAATTCGAGAAAGATGTGCTCGCCAGCGTTGAGTGGAGGTGGTTGTGGTGACATGTCAATGACAGAAAGAGGAATATGCGCTCTAATATATATAGCAACACCACCACCGCCGCCGCGCACGCGATCATTTCTAACCAATTTGAATCCAGGCAAAGAATATGACGTAGAAGGGAGACAGGGCTTTAGCCAAGACTCTGAAACAAGTATAGCGTGAATGTTCTTACAATCAAAGCTCGCTAGTAGATCGGAGTAATGAGCCGGAATGCTTTGAGCGTTAATGTGGACAATGTTAAAATTTGAACGAACATCGGAGAAGACGGTATCAAGGCTATCAGCAAGCGAAGGAAGACTTCTAAAACTATCATCTGAAATTTCACAGTCACTATCACTGCTAAGCGAAAAAAAATCATCAATATCAGCATCTAAATCCATAATGTGATTAAAATAAAATAATAGCTAAATAATAAACTAATGAATATATAGATATATTTATATGTAAAACGAAAATATAATAAATATTTACAATACAAAACTATTAATAATTAAAAAAAAAAAAATATTAAATAATAAAAATCAGATAACTATCTGTAAAGGGCAACAAAATTGTCCACCCGCCAGTTTGATATACAAATAAAAACATTAACAGCTAAATGTAAGGCTAAATGGAAACATTCCCAAGTCCCAAATTAATTATAATAGTAACTTATGATTATGCATAAACAATAAAAAAAAAAACACTAAAGACATGGCTGTATGGGACATATCTCTTTGCCTTCCCTTACGAGTGAGAATTAAAAACTACAGAAAAAGAAAAAGGAGTGTTTGGCGGGTAATAATGGCGTCTGGATGTCGATCTTTATTTTGATAATTCAAAATTGCTTCGGAGTGGATTTTGTGCAGTGAAAGTGGTGTCGTTTCGTTGCATATGCATCCGTGTTGACGATCAGTTATGAGGAATCATTGAAATAAAGGTTTTGTGTATGTGGCGTTGAGAATTGTATAGTGGTTGGAAATTCCATTATACAATTCTCATCAGTCACCATCATGAGGTCTGTACCATGCATTTCTCGCCAAGCACTCCCTAGATGCATTAAAAAGTGTGGCATCCACATTTTAATGCAAAAATTAAGAAAGAAGATGAAACTAAAGACTTGGCTGTATGGGCTAGATCCCTTTGCCGTCCCGTAACAGGGAAAAATTAACCAAAAAAAAAAAAAAAAGAAAAAGTAAGTCATAGTGACAGTTGACAAGTGAGTGAGTTATAGAAATGGAAAAAGAAATACAAAAATATTTTAGAGAGACCAAAGATTAAAACATAATAGACAAAGTGACAAACAAAATTAGATGTTATTTAGATGTGGGTAACTTTTATGTTAGTTATTTTACTTTTACATATTGAGATTTGGGGTAAATTTGAAAAAAAAAATTAACAAACGACGGAAACCAAAAACGAGCACGACAATGACTTTGAAAAGACAAGAAGGTGAACACGCTGTTATTTTTTGGTGGTAGCTGTACGTTTGGTCTTCGGTGGCACCCTTGAAGAAGCAACCGGTTGGCGGACCTCGGGTTGAATGGCATCAAGATCGCTCAATGCTGAGATCTTATACCTTTTGCTATTGGCACCAACAACATACACACAACCGCCCCTTGTCCAGCAATTAGACACTCCGAACCGCTCCCGAGCCGTCATGAACACCTCGTGACGCATGCGTGTCAAAAACTCGGACACAGTTATTCCAGTGCCTTTGAGGCATTTTTTGGCAAACCAAACCTTGTCCCGGAGATCAGTGTTAACAAACTTCACCAGGATCGGTCGGGGCTTCTGGGAGTCAAGAATACGTCCCATCCTATGGCATCGCTTAATGTCATCCGTAGTAACACCAACCTTCAAATCATCTGTGATGGTACCAACGATGACCGCACTCAAATCCTCACCTTTCTTCTCTGGGACCCCATGAACAAGCAGTATCAGTATCAATGTACTGGTGTTTGCGATTATGAGCGTGAGAATATAATAAAAATAATATAAATTAATATAAATCAATCTTTTATCACGATATTGGTCCAACTTAGGCTTTAATCATGAAGTTTATCTTGAAAAGTATTTCTTGATACGTACGTGAGAAGTAGTACATTTTTATTTCAAATTAATAACTAGCTCATTCAGCAACGCGTGGCTGAATGAGCTAGTATACCTATAAAACTTAAAAGCTTATTTTCAAGTATCACATTTTCATACACACTGCATTATGAGAATTCAAGTGTTTTATTTCGAAACAGTGTTTGTGCTGTGACTGCCATCAAATTGAGTGATTTAAAACCAGGTGGGTCGAGTTCACTAGCTCGGTTTTTAAAATAAACATCGATTTTTCTTGACCCGATTTCGTTCACCTTCATAATGTCAAATGCACATTGTAGCTTTAATATTGATTGCGATTTCTCGGAAGTTCGCCGTCAAAGGAACAAATGAACTACTTGAAAATAACCAGGAACTTATTGTGTTGAAAAAAGGCATATTTCGCTATGGCAGTTAACAGTTTAGCACAGTTGATAGGTACAATTAGCATCAGAAGAAGATTAACGCTTTAGTACATAATTTTATTGATGCCGTACATAAATCAGGTGACAATTTTTTTAAGATATCAAACACTGCAATAAAAGTATAACACCAGATGTGGGTGGGTGTTGGATGAATGGGTGCTGGGTGTGGGTGTTGGACTGCGGTCTTCTGTGAGAGAGTACTCTTACAGAAGACCGTAGTCCAATAATATACCTAAACCATGGCAACGAAATTTATTCATATTATGTCTTTGACTTGCATTTTACAAGTTTAAAATAAAATAGTGCAATTTACAATGTAAATTCATTAATGAAATTCTTTGAAGTTATTAGAAATTCTTGTAGAACAAAGTGCCAAATATATTTTTTAATATATTCAGAAACAAAATAACGAAATGCGTGCCCTGTTCATAAAAAAAAGAAAACATTTTAAAAGCACTGCGTAAATGCCTCAGTATCTACTTGAATGCAATTTAAAATATTGTTAGTGAAACGTTTGCGAGTTTGCAATATTGCTTACGTAATACCAAATGTTTACATTACAACGTATCTGTGGGAATTTAATCAATATACAGACTGGTATTGCTAATAACTCCACAATACGCTCAATAAACAATTTAATGCTAATATATTAAGAACTAATTTGCGTTTCACATTTAAACGTATAGGTTTTCTCACGTGAACGCACAACAACCACAGGCTTGTCTGTGGTTTAAGTACGTCAGGGAACATGTTGAGCGGTATGTACGTTTGTACTGAACGAATGAATGGTTTATTTATTTAGCAGAGAAACTTTACTATACACGAAACTAATAGTTGTAGGTATCAATGATAATATTGCTTATTCTAGAAATTTGGGTCCATCAAACTAATTTTGAAATTAAAGTTTTAAAGAGTGCGTAAGACCAACGTGGATCTGAATATTTTTTCTATCTACCCAGGTCCCAACTTATTTGAGGTTTAGTATTTTACAAGCTTTTAAGTAACTTGCACTGTTCGTATGTTACTTAGGTACATAATATGTAAGTTGTCAGTCAAAATTTGCGAACCATTTTTCGACCATTTGTTGGTATGTGATTGAGCTGAAATTTTGTATGCACGTTTAGTTTAGATGACAATGCATGCTTAACTAAGTGACGTCTTATAAATCCAATATCGCGAACGACCCAAGATGGCAGACTAGTAATTTTGTGGGCACTCCCATATTCTGTGTATCAAATGAAAGGGTTTGCTGAGAATAATACGAAAAATAAAATGACTTTACTGGTATATCCAAAATGGTAGATCGCCCAAGATGGCAGACTACTTATTTAACTACAAATAAACTGAATAAAAAGCAAGAAATATTTTTTTTAACATTTTTAAAAACTAACTTTTATTTAAATGCTGTGAAGGAAATAAAATAAACTTTAAATTTACATTTCATAAAAATTTGTCGCGGGATTTACTTGTGTAGACAAACTGCGATAGAACCGGCAAAGAGATAGTAAATAAAAGATGATCGAAGCAAATCTTGCGACTACTTTTTATAACATTTATACAAGTTTATTTTATTTTCTTCTTTTTAGATCATTAAAATAAAAGCTTGTTTTAAACGCCCCTAATGAGGGGTAGGCTCGAGCCCCTCGGTGGGGACTTTATATGAGCTGTTGATGATGATGACATTGTATGTTACCATAATGCTATAGGTTTATTATGACATAGTATTATGACTGGCCATCTGCCTGACACCAGCTCTCCTTGGGAGTGCTTTTGTGTGTGGTTTACTTGCAACCGCGCAACTAACTCCTTGGTGTAATTTTATTTTTTTGTGCTAGTAAGGTAGATTCGAAACAACTCCTATGAAAAATCAAACATATCACAGATATGCACTCACCGATTGTTGGGTGAATCACTAGAGAACTGCGTCTTATTTATCTTACTTATGTATTTCCAAATAACACAAAGAACAATATTTGTTAGTCATTACCTTTCCTTCACACGTGACCTTTACGTCAGACCCGCCACTTTCATTAGCACCCACAATAAAATAGAAAAACATGCGAATACAAAATGAAAAACAATACCGATAATTTTGTTTCTTACCACACAATAAGACCGCTGAAACAATCGTAAGAACAATAACTTACGTGAGGTAAAACAATAAGCTTTGCGGGAAAAATCAGGTTTTCGTGGCGGCTGCTGGAGACGGGCAATTTGTCGGAATTATCCGTCAACGGAAAAACCGAACATTTGACATAATGGTCTTTTGAAATGCGACGCCGTGATAGGCTCGACGCTTTTTTTATTGGTAGCGGTTTTATTCAGGTTTTTTGGTAAGACACGAGAGGCGTTGTTTGGAATCTAAGCAATCTCGTTTCTTATTAGGAACGTATAATCCCCAAGAGTTGAAGTTTATTGCAATGAAACTTCTTTATCGACATTCGACAATGTTAAAAAACCGTCATATTTTCAGCCGCCATCTTGAATAAAATTGTAACATTTTCTGTCATTGTGGACCGCCAGACATGAGCGTCAGACCGTCACGGTGGGACAAGAAACCTGACAACTGGTATCTAACATACTATCACACTCCTACTCCCAAAGGGGCTGAACAGAGCATTAGGTAACATTTTGTGATATTTAGGGAATATTTGGTTATATTTACTAGGTTGTAGACCCATATGTAGGGTCGTCTGGGTAGGTACCACCGCCTTTCTTATTTCTGCAGTGAAGCAGTTCATTGTATTTCGGATGGAAGGGAAAGGTAGCCAGTGTAATTACTGGGCATGGAGGGCATATTGTCTTAGTCACCAGGATGGCAACGCAATTGCAGTGTTAAGTGATTTACCCTTAATATTGCAAGTGTCTATAAGCGACGGTAACCACTTAACAGCAGGTGGGCCGCAAGCTTGTTTGCCATCTCATAGGATAAAAAAAATTATTTAGGTAACATTTGGTTGAATATTAATAGAGCCGATGATTTTCAAACGATATAACAGATATTCTTCAAGTTGCACAAAGAAAAAAAATACTAATACCAAGTTGGATCATTTGTTTGGGAACCACGAAGATACACACTTTCAATTTATGACATCTTATATTAGGGTCAAGGGTTAAAGGCAGTACTTAAAATATATATATATTACTTCTTATTTCTAAGGAGATAGGTAATACAAGGAGATACATAGTAAGGTTTCCTTTTCAAGTAGTAATCCTTAAAAAAACCTTACACGTGTAAATAAAACGCTATTTAAGTTTTTAATCTATTGTCTGAGGTTGTAAAACCTTAACTATTCTATGATAAGTAAACATAAAAAAATTTAATCTACTTATTGCTAGAATGGTCATTACAATTAATGGCGTTGAAAGGTTGAAAGGTCAAATAACGTTGACCTTGAGTAAAGTTAATAAATAAAATACAGTGAAAGATTACTTTTGGTAGTGTTGAATGATACTTCTTTAAAATAACTTTTTTTCAGCTCAAATTATGTTTTGCATTATACGCTAAGCTTTTGGTGAGGTTGTTCTACCAATCTCATTTGACTTTCCCCATCAATGCGGATGTATGAACTTAATTAAATTAAAACAATAGTACAAAAACTTGCTTGATTTCTGTGCGTTCATTATGTTATGCTTCGGCGTGGCGGCCGACAGCCGTGTTTATAAATGTCCAATAAACATATTTGATTGATGATATTGTTAAAACGCGCTCCTTCATTTTAATTTTTTCATCACGAGTGACAAACAAACATGCAATGTAAATATTTTTAATGGATTAATGGCAATTTCCGTATTTATTATTTTTACAGTTTTTGTAGTAAGATCCTTTGGTTAGTTCTGGGAGTACAAAATATGTGTTCGTTTCGGTTGGTGGTAAGACTTGTTTTAAGCCTGCCTGACTAGCTACTAGTCTTATTAAAGTCTGCTGCCATAATTATAGTTTTAATAGCATGTTTTTATATAAAAAGTAAGCAGATGTGGAGTTCAAATGCGAAGATAAGTAGCGCGAGAGATAAGCCGCTTGCTACCCTCGCCTTGCCGACCTGCAAGGTACTTCTTCACGCCTCTTTTCAATGACCCAGCATTATTGTGCGAGGAGCTTGACGATCGTAGAAGTAAAGCTACTAATTGCACGGTTGGTAGGTACTCGGAAGGTTGACCAAAATGTTACTCAGTTTTTTTCTGTGCTTCGGACAGCAAGGTAAACTGTTTTCTTTCATTGACTACTACTGGTAGTATATGACGTTCCCAGTGTCACTGGGGTTTTAAGAGCGGGTGAGGACCTTGGTCCTATAGCCTGTAATTCAAACCAACCAAGAGAGGACTTCTACTCACCGAGCTTCTCCGCCGGGGAGTTACTACACCGATTAGAGTCGCTAGGGCGTGAGTCGGAAGGTACCTCTAAGGGCTCAGATAGGTGAGAAGCCCTGGTACATGTCTGTACTGTGAAGTTAAGATGGTGATCCCGGCGTCGCAAATTAAGTCGGATAAGAGGCCAAAAATTGGGACTTTTAAATCTGTGACACTTATGTTACCTATACTAGTTTGACTTTACGAAAAGAAGAAGAAGAATTATTGTGTACCGCCATATAGTGATAGGATCCCCTGAGGAGCTACGGACTCAAGATCTTTACAATCATCCACCTTATCTTACCTTCAGGTCAGATGCCAGGTGGTTCTCCATATATTACTCCATAAACCTCCATAGTCTATGGACACTTGCAATACCAGGGGTATCACACGTGCGTTTCCGACTTAGCAGAAACTTCTTGAAGACACCCATGTTATATTCCTTAGGGAAACCTCAACGGGGAGTTAATTCCACAACCGAAGTGTACGCGGTATGTACATTTCGTTGTCATGGTACCTTAACGTACCTTCCGAAGCACGGAGGAATATCAAGTTGAAAAATTTTTGGTCACCCATCCGGGTACCGACCGCGCACTTGGTAGCGAAGTTGGAGCTTTCATGATCGCTACGACGAACACACGACCGACGCGCTGTCGACCTGCTCCATAAATTGGTTACAAAAAAATATCTTATTATTGGCTAGACTTTGTATATAAAAAAAACGAAAAGGCGAGGGCAATAATAATTCGACTCCTTTTTTTATGAATAACGCGGTAAAAATCCAGCGCATTCTCTCCTTTTACGAGTACTGGAGATGTTTTTAAAAAGCCACGTAGGTTGAATACCAAATAAGCCTTTAATCTCTGAAGCGTCCATTCAAGGTCCCGGCTTGTGACATAAAGGCCTTAATTCACCATTTTCTTTGTATTTCAGCAGGTGCAAAGTGTGCGGTGTTAATTTCCCGGTGTATAGAAAGGTCAAAAATATTTTTACAAATTTGTATACTACGTAGGTAATAACAATTTTCCTCGCTCGTATTATATATAAACAGCCATGACTAGTGAAAAAAGTTGTTCAACTTACATAATCACATAAAAAAATCTGTGTCAGGAATCGAACCAAAAACGCTTAGTTTGTTTTCAGTGCGTTTCAGTGGGCACATAAGCTTTCGGCGTATGGTTGACAGACCATACGCCGAAAGCCTGGAGAGTTTAACTTTGTACCCGCATGGCCGATTTCCTGCATGAGCGTAGAATTCGTGTCCTCTCTGAAGGATGCAGTTCGCGGTTCATGTCAGTAAATTCCGCTGTTCTCCAAGACTCCGTTTTATCCCCTAGACATCCATTGCCCGTCAGTACATCCGACAGTACAGTACATGCAAGCTATTTCGGGCATGCAGCAGCTAGACGAGCGGAAACCGAGGAGAGTCTTGAGAATCTTGTCATTGAACTCAAACGGGAGCTGGAACTTGTTTCAAAATAGGGTACAGCATATTTGGTTGAGTTCAATGCCAAGAAAATAAAGGTGTGCGTGTTTATGGCTAAAACGTCGCCATTCCTATCTCTTCCCTTGCTTCACGGCACAACATAGACGCTACAGAGCAGTATCACCTTGCTCGGTATGGAGGTTCACAGTGACTTGAATCCGAAGGATTACATCGAAAGCGTGATAAAAGCAGCCTTACGAAAACTCGGAGTCCTGAACAAGGTGCGGCGTTTCTTCACGCCTGATCAACAGATCAACTGTGCTTGCACACACAATTACGGTCTTGCGTGGAATATTGCTCACATCTGTGGGATGGCTCCACCAAATACTTACTCGATGCTTTAGATAGGTTGCAGTGTCGCGCGACCCGCATCATCGGTGACGAAGTGGTGTCTTACCGTCTTGAGCCTCTCCAATTGCATCGCGATGTTACGCGTTCTACCGTCGGTACCACGGCGAGTGCTCTGAGGAGCTTTTTTTCCCTAATCCCACCATCTACCTTCCTTTTTAGGACTACGCGTGCTGGTCTACGATGTCACCGACAAACTGTGGCTACCATTTCAACGAGAACTAAGAAATTTGGCAATTGGTTTCTTTATCGTACAATCAAGAAATGGAATTCACTGCCCGCACACGTGTTCCCTCATTCCTACAATCCTGGGTCATTCAAAAGAGGCGTGAAGAAGCACCTTGCAGGTCGGCAAGGCGAAGGTGGCTAGCGTGGCGGTTTATCTCTCACACTAGCTTTCTTCGCATTTGGACTCCATTTCTGCTTACAATCTCAGGTGAAATGGAGTCATTTGCCTGACCGTTTTATGAACCTACATGGCCAAGTGATGGGTAGTTTAGGGTTATTTTTTTATGACCAGGCGGAATGCATTGTTTTTGGGAATCAATGCCAGTTTAAAGTTTACAGACTATTTCCAATTCCCAACAAGTTGCTGTAATACTAGTTTTAACTAAGGTTCGATGTTAGAACTAGTTTTAACTAGGGAAAGCACGATTCAAGACATGCGGTTAGTAAAAACGATTTTTAGTAACGACGGCTAGTAAAATCCCTTTTTAAAATTGAAAACTAAATTTAATATTGTTTACTATTAAACGTAATTGCTCTATTCTCCACAACGCTCCATTTTAGCCTATGGACTCTAAAAGCTAAATGGGACATTTGGAGTTGAGACAATAAAACTGTATCTGCACTTTTTGCTTGTAAAAAAGGTAATATATACAGCAGTTCGTTATTGTTACTGATCGTAAAATATTACGGCAGCATTCGCTGTTTAGAAGATTTTATGTTTTGTAACATTAGTGAGATGTTTTCGAGGGCCGAAAAATTTATTTGAAATCTGAATGTTAATCTAGATACGTTAGACAAACATTTTAATTAAAATTTTCTCGAGGGTTTAATTAAGGATACATACATATGGGGTCCACGTCCGGGAGCCTCTTCGGGGCGGACCCTGGTAACGTGATGGGGAAACTTTCTCGGCGGGTTTTTGATGCCAAGTGTGTCCCCTTGGCATTCGAAGTCACATGCCATCGCCAAGTTGTATTTGTTTTCCCACCACGTAAGTCGTACCCCAACGACCCCTTTCAGGGCCCCGACCGCGCCTAAAATCCCCCGGGTGCGGTCCGATGGCTGCTCCCGGTGTCCTCGTCAGGAGGACGCGCCAGGTCGAGCAGCCGTCAGTGGAGGAGTGTCTGCTGGCCACCAATTGGTGCAAAGAGTGCCTAGACGGGCAGCGTTGGGACGGTCTCGGGGTAGGCAGAGATCACTTATTTCCAATTGCTACCTTGCATCAATTGCTATCCTTACATATTTCTTTCGCTTCAACCGCTTTCATCAACATCCTCATCTTATAGTATATGCTGGGCGGTTTCGAGTAATTTTGAACCTTTTTCAAGACGTCTTCGATTTGATCGATAAACCTTCACCTAAGTATTCTTCGTTGCATCCGTTTTCTTCCGATTCATATAATCTTTTCGTCAATCTACTTCCACGTAGCTTTTATACATGACCGAACTATTTGAGCGTTCCTTTTTCAATTCTTGTAACTATATCTTCTTTAAGAAAAATTAGGATACGTCGGTATAAAATGATGAATTGTACTTAGCGCGTGTCAATGCATCCAACGGTAGCGTCAAAGTATTGCCTATTACTAGCTCCGATGTCCTAATCAAATCATTCCCGCAGTATGGATGCCTAGTTGTCCACAATAATGCGTTTTTTGCGCAATTTTCTGTCACGAACCACAATACTGTGGAACCAACTAACGCCAGCGGTATTCCCGAACTGATACGACCTTGAAATTAATGGAGCCTGTCTCCTAAGACACGTCATTACTGAGGTATGTGATCACCACAGACATTCCTCACTAATTCTCTCCAGGTGGTTCTATACTGTGCTCTCCTCAGGTAGGTTTGGACATCCATTTTGGATTGTGCCTTAACCTAGTTTATCTACCTAAAAGTTGCTCTACCCCTACTTCTCCTTCCCTCCACGTAACCTAGCATCATCAGTTTTTCCAAACTCTCATTTCATTTGGCCACATGGCCAAAGAACTGAAGGACGCGCTGGATGCAAATTTTGGAAATGGAGCCTATGCTTACCTTAGAGGTTAGCAACTAATTTTCGATCCCCATGTATAGCAGATGTCGATGGGCGGTGGTGATGGCTTAACATCAGGTGGACCGTCTGCTAGTTTGTCACCTTTCCCATAAAAAAAAATATTTTATTGACGGCTACTATATCATTTCCTTTACTATGTGATAAGGTTTCCCCGTGGCTCAGGATTATATTTGTTATACAGGACATCATCATCAGAACAGCCTTTATAATTAGACCCATTGCTGGGACACAAGGCCTCTCCTTGTCATCGAAGGAGGTTTATGCAGTAGTCCACCACGCTTGCCCAATGCGGATTGGTGGACGGTGATCAATACCCCTTTGCTGATCCATTAGTCGCCTTCTACGATACCCATTGGAGGATATGGGGTGATGCTATTCTACTCTGCCGGCATAACACGACATATATAGTACAGTCAGCAGCAAAAGTAGATGGCAAAATTAAAACTTAATGTACTTAAAGAAAATCCTGCAGAATCAATAGGTAAATGATGCACTACACTCATGGTAATCGCACAGAGAAAGTGTATATTTAATACGTACATATCTGCAAATAATTTCTTATAATAGATTTAGAAGTTCAGTTATCTCTACTTCTGTTGTTGTAGGCACGTTTTACAGAATGACACTCAGAAATCAATCAATCATGTCTTGAGAATTATTTGTCACTTTCTATCAAGCACAAAGTGATAGAGACGTACGACGCTCAAGTCGGCGTTGATTCTTAAGACTCATTTTATAATACCTGCCTTAGTGTGGTGACAAAGCCGAATGTATTGTAACTAATTTTGAACTGAAATGACTTTTATCATAAAAGAATTTGATGATTGTAACAAAGCCGTAATTGATTTCAATATTGAATTAATATTTTATACATAGGCGTTTTAGTGTTTGTTAATTGTGGCGTATTACGTGTGCGGTTTTTCTATTTATGAATTAAACTTTATATAATATTCATATTAATACTCGTAAACAAATTAGTGAAGCTTTTGTGGGCTGTGGTTGTTCTATATTATAAAACTAAAATAAATTTTATTCCATTTTAGAAGTCCAAACTGCTACAAGTAACTGAAGTTCCTTGTTGGATATTGATATAATTGATCTTCAACAATTTGAGTCTAATATTAGTCGGCTTAAGTCAAGATGCTTTGGTCTGTAACAAGTTATGAGAGGGGATAAATGCTGATATAAATAAGTAAGACTGTGATTGAAATACAATAATTATTCTGTATCATCAATTCATAATTTGACTGACTTTTGATAATTTTTGTCAAGTCAATAAATACTCTTATACTTTAAAAATGCTTATGTCTTTCCTTTTATTAATTTTTATTTAAAAGTTAATTTTATTAAGGAAGATACCATGATAATCTAGTAAATATAAATTAATAAGGTTTATAATACGAAGTTAGAAAAATATTAGGGGTCAAAGTAGTGTCTGGCAAACTACCACGTCAGTAAAAATTGAGTCACGTCAATCGCAGTATTTTCTAAATCGTTTGCAATCACTTGTCATTTCAATTTATACCGTAATTATTTGACAATTTGAATGATAATAGTACTCTCAATTTTATTACAGAACAGATGTCGATCCGATTGACCCGAAGGGTCGCGATTAATCAGAAATCCATCGTCCACGGCCGACTTGAATTAACAATACCATTCAAGAGTTTCGCCCCGATTAATATTAAAAAAATATCGGGTAACTTCTGGAAAATTGCTTTCTGGCTTGAACAACATAGTAATTATTAATAAAGGGATTCTTTTCTATTTAACTGCTCAAAAAGTTTGCTGAAAAATATGAATGAAAATTCATTAGAATAAAATTAATACTACAAGATTCGGTTTCATGTAATAACGGTCTTTCCTAAGGTTTTGAGTACTATATTCTAACGAAAAACAGATTGACTGATCTCTCGTTTAGGGGGAAATTACTAGGAATAAAAGTCGAAAAACTAAACTTGTTTACATTTAAAAAAAAATTGTGACTAGATGACAAAAACAAGTGTCTACTCAACATTATGACTTTCAGAATCCATTAGTTTTGGAAAAAATGTGAAAGGCGTATAGTCTTTTTTTAATCTCTCAATGCCTACAACTGGCAGCTAATGGATCTTGATCTAATATAATATATTCTAATGCAATGAAGCAAATGAATATTGACTTTATTATGGTTATAAGGTCACGATCCATTTGCTTCATTTGCATTTGCAGACATGGGTCTTTTCTATGTTCATTAAAGTGTGGGTGTCATATGGTGGGTGGAAGTGAAATATTACAACTAGTCTCATGGCCGGTTTCAAGAACTTATCTATCTACATTTTTGCTTACTAGACATAAGATTTTGACAGATATCTTATAAAAAATATATCAAAAATTTTACCATTATCAGGGGAACCTGTTACCTCCTTCGATGACAAGGCTGTAACGTGGTACTATAACATTGTCATGTTATAGTACAACCATCATCAACTTCTAGTACCTTCTTATAAAATATCTACCTAAAATTATCTCAGGGCACTAACAAAAATAGTGCCTATTGTATCTTTTAAACCATCATGAGGAAACCTGCACACACATACGCAGAAATTCTTAGTTTGTGTGTGTAGTCGACCAACCCGCACTAGGCCAGGGTGGTTGACTAAGACCTAATCGCCCTTTTTGTAACGGATTTACGCATGGTCACTGCGGGGTGGTGCCAATCACAGGGGATATGTGGGACTCGAGGTAAAGGCGTTCCCTCCATAACCACTAAACATCGTCCCCGGCCTGACCTTCAGTGCGCTATTACGGGACGGCTCGGGATCTACGCACGTGACCGTCTCAACGCTGCCCGTCTAGGCACTCCTTGCACCAATTGGTGGCCAGCAGCTACTCCTCCACAGACGGCTGCTCGACCCGGCGCGTCCTCCTGACGAGGACACCGGGAGCAGCCATCGGACCGCACCCGGGGAACTTCAGGCGCGGTCATGGCCCTGAAAAGGGCCGTCCGGAACTAGCCATGGTGGGAAAACAAAAACAACTCGTCGATGGCATATGACTTCGAATGCCAAGAGAACACACTTGACATCAAAAGCCATACACGCGCCGAGAAAGTTTTCCCACCACGTTACCAGGGTCCGCCACGAGGAGGCTTCCGAACGTGGACCCCAAGACCTAATCGCCCCTAATGTGTATGGGGTAGGTCCGAGCCCTTCGGTGGGAACATTATAATTATGAGCTGTTGTGACGATCTACCTTTTTATTACCATCTTATATACTTTCTGTTACTACTTATATCAGTAATGAAAATTAGTGACGTAATCGGTGCCTCATTTCCTGGACCCACACTTATAGTGTTTTGGACCCATTGAGGACATGACGTTACAAGGCGAGGTCTTATGTCCCAGCAGTGGGTCGAATTACATAGGCAGATAGGATTAACCCATTAAGATAGGATAAACCCGCTATTAATGATAACGACTTATGAAATAGTGAAAATTTCTTGATCTCGTATATGCCATGAAACCTTTATTCTAATGAATCCTCAGAATTAGGTGATCGTTAAAACGAATTTATGTGTATCAAAATAGTGTTATTCTAGTACTTACTTTCACTACAAAGTCCCCCAAAGACAATTTTAAAATTAATGAATTAACAATCTTACTGAATAATTCCCTCAAAAACATATTTTGCATTAATCAAATAAAAATGTTACTGATGGACCGCTCTACTCACCGCGCCAACCACTCTACTCACAGTAGTCTTTTAGCAGACGATCATATTTCTAGCCCCTTATTTATTGTTCCTTATCTCTCTTAAAGTTGTGTCTCTGAATATCTTAACACTTAATCTTAACTTATTTACAACATACATTATTGTTAATCGGCCCTGTCTATTTCTGTTGTAACTCCAGCATTAATATGCAGCAATTAAGCAACTTCCAACTTTATTGCGTGTACATTAAAACAGGGATTTAGAGTTGCTAAGATGCAAGAAACATGAGCTGGAAGGTTTCAGCTAAACAAATGAGCCTGTCAACCGCAGGTGTGACGGAGTGAGAGTTACGCATTCGTGACGAATATTCACGTAATTCGTTAAACAGGTAGTAGGGTCGCGGTGTTAGCGGCCCGCCTTAGTATCGTGAATTATGAACGAGCGTTTCTCAGCGTATATTGGAAAGCACATTATGTACAGGCTGTTCCTTTTAAGTGAACTAGTTGGCACTATAAATTGAAAGTAGCGGAGTAAAAAGAGAATTATTCTTTCATTATTACTAATTCGATTCGTAATTTGATTCAAAATGAAAAAGGTAGTTGATAGTAGTGTAAAATTACCTGAAAGGTAATTTTTTCAGGAGTTCTTAAATTTAATTTTATCACAAAAAATATTCATAATTTTTGGGAGCAGGTTCCAATTTATTTGGGGTCAGTGACTTATGCCTTGATATCGACAATTCTGCTTAAGGAATTAGATTAGATTTATACAGCCGGCCGCCTGTCCGATATTATGAATCATATTATTCTATACATCAAATGCTTGATAAATAAAATTAGCTACGAATGCCCCACGGTTTTTAAATCCCAAATTCGAAGTAACCGATTCCTAAAATGGCGATAACAATGTTATGAACCCCTCCAATCCCTCCGTTACCCCAAAGAGGGGGGCTCTTACCACGAGACACATGATTGACAGGATCACGCCTTATATTTATTATGCACAACAGAAACGGACAGATACGTATTGCTAGATTTCTTAACGCACCTTAGTATGATTTGCTTCACATTATCACTGCGTTTTTATTATTACCAAACTTTTACGCTAGAACAAACTAAAATAATGTTTTGTCGATGAATAACTGGCTTAATACTTGCTATATAGCAAGTTAATTGACATGATGTCGAATTAATATCGAATGTTTTTACCGGTTGATACGTTCGTGCAGATAAGCAATAAAGGGTTGTTAGAAAATTACAAATGAAAATATAATTTGTATGCCCTAGATATAAAACAAACTTGTGACAATACTGTTATACTGCGAGTACATGTTTTTTGAAGGACTAAATTATTAATTAGTCGCTGGCCTGTAAAATATTTGAATGCAATTTACAAGATACCTTCAAATAACAAAAAAAATTTTTATACCACATTGGTGGCAAACAAGCATACGATCCGCCTGATGGTAAGCGGTCACCGCAGTCTATGGACACTTGCAATACCAGGGGTATCACACGTGCGTTGCCGACCTAGCAAACACTTTTTCACACCTTTCTTGAAGACACTCATGTTGTAGTACTTAGGAAAAACCTCGACAGGGAGGGAGTTTATTCCACAACCAAAGCGCACGCGGAAGAAAATTTCTTCTGAAACGCACAGTACGTGACTAACTCGGTTCCAGTGTGTGAGGATGAATACCCTGCCGATTGCGAGTGGTGCGGTGATAGAAGGAAGCTGTTGGCATCATGTCAAATAGTTCCTCAGAACACATTCCATTATACAGCCGATAGAAAACACATAAGGAGGCAAATTCTTTCCTAAGATATAGGGGTTCAATATCGGCTGTGAGCATTGGATCGTCAACGATTCTCACAGCTCGTCTTAGGACCGCGTGGAATGGTCCTAATTGACATCTTGGTGCTCCAGCCCACAAATGAGAGCAGTACTCCATATGAGGGTTGACTTGCGACTTGTACAATATCAGTCGTTGCCCAGGTGTGAAGTACCACTTCGCTTTATTGAGCACGCCGAGATTTTTAGATGCCAGTTTGACCTTACTTTCCAAATGACCCAGGCAATACACTTTAAGCCCAGGAATCTATCTATGATCGCTTAATTAATATTAGGTTGGGGAAAAAGTCTTTTCGCATTATAGTATGTATAAACTTGTAATAAAATCTCTTTGGCTATACTATTTGTATCTGGCTGGTTTTGGTATCATTGAAAGTTTAAATTTTAAACAACATAATTCCAAATTCAAATTAGGAAAATGTGCGATTTTCATTTGTTTTTCGTACCGCCAAGATGAGTGAATCTAATGAAGAAATTCGATACATTTTAAAATTTTACTACAAAAAAGGTAAAAATGCAACGCAAGCCGCGAAAAAAAATTGCGATGTTTATGGACCTAGTGCAGTGTCTGTGAGAGTAGCACAAATTTGGTTTAAGCGTTTTCAATCCGGAAATTTTGATGTCAAAGATGCACGTCGCTCTGGTCGCCCTATTACAGATAAAATGGATGCCATTTTTGAAAAAGTGGAGCAAGATCGGCATGTCAGTAGTTACGACGTAGCTGAAGAACTGGGAATTGACAACAAAACAGTTTTGGCGCATTTGAAAAAAACTGGGTACACAAAAAAGCTCGACATTTGGGTACCTCACGAGCTCACTGAAAGAAACCTAATGAACCGTGTACTCATTTGTGATTCTTTATTACGACGTAATGAAACCGAACCATTTTTGAAGAAGCTGATAACTGGTGATGAAAAGTGGATCACGTACGACAAGAACGTGCGAAAAAGGTCGTGGTCAAAGGCCGGTCAGGCTTCACAGACTGTGGCGAAACCCGGGTTAACTCGCAACAAGGTGATGCTGTGTGTGTGGTGGGATTGGAAGGGCATTATTCATTATGAGCTGTTACCACCAGGCAGGACCATCGATTCTGAACTCTACTGCGAACAACTGATGAGATTAAAGCAAGAAGTTGAGAGAAAGCGGCCGGAATTAATCAACAGAAGGGGTGTGGTTTTTCATCATGATAACGCTAGACCTCACACATCTTTAGCCACTCAGCAAAAATTAAGAGAGTTTGGCTGGGAGGTGTTAATGCATCCGCCGTATAGTCCTGACCTTGCACCTTCAGATTTCCACCTGTTTCGGTCTCTTCAGAATTCTTTAGGCAGTGTCAGGTTAACATCACGAGAGAACTGCCAAAACCACTTGTCGCGGTATTTTGACCAGAAGTCCCAAAATTTCTATAGCAATGGGATCATGTCCCTACCTACAAGATGGCAAAAAGTTATCGAACAAAATGGTACCTACATACTTTAGTTAAATGTAAATAAACTATATTAAAAAATGTTTTGAATATTCTTAAAAAATGCGAAGAAACTTTTTCCCCAACCTATTATTATACCTTTCTTGTTATATAACGATATGCGTATTAAAAAGATCTAGTGCCGTTTGATATTAGAAGTCTAGTCCCGAGGAAGTATATTCATCTTTCAGAAGACCGCTGTCAAATAAGATAAGTCTTTCCTAATGTTTTATTTCCTCCACGTCGGGGTTTGCAATTTGAGAACTTGAATAACCTTGTGAATGTTTTATGTAACGGTGACCTCATAGCAACAAGAATGCTTTATGCTTCCTTTACATTTAACGTTATATGCTTAATTTTATTCCTAATCAAATTATAAATATGAATGTAAGTTTCTTTGTTTGCAATTGCGTATGCTAAGATGGATGTGTGGTGTAACAAGAATGGACTAGGTTAGGAATGAGTATATTAGAGACAGTCTGAAGGTAGCACCAATGGCAGAAAAATTGAGAGGTAAACGACTAGCATGGTATGGGCATGTAATGAGAATGGATTATAATCATGTGATAATGAAGATGATGAACAGGAATGTGGACGGGTATAGAGGGAGAGGAAGCCCGAAGGAAAGATGGATAGATTGTGTGAGAGATGATATGGAAAAGAAAGGAGTCAATGCTGAGATAACGGCTTATAGGGATGTATGGAGGAAGAGAAAAACGTATTACGCTGACCCCAAATAAAATTAGAAGCAGACCAGGCTAATGATGAATCATGAAATTTTTTACACATTATCAGGGGTACAAAAAGACATGGGGTATCCTCCTTAGTATCATTATTTCAAAAGGATGTTCTCAAGGGATAGATCTCATTCGGCTCTCATTTATTTATTTAGTTTCTTACTTTGGGATTAATTATTATATTTTGTAAGCCAATTATAGTTATCCAAGAACTTACCTTATCTATAACCTTAAGTTTCAATAAATAATAAATTTACAACACATTTGGTAGCCTGCCTACATACCTACTACACATACTATTGCATATATAATTTAATATATTAGCTCTTAGGAATAATACAATAAATTTTAAATACATTTATATACTTAAATTTATGTATATTATCATCATGTTTTACTTAGTGTGATAAATTGATCCACTTATAACTATTCATAGTGTAAGTACCCTTTACACAGGAAAACGTAAATCATCTTTACATCCGTAAAATAGTTTATTTTGCAACTGTTCTGAAGTTGATTTTAAAAGGACATCCTGTATATACGTGAGTCGGAATATACGTATGGAGCTATTAAAATTATGAGATTATAGCAGTTTGTGTGCTAGCGTCGTTAATTATTTTATTTGCTTTGATTACCTAGCGTAAATAATTTATTTCAGTTCTACATTAAGTGCTTAGAACATGTATACGTACATACTAACCTTGTATAGTATAATATATTAATATGCTAGTCGTAAGTATGTTATGTTTAACTTGGTTTACATTTTAAATACTTCCTGAATATATTGAATCGTTACGTGATTTTACGTCTGCAAAGGGCTTAGAACGTCGTAAAAAGTAAAATACTATTGTATTACTCACTTCATAACAGTATGGTTTAAAAGAAATAATACTTCTCATTCTCTCTAATCGGTCTACTTTTTATATAATTGTCTTCTTTGATTTACATTATTATGGATTCTGTTAGTCACTTAAATGCTGCTTAAAGTAAGAACCGTTTTAAAATATCCATTAAATTGCAAGATTTTTATTTTAATAATAATTTAAATAAAATTAGAAATGACCCTTCGAGTCGGATACGACTGCGTCTTACTGAATTCAGTTTGCTGTGTCTAGCACCCAATACCAAACATTTAAATAATTTTAATGTCTTAAGGCAGCGCGTGATGCGGTGTCAAGTTTTAATAGTAAGAGGTCTTTAAATTGTAAGATCTTTTGTTTAATTATTGATCAAAGTTCAAAGTGTTTCTCATGTAAGTTAACCAGATCAAAAGGATAATTAAAAATGGTCCTTCGAGCAGGATACGACTGCGTTTTTATGGTTTAGCGTCGCTGTATCTGGCACCCAACACCAACATTTAAATAATTGACAATGTCTTGACGCAGCGCGCGAGGCGGCGTCAATGTTTGTCACGATTAATTATTCCAATAGTAAGCGTTGAGATTGTTCTCGCAGTGCGTGCAAATAAGCGCGCTGACGCTGCGTCATACGACTTTATATTGTAACAGTAAATATAAACGCTGAGGAACTCAGCTGCTCTTATGTACGGCTTTGTAAATAGAGATGTTCATTTGTTTATTGATGACGAAACTTAATTATTACTTAGCCAGAAAATAAGTCCCGAGCGGTTCCGACAGAAAAAATCAAGAGATATCTATCCATAGGCGTAGATTACACGAATGATTTCCATTCTAAGATTAAATTTCAAGAGAATGAATCTCTCACATTTCATTTAATGCCTATATATTCAATAGGTAAAATGGCTGGGTAAAAACATCATAATAATTCTAATAAATCGGTCAGATAAATTGCCAAAAACATAAGACACATATTTTTTTGTAAATTCAATCAGTAAATATTTAAAAAGATAAAGAGCATCTCTTTTGAGGGATTCAGGGTTTTAACAAGGTACGATGTATGCTGTTGTGAGTGAGTTCCATTTTTGATTATGCATTGTGCAATATAGGAATGTGTTGCCAGATTTATTTCCATTGGAATGGTAGCTATATTTTGTACGTGATGACGTAAGCCATCCCACATAGTCATTAGAAATAACTTAGGAAAAAAGGGGTCCGTGTGTATTCTGAAATTCATCACTGGTAGTACTCTTCGTTTTAAGAAACGTGGACACAAACGCTGGCAAACTTGTAAGCGTAACTAGTCAGATAAGAGTCGGCCCGTATTACAGAATCACATTCAGAAATCAATTATGTCTTGTGAATCGTTTGTCACTTACTATCAAGCACAAAGTGATAGAGACATAGGACACGCAGTACTGATGAACAGACTCATAGTTACAAACAGGTATTTAAAAAGAGTATTTGTAATACGTAATGTGAGGATGCTTGTAGCTCAGTTGGATAATAAAAACAATATTACTTTCTGTGGTTACGATTATTATACTTTTACAACAACAGCGACACAGCTTTAACAAAAAGAAGGGTAGCAGATAAAATACTTCAAGTACCTGAACCTCCATTGAATTTAATGAAATCTCCGCAATTGCGAGTGACGACCGAACAGGTGTATTTTTGTTTAATAAACGTTAAGACAAAAGTCGAGCTCGCTATCACGGGTCGCGGACAAAAGGCATGAACCTTTTCTGCCCTTTTTCCTCGTCTTACGATAAAAAGAGAGAGTGGATTAAATGCATAGATAGCCGTCACCCATAAAGAGATTCTACTCAGAGATAACTCTTAGAAAGTATTCTAAGCTGTTGTGCTATCTGGAAGAAAAAGGTTTTGAGTCAATGTATTTTTATGCAGGTGCCTATTTAGATAAATTTTATTTGTGCAACTCTTGTTAACAACTTTAACCTGTTAGTTGCTAAGGGTAGTGATGATTCTACATTTTTACTTTATATTTTGCTCTGTGTTCTTATACCGAAGAAACATAATTGTAAAGATTTTAAAAAATATTACATATATATACTTGAGTGTGAAATCCGCATCATCGAATTTTGTTTGTAAGAAAACTTATCATCGAAATTTTCACACGATGGCCCTTTGATGAAACACTTTAAAATATCATGAGGTAATTTTTTTTCCAGTTACTCAGACTAATTAATTAAAAATTTAATAAACCATAGATATATATTTACATTTCTCTTCCGTAATCTGTCTAAGGCCTTTGCCACGCAACGAGTAACGAATAAACTATTTATTTGAATACTACATCAAAAGAAAATCTCTAAGACACACTAATTTCGACCTTGTCTGTTTTACTATTCTGTTTATAAAGTTAAGTTAATTAGTTAATCTAAGAGCGGTCTTACCTGAGTATAATATATTCGGTCTTAGAACACTTCTGCTTAATAGAAAATCCCAGAGTACTGAACTAAGCATAGCTTATGTTAATTTTATGAACCTGTGATAAGACAGTATTGATCCTAAATCCTCATTGATCCTAAAATTAATCGTTATAAAGTATAAATATAAGTTGAACTCTAGGGAGAGAAGATTTAGAATCTAAAGTAATCAATTACGTCAACTTTTTTAATGTACATGCCGTATTATATAGTAACTCTCTTCTCGGTAACAAAGAAAGTGATTTTTACATAATTATGATGCACCCAAAAGGTACATTGTTGAATTATTAAAAAGTGCGATATTGAAAAAGGCAAAGATATTTTATTCAGGGAAAAATGAGTAAGAGAGAAAATTACGTGTTAGTAGAAAGAAAGAATTGGTCATCCGAATGGACATAAATTTCACAGATGATAGAGTTAATAACTTTAAAGTCAAATGTTGCTTTTATCAATTAATATCCAAAGATTGTAAAGATAAAATTGTTAAAAACCCTTTTGATTCATTGTTTCGACTGAGCTAAACCGGTAGTGGTCACGTTTAAGATTTTTGCAACCACACGTTATGACGTGTGCTAAATAATCCAATAAACCGAATGAAATTACTTATAGAAAAATAGAGCATCGGTTAAACTGAATAAAACCCAGTTCACATTCACCACGAACTCGGATAATGAAACAATATAAGAAAGAAACTTGGACTATTTTAAGCATTCCCTCTCACGCCGGAGATTTATTTTCGAATTTGAATTGTTCGCCTGGGATGTTTTTGCGGAGCGCGCATTAAATTTCGTATTCCCTTCAGAAATTCCAATGCAATTATTTGTCTTTGAAATGCAGTTCGGTGCATGGAACTTGGTACGCCTGCACCCTCGCGATCCAATAATGCTGAGACAATAAAACTGGGTGATTTCTTGCATGTTTCACCGGTTTCTCTCCATTTCGTAGTCAACGTTAAACTGGGTTTGACTAATTTCGGACTTATTAATATATTCCAGTCTATAAGTCTAACATTGAGAGAATTTATTAGTCTGAGTTTTAGCTGGTACGTTATGACGTTGCTCGTAATCATAAATATTGTGCTTAGTGCCAAGGGTGTGTGTTTACAGAGGTTCTATAAATTTATTTTACTTAAAATTGTTCCTCAGGGCTTACTTAAAAACACATATCATACTCTCTCCTTCAAAGTTGGCGTGAACGAGCACTTTTGACTAAGATCGCCCTTCACCGCATCTCGACGAAACCCTATTTGAGGTCAAGTACGGACCCGGAATAATGGAACAAAAAGAAATATTGTTTTCTCTTCTGCAAAATATTTACTGAACCTAATATACTAAACTTAATCCGTAAATAAACAATAAAATCAGATAAATTTATTTTTGCTACGGTAATAGAAAAATGCGATTACGTCAATGACCACTCGTTAATTTGATAAAAATTTTATTCAGATGCGTTTAAAGCAAGTTTATAGTTTTTGTTCATTATACAAAATATATATAGTATAATTATGCAAAATACTATCATGCTCCTTTTTTGTTAAAATATTTACTGTCGCTAAGCAAATGAGCGTGGCCGCCAAAATAAAACGATGGACTAGCGAATGAGATAGAACCTAGCTGATAACAGTAGTGGGGGAACCTACTGAGTCGTGGCTTCGCGAATATATTTTTTTAAAGGATATGATGTTTTAGGTGAAATGTGTTGACTCATACAAGGCGTGTTATATCCATGGAATTCACCATATAAACATACTAGAAATATGAATTGCTTTTGATGCAAAATGGAAACACTTGATAGCGCCATGTCAAATACACGTGCTCCTACATCAACGCAACGCCGCAGGTCATTACGTGGCATTGACATCGCTCTGCTCGCCGTCACCGCTCGTTGACGTCACTTACCTTAAGGCAAATGTCGGAGCCTCGGCATAGTTGTATTTCCTTCTTTCTATATTTAATTTATTTATATTATCTACTCTACTTTTTTTGAGGAACTTATTTCCAATTACATAAGACTAATAATGTCGTATTCATTGGAGAGCAGTTAAAATTCGTAGAAATTCTCAGAGTTAACAAAGGAATATTTTACAATGTAGTGTAAACATTATTTAATTTTGTATTTATTACGAAAAGATGCGATATTCGTACTTATGAATATCACATCAATAAACTTTTACTCATGTGCACATTTCGGGATCACAAGTCTCTGATTTCAGTACAGTTCTAAATACTTTCACCATTTTATATCACTAAGAAGGGTTCCACATAATGTTATGAAGCTAAACATCGACATAGCGTTATTGTATATTTATTACTCCGATTTCTGATACTCGGAAGATGTATCTGAATAGCAAAACAGTTGAAACCTAATAAGAATTGTGTATCATGTTGGGTCTTCTATACCTCGAAATTTGATACATAAATGAACAGTGGGAATCCCAAGAGATAGGTTAAGGGATACCTTAGCCCCTTGTCAGACTAAACTAATATGATAGAGATGTTTGGTTTCTATTTACAAACGTACACAGCGTTGTCACTATGGGCCTTCTAGTAATACATCAAATAGAACATTCTGGAAACGAATTCAAACTGAAGTGGTGTATTTATGTATGTAATTTAATAACGTCTGAGTAGTTCGCTCTAATTTAGTTCTAAGTTTTGGTTGCTGTAGTCAAGCTTAGGTGCGTAAGGTGTGGTATTTCATATTTTAATTGCGAACTGCGAGTAATGTAATTTGGAAAACAGGGACTTACCTACCCAATTGTAGAATTTCAGAGTAGAGTTAAGTTTCAAAGCAGACGCTTATTGTTCCTACATAAAATGATTCTGTGTGCGTGTTTTGATTCGGAACTAAAAAACTGCGCAACTGGCCTTTCAAGTAAGCTAGACAAGGCTGTGACGATGTTATTGATTTAAAATATTTATTTACTAAATTCAAGTTAATCACATCCCTCGATTTCTACTTGATCCCTTCACGCGTTCTGAGAAAAAAAGAGTTTTGTCAGCGGACAGCGAAGTGATCCGAAAAATTAATCCTCATAGAGTTTCATTTTAGGAAAGACTAGCTGTGCCCGCGACCTCGTCCGCGTATAATTTACCAAAAGAAAAAAAAAAGTAGCTTAAGTTACTCCTTATTACACCAGCTACCTGCCAAAAAAGTTCCGTCAAAATAGGTCCAGCCGTTTCAGAGATTAGCCGGAACAAACAGACAGACAAAAATTGTAAAAAATGTCATTTTGGTGTATGTACCTTATATACAACATGTAAACTAAATAACCAACATCCTGAATACAAGTGGTTTGGGATCGGCTTCCGAGTTGATTTTATATAAAAAAATATTGAAATCAACTCGGAAGCCGATCCCAAACCACCTGTATTCAGGGTGTTGGTTATTTAGTTTACATGTTGTATATTCATATGCCTGTAGTAAAAAACGGTTATTTCAATATTACAAACAGACACTCCAATTTTATTTATATGTATAGATGGTCGTAGTACGTAACACTTAAAAACATAAATTTAACATGTCAAGTAGAAAAGTGATAGTATTTTAAAAAAATCGTTCGTTTACTTACTGATGACTCAATCCGTAGACCCCATAGATACAACAGAGGTTAACCAAGTTAGAGTTCCCAATAAACAGTTTAATTTGAATTAATATACGAAACTTCTTATCAATAAATAATCCTGGTAACAACAATTTAGAATAAACTTCAAAGTTAGTCATTGAATATCGTTTATCCTTACCAGCTTTGTGATAATACCGGGGGCAACTTGTTTGCAACTTGTAAACTGTCTATGTATTTCATCCATAGAAAACAAGTTAGTGTAAACAATGAGTTGGGCAAATCAGCTTTTACATAATAAGTATTATCTGAAGGTTACAGGTGTATACCAATCGTGAATTAATTAGATCTTAGCTTTAATTTGATTGACGGAGGTTTTAGTGCGAGATTTAGAGTTGGAAATCGGGGCTTGAATTATTTACATTGTTAAGGGTTGAATGTGAAATAAGGAGTGGATTTAGATAATTTAATTTGGGAACGCTGTTTGATATTTGCTTTAACGTTATTTTAGTTAATGTTATTTTCATTGGTATATTGTAATTTATCTTCTTTATACCTATTGTGTTTCGTGTTGTTTTGAAAGTTTGTAAAGCTGTCAATGATTACGGCATAAATTTACAATTATATTAAAACAATAAGTTCAAATACTGCATTGCACAAAGAGGAAATAATGTTACGTTACTGCGCTAACATAACAGACCTTCAAGATATTAGGAGTTTATTATTCCTAGAAGCTAATAATAAAGATAATTATTGAGACTAAATTGTCCAATAAAATATATTCCGCATCCATATGGATTTCGTAACCGCTTAATGTACCTGCGTATCTATAAATTAATGAGTTATTAATTACTCTGTGAATGGATTGAAATCCAGTAACGGTAATAATTGAACTGTGTTGTTTGGTTGGTTAATTGAAGTACAATAATAATGTTAAATCATTAGTAGGTACCTACACCAGACATAACCGCAAGTGAATTATGGCAGTATAATCTAACATACACACTATTGTAATCCGAGAAGGAGTGAGTAGAGATTTAGGTAACATTTGGTTATACACACCTGGCAGTATGAACCATACAGTATTTCAAATTAATAACAGCCTGTTGCCTACACCAAAGAGGCACCACAAACAAACAAAAGCTGTCAACTAGGACATAATGACACTGAAATATTTCAAAAATCCGGCTTTCCTACCCCTCCTCCGCCTACACTGGGTGGGAGTGGGAACATCCCTCCACCAACGGCTGCTCGACCTGGCGCATCCTCTTGACGAGGCCACGGGGAGCGCGGTCGTGGCCTTGAAAAGGGCCGTCCGGAACTAGACGTGGTGGGAAAACAAAAACAATTCGACGATGGCATGTGATTTCGAATGCCAAGGGGACACACTTGACCTCAAAAACCACACACCCGCCGAGAAAGTTTCCCAGGGTCCGCCACGAGGGGGCTTCCGAACGTGGACCCCCCTCCACGTAACCTAGCATCATAATCACGTGGCCCAAGAATTGGAAGACGCACTGGATGCAAATTTTGGAGAGGCCGCATTTTCAATTGGTCCAAGATCGTTATTATGGGGTTCTGTCCAATTGACACCGAGCATTTAACGCCAGCCCCACAACTCAAACGACTCTATGCTACGGACTAGATCACACAAAAAATCTTTCGTCTACAGCTGATGCCCACAGCAGCCCATAGCAGAACTTAAATGCTCAACTAGCGCCCACACTCGAAGGGTCTTCAAACACCTATACACCAAGGCCTTCTTCAAACCCTAAGGCCTAAGCATCTCAGCAACAAAATAAATGTAACACGCACACTTGGCCGTAGCTGGTAAAATTCACTGTTAACAAACGGATATTTGCGGAGACTTATTTGAGACATTATTGGTTAATTTCCGTGTCTGTGAAAGGTGCTGATGTGTATATGTTAGTCGAGCGCATAATCTATAAGCTTAACTTCCATACTCTTTGTATTTCATAATGCTCTATTTAATAAAAAACTCTATTTAAAAAAAATACGGTCTGATTTGTGTCTTAACCAAACGACTTAAGAATCATATTCATTCAAAGATCTAGTTTATCGTTATCCCGTCGCGTTGTCGTATGAAAAATGACCTTGTGACACCACCTCTAATCACGGACATTGTCACACTATAAAAGGACCATCACCCCAAAGGTGAGAGTATTTAATATTAGAGTACCCATAAAATATTCAGGTCCACAATTTCTGTGACAAGGCCTCTTCAAACAAGAATTTAACAAAAAATTCGGTGCCTACGTCTACGTCATTGGCCACCCCGAAGGTTATTAAGTATTTTCATCACACCACTTTGCCGGCTCCGCTAAGTGTACCCTGGAGGGAAGCAGTTGGGACGGCGCTTTTTCTTGAATTTTTAACGTCGCCTTAATCCCTTGGTGCAAGCTACAAGCTTAGAGCGAAAAACAAACAGTAACACACGGATTGTAAAGAAAAAAATAATCTCCTAACCAACCTAAGGGTGGTTTTCCACTAGAGCTTTGCGATGTTAAAATAAAAATTTACGTTGAGCTACGCTAGGAAATTTAAGTAATCGGATTTTTGGATTATCTTCCCGCGCACCGTCTATTTACGTTTCAGGATACTGGTAGAAAGGTGCCTTTCTGTCCTGGTCGGTTTAATTTATAAACATTCTAATCTTCTGTGGTCCGAGAACTTTTTTTTCAATAAGTAACTTATTTTTCTTCTTAGGATTTGGAACACAATATTCATTCTAGTCAAATGGAAATGTGTATCAAAATTTAACGAAAAATCTTATCGTGTCGTTTATGTTCCTGCCGGCGCTCAAGCTTAGGCCTCCACTTAGCCATCCGGCAGTGTTACCAAGTGAACCCATTTTAACGCAAAAATGGACTGTAGCGGTGATTTTGTCTACTTAAATAATTTATAAAAAAAAATACCCATAAACTCTTTAAATATCATACATTCAACAAACCAAATTATAAATTCAGGAACCTGTGAAGATTTAATTTGTATGATTATTCATATTGATAAATAAGTTAAAATATTATTTATAGGACTGAAGTGCTGCACTCATATTTATTTATTGATTTTATTTTATTTATTTATTTCAGAAACAAACATATATTGACATATACAATAATTTTACACATAAATACAACATACTGGTATCTAGACCTTTAGTTTCCTTAATTAAACATAAGTACACTTGTAAAAAAATATATTATTGGTGTTAGTATGTTATTTACAATATTTTAGTAACTTTCATGATTATCTTCAGTTTCAATACAAAAAACCAGTGAACTTACGATTGCACCCAGCTTTTGTATGGTTTCGTTCACTATCCCCAAAAATCTTCATCATTAGATAGAATAACACCGCACCGTCGGAACTAAAAAATAAGGGCTTAAAAAACATATTATAATTTAGAAAGCAAATTTTAAATTTAACTCTAAAAATTCCAAGTTGAGATGTAAAGATTTTTCAATCTCTCATATTAATAATTTTCTCTTGAAAAATAAATGCACAATTTTCAAGTATTCAAAAGCAACCACAGACGTGGCTTTACGTGGAGATTAACAATCATTAATGCAGATGAAGCTAAAGTGATGCACCCCACAAAGAAAATTACGATGAATTTTTCCAGAATTCTCTTCGGGGATAACTGAAAAATTTAAATTAAAATGTACATTTTTACATTTTATTAACAAGGGGTAATTGCGTCAGACCGTTCAGAAGGTAAATACATTCGTTTCTTATTTTTCAACATAATTAATGTGTGAAAAAGTTTGTGCTCGCAAGAAAAGCAATGTTTTGAGCTTATTTAAAAGTAGGGATAAAAAGTATATTCTTTATACCTATTACAAAGTATAGAAAATTTCTTGATTTTTCTACTTTATTTGATATTTTAAATGTAAAATATTATGAAGATAGATAGTCTATTACTCTACCCTTAAAAAAATTAAGTTCATTTTTATGCGTGATAGCGTGATAGAGTAGTGATTCCTCAGATTTTGAATTCAGACTTATTATAAGTACTACGAGTATTTGTTGTGTTAATAAGTCCTTCTAATATTATTTTACAGTTGTCGAGAGGTAGAAATGTGAATGAATACAATAAATTTTGCTAAATGGAGTTATTTTGGGAATCGTGAGAATAAATACTTTTTGACTAAATAAATACTACGTCAGAATAAAGAAGTCTAATAATTTTAAACAGCGATGATCCAATGGTAAAGATGTTTACTATAAGAAAAAACATTTGATTACGTTTATTACAATTCACATTACAAAGTTTACTCCACGCGAAAGAAAAACTTGGATTAGGAGTTTTAGGAGAACGTCGATACTAAACTGCAAAGAACTTGACTAAAATAAACTTTTTCTTGGGAAATTATTAAGTGAAACATACAAGAAAATAAAACAGTCAAACTCCGTAAACAATGCTAAAGAACCTTGTGTCATTTTAATATTTTACCACATTAAATTAGCACCATGTCTGTGGACATACATCATTGGGTTAAATACCCAACACTATTTAACTAAAGCTAAACTAGCTTCTGCCCGCGACTTCGTCTACGCAGTATCAATATAAATTATAGCCTATATGTTATTCTGATGTATGAGCTTATTATTGTAAAGTTTCATTAAAATCCATTCAGTAGTTTTTGCGTTAAAGAGTAATAAATACACATACATCTATACATCCATACAAAGTTTCACGTTTATAATATTATAGTAGGATTAGTGTATGAATGAATAAATAAATTAATTAATGGACACAATGAACTTAGTGTAAGTATTTTATTCTTGTAAAATACACTGCAATGTGACTTTAAATAGCATTGAATTTTAAATTAGTTTTTCATTCTATACTCGTAAATCTTTCTAAGCTTATTTAACGTGAACAATGCAAATAGTTTTTTTTTTTATCAAAATATAAAAAAAATAGGATTTCTTATTTTTTATTGAAGGATATTAGCAATTTGTTGGTATTGTAATGAAATATTATTACTATTAAAGTTATAGTACAGATACCATCACGTCAAATTACAACAAACTTTGCACTTCGCCGAATTTTGCACTTCATACTTAACAAGATTAGTTTAGTTGAAAATCGAGTGGATAAAATCGACAATTTGTAGTTACTTGACCTCTGTGTACTATTAATATCACACACAAAAATACAACAGAATTGGACGTAAAGGTCTCATGCACGTAGCGTTCGCACTTTGCAAACGACGGAGGAATGCACTCGCCCGGCTTATGCTGTGTAATACTTTCAAATTCTCCTATTATGCTAATGCGAATGTATGAAAATTGACATGAATACGTTTGTATTAGATTTATAATTCAACCAAAAAAAATGCAAAGTTTGACGATGAATCTCATAATTATCGCTTTAAGCTATTAACTTAAGCCATACTAAGGTGCTATGGTTATACTGCACAGCCTGATATACTCTGTAGGTAAGATAATGGGCTATGGTTGGAGGTTTATTATGATTTCTTGAGTGAAAATTGACTCGGAAAATAAAAGTGACGTTTAACGCGACGGGTGTGTCATAAAACGGAGCACTTAAAGTTGTTTATTGAAGTACACCTGGTGCAAGACTGAAGACTCATAAACTAAGCAATGATTATAAAGTCAGTGGTATTTAATCCGAGAAATATGTCGTAAATAGATAATATATAATTGACAGTAAAAATTCTTTCTTTTTTTTTAAGAAATTAATTATGTTTAACAGCGGTAGATAAATTTATTAATTTGAAGAGTTACGCGGATTTCTTTTGCTTAATATTCGTTAGTGTTTCATAAGTAAATACGAAGTAAGATCGAAGATCACGCTCACACTCCCAAGAGCGGTTGAGCAGAGTTTTAGGTAAAACTTCGTTACACATAAAGCCATATCTGGCAGTATGTTCCATTCGGTGCCTCCAAACAGAGACAGGTTGCCAGCCTGCTGCCTACATAAAACAAACAAATGAAAGCTTACCACCAGGACAAATTTTATACATAAATTTAACCAAAAATTCGGATATACTGTTGGTAATATTTTGTTGTTCGTTATAATGTAGAAGCTTATAGTCTCGACTTATTCTATTTCCTGCACAATAAAAATCGGGAGTGGTCTTCCCTTACTCGTATAACGGAAACGACTCAAAAGTCGATAGAAACCTTATATTTTGATGTCATACATGCATGTTAAATTTTCGGTCACCCATCTGAGTACCGACCGCGCACTTGGTTGCTTGACTTTCGTGATCGACGATTCAAAAGTTGATATAAACCTTATATTTTGATGTCATACATGCATGTTAAATTTTCGGTCACCCATCCGAGTACCGACCGCGCACTTGGTTCCTTAACTTTCGTGATCAACGACTCAAAAGTTGATAGAAACCTTACATTTTGTTGTCATACGTGCATGTTAAATTTGGTTGCAATAAGTTAAAGCAACTCGAGTTATCGTGCTAACGTACAGACACACACACACACGGACATAATTTCAAAAACGGTATTTTTGGACTCAGGGAGGTCCAAAACGTGTAAATCCATCAAAATCTCGAGGTCGAATTTTTTGACGATTACAAGACTTCCTATAAACTACGTATACGAGAAAGTAAAAAGAAAGTACAAAAATCAACCCGCTGATGTTTGGCTAAATAGCTAATTTAATTTACCTGCATAATACCAAGAAAAAGAGAGGCAAAAGTATACTAGAAGCCATTACTCGCAGACTCGCCTTTGGCACCTCGCCAGATCCTAAACGAGTGGTCCCCTTCCGTTTTCACATTTGCGGCGTGCTGCCGCCCCGATTAGGTATCACATTTAGTTGATTCCATTCCGAAGGTACTGTGGATAATGAAATTGCTCAGTCAACAACAGATTCGGTCACACTTCGGCCGAAAGGATTTCGGTGTAATAGAAATTTACATTTTACTGCCGGCCGCCTAGTTCGTGTTATGTTATTGTAAGGGAGCGTTTTTAGGGTTCTGTAACTGAAAGGGAAAAGGAACGATTATGGGTTCTATATTCATAGTATCAGTCTGTCTGTGGAACACGTGAATGTAACATGTAAAAATGATTAAGTACAATTTTGTCCGATAATAGTATTCATTACACAATTTAACGATAGGTACAATTTGGCTAGATAATGAGTATGAACGTGGTTGAAATAAAAATCATCGGCAATTCATTAAATGAACAAAATAAAACGTCTATCAAAAAAATCGGCATTTTATGTCCTCGCAAATGAATCAAAACTTATAAGATTCTTTATAGTTAAAATTAGAATAACGAAATCCCTGTAGTTGAAAGGGGGAGTACAGTTAGCTTCCACTTTCCAATAAATAATTCAATAAGTCTGAACGGAAATAAAATCAATGTGCAACTTGGTCATTCCACTAAAATTGTCTTATAAAGTAAACATTATGTTTCTTTAAACTTATTGTGACCCAGACGGCTGCAATCGACGCCGTCGTGTATAGAAGTAATATGTTTTTCATTTCTCATACTCGGGAAGTTCCGTTTGTTGGACCGTATTGGGTGGGACGCGCTAATTCCCAGCATAGGCCGGGAAAAACTCATATTAATTGTTTCCTTCCCTACGTCAGGAGTTCCCTACGATACGTGCGGGAATGAAGAATTTTAAATAGTGGATCTCACTCCAATTGGTGGTTAGCGGCGGTGATGCAGTATGTTTCAAATTTAAAAAGATTCTTTGTACATTAGGGTTGTTGATTCACAAATAAATACAAGGTGTTAAAATAATTATGTTAAATTGGTACAATGTGATGTCATTTTATACCAAAAAGTCTACGTCGTGTCAAATTAGCTCTAGAATTTGATTTTTAAGCGTATCAATCACATTTAATATTCCGTCAGTTGACTTTAAGAATTAATGACCTCGCAAATTCATATCGTTCTATGAAAGAATAACTGTTTTGACCACTAATAAAAAGTACCTCAACTGACTTGACAGGCAATAACCCCTGGTCAGCGGCCGTGTGCGAGACGATTATCTACTCTCTATAATTTATATCATATTATCATAATAGTTTAATATTTCAACTTGAATATTTTTCTTGATTTCAAATTTACCTAATCATTAAACGAAGTTTATTTTAAATCTATATTGACATACTTGAATATCAACCTAACACAGTCGACCCAAAAACCATTTTGTATCGACCGCAGAAACAAACTAAACATTTACATACCAATAAAAACAAAACAGAACCTCATTAAAATTGAAAGAAGACCCAAGCCGGGGCTCCGTTAATAATTAATTAGTGCATCATCATTTCGTTATCCGACCCGTAACAAAACTCGAAGTATAAGTAATTAAACGGAGAAATAAAAAATTTACAAACTCTCAATTCTATTTTCCTTGTTTCAGGGAGTGATGAATAAACAACAGTGGGAGTTAAAATGTAATACCAGGGATTTCCTTGAGTGCCAGAGACGTTTTGTGCTGTGACCGGTATTAAGCGAAAGATGGAGTGCTCGTTGTCTTTGAGCCCGACACGAGTTCTGTCGATATGGACGTTGCTGCTAGGCACTTTTAACATAGCCGGTAAGTTTTTTCTTATGAAACATTTTAGATTCTATTTCTTTGACAAAAAGATATTATATCGACTGCGACCTGTCCCAATATAAACATGTCGACGACTTCAGGTATAATGAAAACCTTGGCTTTTAAAGGAGTTCAATAAGTGATTAAACTTTATCATAAGTCGAAGAAATATACTAAATTAACCCTTATTATCCAGTCGTCTGCCTCCTTTGATAAAATAATCAATTTGAAAACTTACGAAGGTTGTTGTAAACCCCAACCCAAGTACATAATGATTATTGTAGTATCGTATCGTGTCGTATTGTGCCTATTTGCATGGTATCGTATCGATTATATTATTATGCATACGTGTAACAGATCGTCACTTGTCAGATCCCCTAGGCGAGGTATACCTATGTAGCATAAGCCTGAGAACACGTGGAATGTCTCAAGTCCAGTTCGTGATTTGTTTCTTTATGTCGTGTTATTTCACTACTGAAAAATTGCAAAGCTCAATTTGAGTAACTATAAGCGAAACATAAAATGTTTTTAAAACACGATTTCGTAGCAAAGCCGGGTTTTTTTTTTACAATATCAAAACCCATTTTCACACTCAGTTCCCAAATCCCCATTCCGGCTTCCAATAGTTATTTATTTCGCATTTTTTGACGGCTGCAAATTGGGCCAAATAGATGGAATTAATTTTTCATAATAACGTAAATAAGTCCAATCGCGGATCTCCAACTAAAATAAATGCAAATAAATGTTGTGTTCTGTTCTGACAATATTTTAACAGATCTGATTTCTAAATAGAAAGTTCTGGAACGTTGAAAATTTTAATAAAAATATTTTAGTGTCTTTTTATAGAATACTTGCTGAAAACCAATTTTCTCTGTTTTTAATGTAACCTACTAATTATGTCATTAAATATTTTACAATTTCTTCAATTTCACTCAAAAACCTCAACAGTCTTACCACAGGCTTTACTATGGTGTAATACAACAAATAAATTTTTTTATATGGCAACAAAATTTAATAAGATGTTGTTGCTGGCCAGGCAGCCTTGATTATCCGTATATTCGAAAAATGTTTCAAAGTAAAACGCGAGTTGATAAATTACTTAGTTCTGTCATAATTATTGAAGTCCTCTAGAACATAATTTGCATTTTAGCTGTCCCCGAAATTCCTCCGCAAATTTACAGTATAAACCAGTTACCTACCTACTTATTTCACCAACTCGTTAGACTATTCTCGTAAGTAAAATATTTAGCTTAAGTCTTTGAATATCAAGCAGTAAAACCAGGGCAAAGTAAAGGTTTATATTATTAATCTCCATTTAGATTGCCTAGCAATTAGTTACGAGGGATTTTCACGAATAATGTTTGTTGTAAGTTTTCATTACGTTCTATTTTCCCTTATCATAATAAAATTCGCACTCTACATCGCCGAAATGAAACATGAACTCTCTTAAAGTTAAGAAAGAATTCTATTTGCTAGTACCTACGTAAATTACAGGGTAAGATTACAGTTGTTAAAATAATTTTCATACAACGGAAAGAGATGGCATGATATCTCACGGGACGCTCGGTAGCTTCGGCATTGTAATGTCAAACAAGATATTACTAACATCAAAATAAGCATAAAATATTTGACTGAAATACACCAAATATTCCAGACTTTTTTTGTAAAAGGAACCATTATTAAATAAAAACAAAGATGAAGATCGATAGGATCTTGTTAGGAAAAAAAGTCTGGAATATTTGGTGTATTTCAGTCAAATATTTTATGCTTATTTTTCATAATATAACAAGATGATAACAAACAAAAACGATGTATTATTTTTTTTTGCTTAGTGGTAAAAATGTAGCTTAGTATGTATATTGTCGCTTTTTCGCTGTGACTTAGACCATATCTCCTATGTTCCATAAAGCAAAAATCATGCTTTGTAAGGTGGTTAATCCGGTAGTAAGCAAGGTGTCGGAATCCTACAAATCGCCACTTTAGGCCTCTGACGATATTTAAGACAGTTGGAGTTTCTCCAGAGTTCTTATTGTAATATTGACACATATTGAGAGACTCCATTTTAAGTTTAGCTACCGTATAATTTTATTATTAATTTAGATACATTTTCACTTGACATTTTTTATATAACGAGAAGGCAATCAAGCTTGCGGCCCACCTGGTATTAAGTGGTTACCGTCACGTAAAGACACTTGCAAAATTAATGGCTAATTACACAGCAAGTGCGTTGCCATCCTGAGAACTAAGATGATATGCCTTTTTTGTCGGGGACGTCAAATGCATTTACGTATAGACCCTGCGGGGTGGTGCCAACCGTAGGGGATATGTGGGACTCGAGGTAAAGGCGTTCCCTCAATACCCACTAAACATCCTCCCCGGCCTGACCTCCAGTGCGCTATTGCGGGACGGCTCGGGATCTGCGCACGTGAGCGCAGCTACACCGAGACCAAGATGATATGCCTTCTATATCCAGTAATTACACTGGCTACCTTCCCCTTCAAACACAGCGAACTGTTTCACGGCAGAAATAAGAAAGGCGGTGTCACATACCCAGATGACTCTACGTGGGTCTACCGCCTTTAGTAATTTGGCTTAGCAGGGCCTAATGCTGAAGGAACGGAGAATGAATTTTAACATAATTTGCATAGCAGGCTAGTCATTCGAATTTGGAACGCCCGAAGTGGGGTACAATGCCTCCACCTCCCAGAAGACCACAGTCAAATAACACTACAATTTTTGGGTGTTGTGTTTCTGTTGGTGAGTAAGGTTTCCAGAGTTCCATGAGGTAGGGAAAGGGACTAGGATTGGCATAGAGCGAGTGTGACGTCAGTGTTGCAAGCGTCTATAGGCTAAGGTGACTGCTTATCTACCACCAGACAGGCCATACCAAGTAATTTAAAAAAACGTTCAAAGTACCAAACGCAAAATTAATTAAACAATCATCTGTTGTGAGTCTTATCGACGAAAATACAACGACTTCTTAACATAGTAGATAAGGCTTGATCAACGCGAAAGTTCGTAATATTTCATACAACTAATGTTCTGCCTCTTTGATGGTATAAGAGTGTGTCATTTTAAGTACCTACTATATTCATTTGACTTCCGCGATAGCTTCCATTTTCACTATCAGCGATACAGAAAATTGGTAAAGTTACATCCATTCTTATTTAAATTTATTTCTTCATATAATTTTGTTAATTATTGGTCTATTTGTAAGTTGGTTACAAAATGAAATAGATGAATCAATAACATCTCAACTACATCAACAATATTCTCTATTATTCCAAATATAATACTTATATAGCCGTGTGATGCAGGCAGAGTAGAATAGCATCACCCCATATCCTCCAATGGGTGTCGTAGAAGGAGACTAATGGATCAGCAAAGAGGTATTGATCACCTTATACTCCGTCCACCAATCCGAATTGGGCAAGCGTGGTGGACTACTGCCTAAACCTCCTTCGATGTCAAGGAGAGGCCTTGTGTCCCAGCAGTGGGTCGAATTATAAAGGCTGCTATGATGAATACTCATTTGTCATTGGGCTTAGATTTAAGGGTGGTGGTATATTTGTTCATATATTTTTTATCATTTTTGTCAATTTTTCATCATGCCAAACAATTTTCGAGTGGTGTGTCTAATATTTTTGTACTCGGTGTGGCTGTTGATACTTACAGTCACTCTTTTCTCTCACAGGGATCCAGGATTAACTTTTTCCACTTGCTACAATCCTTACGTATTTCTATCGCTTTATGTACACTACTACACTAATTACTTTCCTCATACATGCTCAGCGATTAGGAGTACCCTTTTTCAAAACTTTTCCATTTGATCGATCAATGTTCGCCTAGGTCCTCCCAGTCACGCATCTCCTCACTTCACTTCACTTCCGATTCATATATCCGTTTCGTCAATCTAATTTCAGACATCTTTGGCTTTGTTGTATCTCGCTTGATATGTATAAAATTTACGGTAACATGTATATAGTACAAATAGCTACAATCCCAAAGCAGCTTTGATATAATTGGGAGGTTTTCATTAAAAGATACATAAATTAGACATTTAACGTAGAAAACGAGGCACTTTGAAATCCACCAATTAGGGACATGGCTTCGAGCTGCCTGTCCAGACTTAATTACATGATAACATTGCTTACGCATCGCATTTGGGAAAGATACGCGTTCTCGATATGAATAACAATATGAAAATTAATTACAGGGGTGGTTTAGAGAGCTTCAATTGTTCCAATTCGTAATATTTTCTATGAACGACTGTATTTGTTCGTATTATTTTTAAAGAATAAAATTAATGTGCTGCTAATTAATTCTGTTAACCCATCTAACTAAGCCAATGCACTTGTGCTAGGAGTTAGTTCACGTAGGTAGTTTAACGGCGGCCGGGGATCAATCTCCGTTTACACAAAAACCGCTTCAAGAACATCCTAAAAGCCTAATGATACCTTTACTTATATGACCTAAGAATGATACACCATATACATACAGAATAGGGCTGTTGTATGGCATTACGAATTTCAGCATCATCAACATCATTTCAGTGAGACGCCCACTGTTGGACATAGGCCTTCCCCAAGGATCTCCAAACTAGACAATCCTGCACTGCCCGCATCCAGCGGCTTCCCGCGACCTTTACCAGATCAGTCCGCCTTAAGGTGGGCCTTCGATAGCTACGTTATCCGGCACACATGGTCGCGAATAACGAAATTCAAATTAAGAATTTGTGACGTCATACATTCTAACATTCAAGAAATGAAATTCTAGATTCTAGAGATTATGTGAACGATGCAGATTATCGGACATAACATGCCATCATCTTTAACGAATATAACGCCTTGTAATTATTTGTGAATGGTGGATAATCACGCTTATAATTCCAATAGTGGTTGAACAGAGCCTTAGGTACCATTTGATTATACATAAAGCCACGTCTGGCTATCTAACGGTGGCTTCGGAACGCCTACCGAATGCCCCGCACATTCCCTTTGCGAGATAAACCCTAAAAGTGCTCAACCTTAAATCGGCTCGTACTCGTAGTACTAGTACTACTAGTATTTTAAAAAAATCTCATTATCGCACGAAAATTCAAGCTTATTTCATAGGCAAAGTTTCCAAGCAAGGTCCCAAGTTAGTTCCTTCCATTTTGTTTTTATTGAAACTGACAGATTCAGTAGCGAAATATCGTGGAGGTTTCGAACGTAATAGAATATTCAGAAAACTACACATACCACGAAAATGGGCTACTAAAGTATGTTAAAAATTAAAAGGATATGGTAGGTAATGGAAGAAAACAGTATACAATATGTTGTACATACAAATTCTGTTGTACATTCAAACTCAGAATATTCAAGGGGTTGATCAGAGCTCTAGACAACATTATGGTATACAAAACGACGTCTAGTAGTTGAAATGCCAGCCTACATGAAAACCATGAAACCAGAAGAGACTAATCATCAGTAAAACCAACAATCAAAAAGCTACAATTAGAAAAACTGTTAAACTTAGCTTCTCAACGTGTCCGCGAGTTAAATAAAACGGCAGTTTAAAAAAACAACTTTTATTGAAAAGTTATTACAAAATAGGGCTTGGAAAAGAGGGAAGAACAACAATCTTGCTACAGGAAAAATATACAAAATATACCAGTTAAGCTGGCTTCCCACGATGCGTGATTCTGCGGATCTACAGGCGCAGCCGACGACTACGGACAGCCACGCACCGCGCACCAAAGCTTTCCCAACGGTGCGTGATTCTGCGGACGTGCCGACTCGCGGCGGGTACGCACACCGCACTGTTTCGGACATGCCTACGCTTTCATATCGCACATTTAAAGTTACCGCCTCGCGACGAATACCGGCGCATCGCCACAGACGTCCCGTGCTACCACGAACCAGACCCTTCCCACGATGTGTCGTGCGAGCTGGTCGGCGTCCGTCCAAGATAGCACGGACCGTGGGAAGCTAGCTTTATAAATATTCATTGAATATAAAATCGTATCAAATTAATATTTCATTACAATAATAAATGATTATTAAATTTATTATAATCAATTTAATTAAAATAAATGTTTTGTTCTGTATTGAATACCGGGAAATAAATAGTGTTAGCTACAACAAGTTCTGTCTCTAGAAAGACAAACTTATGCATTTTTCTAGTATTAAATATTAATACTAGAAAAATGCAATGAAAAAAATCGACTTTCCGAAAAATCCTCCCGGATTGTGGAAGATGCGGGTTCGAGTCCTACCTGAGGCAAGTCGATTTTATTCAGTGCATTTTTCTAGAATATTACTTTATTGTACATCAACCAGTTGTAAAAATACAGAAGATAACACAGAAAACGCAATAGATCTCAGAAATTGAACAAAGTAGGATTTTTTCCTTCGTTATCTATTTTTAATTTGGTACATTTTTTAAATGTTTAACAGCATGCCCAATAAATTATAAACATATTAAATGCATTCAAATATAAGTTCAATAAATAAATTTTATTTATCTCCGACGTTTGTCCCTAACATCGCGAAGTGTCTCTGATACTGGAGCAAAGTGTAATAAAAGTTGCAAATTTCGATGTTATTTGAATATTAGCACTTTATTTTTAGGCAAGCCGTTTCAAGTGCGTCAACTTCGCCAATTAATATCATGTTACCTTGCGATAAAACTTAGTTTTCACTGTCGCGTTACGCTTGATGTGGCCGATTAGGTATTCATTAAAAAGCCCAGATACAAACTTTGTCAAATGCCGAATCTTCATCATTATAAGTTCGAAAAGTCCCTTAGTGAGATAATAATCCGTAAATAGGTATTTCCAATAAATATAGAATTTTTGGAACTGACTTGTTTTTATGATTGAAATTGATACCAAATTAAATAGAAAACGAAAAACATGGAAATAATTCCTGTCATGGATAAGTGCTGAAACGGGACTTGAACCCGCGACCTTTTGCTATCCGGGCGACTGCTCTTCCAACTGAGCTACACAGGACTCTTTGACGACGATGAATTTAGCCATGTCTTTGGTGTTTTTTGATTACGTCATCAAGCTGACGTATGCCTAACAACTCTCTTTGACCACAACGAATTGGCTAAATTTTTTCCATGTTTTTCGTTTTCTATTTAATTTGGTATCAATTACAATCATAACTAAACTTGCCAAACAAAAAATAAAAACAATATGACTTGTTTTTATTGGTAACTGTGATAACATTAATCGATAATAATTTGATAACGATCCCAACGAAAATACAGTAAGTTCAACCAAAAACCTGTATTATTCTACATTGTTCCGTGTAAATAATCTTGGACACCCAAATTGTTGTTCGCGTTATTATACAATTTTAATTCTCATTATTACATAGCTTAAAGTTAGTTTTACGCTGCTATACTGTTTAAAATTACAGAGTATCAAAAGGCAGTTGGAATACAATGTCAACGTGACCATTAGTTGCAAAGAACTGTGTGGATGTATAATCATTTGTCGATTAATCCATTTTACCCTTTGATCAGAGCTTAACGACCTTGAATTCTGTTCACAAATTAAAGGGCAACCTTCGAGGCGAAAAACATTGTTACGTTTTACTGAATACTTCACAAACGACGTTAGTTCAATTTGAATATTATATCTCGTAATGGCACCATTTTCTTCGTGAATTTAAAATAAAATAGCCTTTTTTAAATTATTTTTTTTAACTATATTTATTTTTAGTACAATATAGTTTGCGTATTTTCAACCGACTTCAAAAAAGAGGAGGTTATCAATTCGATTGTATGTTTTTTATGTTTGTTACCTCATAACTCTCCTGGGTGTACCGATTTTAAAGATTATTTCGTGCTTGTCATTTGGTCCCATTTAAATTTTATCGACATCTGACGGGTAGTTTTTGAAATGCCTATTTAGTTGACATCAATGGTATCGTAATGTTATCACTTGTGTGTCTAAACGATCTCGAGATAGTTTCCTGAAAATTTATATACTTAATAAACCACTAAAACGAAAAAAAGAAATAATTTTTAAATAAAAAAACCGCCATCAAAACTAAAAACGGAGAAATAAACCTTCTGTTTATAAAAATCTAAAGGCTTTTTATCTAAAAATATTTTTAGTTTGTGCAATCAATGCAGTTACGACCATGCTATACAATGATCAATGCTCAAATTGACACAATACTATCTCTATTAATATTGTTTCTTCTCTCTTCCCCTCCTTTACCTATCCACATTCATGTTCATCACTTTCTTTCATGTCCTGTCATAATTTCTTACCATGTACCTACCATGATAGTCTGTAACCTCTTAATATTTAAGTCACTAATGGCTCAATGTTTCATATTTCCCTGTTGAATACCGCTAGGACAAACGTCTGAGACGTCACTCTGAAACGGCATTTTTTTAAAATTATTATTTCTGCCTCCTCGAATATGTTTTTGGAGCTTTTTTTTAACTTTGTATTGGACTTCCTTAAATCTGTATTTCTAGGCTAGAAATATTAATATTACAGAGCGTTGTTATTTTTCTACATTTATGTGTACAATTTTATCCTATGTATTTAATTATGTTTCTTAATTATTTTAAGCGACCTTGTTTCACATATTTATTGCAGTTTCAAGACCTCTATGGCTTTATGTGTGGTTTATTTCTTTTCACTATATAATGTGTATGTCATTTTCACATCCTATTGTGCAATCTATCGTTTCCCTTCCTTATATAACATCATATAATGGCATTGCTTTACAACACATCTCTTTCGCACATTCATTCGACTCGAACGATTCGAAAGCTCTGAGACTCTTATCGGTAGGGAGACTGTGGGAGATGCTCGCCGACAAAAAAAAACTATGGTATAGGCAGTAGGACTATTACAGGACCCACCAAGCTGCTCGCTTTCAAGGAAAATAAGTAGTAAATTGCAGTTTTTACCTGTTTTAGAACGATCAACACGCGTTTACTATTAGAGCGTAATTTTGGAAAAATATACACGTCAATACTGGCAGTTTCCAAATAGATATGAAGCAGGGTAAGAAGAAGAAACTAGATTACATAAAAAATCAGCCTGAAAACATTTGAAACTTTGTAAATTGAAAACTATTGATTTTTCTTAACAAGATGCTACATTTTCTCATATGAATAATTTTTAATAATGACATCATCTACAACAAATTAGTATTAAAAATCTTTAAAAACATTGTCATTAAAAAATACAAATAGTTCTGAAATTACCGGGGCTATTTTCATAAAATAAATTTTCACCTTTTAGATAATTCAATTATTTAAATAATCGTATAAGAAAAAAAGTATCTTCTTAAAAAAAAAATGTTTTTCTCGTTTTCTGTGTTTTCTGATTGTGCAATACAAGAGCGGGATACTCGCTTACTTTAAGCAAGGTGTTATAGTAACTGACGTAATTAGGGTATCCTAGTAAAAAAAATTTTGCTCCTAAATATTAATAATCATTCTACTCTTTAAGGATTAATGTAACAATATAATTTTGCTGACCGGTTTCTTATTTTAATTACTAAGCACAAGCCAATGTAACATTAATAACTTAATAATAATCTTAATTAATCCAACACTCGAAATGGATTTGGTAGTCAAGAACGGTTCCAATATTGTAGGCGTAATGCCTCCGGCTTTATACTTTGGATTTTGGGGTGGTACCTAACTTCGTAAGGAGTACACAATCGGCAGTGGGTGTTTTGTGGCTAGTGATGCTTATAACTGGGCTGTCTTAGACGATTGTTGGTTTGTCACGTTGGAAACTAAACTATGTTTTAATAATACAATAATAAATTAATCAAATTTACTTTGTTGCCTTATTGCGGTCGTGTGACGAGCGGATATGTCATATAAATACAGTGCATGACCCAAAATAATCGTTCATTTGAACCTTAGACCATTTAACACGGGACGTGGCAAGCGAATGCATTCCCCTCTGCCAAAGTACATGAACAAATGTTCATGTCAGTTTATAAAAACTAGTTCGCCGCGACGACCGACCGCCATTTTGAATTCGTATCTGTCGCCAAGCGGACCTCGTAAAAATTATTGGCTGCGGAGTGTTTTCTTGTAAAACACGATCAGAAAGATTAAAGTTATTCTAAAACAGAGTTGCATAACACTCGGAAGTAATTTTCTATTCAAATAAACTACGGTTTCACATAACAATACAATTTTTTATGTTATTAGATAGTCATATCTGCACATGGTTTGATAGCTATGAGCGATAAACACCTTAAGAGGCTCGCGTTAGGTGGTTAGATCAAGAGCAGTACTTCTAGACACGGCCCGTATAGTGAGAAGGTTCCTATCTCTGGATCCTTAACTAACGGTAGCCGGGACCCTGATCTTGCTGCCGATGGGGAACTGCAGTTTTGTATTTTTAAATATTATATCTTTTAATGTTATACATTGTAAATATTTCATATTTAGAAATATAATTTTGTATGTATTTTAAATGAAATAAAGGAGAATAAGTAATAATAATAATATGTTTCCATGCTCACGCCAATTATCTAGCCCTAAAAAAGTATTATTAAGATCTTGTGTTATGGATACTAGATAACGAACAATTTTTTATAACATACATAATAGTTTTAGATAATTATCTTAATATATAAACTTAAATAAATATATAATATTCGTGTTCGTCGCACAAATACATTTTGGAGTGTTTTTGAAGCCTGTTCATTCTCAGAAGGTAGAAAATATAAGCTTATAGAGATACCGACCTTAGAGATAGCGCTTACTCCGTCCGACAAACGGATTGTAAGATAAGACATCAAAGTAAAGTGGAAATTGGTTAATTTACCAGCTTTACGACAAACCAACTAGAGTTTGACTTAAAATTGCTCAAGAATTTGCTTTTGCGACGTTGAAAGATACGGATAACAATGGCGGGAAGTTTCAGGAAATCTATCAAATGACAGAAATTTAAAGCGAATTTTAATTTATAATAACAAAAATTATTATTTTTATTCATAACTAGCTTTTTCGTCGGCGTAGAATAGTTACTTCGGGCAGCATTTAAATTTTCTTATTATTCCTTCTAACCCAAGCTCCACATATCGATTTTCATGGATTTTACTTTAAAAAATGACGGATTTCCATACAAACTTCCATCCCTTATTTTACCCCCTTAGGGATATTTCAAAAAGCATGAAATACGTCATTCTTAATTTCAAACTAAGTAGCTAAATACCAATTTTTATCGATTTAGATTCAAAACTGACGGATTGCCCTACTAACTTTTCACCACCTTAGAGGGTAAATTTCCAAAAATGCTTACTTAGTGCACCCCTAGACCTCACAAGGAACCTACGTGCCAGATTTGGAATCTCCAGACCCAGCGGTTTGGGCTGTGCGTTGATATGTCAGTCAGTCATTCAGTCAGTATGCATTTTTATACTATAGATAGATTGTGGGTAAGACATAGCTTTTTGTTTATATATTACACATATATATTGTCTGTGTGTTAGTTAGTGACGTTTTGCCGTGTGGAACATTTACTGGTATATATAAGAGAATATCCTTTCTATCTATTTGTATATTAATATTGTCTGGTTAATCTGGTTAATTAATATTGGTTTTTGGGCAATTTTCTGCTGCGAACTACGATACTTCGTAACCAACTGTCGCCAAGGGTATTGACGAAACGATACGAGCTCCAAATTTAAAAAAAAAACCGGCCTAGTGCGAGTCGTACCTGAAGGGTTCCGTTCTGTACCATTATGTAAAAAATAACTCAATATTCTTGGAATATTTCAGCGTCTACCTGCTGCCGTTATCAATATCTAGCAGAAAGGAGCAAAAAAATCACGTTTCTTATATGAGTGCTCCCCTTAAAAGTTTGTTTTATTTTAATTTAATTATTTATTTTTAAAGTGAATTTATAACTGAATATTCTGTGAATATTTTAAGTGTCTAGCTGTAGGCGTTATTAATATCGAACAAAAACAATAAAAATATCACGTTTGTTGTATGGGAGCCCCTTTCAATATATATTTTATTCATTTTATATATCAAACAACTTTTACGGATTTAACTCGCGTGTAATTAGATTTTACATGATGTTATTATTGCCCGACGTTTCGTAACACTTTTCAGCGTTCGTGGTCACGGGATGACTAAAGATGTAGGTTGTCATATTTTATGAAATAGTTAAATTTATTCAGTTTATTTGTATTCGTTGTGATAGTACCAACAGAAATACATCATCTGTAAAAGTTTCAACTGTCTAACTATCACAGTTAATGAGATACAGCCTGGTCACAGACGGACAGACAGCAGTCTTGGTAATAGAGTCCCGTACGGAATTTTGGGAACGGAACCCTAAAAAGGGCGTATTGCTTACTTAAATTCCGGCAAAGAAATTGGGATTCCTCTAGTGCAGCAGAAGTCTATGGGGGACGGTGATCATTTACCATTAGGTGAATTGTCTACTCGTTAGTCCCATTTTCCATAAAAAACGTTAACAAAATACGTTCCCCTACATATAAATCGACCACAACGTAACCAAGTTGAGTTCTGAATCACCTTTTTTATAATACCAATATTTCATTAAATAGAAACCAACCAGAATGGCATTCATAAACCGTTGTAAAATAAAACTCGTGTCTGTTCGACGTGACATCGGAAAAACGGCTATCTGTGGCGTGTTTTCCCGCCATATTTCAAGCGACATTGTCCAATATGTTATGATGTGTCGCCGTCGGAATATTTCGCAGAAATACTCGACACGTCACGGTATAACATTTGTTAAAAAGATAAAAAGAAACCTATACGGCTATCAAAGGCTATTATAATTGGACACGCGTATTCTGTTGTAATAGAAGACCATTTTAAGCTAGCAGGCGTAAAGGAATCCTAGTGTAAATCCTAGTGCACGGTTAAGTACTATATGTTTATTGTTTGATCTTTCAATAATCTAGACTAATATTATAAAGATGAAAGATTTGTACGTTTGTCACGAATAAACTCAAAAATTACTAGACCAATTTAGATTAAATTTGGTACAAATATAGATTAGATGCTCGGAATCGATAAAGCTTACTTTCATCCCCTAAAAGAAAGATTTGTACATACAAATCTTAAAACAAAAACGAATAAAATCAATAACTAGATGAAATTTGGTGCAAGTTTAGATTACATGTTAGAAAACCACATAGACTACCTTTCATTCCTCTAGTGTATGAAATGTTTGTAACGAATAGAGTCAAAAACTACTCGACCGATTTTTATGAAATTTGGTACAAATATAGATTAGATGTTAGGAAATACAATCATTGAGTTGTATACTGTTATGTTAGCATGGTCGACTGATGTCAGTGCACCAATGTAGAGTTGCTGGCGCCATCTCCCGCGATGTCTGTAACTTTATTTTTGAAACCTAATAAACTTTATTATTACCACATTACAAGCACACTTGCAATAACGGGAATATCACACGCGCGTTGCTGACCTCGCGTGAAGGTTTTACGTCTTTCTTGAATAAACCCATATGTCAGCACCAGCAGTCAAGGGAATATTTTCATTTCCAGAGTTCATTACACGACCCCTAAGCGTATGTAGAAGATTTCTTCTGAGCTTTGTCAATTTAGTAACTAAATAAGTTATGAAATATCTACGACTTTCTGGTAGACTCATATGTAGGGTCGTCTGGGTAGGTATCACCGCTTTTCCTATTCTGCCGTGAAACAGTTCGCTGTGTTTCGGATTGAAGGGAAAGGTAGCCAGTGTAATTACTGGGCATGGAAAGCATATCGTCTTAGTCCCCAGGGTGGCAACGCACTTGCAGTGATTACACTTCTGAAGCTAACTGTACGTATTGGTCTTTCAAGATATAATAAAATAATATAATATAAGTAATATAATGCAAAGATGATAAGATACAAATTCAAAAATCATGGTCACGTATACACCTAACAAATTCATTAATAGGGGCGTAGAAATAAGAATTCTTTTTTAAATTACTTTATATTACTGTAATCGTTGCATTCTATTCTCTGAACCTGTTGTTAATTTAACGTTTTAGTCCAAAGTGAACTTGGGATACTAAATAAACCATTTAGATAAAAAACAACATTGAACGATGTTGTGAATAACACATTATAATATTTTATTCTTGTATTGAAATCGTCTCAGTAATTATAGCTATTATCGTTGCGTGCTTCATTTTATATTTATAGCACGCCATATCAATTATGGCAATCTATTATTTTACTGTTTAACTATTAAAATGAAATCCTACAATTGAAGGTGAAATATGTGGTTGACAAGGATTTAACTTAACAGTATCGCAATATAACTATTCAAGGTTTTCCTATTTATTCTTAATTAATGGCACGGCCACACAAGATTTTGTCATTGTCAAGTGAAAACATGTCTAAGGTAACAAAAATTTAGGTTAGATTAAGGTAAAAATGGATTCTCTCAACACGTGATACTTTCTCGTGTATACGTTCTATAGAGGAAGTCTTGTAATCATCAAAAAATTCGACGCTCACTTAGTCCAAAAATACCGTTTTTGGAATTATGTCTCTGTGTGTGTGTGTGTGTCTGTGCGTTAGCACGATAACTCGAGTATGTTTCAACTTCATCATCAACAGCTCATATAATGTCCCCACCGAGGGGCTCGAGCCTACCCCACATTAGGGGCGATTAGGCCTTAGTCAACCACGCTGGCTAAGTGCCCGTTGGTCGACTTCACGATGTTTTCCTTCACCGTAAAGGCATCGATTAAAATTTGAAAACACATTGGTACGTGGTGGGGATCGAACCAGTTTCTCCTGGGTAGGAGACGACGCTCTTACGTACTACGACACCGACGCTTCATGCCTCAACTTATTGCAACCAAATTTAACATGCATGTATGACATCAAAATATAAGGCTTGTATCAAATTTTGAGTCGTTTCCGGTATACAAGAAAGTCAAGGGGCTGAAATTGCGAATTTGAGATTACTTTGTACTTTAACATATCTCGTGCCAAAACCACAGATTAATAATAGGAAATAATAAAACGAGCAATTAAAAACTCCGGAATGAGCGACTAAAATACTAAACGGGTGACTGATCGGCGGTTAATCACTAATTAAGGATTTTTCGCCACTCATTCTGGATTTAGATAGGTTTAGGTTAGTTTAATCTGCGGACCAGTTAAATACGAACCATTATTTATTACTGACTTTTATAGATTGGCAACGAATCGACTAGGGCAAGACCAAAAACGAAATGCCCCAATGTGCGAGTAATACGCATGTGTGTGTGAGAAATTGTAATGCACTAGAGTTTTCTCCCGAGTGTTGAGAGACTCTATTTTTTATTCAATCTACCGTACAATTGTCTGTTACTTTAAGTACATTTTTACTTTCTCGTATACGTAGTACAGAGGAAGTCATTTAATCGTCAAAAAATTAGACCTCGAGATTTTGACGGATTTACACGTTTTGGATCTTTTGGAATTATGTCTGTGTGTGTGTCTGTGCGTTAGCACGATAGCTCGAGTATGCTTGAACTTATTATAACTAAATTTAACATGCATATATGACATCAAAAGATAAGGTTTCTATCAACTTTTGAGTCCATTCCGGTATACAAAAAAGTCAAGGGGAGACCACTCGCGATTTTTTTTACTTTACATTGGTGAAATGCGAAACCTCTTATGTGTCGCGATCGCCATTAACTTAAAAGAAGACGAAGTAATACACTATGCACAGCCCGACAGCTGCTGTGCGTTAAGTTCAAATACACTGATGCTGGGGCCGCACTTGCGCCTATCGTCCCGAAGTAATGCGTGGCGATACTTCGTACGATACACGCAAGTGTGGCCCTAGCAAAAGTTATCGCGATAAAGCATGTGGCATTTTATTATTGCACGAACTATCGTGCAATAATCCAAGATGGCCGAAATCATTTCCAGATGTTTAACTCGCGTAGTAGGTATCCTCTTTTTCGTTTAACTATGGACGATCACTTTCTTTACTTCTTCATGTGATTCGCTATTCGCTTCGCTTCGCTATTTTTGAAAATTTCAATTTATAATTTAATTCTAATTTAATTTAGAATCCTATAAAGCTTGTTTTTCAATTTCGATACAATATATTCGTATACTGCATCGAATATATTCGTGAAATTAACGATCAATTTAAGTCACTGCACTATCACTAAAGAAAAAAAAGATTAAGAATGTAACTGTTTTTATGAAGATTCTGAAGATTAGAAAATTACATATAGCTTTAAATATTATGCGAGAAAAAATAGTTTTTATTTTTATTATGACATTTATTTATTTGGCTAAAATATGATTTTATTTGTATTACTGAAAAATGCAATATTATATTTTTATTATGTGCTTGCGTCTGTTTTGATTGCGTCCCAATTACATTCTACTGACGTATCTATCTGTCAAAACGGGCCTATTATATTGCGCGGACTAATAATGGAAAACAACCTTCGAAATGAACAACGCATGTGTGACCACGCAGCGCGATAGGTTAACGCGCTAAAACCCTGACGTACCGCCTCGCGGCCGATAACGCACAAGCAACCCGAATATTCGCGACGATAGCCGATAACGGCCGGTCACATCTGCGCGTATCGTGTCCTAGCACGAAGATTCGTGACGATAGGCGCAAGTGCGGCCCCAGCATGAGAGGATAACCTAGGCCGGCAGCATGTACGTGAAACGGTCTCGTCTATCTATCTCGCTGTAATGTACGCGTTAGTATTCTCTTTCTCATTCATATTGCCGATCTACAGTTTCCTATATCTATGCCTAAAACTGACGCCAATACTGACAGACGTCAAAAATAAAATGACAATAGTGACAGTAGTCACACTGACATAATTAAGCAGAGTGCCAAGGTGCCAAGATAAATTGAACAGTCTTTTGTAACTTGTAACTGCACAACTCCTGCATTACTATTTGAGCAGAGTTATTAACATTCGGAAACACCAAACCTTATCTTCCGAACTTAGACATTGGCTAAATCAAAGTGGAAGCCACAGATTTAATAATAGGGGTTAAAGTATGAAATTGCCGTTTTTTCCTAATTATTCATTAGTGTATAATTCCTTTAATACAATAGCTATGTCCATTATTCTTTTTTTATTTTAAATTTCATTACAAGGACTTATATTTATGTATAAAATTTTAATCTTATTTTTATTTTTTTCACTAGAAATACATCTTCAAAAACAGCACGTCCTGAGAGGTGTCCTTCTCCGTTATAAAAATATGAATATTTTTTACAGGTATCAATTCTCAATTTTTTTCTCTTCTTTTAAGACGCGCGCAATGAATAGTGTATATTACGGCATGCTCAACTAGAACCATGTTATGTAGTACGGCCGCTGATCGCGACACTCGGTCTTCCTATGAACTCGGCGATTCGACTGATCTCCTTAGATTGATATATCTGTGGTGGACGCTACAAATTGTTTCTGCAAATAACAACGACAATTCTAACATTAGATACGACTGCCATGGTGTTTTCAGTAATACGTCGGTTTCATACACTGTATTCTATTCGCAAAGCGTTAGATGGAATACATTGGCTGCTTGTCTAGACACACGAGACGCCCACTGTTGGACATAGGCCTTCCCCAAGGATCTTCAACCATATCCGTCAAAATAACGAACTCGTAATGTTCTACTCTGCTATTCACGGTAGCACGCTATTTCACAATAAAACACAGCTGTGGAATAATTTACAAAATTAAAGTACTTGTTAATATTTCGCTTCAGGTGTTATATGAACGAGTCTAAATCATTCACCTTTCAAACCGTTATTTAAACGAAAGGATCATAGCAACGTCTTAATTAAGCTGATACAGCGCAAAACAAAGAATCATGCTCGCGGTTCAAATTTAGCTTCTATTACAAGAGGGTAAGGTTAAGTTTTGAAAGTTACGAATTCACGATTTTGGCCATAGTCCCTGCATAGATCCCGTTTCGTGTTTACGCGATAAGCGTTCTGAAGGATGATTTATTGGCCTTACACCCTATGGAGTTTAAATAGGGAATATTTGGAGAACTCGTATCTGCATCTTGGGAAATGTTTCTGGGGAATAACTGAGTGCGTACTTTTTTATGGTAAGTTATGTATCATAAGTTACCACGTAGCATACACCCTTATGCAAAAACAATATTTCTATAACTAAAAAACAATGCTATCCTTTTTGACCTCAGACCAATAAAAAAGTCAAGACGTAGATAACCGCGCTCAAATGTGAGTTAAGTAATATGAAGACGATTTTTTTTTGTTCACGGGGAGGTCAAATGCAATTACGCATCGTCCCTTCGGGGTGGTGCCAACCGCAGGGGATATGTGGGACTTGAGATAAAGGCATTCTCCCCATTCCCACTAAACATCATTCCCGGCCAGACCTCCAATGCGCTATTGCGGGACGGCTCGGGATCTGTGCACGTGAGCGCAACTACACCGAGACCGTCCCAACGCTGCCCGTCAAGGCACTCCTTGTGCACCAATTGGTGGACAGCCAACCCACAAGGGCTACCAACTAACGCCAGCCCCTGTGGGCCGCTAGCCGACGCTGGCCTCATAGGCCGCCTCCTCACCGACGACTGCTCAACCTGGAGTGTCCTCCTGACGAGGAAACCGGGAGCAGCCATCGGACCGCACCCGGTGGCTTCGGGCGCGATCGTGGCCCTGAAAAGGGCTGTCCGGAACTAGCCGTGGTGGGAAAACAAAAACAACTCGACGATGGCATATGTGACTTCGAATGCCAAGGGAACACACTTGACATCAAAAGCCACACACCCGCCGAGAAGTTTCCCCACCACGTTACCAGAGTCCACCACGAGGAGGTTTCCGGACATGGACCCCACCCGGCAAGTACGGTCCTGCGTGGAATATTGCTCGCACCTGTGCGATGGCTCCGCCAAGTACTTACTTACTTTTGGATAGAATGCAGTGTTGCGTGACCCGCATCATCGGTGACGAAGGGGTGACTAAACATCTTGAGTCTATCCAATCGCGTCGCGATGTTGCGTCATTGAGCGCGTTCTACCGTCTGTGCCACGGTGAGAGCTCTGAGGAGCTTTTTCCCTTAATCCCACCAACTCCCTACCTTATAAGGACTACGCGTGCTGGTCTACGTTGTCACCGACAATCTGTGGCTACTATTCCAACGCGAACTAAGAAGTTTCGCAACTCATTTCTTTGTCGCACAATCAGGAAATGGAATTCACTGCCAGCGCACGTTTTCCCTCCTTCCTACAATCCTGGGTCATTCAAAAGAGGCGTGAAGAAGCACCTTGCGAGGCGTGGGTGGCTAGCGTGGCGGTTTATCTCGCACTAGCTATCTTCGTATTTTGAGTCCACTTCTGCTTACCATCAGGTGGAAAGGAGTCATTTGCTTAGTCTTTTTAAAAAAAAAAAATACCACCCGTGCCGCTCTACAGCGTCCCAGAAGGAAACCTTTCTCTTAATTGATTAAGATTTTAATATTTTAGCTGGAGTCGTTTCTCATTTAAAATTTGACGTCAACTGGATGTAACGAATTTACCAGGATACATTATTAATATTGCCTGTCTTGAGGTTAATAAACCGACGCGCACTTTGGGGCGTCCCCGAGGTATGATAAATAAACCTTACCTTCGTTCTCGTTTAAATTTTAATAAATATTTAATTTTTATTGTTATCTTAATTTCATTTACATTTTCTAAAATTATGAAGATGTAATAAAATTATTGTGTTCTAAAATCAAAATAACAATACTTTTGCGGTATTTAGACCACACTAATTTTTACCTATTCCAAATAAAATTAGGACACAAGTACTAAAAAAAATTGTGTAGTCTAAATACGGCATAAATATTGTTATTATGATTATATTACATCTCGTATACCGGAAATGACTGAAAAGTTCATAGAAACCTTATATTTTGATGTAATACATGCATGTTAAATTTGGTTGCAATAAGTTAGAGCATACTCAAGTTATCGTGCTAACGCACAGACACACTCACACAGACATAATTCCAAAAACGGGTTTTTTGGACTGTAATTTTGTCAAAAGCTCGACGTCGAATTTTTTTACGATTACAAGACTTCCTCTTGTAATAATATTGTTTAATTTGAATTAGTAGTTCCATAGATTAGCTGGTTTCACCAAACAAACTCTTTTAACAACGTGCGATCCGTTTCATTGGCGATGTAGAGAGGTGACCAACATTCTTGAGCCTCTACAATTACGTCGCGATGTAGCGTCATTAATATCGTTCTAACACCATGGCGAATTTTCTGTGGAGATCTTTCTCCTAATCTTACTGTCTCCCTAGACCTCGCGTGCTGACAACGTTATCGACAATGTGACTATCATTCTGTGACCCGAAGAAAGTTATTTGGCAATTTGTCGCATTATAAAGAAAACTGCCGGCACTCGTGTCCCTCTGTCTTAAATTCCTGGGTTATTCAAAAGAGTCGTGAAAACGCAGCTTGCAGGTCAGTTTAATTAGTATAGATTTTAAGTAAAATTAAATACCCAGACTGTTGAGTAATTTAGAGTGACATCTTTCCTGATTGTTGTGGTTTATTTGTTGCCTCACAGAGAAGGCTTGGTTGCTTTTGGGTTTGCTGACCCTTTACTGCCAGATGTGTAAACAAATGTAACCAAAAGCTCCGTTTAACCGCTTTCGAGATATGAGCGTGATTATATTACACAAGCCATAAACGCAATTTCAACTTAAAGGCTCTTGATTTACGTCAAAACTGTAAAATTTTGTGAATTTCGAAACCGATGAAGCGATGTGAACAGACTTTGTTAAATAATTATATATTTTAAGAAGAGTAGTTTTTGATTCAAACTGCTATATAGATATATTTTTATTTACACTAATAGTTTTGTTAGGCGAAGAAATTCTTATGACACAGTTTTACGAAAATGCAGTTTGGAGCTATCTTTCATATGAAATACAAGAATTATAATAGCAAAAATACTTTTTGAAAATTGTTTTTCTAATAGAAAATGATATTATAACGTTGTTAAATGCACTGAGATATTTTTAATTATTTGAGAAATGTTCTAAACCCGAGCTCGCGGGCCTTTTTCGATCGTACACCATAAATCTTCCCAGCTTTTGGACCTATCGCTCTGCGAGCAATGTCTATGTGTGTATGGGGTCACATAGACATGTGTATCTAACAACAATACAGCGAAAAACATATTATTTGTACTTCTATGAATGCACGCTATTCAATCCATAAAACACACATAAAGCTACTAGAGTAGATTGACTATCACAAGTAAAAAATATACTGAGTCAAGTTAAGTGAGCTAGAAACGAAAAGTGTTTTGTAAAGTAGCACCATCAAACTTACTTGGGGTAATCAAAAAATTAGCATTTCACTCCTTCAACGTGAGCTTCACGAAAGTTTTCATTGAAACGCGAGAACTAAGATACACACTGTCGGATAATACTAAGTTTTATTTTTTTAACCTATTCCAAAAATATTTGGTGGGGTTTTCTTGTTACGGACTGTTGGAATAAAGGGTTTTTTGTCTATTCGGTTCGAATGCTCTAGTCTAGAGTCTGTAATTGAGGAAGAGACTCGTCCGCGGGAGATGCTTCATCATCATCATCAACAGCTCATATAATGTCCCCACCGAGGCGCTCGAGCCTTTCCCACATTAGGCGCAGTCAAAAACAGGTACACACCTTTAAAAATGGTAAGAAAATACGCAGAATCGAACGAAATATTAGATCTCAGTTAATTAAAGAAATTATGATTGATATTTTTTAATAATAAGTATATTAATCGACTCTTATACAGTTAAATTATCACTGACACGTGTATGCCTATCTACACAGACTTTTTACATGTGATAATCAATATTGTATTTTCATTGACATGTAAAAACTTGCTCTCCAGTGGTGAGACGTAAGATAGAGATCTCAGATGTTATAACTTTGACCGATTTGACTTATTCGTGCAAATAAATGATTTTATAATTTTATTTATTATCATGTAAGTATTTTAACCTTGTAATTTAATGGTTTAATAAAGAATATTCTATTATCACTATTATCAGCGTCTTGAAGTGGCAGTAGTGTTTTTGACAATTAAGAAGTACTAAGCAAAGTCCATTTTAATAAACATACTGGGTGTAACAGACATGAACAGTCAAACGAGAACCATGCATTCTATACATCAAAATAAGACATATTTAAAAAAATGATTTTTATTTTTTGGTGTTGCAAAAAATTGCAAATTGTACCGCGAAATGTAAAGGGCTCAACTCGCACGCAACTCGTAAAACCGTGATAATTTTGCCAGACGGTGGCCCCGTTCGTTAGTGTCCGTGCACATCGAGTGAGCTACATTGAACGCTAACGTTTTGAAGCCATTTTTGTTATGAAATACAAAAAAAATTATAATGTTTCTTTGAAAAATAATTAAGAAATAACGTATAGAATACGTTTTCAAAAAAAAATTAAAAAAAAATTATGACTTTGACCTTCAATAAAATCGTAACTATGAATTTCCCAGGTATAGTCTAAAGGAAAAAAAAATGTTATGATGGTGAGCAGAATACATGGTTCTCGTTTGACTGTTCATAGTCCGAGAGCTGGCACGAATTTTTGGGTAGGTATTTGAGGCAAGCTGAAAACTTGTCCTATACCTCTCCTATTATACCCCAACAGGGAACTGCAGACCTGGCTGGTGAGTAGCGGGGCTAAATTAACCCCTAAATTTTTAAAAATATTATTTTTTTATTTTGAAAAATATATTTGAGGCAATATGCAATTTTTATATGTTGTAGTTTAATGTATAAAGAATAAAAAAAAAGCCAGACGATTTGGCCGGGATTTTATAATTGCCAGACGCGTGCAAAAATATTTTGCAAAAAAATATAAAAAATATATTTGAGGCAACTTGAAATTTTAATAGGACATTATTTATAACTAAAAAATAAGATCCTCAAAAAGACAGGTCATTTCTGTGGGACTTTCTACCTTGCAGGTGATCCAACAAGTTATGTATAGGTACGAGTGCGTAGCGCTATAGACAAGCTGTAGAGTGAGAGAGAGAGTTTATCGGCAGCTGTCTGCGTTCTTGCTTGCCGCGTTATGGCTCTGGCGAGGTCACGTGACTTACAATAGCCACGAGGTTCCAATTCAAATTTTCGGAGTAAAAAATAAAAAAAAAATGTGAATTTCTACTAAAAACGGTTCATATAAAAATGATTGTGTTGATTTGTGCGTGTTAAATGGATATATTTATTTTGTTATATTTTTTTATCATATAAAATTTGTTATCTAGTCAATTTAAATATAAATCTAAATGTAATGGTTTTTTTAACAAATCATAAAAAACATTTTCTTTAGAAAATTAATTTTCCAAAAACTTTTGTTTCAATAATTTTTAATAGGATTCATATTTTCGCCACGATATCTAAAATTATTATTCTTATTATTCTTATTCTTAAATAAGGGGCTGAGGCCGTATCTCAGAGCACTTCTCGGGGCAGCCTGACGTCGTCAAGACGGCGTCAGGGAGGGATTCTCCAACGCTGGTGGCGCTGGTACCCTCCTGGGGTACTAACTCTTTAAGGTTCGCTTCCATATATTCTCCTTCTCTCACAATCTGGATGCTCTTTCCGGGGCTATTTGGTTCCCCGAGGCCATGTGCATCGACCTGGTGTGGTTATCCCGCCACGGTTCGGGGGGGAGAGATTGTGACGGATTTAGGATGGGTCTGGAGTGGATATTTGGATAAAGATCATGGGAAAGTGGGAAGGGTACCTCCTAATGCGTGGGTTTTCACAGTAAGAGGGGTCATTATTTGAAGTCGAGGTTGACCACACCTCCAGGATTGACGGGGGATCTAGGATTTGGAGGGAGGGTTGAGTTGTGGTTTTTCGGAACATAGGATTCAGGGGAAGGTTATCGCCCGCAGCTGTGGGAGTGCAGTTACAGACTCAGCCCAACACGCTTTGCTACTGAGGCTATAGGGACAGTTGGTATGTGCGATGCCTACAAGAGCCTTCAGCATTGCCCAGGGCGCACGACCCTCCGGTGTAGGAGGGTTCATTGACCATTGCTGGACAATGGCGTGGACGTGCGTGTTCGGACTTGGCAGTAGATGTTGCCGCTCACCATCGCACCCATGAGTACATACATCTACAACCCGCACCCCAAAAAAATACTTTTTTTGGGACAGTATTCAAATTTAAAATTTATACAGAAATTGAATATTTTTTTCATGTTGAAATTAATAATGGCTAACGTATTAAATAAAAAAAGTAACGATTTCAAAAATACAAAATCACAAAGTCAGATTTATTGAGATATAATAATTATACAACTGCAGAATTATGAGTACAAAAATATAAATTTAATTCATCCCACGTCACAAATAAATTATGATAACCGTCTGTAAGGTTAGGAATCACTGGCAAAACCACGTTGTTATATTTTAATCCATGATGTTTACGGATTTCTAATATTTCATGACTTTTTTTAAGAGTTTTCTCTACAAACGCAATCACTTTATCATCACTTTTTTTGCAAATGACACAAACTAATTTTTTACCAGACATTTTAAAATTATTTACCTTATAAAACGTGAAACACCAATATTAAAATTCTACGACTGAGAATAACGACTCCGAAATTCCGACTGAAAACCTCATGGCTATTGTAAGTCACGTGACCTCGCCAGAGCCATAACGCGGCAAGCAAGAACGCAGACAGCTGCCGATAAACTCTCTCTCTCACTCTACAGCTTGTCTATAGCGCTACGCACTCGTACCTATACATAACTTGTTGGATCACCTGGCAGGTAGAAAGTCCCACAGAAATGACCTGTCTTTTTGAGGATCTTATTTTTTAGTTATAAATAATGTCCTATTAAAATTTCAAGTTGCCTCAAATATATTTTTTATATTTTTTTGCAAAATATTTTTGCACGCGTCTGGCAATTATAAAATCCCGGCCAAATCGTCTGGCTTATTTTTTTTTTTATTCTTTATACATTAAACTACAACATATAAAAATTGCATATTGCCTCAAATATATTTTTCAAAATAAAAAAATAATATTTTTAAAAATTTAGGGGTTAATTAAGCCCCGCTACTCACCAGCCAGGTCTGCAGTTCCCTGTTGGGGTATAATAGGAGAGGTATAGGACAAGTTTTGAGCTTGCCTCAAATACCTACCCAAAAATTCGTGCCAGCTCTCCTACTATCATGTCTTTTACTTGTAAAAAGACCTAAGACAAAGCCTAAGTCTACGCATTCTATACATCAAAACAAGAAACATATAAAAGAAATATTCCTGGGAAAAGATTTTTATTTATTGTTGTTAAAAAACCTCTAAAAATACCGCGTATACATTACAGCGCGCAAGTCGCGCGGCGCTTAGCAACTTGGAGACGTGCGCGACTATCATTTCCATTACATTGAGCGCTGACTTTTTAAAGCAATTTTTTTGGTATGAAATACTTAAAATTTTTGGACAAAAATTGACAAGTTTTCATAAAATTCTTGAAAAACGAATTCTAACTTTGTAACCTTCAATAATTTCATAACTATTAATTTTCAGGTACAGTCGATGAGAAAAAATGGTCCTAATGATGAACAGATACGTAGTTCTCGGATTCGTCATAGCTCTTTTTACACTCATAATCCGAAAAGGTGTTGAGCAGGGCTTTAGGTAACACTTTATTACACATAAAGTCACGTCACGCATAAAAATGATTCGCTATTTAACGTTCTACAGCTTTTTTCCCCAATCTCTACAAATATCTTATATGAAAGATATATTGATTTAAAAGGTTACTTTGAAATGAAGTAGTGGCTAAGAACATTGAATATAGGTATTTACAAGACGGCAGCATGACTTGCTTTCATTAGCTGGAGCTTAAATCCATTTTTAGCAAGTGTTCAAGCTAAGTAGCTATTTTGTCTGCTATGCGAAGTATAAATGCAGTATTCGCTAAATACAACGTTCGCCGAACCAATTATTTTCGGGATCGCAAGCAACCGCGTTCAAAATTGAATTTCGTACCGGATTCCCGTTTAAAACAAAGATTGAATACACTGGTTACAAGACAAAGCGTACCGGAATACGGATTTAAAGATATTTAAAATTCTGTGCAGCATCGCGAAAAAGTTTCAAAGAAAAGATGTGACAGTTCTTCACTACTTCTCGAATTACGTTTCTGAAATGTCGCCTGGTTTTTATGACGTAAAAGTTTGCGTTCACTGAAAAATTGAGGTTCTACGTGTTTCGCTTCTTTGTTGAACTCAATTGTGACAAGCGACGGATAGTTACAACTTGGTTGCCCTAAACAGCTTCAGTTTTATTACTTGTTAGCTTGTTTGCAAATACTTTTATAACGAAATATGCATTTTATTTATTAAAAAATTGGCCACACTCTGTTCCGATTTTTTTTTATTATATTACGAGGTGGCAAGTAAGCTTGCGGCCCACTTGATGTTAAGTGGTCACCGCCGCCTATAGACACTAGCAATATTAAATACGATCACGCTCGTAATCCCATTAGGGGTTGAGCAGAGCCTTAGGTAACATCTTGTTATACATAAAGGCACGTCTGGCAGTATGGGCTGTGCAGTGCCTCCAAATAGTGACAGGTATGCATATATATATAATATGGGTGTACGTATGTGTGTACATCTATATTATAATCATAAATAATACAAATAATCTTCATATTCATTTATTGCCATTCCACAAAGTATGAAAGATTTTAATAATAGGTACAGTTCAATCTTAAATATTTAACATCAACCTTTACCAGAGTTGAAATTTAGTATAGTTTAGTTTTAGTAGATAGATATTTTCTTTATACTTGCATGTTTTATAATTGCTCACAATGTAATTTTAACCATTATTTAGTATAATGAATAACCTTAATTAAATCTATTACATTGTCATAACGTAAGCCACGGACAAGAGGGGACTCTTCTAATACAGGTTTATGTAAACTTAACAGAAGGGCTCCCAAATCATGTTATATTACCATGTAATAGCTGAAAATAAAGTTTTTATTATTTTTTTATTATTATTATTTAAATGTAAATCACTTAACACCGCAAGTGCTTTTGCCATCCTGGGGACTAAAATATGCCCTCCATGCCCAGTAATTACACTGGCTACCTTTCCCTTCAATCCGAAACACACCTATCCAGACGACCCTACATATGGGTCTACTACCTAGTATTCATATGATATGAGGGATATGAGGGTGCTTGCCCAAAAGAAGCTCTAGGGTTTGGTAATACAGACAAGTAGGTAACAGACGATCAAAAGCTCCTTGTACGTCCATAGAAGGGATACCTTAACGAAAATAAAAGGAGAAAGTGGGTTGAAACGCAATCCTTCACGATCCAACTAACGACATCATCTGATGTCTCATTTAAGGAGCTAATAAAATTTTGTAGTTGAAAGCAGTCTTCCAAAGTTTTTGTTGACTAATTTGCCGTATTTTCATAACATTGTACATCACAAAAAATTTAAATTCACTTGATTATAAGATTAAAAAAATAATGCATTAATGATAGTCAGACATGCCTAAATATTCCATAATTTATTTTAAAGCAAATGTATCACAGTTCTTATTAGTTTCGTGTATAAATTAAGATTTAGGACATCACTGTTTTCATTTTATAAACCCAGCACAGTGTTCTTTTATGAAACTCGTGGCTGTCACCAGTTTTATGACCAAATACAAGTTTAATGACACTCTCAGCTAGTGCCTCAGAGAAAACTTTATCAAGAAAATTACTTCAGACCATAAAAAGCTACAAAGTAAAAAAATAGTGGGAGATTGTAATAGCTAAATGTTATTCTTGCGTTTTTGTCGTGATCGTTATCTGACTTGGTTTAAAACACAGAAATATGTCTAAAACTACTAAAAGTAACAGATCCAAATAAGCAAGTCAGTGGTGAATGATGATCACATAGACGCTAGCAACATCCAAGTGTCCTAATCCGAAGTACCTTACTTAGCGTTACCTTATACTATAGAGGGACCGTTATACCCGTCATGTAGCACTTCGACCTTTATCTATGTCTTCTTTCTTTTATCTCTTTTTGCTCTCTGAATATATTATGTCCTCAGTTTTACTATATCGACAGGCTGAAGTCTGTAGTGTTTTGTCTGGTTAAGCCATTCCCAGGAGATTTTATATAGTCCTGAATATAGAATCACAGTCACATGATGAGTGTTTAATTGATTGTCGGCAATATTAATCGTTCTTCGCATAACACAACATTAAAATAAATATTTATGTTTTTTGGTGAGTAGCTACTCTACTGTTGTTACGTAATAAGATAAGTAAATGCAGAATCAATACAGTATAGTTAGTCTGTGATGTATTGGTTCCGCATCACGGCCGCTCCAATATCGAGCGGCTAATTCACTATGCTCTGCTTCTCAAATTGTTAGATTATTTCTCTAAGTAGTAGAATTACGACCGACTTCAAAATAGAGGTCCTCCGCAAGTCACTCTCCGAATTTTAGCAGAATATATTTACGCCATAATCAGGCTTATTCAACATTCGACTTCGGACTTAATGAGGCCTATTGCTCTAAGGCAAGTAAGGAAATTCGGGAGACATTTTCTCTTCTCGAAAAGTTCTTCTCTGATCTAATTTAAAGTTCAAATTATTGTAGCAATTAGATTTTGTAGAGTAATTTATCCAATCCTTCGTGAAGGTTAGATTAATTTAAGAACTACCCAGACGTTCGCAATAATGATTAAAGAAAAATATTGATCAGAAAATTTTATAGAATTTCTGATAAATATTTTTCTTTATTTTTTATTTACCTACCCATGAAGTATTAGTTCACATGTATGTATATAACCACATTTTTCTACTCGTCAGCTGTTTTATTTGCTTCAACCATCAGTGAACCATGAAAAAAGCTGACAACAGTTGTTACATTCTCTCAACTTAGTAATCCGCGGGTATGTTAATATATAATTTTGCAGGTAGGTATCATAATTATTGTTATTATGATCGATCATACATCGTCATCTATCTTTCTCTGTCTCTCCAGAAGTCTTGTCTTCAAAGAGCTATTGTGCGGTTGTTTAAATAAATTTTGCAATTGTATTAGATAGTTTGTTCCTCTTTTGTTTTGATTCGATGTACAATAAAGTTATTTCTATCTGTTTATTCAAGGAAGTTCGTACGTAAAACAAGCACCCTTGCATTGCAATACTAAAATATGGCCCGGTTAAATCTCGTCTGGATTGCCTTTGCCATTCTAGAGCACCTTTCTACCGTGTGCTGGCTCTCACATAAACTTTATGGATCTAACCTTTTTACGTGTACCTTTAGGTTGAAATCTCTGTTAAGGTGAACTTAAAATCTGCCGTAAAGGTGCTTTTTAGAAAAAATAACATCTTCTTTCTAAGGTTTAATAAGATTATCTGTAGTTTTTTTAAACAAGTTGCATAGCTACTAGAGTGAATTATGATTTCGTATAACGTTAGTGAACAATTTTAATAAACTGGTTACTTTTAGGGTTCCGTATCACAAAAGGATAAAACTGAACCCTTACATGATCACTTTGCTGTCCGTTCGTTCGTCTGTCTGTCAAGACCCTTTATTATACGAGAACGCGTGGAGGTATCGAGTTGAAATTTAACCATAAAACCATATAGTCAAGTCTGCAGTCCCTTGAAGCTGTGAAACGAAACAAACTTCTAAGTTAACGTGAAAAAAAAGATACGGCCATTCATGCCACAAAAGAAGTATATTTCGACACTCTCAAGGGAATAAAAAATTATAGGATATTTCTGGTTGACCTAGAACTATGAAATTTGGCAAGCAATATCGTCTTTTACTACAAGTAGAAGGAAAAATCTCAAAACCATAATTTGTAATGAAATCATACAAAATATAGTATTTAATTAAAATATGAAATCACTCATCAAGGATAATGTAAGAAGGTGTTTTCTTTCAGTGTGTTCTTCAGTCGAGATTTTCAACTTGCTAAAACCATTAAAAACTTTTAAAAATAGATAAGCAAATGTTTATTTATTTTTAGAGACAGCTCCTTCAATGTACACGCTTGCCTTTTTGTGTACCGGACCATCAAGCGTTACAATGAGTTGTCTTCTATCGATGATTGGCTAAAGGATGGTTTACCTCGAACAACCAGGACATCATCAGCTATAAAAGTCGTCAGAGAGAGAGAAAGAGAATCCGAAGGAATCCAGTCCGTAAGCTGAAAATCATGGCTATGGAAATGAAATTTTCCCCTTAGTCTATATCTCGTATCATAAAATAAGACCTTTAAGCGGGCCATCCACGCTTAGGTTTACATGACAGGTTTAACTGTTCAGGTAAACATGAGCCTGTTTGCCGCAAAACTGCGCAGGTTTCCACACCTTACACGCTCATGTTTACCTGAACAGTTAAACCTGTCATGTAAGCCTGAACGTGAATGGACTACTTAAGCTTAGTGCTTATCTAAGAAGTACAGGTCAACTTTTGACTGCAACCCTTAGTCAAAAACGCATCAGACTGAAGAAGTTGTTGCAGAGACACGCAGACGGTGTCCAACGGAAAACTTACTTTATGGATGAAAACAACTTTCATAAGGTTACTTTTTTTTCGATGTAAAATCCTTTACGGACCGTACCGCATTGTGGGCTAGACCACAGAACACAGACCTCTTTCTGTGTTCTGTGGACTAGACAGTGCCGCGTGTGTGGGGCTCTCCCGCGGGTTCCAGGGAATACCCACTAAAAACCATCGGCACTCTCACAGCCCTTTGTGGGGACGTTTCGAGAACGGCGAACAGTGTACGCCTCGACTCCGAAAGGTCTCCGGGCTACCCGACCTAATAGCAGGCCGGGCTGCGCCTGAGAGGGATTACCCTAGGGCCCTAGGGTAATCCCCAGACGGCGGGCCTCCGATATGCACATGGGGAGCCAATCCATGTGCAGGCCTCACTTTAAGGCTGGAGAAGACTGGCGGTCGTTGCCGCCCGCCTTCTCCTGCCCGTCCGTCTACGCCGTGCGGGAGCGGCTAGAGGGTCGCTCCAGCTTCCTTTCCGCGGCCTCCTTCTGCGAGATCACAAACTCGCAGAAGGAGGCCGCGGAAAGGAAAAGAAAACAGCCTCCCAGACCTTCCTATTGCCAAGCATGGCTCTGACCAGGCTTGGCAATTGGAAACCTGGCATTCATAAGGTTACCTAACTAATTTACGAATGATCTGTTAATATAACCACAATTTTTATAAGTAATTATAGGTTTTGGAAACTGAATTTTGGGAACTGAACCGGGAAAGCTCGCAAAAATGTGCACACTCGTTTTCTGAAATATTTATAATTATGTACCTTTGTATGGAACCCTCGGTGGGCGAGTCCAACTCGCACTTGTCCGGTTTTTTATAATAAATAAAACTAATAAAACCTTAGTCGGTGCCTTCACTTTCACTCTGACTAATTGGAGTAATAAAATTAAATTCAATACGAGAGTAAAAACTAATTGGACAAAGTGGATAGTTTGAACATAAACTTTTATTAGGTCTATTAGTTCATAATCTAGTACCTAGACTTTAAAACTTTTGACAATTTAACTTGAAACATGTTTAGTAATAACTTTGAATGGCTATAAATTATCGTTTGAGAGTATTATAACTAAAATTTGTTTAAAAATATCTACTTAAAGTAAGACTCGAAACCGACTGAGATTTGAAAAAAAAACCGAGTGAAACACACACAACAGCAGCGATCACTTTTAAGTAATTCAATTCAATTCGAAATAAACATTTATATTATGTCGTCGCCTTCGCGAACCGACATTATTATGTAGCTAGATTTATAATACGAGTAACTTGTATTATTGGATATTGGACAACAAAGCGTTTTTACTAATTTGCCCTTATTAATACTCTTATTTGAAAGCGTGCATTAAATAATAGGTCGTATATACGTCTTATATAACACTGGGTCTTTGAAAAGAGTCGTGAAGAAGCACCTTGCAGGTTAGTAAGGTGCAAAAACAGTAAAAGATTGAAAAACCTTTTTTAAAAAAAAAAAAACAAGTTAAAGTGTTTTTCAAACCAAAGATGAATTAAACATCTATTTCAAAGTCAAAAAGGTTTTTATCTAACAATATATTTAAGTGACGCTTACGCTTGGTTTCAATAACTTATCTATCTACACTGTTGCTTATAAGCAAGAAGCTTAATTATATTTTACTTACAAGACATAACATTTTGACAGTTAACATAACACAAAACATGTCAAAACTCTACCGTTACCAAGGAAAACTGTCGGAAGTTATGTTATTGAAACCCATCCTTAGAAAATGCGATAACTATTTGAAACTCTTAAAAGAAGCATTAAAAGAGAATTCTCTATCATCAGTCTTGTCATTGAAAAAAAAATCTTTAGTAAGTCGGTAGAAGGTTCAAACGTATACAGCTTTAATTGTTTCGCTGTTTTCACATTTTAGAATAACGTGGACTGAGGGAGTTGCGTGAGTCGTAAATGTGTTTATAGTAAAAAAGTCGAGGGAAAGGTGCGTGATTTTTGTCGGATATACAAGAAAAAATTTATGGCCTTTTGTGTAATAAGTTATATTAGATAAAGCCAAGGCGAGGTTTAATGTGGCCTTGGAAAATCCAGGAGATTTCTTACTACAGTCGCTCAATGTCTTGTTAAACGAAATTTATTTGCAATAATGATTTTACGAAAATACCTTACAACTTCGTGTGGTTCACCTGGTGCAGGTTAGTCTGGTGCCAGAGCTTTTCAAATCACAATTTCTATTAGAATAGAAATTGTGAACGTCATAGATGACGTGACTTGTTTTTATGACTGCAACCACGTGCCTTACGATCGGAGGAAAATCAAGTTGAAAAATTTTCGGTCACCTATCCGAGTACCGACCGAGTAACTAGGTGGTAGACCCATATGTAGGGTCGTCTGGGTAGGTACCACCGCCTTTCTTATTTCTGCCGTGAAGCAGTTCACTGTGTTTCGGATTGAAGGGAAAGGTGGTCAGAGTAATTACTGGGCATGGAGGGCATATCATCTAAGTCCCCAGAATGGCAAACGCACTTGCGGTGTTAAGTTATTTACACTTAATATTGCAAGTGTGTATAGGCGGCGGTGACCACTTAACATCAGGTGGGCGGCAAGCTTGTTTGCCATCTCGTAATATAATAATAAAAAATATATATATTAGCTTTTGTGATCGTTGCGCAGATGGTGGTAGTAGACTAATACCGGTAACAGAACATGAAGACCCATGTTCGACCCTCAGGAGGATACACATTTGTGCTGAGTTTGGACAGTAGAAGGGCTTTTTAATGTTTAATCTACCGACTGCATTACACGTACTTCGACTGCCAAATTGCAGTTGTTGTACCATTAGCGAGCAGATTACAACGAAAGCGTGACAAAAACAGCCTCACAGAAACTCGCAGTCCTTAACAAGGTGCGGAGCTTCTTCATGCCTGATGCAAGTACGGTACTGCGTGGAATATTTCTCGCACCTATAGGACGGTTCCGCCACGTACTTACTCGATGCTTTAGATAGGATGCAGCGTCGCGCGACCCGCATCATCGGCGACAAAGTTGTGTCCAACCATCTTGAGCCTCTCCAATTCTTGGAATATTACCTAACACTAGCATTATGTACACATCACTAGCCGAGCAGCACCTCTCGCTCTCTCTAAGCAAGGCCACCGTATTGTGAACTTATAAAATAAGTTTCTAATTTTAACTTCTGTGTCAGTGATTATCTCAATACTTATATTAATCGAGCAGTGTACCGTGTGTTATGTAATAATAAACTCTTCTTAGTGAACCGGTGTTTCTGTTATACAACCTGTCCTCTACTCATACACACAGGCCAACACCAATAGCGTCACAATATTCAGCGCATTCTACCGTCTGTATCGCAGCGAGTACTCTGAGGAGCTCTTTCCCTAATTCCACCATCTCCCTCTCTTTTGAGAACTACGCGTGGTGGTCTACGTTGTCACCGACAAACTGTGGCTACCATTTCAACGTGAACTAAGAAATTTGGCAACCCATCCTGGGTCAAAAAAGGCGTAAAGAAGTACCTTGCAGGTTGGCAAGGCGAGGGTGGCTAATGCAGCAATTCATCTCTCGCACTAGCTATCTTCGCATTTTGGACTCCGCTTCTGCTTACCATCAGGTGTTGATCTTGACTCTGTTATTAAAAAAAACTTGGGTATTAATACTGTCAAACTTTTGTAAGATGATGACGGATAGGCAGGAGAATTCAAAATAACCAAGCCCCATCAAGGGAAAAATTGTTGAAACAGAAATTAAGGCGTAGTGACAGATTGTACTACAAATATTTCATGTTACAAAATTTCCTTGAAATAATTTTCCCAATAAGATTAAAATGGTTTCTAAGGAACAGCGATCCGTGAAAAGCGATCGACTCTGAGCTCTTTAGTCTGTGCCAGCTGTTTCGTCAGACGATACATTTCTTAAATCTTGAGACACGCAAAAGAGTAGGTAAGGCAAGGGCGGCTAGTTCGGCGCCATCATAATCTCTAGCACTAACTATTTTGGCTTATAGATTTCATTTCTGCTTATTACAGGTCATTTGCTAGATCTACATACAGGGTGACTGGTAATTAGTGGCGGAATCGTTAAGGGGAGATAGAGGAGGACAATACTAGTCGATTTCACTATGGGATGTACTATCGTGCATAATCACGCTCATTATTCCAAAACGGGTCGAGCAGAGATTCAGGTAACATTCGGTTACACACAAAGCCACATCCGGCAGTATGGGTCATAGAGTACCTCCCTGTCAACTTCACTACAAACAATAACTTTCATTATTTCATTTGAGATAAATTTTATTTTTCCTTGACTCCCGTACTTTGTAAGCCCCACATTTTTTGTGGAAATAACAGCTACACCCAACCTCCTTGACATGGCTCGGTTCATCTAACACGGAAATATTTGGTTGTTTTGCCCCGGCGTAAATCAATGACGAACTCAGGTACGGAACTAACAATTTCTCCCACATTGTGTAAACAAGAAAGTAAATAAATAAAAATAATGTCCTGGTTCCAGCATCAAATGCGCGATCGTGGGGTGATGCGGCTTCGTATGCCAATAATGGGCGTTTTACTACGGTCATATTTTTTACTGTAAAAAGTATATAAACGGAAAACCGTATAGGGATTCCGTATTGTTTACGTTAGGTAAATGCGTGCAGGATTTTGTTGCAGGCTAAGTAGGAAACGTAACTGCTTGTGTATTCTTTACACGCATACACACAAAATATGCAAGTTAGGATTCAGTGATCAGTGTACCCAAATAAGAACAAAATTCATGAGATTTGTACAATTTCTAACTAAACCCTTTCGACTCGAACGGCCTTGTGACTTTTATCGGGAGAGCGACTCTCCATGATAACACAATTTAAATTTTATAAAAGCTTGCAACTGTATCTTCATTGGTAATTGTTAGTTAACCTAATTAAAATTAATGACAGTTTTTTATTTGATAAAATAAATAAACTAACTCAATCGTAAAATTACCCAACATAAATGAACATTTATTGCAGATGTTAATAACTATTGCTTGATACTTCATAGCAGATTTTTAGAAAGAATAATAAAAAGTATTTAGGTTTTTTTATTATGTTAAGTACGTAAAGCACATTTCCCATCTTTTTATATTGTAGAAAATGTTTTAATTAATGATTTTGGTATCACAATTATACTGTAATCCAATTCAACTGTATTAGTAACAAGTTATTGGATTGTGTTAACCCAAAATGAAGAAAATAAAGGTTTGTTCCTTTTTGGGTTTGGTGCCCATTTTATGTAGGCAACAAGCTGGCAACGTGTTACTATTTGGAGCCCGTACTGCGGATATGACGTCATATGTAACGAAATGTTACCCATTTTCTTCTTTTTAGAGCATTTAAATAAAGGCCTGTTTTTATTTATTTCTTTATTTAGAAGTAATTTTGCAAGCCCCCAGGCCTGATCTTATATGCTATATATCTTTTTTAATATTATGCTGATTTGGTTAGCAGAAAATATCTGTCTAATATTTTCTGAATGTCTATTTGGCACGCTTAATAGAATCATCATATTTTTACACAGTCATCACTCTGTTGTCTATTGGCGAACATACTCAATTTGATTTTGTTCAATATAGTTAATTATATAGCATTTAATTAGGAACATTGATGCAGCTTTTCCATACATTCCATTGGATTAGTCAGTGAAACTGCACGCTTATTTACGCCTCACAAGCCGGTAAAGCCAATGAACTTGTACACCTGCAGTATTGGTTAAAGAGAAGTTAGAGTTGCTATGATGATTGTGGAGTTAAATTTCGGTAGGTACAATTTCGACACTCGTGCCGCATAAACTGACAGTGAATTTTATGGCAAACGCAATAAAGATATAAATTGGATGTCCTATACAGAAAATGGTTTCAAATTATTTCCAATAGACGACAGCCGCAGATACGATAGTAGCATTTTGGAACAATCAAACAATTTCGAATTCCGGAATTTTAAAATGTATTATTGCTGAGTTGTGCTACAAAATTCGAATGGAGCGATATTTTAAGCCACTTTTTATGCTTTTCAGGTGTGATAAGCTGACAGTGTTTTCAACTGTTTTCAATACTTCAATATTGAAAATATTTAATTTTATTTCACTCTTTTATTTTTTACTTTAGCTGATTTATTTTATGATGAAACTGTTTTATTTTTTCGTTTTCAAGAGATCCGAATACAAAATTTTCCGTGTGATCTTACGCATCTACGATATTGGAACTGCATGACAGAAGTACTTTCTTTTTACTGATCCAATTGACACATAAGTAATGTTAAAGTCGTGTTGTTGTCATAGCTACAACTACATAACGAAATCACCGCGCTTGTATTCGTGACCATTAACGGTTCGTCACGAGCATAAACCGGTTCATACTGGCTCAAGTGGTCCTACTAACCCCGTACGATTGTTCTTACGTGTGGTTTCAATATTCAATTCATAGATAGTGGTCGCCCTACCAGATGTTTGTTGCCAAGTCACCTTAAGCCACCGTTATTTCTAATAGTTTAATTTATTAACAACACAATTTTCAGAAAGTTTACTTGTTTATGCGGATAGCGTCGACGATAAGCGCCGGTGGCGTAGTGCATAAGAGCGTCGTTTCCCACCCGGGAGGCACTGGTTCGATCCCCGCCACGTACCAATGTGTTTTCAAATTTTGAATTCATATGTACATTTAATCGACGCTTTTACGGTGAAGGAAAACAGCGTGAGGAAACCTGTCACACCTATGAAGAAATTCCTAGGTTGTGTGTGAAGTCGCCCAACGCGCACTTGGCCAGCGTGGATGACTAAGTCCTAATCGCCCCTAATGTGGGGTAGGCTCAAGCCCCTCGGTGGGGACATTATATGAGCTGTTGATGATGATGATGATCTCCATAGCACGCTGAGCAATGGAACTTTTCCACTTCCCTATTATGAAATATTTGCCAAATAATCTTCATTTCAAACTTTTTCTGTGCTGTCACTGCTTAATGTCCATAATGTCACATTACACAATCACAAGCTTTTCAATTACGTCAGTAAAACAAAGGTCACGCCAGTTTTCCTTGCTTACAGTTACGACGCCCGCGTGAAAACCACTTCAGGGGAGGCTCGAGCCCCTCGGTGGGGACATTATAATTATGAGCTGTTGATGATGATATGCGGATAGAATATTGAAATCTGCCTAGTTACTCTAATCTCGTTGCATGAAAATTAGTCTTAGCATCATTATTTGCGAATATGTTACTCTACATACATCCACCATACCCTTTATTTCTTCTTTTTTGTTTATTTGTTAGATCCCATTAACACAGTACAAATTTTAAATATTATCATTTTTACATCTATGCAAATTGATTCATACAGACACTATACATATTCATACAGAATTTGTTGCTTAAGTTCATTATAATGTACTCAATTTTTTGTTTCACAACACATACAAGAAACAAAAAATTTGATTCAGTTAAGCATTTGACTTAATAGACTCATCCTGTGACATTTAAATTCCGACAAGGAAAATCAGACTCCAGTTTTAAAATTATCCATCAAGCATTCCGGTAGTATAGGCGCGGATTATCCGGAGCGGCAATAAAAGTAAGCTCGCGGTAAGGTATTTAATATTTGAACACAACCAATTACGATTTCAATAACGACGAAAATCATTGTCATGGACAAACGGTTCCCAATTGCTTTGAGCCGTTTTAAAGGTACGCTTTATTGCGAGTACCATCGGCCGTATAATATCGCGATTGGCGAAAATTTCATGAAATTGCGTTCGAGAATTGGGAGTTTTACATGGTAAATTTGAACGTGCCTACCGAGAAGATGATTTAAAACCAGTCTCGTGTGAAATTAACGAAGCGCTGTTGTCAAGCTTACAGTTGGGGTTTAATGAATGGGCTAAACTCGCGAGAAAGCTTTGAGGTGGAATAGACAAATATTTGTCCGCAATCGCCAGTGAAGTATCCGACAACTTTTGAACGCACCAGTTTGGTTCAGTTTTCGTCTTCTAGCAAGTTAATTGTATTATTTACGTACTTACTATAAAGGCGGGTCCAGATATGATCATTTGCCTCATCCGATCAGCGTATCCGTATCAGCGTATCAAGCCCCGTATCAAGTTGTGGACGCCTCGATTTGCTTCATATGACAATCGTATGAAACCGACATGACATGGAACGGACCGTATCATAATGGCGTATCAAGGTCGCGTCTCGTCACCCGTCCACATATGCAATCATGATACGCGTCGGCGATACGGATACGCTGATCGGATCGGGCAAATGATACATATCTGGACCCACCTTTACGCTTACAATTCCAAAAGTGAGCAAAGCCGTTATATGTAGCATTTCGGATACACCTAAAGTCGCATGTAAATGAACCATCCCGTGATCTTCTCACAGCCCGACCAACCAGATTGAAACGTTGGCTGACAAACAATCTATACACCATGCCAAAACCTAGGAGGCCAACTCAAAAAGTTTATGTTTTAAATTACAACCATCTGATTATAGCTGAAGTGAGCCAATGGCAGACACAACATAAGAAAAAAAAAACATAAAGTCGCATTTAGCAGAATTCTATTCTAATCTTAATTATGGCTCGGCATTAAGCATCCAGCTGATGTCGAGTGAATATAGTTATTTTACATTAAATTGTACGATAGATTGAATTAAGAATGGGGTGTCTCAATATTGATACGTGTTTTTACAAGAAGAACTCGGGAAAAACTCCCTAGTAGAATTGGTCATAACGTGCCCCGAAATAGTGACAGATTGTCAGCTTTTTCGCCTAAAAAACAGTTGGCTTAGACAAGTGGCAATTTATTTATTTGGTCAACAAAACAGATAACAATAAAAACAGGTAAAACTTACACTCAACACTGAAGTTTTGTTATAGATTGCACTTTATAAGCGCTCTCTTGGGCACGTCGGCCGTCAATTTTGCTCAATATGATCTGCTTCTCCACCCACATCATGCTTTCGAAACCGCAAAATATTTATATCTGAAGAAGCAGAGAACACTTTGTCAACAGATAACAGAGAACCACGTGGTGATTTTAACATGCTCCAAAAACACTCATTGGTTCTTTTGTCCAAGAAATACGGAGTAGTCTTCGCCTGTGGAGTAGGCGAAAGCGTCTATCCTACTGCTATTACGGCAACTAGCTGTACATGTTTCGGCTCCGTATAAGAATATTGCAAATAGCAAAGTTCGAAATAAGCGCATTTTAGTACTGTGTCGAATACTGAAGCACGTCTAAATATTATCGAGGTTAGCCCTACCACTTTTGGACATACCGGCTCTACAGCAGATTTCATTAGGATTTTGGTTTTCATCAATAAAATGTCTAGCCAATATTAAACTTAAATAAAGAATAAATTCCTTTTGCCTATACTGCCCATAGTCCACCTTCGTAAAAAACAGCTACGCTCGATTACCGGCTGTTAACCTTTTACTCGCACAGAGATATGTAATACGCATCGTTCGCGGAGTTTATACAGTATCGCTAGTAAAATAAACATATTCCGTAGACTTCGTTTTCTTTTATGGGTGATTTTGTTGCAGGAGTTTACTATCAAGATTTTTACTGTTCATTTTATGTGGTTCGTATGTACTCTTAAAGATTTAAATGAAAACTATCTGTGTTATTTTATTTTCATGTGTGATTTTGGCTGTTTGTGTTTAGATGTCTAATATAAAGGTATTGAAAAGATTTATCGAGCTGTTTAATTTATTTTCGTAAATTCAAATAAAGCCTATTGAGACTACAATAAGCAATTATATTACTTTCATTTTACGACCACTGAAAAAAGACATGTCATGGTCTTATTCGTTTTCAAAAGATGCTTGAATGCAACTCCTGCTTTGTATATTATTACTAGATGACCCGGTGTACTTCGTATCACCTATCGTAACGACACATTAAAACTCTCCCTTCGCTAAATGGCTGAAAATTTTGATCGACAATAACAACCAACAAAATAATCTGTCAATACAATGTCAAAGTCTCAAAGTCTACCGTACCGACGGGAAAGTCAGATGTTTGACAGTAAAGTAGGCAGAATAGTTTATATGGGAAAATGAAATTGTTGTTTTTAATATCTTCCTCGCAATTTTTCCATATTTTCTCACTTTTTAAACCTTCCCTGGACTACGACAAACATTTCAAAACCAAAATCAGCTAAATCGGCCCAGCCGTTCTCGAGTTTTAGCGAGACTAACGAACAGCAATTCATTTTTATATATATATAGATGAAATTTATATACAACTAATGTGCGTATTTGTCCTTAGGAAATTACTCCACAGATATGATCTTATATTTCACGGAAATGCCTCGCATCGATCCAATATACCTCTCCTATGTCAGATTATGAACCCCGCTACAAATCGGGATACCTAGTGACATTTCGATGAGTAACTCAGCCTGGCTCCAATTAAGGGACTTAAGTGTTTGATTGCGTGAGTTTAACGTATCACTATGGTAAAGGTGGCACCCGGCCTTGAGCTTACCGTGATGCGTCCCAACCTCATATCACTAACACGTCTACGAACGTGTTTAATTCCATCATAATTTAAAATTACGTAATTCGACAGGGTATTTATAAAGAACCAAGATGGTCGAATTTCTTCTGAAGTACACAGTATGTCGTACTATGTATTTCCTTCCACGTATGCTTCGGTTGTGCATTTTGTGCAATGAACATCGAGGTTTTAGCTAAGGACATTTAGGTTTCTTCATAAAGGTACGATTTTTTTTTTCAAAAGGACATCTATCACCCCTAATTTTGCAAGCGTCCATAGGCTGGCGGTGACCGATTACCATCAGGCCGATCGTATGTTTGTTTGCCACAAATGACAATAATTTTTTTTTTCAAATTTCTGTTGGATTTTTTGGCAAAGCTTAAACAGTAATGTTTACCATCGTTTTATATGAATACATAGTTCTAAGAGTGACCTTATTTATATTAATTGTACTTTGGGTGTGCATTCGCGAATTAATCTATAATAATAATGACGCTAGTTCGCTCGTTTGAACGCTCGAGTTACAGAGACGAACATGCTCGTTTTCGTGTAAATATTCCAAGTGACGTGAAACAATCGCGTGTAGATATAGGTACGGTGAATATATTAGCCGCAATCGCGGCCTTTTAAGGCATTTTATGCTTTCATATTTTACCATAAAGATTTGATTGTCCCGCCGATTCTATTCGTGTGGTGTCGTCGCGCGCTATAAAAAGATGATAGAATTGTTTAGAAATTTTCTAATAAAATACTTTGAACTATTAATATCATTTGTAAAGTTAACAAGGATTTTTTTATTTTTTTCTTTTACTTTTTTACTAATGGCAGTCTTGGTTGAATTTAGTAATGATAGCTCCACTCGGTTCTAAATTATACCTACTTAAGACAGTGAGCGTGTAAATATTAAAATTTTATTATTATTATTTTATCCGTCTCTGGTATCTAATGGTTCACCACCGCCCTATTTCATCACATACTGCATTGTACCAAAATAGTGTTCTTGCAATGGCTATAAAAGTATACAATAAATTAACGGACTCTTTGAAACAGCTTCCCTTGCAGTTATTTAATAATCACCTCTCACGTTTGTTACTGGACAAGATCTATAACTCTTTAGATGATTAATAATTATTTAAAGATAAAACTGTACAGGGTTAGTCACATATTAATTATGGGATTTTCTTTTTATTATAATTATGATATTGACACTATTATCACTATTTCTAATTGACATTATTTTTATTGACATATATAGATGATTTTAATGGCACATCTCTTGTAATAATGATAATTAGCATGATATTTTACTAGCATGAACATTATATTTCGAGTTTGTATCGGACAAATTAATGACAATCAGTTAATATATGTATGCTGTAAAAGCAGGTCATAGTCATGGATAATCTGTATAATTATAACAACTATTTTCTACCTATGTGCCACAAATAAATATTTCTATTCTATTCACCAGGACATCATATCGGCACAACCATTCAATGCTATACAAACAAAATGATTAGTTCGTTGCGCAACTGAAACATGAAATATTCTCCATAGAGTGGTACACCTCTTTTTGATGATAGCAATTGGTTGTGCCATCATGGTCTGATGAAATAGGGTCCTTAGACCCACAGTTCCCATGTTTGAACCCCAGATGGGTACCTACAGATTTGTGCATGGTTGGTGGTAGTTTTTTTTCACAGCGTCAACGGTGTTTTTGATAAGTCAAGGACCTTGGTGGGTCTTCTTGCCTGCGAGGCGAACCACTTAGTAGATTTCTAGTCTGTATGCATCTCATGCGGTCTCTCTGCCAATAAGACATTAGGGCGTTCGAGGCGGAAAGGGTTGGTGGTAGTGCTAGTTCTAAGCCACCTTTCTGTTACCATGATGTTACTTAAGTCTAGAGCTATAAAAATCTAATAGGAACCTGCGTTCTGGTTTTCTAATGTTCGTATTATAGTACGAGTCTCAGGAATCAACGCCGTAATGTGCGTCGTACGTCTCTATCTATTTGTGCTTGGAAGAAAGTGACAAACGATTCTCAAGAAATGATTGATTTTGTGTTTCATTCTGTAATACGGACCTTACTCTTGAGGACTCCCAAAAAGTTCTACATCCTACGTTATCTTAAGGTGAGTTGAAAGCCAAGTACTTCAAGCATCTAGAATTTCGTTTGTACTCGTATAGGCTGCAAAATGAACACGGATAGCAAAAGGAATACGGATAGCAAAAGGAATAGAGGTTCTTATCACGTGTACTTTAGACCACTAATACGCAAAACCTGCGTTCACTAACAAGCACCTACTGGTCTTAGGGCATGTGCAAATAGTTAGAGCCCCGTATTTATGCCAGTGGTTTTTGTTGCCGTTTTTCTGTTCTCGTTACCGGTTCGGCCTGATAGGATTACACCTGTTAAAACTGGATTTTGGTGGGTTCCATATCGCAAATGTCAGGCATACAGCGACATTTAACGATATCCGACAAACATCGGATTCGGAGATTAATTTTGGAGTGAAACCGATGGATTCTTTTTATTGATATCCTGTACGAAAGATAAAGGAGTTTTGTGAATCATGGGCGTGTTTTATTACTTTGACAATTATGGCACTTTTATAAGATAACTTAATTTTTTGTGGATTCTACAAAGCACTGATAACTTACTCAACTGCAATAAAACAGTAAACCGACTTCTCGCCGGCAGGGTTAATTCAAATTGTGTGTTATTGTAGGTAGAGGATGGGTTAAGAGATGATTAGCATTCCATGGATCCATCATGCGGGAATCGACAGAGAGGGGAGCCAGACGCAGTGCCTGGACTTGTGACCCAGGTGAAGGGTTAAGGAGGCCTTCTTTGATGTGTCGCCCTTCCCCTTTACTGCCCTTCCTTCTCTCTCTGTCATATTGGATACGATTCCGCGAGAGCCACTTTATACACGCGTTCCAGTACATAACTTAAGTTCTAGACAAACTGATTTAAAGTAGCAATAAGATTTTTGTAAATAAGTGCCAAACATGCACTTATTTACGAAAATCTTATTACTGTTCAAGAAAGTACAACTGATGAACCTTTTGAAAGACTGCAGTCAAGTTCTCTTTTTTATGTCTAGACTTTCTCTTGTTCATTAATGTAAGAGCGGTAAAAAGCTAAATTCAATTACGTGTCACGTCACTCTGACCTTAATTGTTTGGTTACAAATATTGTATATTTTATTTCACGATGCCCGTATGGCTAGGATTTTTTTGTGCGCTTATCCTCGACCGCAACACACGCGCATGCTTATCAGTACACGTCACCACTACAACCGGAGCTAAACGGACTTCCTGAAGTAAAAAATCTATACGTCTTAATTACTAGGCGCTGGGCGCAACAGACATAACGATTGGACAATAATATTAAATGTGAGAAAACGGGATTTATACCACGTACCTCTGTTTTTTGAATTATCCTATATATCGGCGCAGTTTCATGCGCCATGGTCACGGATGAACTAAAGTCTATGCGAGTTGTTGATTATTAGAGGGTAGACAGATTTGTCTGTCAATAATCGATAAACTCGCATAGACTTTAGTTCATCCGTGACCATGGCGCATGAAACTGCGCCGAAATATCGGATAATTCAAAAAACAGAGGTACGTGGTATAAATCCCGTTTTCTCACATTTAATTGATAGTGACCACGTAAGTTTAAAACAATACATTGGACAATAATATGTTCACCTTAAAGGGTATCTACATAGTTGAAGACCTTAAGACCTACTTTCAGCGGCTTATCCCGCCTTATCGGTTGTTATTTGCGAGAAATATACTTTTTTCAATGTAATAAAAAGTATACAATAATAATCATTACACAGCTGTGTCCAGTTCTTATACCGTAAGTGCTCGTACGAACATCTATAAAATAAAACAGTTCTCGAAGGCTCGCATCAAATTACTTATACAGTTCTATTGGACCGTTAACATGTGATAAAACGAGCAAAATAGCCAGTTTACTTTTAAGTTTCCTAATAACGGACTTCCGGCTTTCTTATGTGGGGTTGGTTCAGTCAGCTTTGGAAATTGGAAATGGAAATTGCGTCGAACAAGTGATACGTCGGTAGGTAAACGGTGCGAATGTTCGAACCTTTATTCAAATATTAAGAGAGATGGAATGCATGCTCAATGTACTTCGCTTTTAATACCTCCGTACGACCGCTAGTGCTAGGGCTGTCAATAATTGAAAATGAATGCAAATCGAATATTTTTAGTGCGTGTCACTCGGACACGCACTAATTTAAGACTCTTTGAAATTGCGTGTCTGTTAATTTGTCTATGTGTGCGTAGCTCGAGTTTGCTTCTGCTTTACCTGAATGGGTTTTTTTCTAAGAATGCTACACAGTTCTTTGCCATATCACGTTACACGCACTCTATCCTACTTTTTTCGGTCGTTGTCTTCCTCAATGCACATCGATATTCATTCACATTACTTTCTTTTTATATGTTCTTGTCACTACGTGTCCATGCCATGATATTATCTGTAACCTCTCAATCTTTCTGCCACTGGTGCTACGTGCTACTAACAAAAGCGCTGGCATTGCTATGACATGACACTAAAATTATTGTCATTTACTTTTTTCATATGTAGTTTGGGTGGTAGACAAGCATACGGCCTGTCTGGTATTAGGCAGTCACTAGTTTATAGACGCTCATCCAACCATCAATAGTCTCTAGCAGCTGCTGCAACTGACCAATAGAAACACTACAAAGTGGTCTTCTGTAAGGTGGAGTTAATACCCCAGTTCGTGTTCTCCAAATTCGAACGGTTAATCCGCTGAGAAATACCTCCACTTACTTATTTATGACTGACTAATGCTTTTGGAGACCAGCAGAGAGGTCTTCATAGCGTCACGGAGTTCTTAAGAAGGCGTAACTTTAGTGGGTACTCTAGCCAGTAATACTCTAGGAAGGTGCATCTACCTTCCTAGAGTATTTCTCGTCAACTTGCATCTTCTACAGTCTCTCTTTCGATAAAAGCCTCCAATAAAGCCTCTAGGGCGTACGAGCAGGAAGATATCTAATTATTTCTGAAGTCATCTGCTGCAAGCACTTCTTATTTTCATTTACTATGCATGCCGCAAAGCAGAATTCCCACTTAATTCTCCCCGTTGTCGGCTTCCCTTAGCCTTCTAGTTGTGAGTATAGCCAAGATTAAATCCATTTTGAAATACAAACATTGACACCGACAAAATTTTATCAGAACCGATTTTGCGATCGGAAACGTAAGCATACGCTAAAATTAAAACTGAAATTAGTGGTAACCCTTAGACGGTTTAAATGCCCTGATATTAATTATAAGCTACTAGTCATAATATGATTAGGCTCCCTGGCCCAATGGAGTTCTGATAACCTTACTACACAAAGAAGTCCATTTTTTCTGTCGGCATTACAATTTCGAGTGCCTAGACCATTTCGCTCTACAATTATTTACTTATATGTAAAGTTTTTACAAAAAAATACCTTATTTTATGGAATAATTTTATTTTTGCGTTTACAAACGCGTAAATATAATACTAGAAAAATGCACTGAAAAAAATCGACTTGCCTCAGGCCCCGCCTGAGGCAAGTCGATTTTTTTCAGTGCATTTTTCTAATACCTTATTTTATTTTTACATTCCCGTCAGCTAAAACTGAGAAGTTGAACAGTGAATATCGGTATTCCATTGGAATATTCAGTGCATCGAATGCCAATTTTCCGAGACGAGACCTGTGTGTGAAAAGGGTATTAGAAAAATCCCATCTGGTTTTACACTCGCTATTAAATTGTCAAATAAAATATGAAGAGCTCGTGTACGTTTATCGACATTCATATGCAACGCAACGGGAATACGATCTATTTGTTACTTTATTCCACTACATATTAAATGCATTTTTGGGGGCTACATTGCTTTATAGTGGACGTAAAATTGCAGAGCATTGGTTCTGCTAAAAATATTATTCCACAAATAGGTATATTCATCATCATTTATGTATCATTATTTTCACTTATGACGCCGTCTTGGTGGAGTGGTCAGAATAGCTGCCTACACATCAAGCGGTCCGGGTTCAGTCCTGGTAGCGGCAAATGTTTGTGTGACAAACACGAATATTTGTTGACGAGTCATGGTTGTTTATATATTTATTTATGTTGGGATACTAAAACTAGATACAAAAAACTTACAGACTACTATATTACAGAAAAAAGTCTTCGCATTTATTTATGTTTATTTATAAAAATATCTAAAAAATATTATGTATATAAAATTGTCCGTTATCTAGTATCCATAACACAAGTTCTTAATGATACTTAATTTGGGATAGATAATTGGTATTGGTAAATATATTATATTAAATTATATTTAAGTCGAGAGACACCGACTGTTGGACATATTTCCCGCCCATGGAACCCGAACGTTCCTACGCTCCCGCATCAAAAGGCTTTCCACGTCTTTTACCAGATCATCGGTCCACCTTGTGGTGAGACTACCAATGCTACGTCTACTGGTACGCGGCCGCATCTTGATAAAGACAGTATTGGGAAACAAATTAATATGTAAGAAGCGTATTAAGTGAAACGAAGTGATGTCTGCCTACACCTATGAGACGGAGGCGTAACTTTGTAAAGTATATCATATATTATTGAATTGTATTAATAGCGAACTAAATTTCTCCATGTCTTTTATAATATCTACGTCATAAAAATTTGAAATTTAATTTGACAATCTTTACAACTGGTTGTTCAAGATTTTTATACTTACATGATTCTAATGTAAAATGCCATGCTGTTAAGTTTTTATTATAAATAAATAAAAATTGATGATGAGCTTAAATCAACTTCGATGAAATTGCTTGATCCTGGTGTTGTTTAGTTTATCTCAACTATTTAATTCAATTGTTTTATTAGTCTCATTTTTATTAAATAGTTTAGTTAGTAATATGTCTTAGTTTTTACATACCAAAATTTTTGTTTCAGGATGCTGTGTATACTTGTAAAGACTTACATATTTCCTTTAGCAATAAGTGTTATTTGATTGAGATATTTTGTATGTCTCTGTAAGAGTGTAGTGTAGTAGTGTAATTATAGCTATAAATAAATAAATGAGCTCGGAATAACTTTCTAGTTTTGGCGATTGTTTTTCAACAGTTTGTATTCAAAGGGTCTTTAAGTTATTCGCCATTCTAGACAAAGTTTATGATAAGTTGCCTAAAGGAAGGGGAAAATAATGCAATGATATAACTATTTTTGCTATAAAAGTTAATTCAGAATAAACGGCTTTTTCACTGTCTTAACATTCGCAATTCACGAACACTCATTGTCTTAAAATTTTAATTTTATAAGACCCTTTTTATTCCTGGAAACTGATACTAAACGTCCCCCGAGAAAGCAAGTTATCTGCTTTCAAATCGGAATACTGAAGTTTTTTCCAGATTGAAAAACCCTCTTCGTTTCCCAATAAAATACAGAAATCACCTGCTAAAGCTATTTAGATAATCTGGAAAATCGAAATCTGAAAATATTTTTTCGTACGTGATATGAATAACGAAAGGCGATTTGAGGAGTGACCAGATCGACGGAGCTCCCAACTTTATCAATTTTCATTTAATACGATGGGTCTGCTGTCCTCACACAGAATTGTTACTTTCTCAAAATTATACTTTCCTGATTAAGTTGGAATCGTAAGTTTAACAGGGAGTTACAATGTCAAGACTGTAAAATCTACAACTATTTATTAGTCAGTAACTAGGTAAGAAGTTGACCTAGACAAGTTGACATATTAACCACCTTTACCCGTCTTCACAAACATTACTATGAGGTTTCTAGACTATTGGATAAGTAAACGCATTGCATTGAATAGGGCTCGGTGATTGGTTCGTTTGCCTAGTTCACATCGTTAAATGTACTTACGGTTTATTACTACAAACGAGCTTCAAACTTTAAATTTTTGATATGTGGACGTTGCTTTTGACATCTCGACCTGTGCGTTGCGTAACATAGCTAGCTAGCTACCTAAGCTGTGCGTTCATTTTAAAGTAAGCATAAGGCGATGCCTACTTAAGTATGGTCTATGATAAAATTAACGCACAGCTTGGCATCCAAATATGGCTTTTAGTTATCTAAAGTTCTATTCAACTCTTATAAGATTATGTTTGTTTGTGTATAGAAATGAGTTGCCTAATTTATACGTATGCATTGAAAAGGTAGTTACATTTTGGTTAGTGACAAATACAAAAAGAATTATGAAATCAGAAATTAATCAAAGTAATCTTGACATTGGTAATATCAATTTTAATTACGTGCAGTTTGAACCACACAAAAGACGCGTTTTCCTGCTTCGGTCCATAAATATACAGCTCACGATACCGTAATGGACATCTTGTCAGAATCTCATATACCCACTCAACTGGCAACAGTTAATCTCGGGTGCTTCCTATAAAGCCTTAGAGTCGGAGATCAAGTACACATAATCAGTGCTATTCATCAAGCAACGTTAATATCGTTTCCCTTTAAACTATTAATTCATGTCGTCATAGGCTTTACTCGGGATTATAATTAACTTAATAATATATTGAAACGCTGAAACTTCAACTAGTAACGATATCTCAAAGTCAATTACGTCAAAGTTGTGCAAATTTATACCGATGTTTCGTGTTACTCATAACTTTTTAATTACTGTAATCCTTTTTTGGAACTTTAATACAAACTTAATAAGGTTGCTAATTAACTTACCAAAATCAAATAATAAAGTACTAAAACTTATATTTTCCTGTTAGTAAAAATACTCAACATTTTATTATTTAGAGCGAACTGGAATTTCCATTTTTTTTTTAAATAAACTTTACGCCCACATCAGCTATCTACCCAAATGAAGTATCATTAAAAACTTCTGTTGTGAATATTAGATAACGGACAAGTAATTATTTAGATATTTTATAAATAACCTTATATAAATATATAAACAACCATTGACTATTCAACTAACATACGTGTTCGTCACACAAACGTTTGCCACTACTAGGATTCGAACCAGGACTGCCCGTTGTGTCGGCATCAAATAATAAAACCATACATTAAATTACTAAAATTTTATTGGTAATCTCATAATTAAACCATCCATGTAGCCAAATGAAGCCTTCAGGCTTACTAATTTCAATCCATCTCAAAATTTTTTTTGAATACATTTACAAAGTCAAACTCAAAATTTCTTTATTCATTTAGGTACAATTTGTACACTTATGAAAGTCAATTTTGATGCCATCGGTTCAAGAGTCTACCAGGAGGTCTTGTTCTGAGAACACACAACAAGTTTTGTTCTCCCTTTACAGTTTTTATAGTTTTTATTTAGAAAGAGTCATAATTCACAACATTCACAATCAGAGTAGAGATTGTTTTGAGTCTACCTGAGATCGTAGTAATAATGATAAAAGTTTAGGGTATTATCATCACTTACCTACCATCAGTTGAGGTGAAAGCTAGGAGTTTCCTAGGCAAAATAAAAAAGGTGTAGGGGAAAAGTAACAACATTTTTTAAGTCAATACCTATTTGCCTCGTTTCATCGCATCATGTTTTTCAAATGTTTGTGCGTGAGCACTCAATCTTTAACATACTCACGCGCGATTTACAGTACGCATTACTACTACAACCAGATCCAAAAAAACTTCGTGAAACAAAATATGTGTAAGTTTGTATAAAACTCTCTTATAACAAAAGAAAACAGTCACATTTTGTTCCATGTTAGTCTTTTGTTACGATATCAGGGTACCTACTGAATAAACAAATATAATCGAAAGAATAATTCGAATTCCGTTCACACATGCCAAATGCGTTTTTATAATTAATAAAGTTCCGAATAACGGCAGCTTGTATATTCAATTGGGCACCATAAAATGTTATTTAAATAATGCCCTCGTCCGCAAATCCAATTCAAACAGCAATAAGAGGACAATTGGAACGAGCATCAATTTCGATTTTATCTCGAAAGTCCATTCACATTTAATCGATTTCTGTCGCCAGGGCTTGCGGGGTGATTTCCACTGATCTTGTATATTATTCGAATATTCATTGCAATGATTTGGAGGTTAGAATAAATAAAATAATAATCTTTAACCCTTAGCGAGTCGCGCACAAAATATGCCATTGTATATTGGTGGGGTCCATGAGGATACCAGGGTTTATTTGTTAAAAAAATTCTATAAAAATCATTTTTAAACATATTATATTATTTAAACTTTAAATTTAAATATTATAAAAAGCTTGTCGTGAGGCTAATTTAGGTTATCGTTTCAATCTATTTTTCGATTCCATCGCTGTTTATCTACACAAGGAAATCTCGCGACAAGCTTTCTATAACGTCGAAATTTAAAATTTATTTTATTTTTTTCTTTAGAGCATTTAAATAAAAGCTTGTAACAAAAATTAGAGCTTTTGCTAGGAAGTTTATTTTTTATTTGTTTGACAGTTTATTCGTATTCTTCTAACCAAACCCTTTCATTTGATACCCACATTATGGATGTGCTAAAAGATAAGTAGTCTGCCATCTTGGGCGGTCCGCCATTATGGATTTAGAGTAAAGTCTATTTAATTTTTGTATTCCTCCCCGCAATCCCTTTCATTTGATAGCTTTATCATGCGAGTGCACAGAAAATGACTAGTCCGCTACCATTGGATTAAGAATGACATCAATTAGCGCATGCATTGACATCCAAACTAAACGTGCATGCAAACTTTCAGCTCAATCGTTTACTAATAATGGTTTGCAAATCTTGACGGATAACTTACATAATTACATACGACCAGTGCAAGTTAATAAAATAATAGTTAAAAAAAACTAAAAAAACATGCTTTTATGTTAAATCGGACTAAAAATTTAAAAATAACTTTTTAGTATAGAAACTAAATGATGAAAGAAAAGCAAATTTGACATGCCTGTATGACATCAAAATATAAGTTTCTATCAACTTTTGAGTCGTTGCCGGCATACGAGAAAGTCCAGGGGAGACCACTCCCGATTTTTATTAAATTAGTCTTTGAATTAGTTTGTGTCATGAGAGTCCCCATAATAATTTTGATAACTTCATTGTGTATCGCCAGTAAAATATACGATAGCAAGGCCCTCTGTGATTGATCGCTCGCTTTTATCCTGGCTTTATCATTAAGAACAAACGCCCAAAACCCAGTCAAAGATAAAAAACAGTTGTTAGTTAGTTAAATTAATTATAAGAACAATAACAAGATATTACTTGCTTAGTCTCCATGTTCGCAAGCAGATTGTGTAATTCTCTATCCCTTGTTATAATAATTACATAACGTTCATGAAATAACATATGAAACTATGCTTCGAGTTTCAATGTTATTAAACCACTACATAACCTACCTCAATACTGCTTTCAAATGCAAAGAGGATTTGAGTTACAAAGAGCTAAAACTTCGCACGCGTTCTGGCTGCGAAGATATACTAATGCGAATATTTAAAGACGTTTATATTACGTTAAACATGGCTCAAACTTTATGAGGTTTAAGTTAAAGCTGTTTCAGATTTGCTAATTTTTAATATGTGATTGTTGTTTTTGGGTAAACATAAATACAATTTAAATTGTTATAGCTTCATACTCCGATTCTTCTTAAAGGCATATTGAATTAATTATTAAGATAAATTTTCTCGATTTGGTGGAAGGATATTGTTTGGAGGCTGATATTACTCGCCTCACAATGTTCCGTCATCTTTCTCTGATTTCGCGTTCCTGGTACACTCATGTAAGGGACCGACTACTATAGCTTAACGTCCAGCGCACGAGTGACCTACCACGAGGTCTCTACCACCCTGTACTGTGGCTTGTACAATGAGATGCTTAATGGACTCTGCGTCGCGTTTTAAGACGTGTCCGAAGTATTTTAAAATAATATGAGTCTGACCTATGTTAGACACTGCTTGATAATGAGTTCTTGGAGTATAGAAATTTTGGTACGAAACTCTTCTAGATTCCACGTAACGTCCACGTCTCGGCAGCTAACAAAAATATAAGTAAAACTTTTACATTAGTCTTCGGAAAATAATAATTCTGTAAACGCTATTAATAAACGATAGACTTCGATATGATAGTGATAGTTAGCCAGGTGCACTGGAAATAGGCCATAACACCACAACACATCACAACAAAACCCCTCTAGCTCCTGGGTATTGAATTGAACCTGGGGCCACCAGATCTGAGACCAGTGGACCACAAGACCATAGAGATGCTAAATTTATTTTGGAAATACATAATACTAGACTAATACCCACATTTCTTTGATCCATCATTTATTTTAGAGATAAGTCCGTCGCTGCAAACCATGTATTTGACAACTTTTAGCTTCGATATATTTTTAAATGCAATAAAAAGAACATTCATTTATATTTGCTAATTATAACATTTTTATTACGACAGAGACTCATAAATTTACCTATTTTAATATGATGATTAACTTAAATCTTTAAACCTATTTAAAATTCATATGTTCTTAAGTTAGTCACTGTACTCCTCCTAAACCGATTTTGATTACTTTTTTAAATGTGGATCCAAGAATGGTTTAGATTCACAATTTGATCCGATAGCATAATATTTTTTTTTTGTTTTTTATAGGACAGTATCTGTCGGGCTGCTAGTATGTATATTTTTAAACTTGCGTCCCGACAGACAGTGTAAAGTATTGGTCAGTAACAGCTCAGCTATAATCGGCTTATGGATTTATTTAGGTTTTTTATTTGGACAGCACTGAAAGCAAATTAAAAACCGAATACCGAAACTTATATTCTAAACAAATATTTAACCCATGTTCAAAAAAAGAAACAATTACGTACCATTTATTAAGTGAGTTGAATATTTCAATATTATATTAGATACGAAAAATGTTACGAAAGATTAAGATTTATAAAGTTCGTTCCGGGTCAATCTTTTCAAAGATGGCGTCGGATATCCAGTGACCCGTGTTGATGGATGATGGGTTTATAGTTCAATATCCTTAACCAAGTGACGAGCATTACAGTTACTGGCAATATACAGCTTGGTATAAGATGAAGGTTTAACAAATATGGAAGGTATGTAATAGATGAAAGTAGATTTACATTTTTTATTCTGATGATTATATCGCAGCGTATTTGCATTTTTAGTAGAAAAAATCTTCAATTTACTGAGTTTATGATCAATTATTAACCTTTTATAACTGACAACAACGAAACCAAAAGGTAGGGTTATCATTCTAGCAGCCTATGTATGTATGTATTTACGTATGTTCCTAAGTAGCGCTTAAACGATTAATTCTGCTGTTTTGATGAATTAGATGTTTTAATCGATTCGATATTAAGGTGCGGATAAAATCGCCTACATTTTTACCGGCTTTATCAATAAAAGGAGTCGATTTTATCTTGTGAATCCCGAATTTTCCGAGTTCCTTTCTTTCTTTTCTCCCATAGTCGGGTTACGTGTATAGTTTTTTAAACATTTTGCCTGTTTCTGTTTCGATCCAATTAACCGGACTTCTGGGTAGCTTAGAGTGGACCATCTGTCCTGGTTGTTGGCTTTTGTTTGTAGGTCAAGTTGCTTTTGGAGAGTTTTGCTCTGAAATACTGCAACGGTACACTACTTCGACAAATCCCATGTTCGACAAGCAACTGTTCCGACAGAAATCTTCCCCGACAATACACATATTCGACAAGACATTACTTCGACAGAGTACTGCTGCGACGCTTAAGTATTGGACAAATTTCTATTATAATACAGGGTGTAAAAGACATGAACAGTCAAACGAGAACCATGTATTCTGCTCACAATCATAACATTTTTTTTTCCTTTAAACTATACCTGGGAAATTGATAGTTACGATTTTATTGAAGGTCAAAGTCATAATTTTTTTTTTCATTTTTTTATGAAAACGTATTCTATACGTTATTTCTTAATTATTGTCCAAAGAAACATTATTATTTTTTTTAGTATTTCATAACAAAAAATGGCTTCAAAACGTTAGCGTTCAATGTTGCTCACTCGATGCGCACGGACACTAACGAACGGGGCCGCCGTCTGTCAAAATTATCGCGGTTTTGCGAGTTGCGTGCGAGTTGAGCTCTTTACATTGCGCGGTACAATTTGCAATTTTTTTAACACCAAATAATAAAAATCATTTCCCAGCAATATTTTTTTTGAAATATGTCTTATTTTGATGTATAGAATACATGGTTCTCGTTTGACTGTTAATGTCTTTTACACCCAGTATAGTTTTATTAGAATAAATTTCTTTATTAACTAAAATTAGTTTTTGAAAATAACATAAGTATTATAAAAAGGCATCCTGGACTCCCGAGATGGTTGTATACAATGCTTCAAAAAACTCAATATACTTGTAAAATAGGTCTTAGGTAAGGGTTTGACGCATACCGTCTCATTTGCATTTCATCACGAAATAAAAAATGGTCCCATTCGCATTCTCAGTCCCATTTGCAAAATGATCACACACATATACCCACAAAGTTAAATACAAAGTCGTCTCTGGCGTATAACGGACTTAGCGTTATATTATACAACCACCTTGGTACTTCAGTATGTCATTTCATAGTAATAATAGTTTATGAATTAATTTGTTTACTAACTGTTAGTAAACAAATTAATTCATAAACTGTTATTACAAGGCTGTCGAATAGGTAGTATTCGACAAACTTATAATTATAGTTTATGAATTTATTGTCAAAACACTGCTGTTTTGTCGAAGTAGTGTCTTCTCGAATATGTGTGTTATCGGAGCAGAGTTTTGTCGGAACAGTGACTTGTACAGTAACGTGAGATTTGTCGAAGTATTGTTCCGTCCATTCCGCAGTAGTATGCATCGAAATTCAGAGTTACACTCCTTTTAGGTTTAATGCTCCTTTTTTGTAGGCAACAGGCTCACAACCTGTCTATATTTTGGTAGTATTGTATGGCCCATACGGCAAGTTGTAGCTTTGTGTCGTACAATTTTCTACTACGAACCGTAAAGCAGGGTACTCACCTAACCGTGTAGCATGTAATGTATCTGATACTGTATCAAGTGAGTACGTAGGCACGAGCCTGCTGCGAGCCGCTCACGCGTGGAGCGCAGTAAGCTTGCAGTGACCCGCCGAGTAGCGGTTTCACTGCGAACACAAAGGCGGCTCGTAGACGGCGACACGGCAGCTTGTGTAGTGAGTACGTAGGCGCGAGCTTCAAACGAACTGAACGTCGTCATTGAACTTTATCAAAATGCTCCGGTATTGTGGGACCCTAAAGTACGTCCTTGAGACTTCATATCCAATATTAAATTATTAGAATCTGTTAGAATAATTTCTATTTTGAATATTTCAATTTGTCACAACCGATGTGGAGTTTTATAACTTTCGATGATATTGTACATAAATATGAACGCACCGTACTTATATTAATCTATGCGCAGCACTAGCCACCATTTGAGACAAATTAATGCTGTCGGCGTGATATTGCCGCGAGCACTGCGAATCCGGGAGCTCGTAGCTGGATACGCGGTTACTGTGGACGAGCCTTATCCACTTGCAGGTTGATACAGTATCAGATACATTACGTGCTACACGGTAGGTGAGTACCCTGCTTAAGACCTTGTCCAGAAGAGCGAATTCGCCGCGAATCTTTACGTGCAAACACATACTGAAGCTCAACTCGTGAATTTGAAACTCGCACGAAGTTTGTGGACGCAATGTACCTATCAAGCCCCCAGTACCTCGCTAACGCGCGTTGTGTGTTCGCGCGTATAGAGTTGCGGCGAATTCGCTCTTCTGAACAAGGTCTAAGTTAATGGAACTATCGCTAGTGATGTTTTCGACCCGATAAGACCTCTAAATCTTCAAAAAAGAGCGTATTTTTTAAAGGCTTGTGACGCATTTGCGATTCCTCTGGTGTTGCAAATGTCTTTAGGCTGGCGGCGGTAATCACTTGTCATCAGGTGAACCGTCTGCTGGGTTATGCCCGTTCTCATAAAAATGTGTGCGAGCGAGATTATAAATAATAGATCTAATTATTAAGTTTGTATTATCAACTGACCTATGTTCTTTGCAGGCCAGTGTATAACTTATTTTCAGTACTGTAGTGAAATTCTGGCTAAAATATCAAAGCGAACCCAAACACGATCTAAATCCTTAAAAGTAGCCTCATCTAAATCCAAATAATTTCAAAGTTTCACCTTTAAAACCAAAACTAGCTCATCCACGCTTCACTTTGATCATTTTCGAAATTGTGTGCTAAAAACTATGTGCAAACAAAATGTAGTCCGCACCAAGTTATATACCCGCGAAACATGCTCAACTAGAACTTGGTTCGAATACAAGAATCTGAAACTCACGCTGCGTCAAATACGATCAAACTTGGCGAGTTTGAGCGAGCTATGAATAACTAAGAATAATTGCATTGAAACCTAACTTCGCTAAAGTATAGTTCGACGAAACTCGTGGATAACACGTGGGATTGGATTTAATAAAAGACATCGTGTAGTTAATTAAGTTAATGCAGTGGTAGACGAACTTCTGCAATTCATATCGTTACCCCAGCAAGAGTCCTTGACTCCGTGTAAGGTTTTGTCTTTTTGGATTGTTCACGTAATTGTATGTAAATGGCATTTTCAATTTCGCTTTCTTTTACATTTTCATAATAAAAAATTACCGAGCGTAAGCATTGTTACGTTATTTTTATATACCACATTGGTACCATACAAACATACGGTCCACCTGTTAGTAAACGATCACCGCAATTTATGGACATCGGCAATACCACACTTTTTCACCCCAAGGACGTTTCTTCTGAAACACACAGTATGTGACCAACTCGGTTTCATTGTGTGAGGACGAATATTCGAATACCCCGTCTATGGCGAGAAAATAAGCTGTTGCCATCATGTCAAATAGTTCCTCAGAACACTGATCCCTACTTCCGCCATGGGAATGTTCCATTATAATATAACCAGTAGAAAACGCATGAGCCAAAATCTGTCCTAAGATAAAGGGGTGTTATACCGGCTGTGTACATTAGATCGTCAACGATTCTTACAAGTAGAATAGTCTTCTCCTTCTTCCTATCCTAGCCTCAATTTATTAGGGTTGGTGCAAAAATTTCACCACCACTTATAAAGGTTGGTGCAAAATTTCGCCATTTTATTGGTGATTGCCTCTACCGAAGGAGGTGATCTAGACGACAGTTCTTTTTATTGACTACTAACTGGTGGTCGCAGACGACCTTCCATGGTCACCCGAGTTTTTGTATGAGGCGAGGACTTGGGTCCTCTAGTAATTAATGTAATGCAAACCTCCCAACAGAGAATTTCTATACAGCGAGCATCTCCCGCGGTTTATTCTACTATTTATAATCCCATTCCATCCCACTGATTAGAGTCACTAGATCGTTCGAGGCGGAAGGGAGTGCGCCTGAAGCTAGGACACAGTCCGAGTTTTGTCAGATCAGACAATAACTCTTCTTTTACGACGCTCTTGAGTAGTTTTGAGGTAGATATTCTTTAAAACCACTACCATACATCTGTAATTTCTAAATAAAAAAATAATTTTATGTATATGTTTATGTTACGCTCAAAGACCGAAAACGCTCACTCAGCGAAAAATAGCTCACAACGCGTTATGGCAATCACAGACAGACCACATAGCGAAATTTGTGTCGTGACTGACATGTTATTCGACCTCGACGCGTTGTGGCAATGAAGAAAAGCCATGAGGCGTTGTGGTCACAAAAAATTACACACCTGTACTGTACATAAAAAAATAACCCTAACTTACCCATCTCTCAAAGGGTAAGTGATGGGTAGGTTAGGTTATTTTTTTTTATGGCCAGGCGCAGTGTACTTTTTTGGGACCACAATGACACATGGCTTTTTAAAGAAGCACAGTGTTTTGTCGACGACACAAATTTCGCTATGTTGTCTTTCTGGAGCCATAACACGAATTCCGCCATGTGGATGTTTTACTGTAACCGCGTTATGAGCTATTTTTTCGCTCAATGAGCGTTATCGGTCTTTGAGCGTAACATAATATACCATTGTTTACTTATGACGAAGAAGTACGTAAGACTGTTTATTTTAATAGCCAACTTTACGAGCGCTTTGTGACTTGGGCGGCGGACATAAGCCAGCCCTTTCATCGTTTTCTATGAACGAACTTGAACTTTTCGTTAACAAAAAGGTAGCATTCAAATTGTTTCTCAAGGATACTTGGTCTGCAATTCGCATTGTAACTTTTTTGTGATACGCTGCTGTCCTTGTAGAAAACGCGCAAAATATTTCATGTACTGTTTTTGTGTTGATTTTCATTCGTCTGTATTTTAACGTAACTAATACTAAATCCGGACTACTGAGATGATTTTAGAGTATAACATCTGTCTTGGTTGTTCGTTTTGGTTTATTAGTTCATTGAAAATATAATATTTGATGTCTTTTTTACGTAAGCGACAGGCTACTATTTGGGATAGTGTATAACCCATACTGCCAGATAGGGTTTAAAGTGTAACTAAATGTTACCTAAGGCTTTGTTTAACCCTTCTCGTAATATGATCGTGATACTCTGTATCTAAGATGTACGTTAATGATCAGAAGGTCTTAATGAGAAAATTTGCCACTCTGCAGAGATTGAAGGAAGATTACAATAATTATTTAATCTAAAGTATTATTAGAATGAAAGGCGCAGAGCTATTACGGGGTTACTTTAATTTTTAAAGCCTCTCGATACACGTCGACGTACAGAACTGTAACATTATTTAACAGGCTCCAAAGTTTATGTGAATCTCATTTAAATTCTTAAAATCACGAGTTTCGAAGTTAAAGCATGCGTGCGACTGAAACTTCTCGCTAACAAGCCCTGTCAGTGAACAGGTGACGACTGACGTATTTACTGGGATCTGTTGTTTGTTGTGTTCATTTGCATCTGATTTGTTTGCAGAAGACTGGGAATGTCGGATACGCAGCAGTATTATCTGCACGAACACTGAATAAATTAGAAGTAACGTTACAACTTTATACAGGACGGAAGGCAACTTTGTGGCAATGTTTTGTTTTAGAAAATAAATCTGATTATTTTATTAAAAAATGGGTATTGTTTCTTGTGTATAAAATAGAGTTTTCTAATGTGTAAAACTATTAGTTCAAATCCCGCGGTCTTGTGATCTGCGGTTGTCCATCTTCTGATTGCGCCACTTTTCGTTATCGCGTGATAGAAAGGCACATCTAAAAGAAAGGGACAAGAACACTGACTTCATACGAACGTAGGTTCATATGAAGTCAATGTACTTGTCCCGATGACTAATCTCCGATTCTCAACAGGTATTCAGGTCTAGAATATGCTTTACTATCTCAACGATAGTGGATAATTTTCCTTTTATTAAAGTGGCATTTCTTAGGCGACAATTCGATAATTTATTCGCAAACGAAAATTGAAAGTAAAATCTGAAGGAAATTAGGTTATATGTTAAGGCACATTCAACCACTAATCTACCACTGGGTTGTTGTCTGTCTTATTCCTCACTACACTAAACACTGCTGTCACTATGTTGTCAACAGATTAAAGCGGTATTTTAAGCCGGCCCATCGCCTACAACTATACATATAAGGCTAATACTACTCTTAACTGTGGGCATGCGCACCCCAGTACCAACTTCTTCCCTTAAGCCGCACAAAAAGGAGAGCAGCTCGAATTGTTGATGAAACTTGACTCTCTGGCATTGTTTAGAGATATGGAATCACTCTGTATGTTCTATCATTTGTCGCGGGAGTTTTCTGAGGAGTTGTTTGAACTTATACCAGCTGCTACATTCCGCCATCGTTCCTCGCGACGACAAATACATCCCTACAGTCTTGATGCTTGGCTATCCACAACCGAGCGTTTTTCGCGCAATTCCCTACCGCGGATCACAAGATTGTAGAACTTCTACGAACCGATACGACCTGGACATCTTCAAAAAAGAGAGTATTCTTTTCTTAAAGGCCGGTAACGCATTTGCGTGTTCATTGTTCTCATGTTGCAAATGTCCATGGGCGGCAGTGATCACTTACTATCAGGTGACCTGTCTAAACGAGTAGACAGTTCACCTGATAGTAAGTGATCACTGTCCGGTCCCCTTTTCCATTAAAAAAAAAAACAAAATCATGCCTTATAACAACTGGCCACAATTTGATAACTTGGACGATACAAACTGATTTTAAATTTGTATCCATTTGAGAAATGAAACTGACATCTGGTTCTATTACCACCCATATCAATATTCTATCGATTCCTTAAAGTTCTTATGCATTGTTGCTTCCAGAATTCACACCGAGCCTCTTAAGAGATCAATCTGTCTAGTCAGCTACGTGAACCGAACAACCACCATCTGCTCCACGAATTAGATTGAATTTGAAATCTCCTGCGAATTCTCTTTCCTTGTTGCAAAACGGAATCTGTTTAAATTTGTCGCAAGTTAAAACATCAATCTTGTTTCGATTACGGAAACAAAACAATTTACGCTACGGACGGGTTCGGACGCGAAAGAAAAATGATTAATTATTTCATAATAAATCTATCGAACGCAATATAAATATTGTGCCGCTGTAAAGCTGTTTAATTTTGTTTTGTGTTTAAATTAGATTTTGGGGCTAAATAGACACATTATTTTATATGAGTGTAGATGCCGAAAAACATGTTCTTTCCGCTGCATTTTGCAGCCAATGTGCTGTAACTGTACATACATAGTTACTCATCTCTCCCACAGAGTAGACAAATATCACTTCTTTCCTCTTACTCCGATTCCTTAAGCCCCCCATCCGTATGACATTCCGTATGACTTGTCCTCATGGATCATAGGGAGAAATAAAATCGTTAAGGCTACTAACTTATATCATCTCTACATGCTTTCCTACGACTTTCTATGTAACTAAGTCAAGGTTGTCGCGTCGTGCAGGCACAACGAAAAAGACAAAAAGATTTTAATACCATTGTTCTTACGCGCCTTGCCCATCCACTAAAAGTCCTTATAGATTGGACATTCCGGCAGGAATAAACGCTCGTGGATGGCTAATGTTTCTTTCGCTTCATTTTCTCTCATCCCAGTTCTCATACAACCTCGGTAATTACTGTTGTGGTCTAGAAACTTTACCTTCTTTAAGGGATTATCGATTTGATCGATAAACGTTTGCCTAGGCTTTCTCCTTCCCGCACCTTTAGACACTACTGATAAATAATGCTGCAACTATCTCTATAATAATCTCCTAAAATACCATAACGTGTATTCAATGTCTTCTTCTCTCTAAAAAATCAAATATAAAAGACTTATCAACTTATTGACAAAAAAAATATATTACGAAACAGTAGGCACCATTTTTTCATTCCGCAACCTCCTCAAGAATTATTTAGTTTGATATAGCTTCTCCCTTTCGACTAGAACTATGCCATACAGGCTCTAATCAGTGTAGAGTCGTCTGCAAGAAAAGCTCCCCGACAAGAAATACTCTAAGGAGGTTGGAATTACAGGCTAGAGGACCCACCAAGATCCTTGCCTTCTCAAAAACATTACTTGTTTAAAAAAAGATACTGCTGCTAGTAGATATAAATATTAGGTTGGGGAAAAAGTCTTTTCGCATTATAGTATGTATAAACTTGTAATAAAATCTCTTTGGCTTTACTATTTGTATCTGGCTGGTTTTGGTATCATTGAAAGTTTAAATTTTAAAGAACATAATTCCAAATTCAAATTAGGAAAATGTGTGATTTTCATTTGTTTTTCGTACCGCCAAGATGAGTGAATCTAAAGAAGAAATTCGATACATTTTAAAATTTTACTATAAAAAAGGTAAAAATGCAACGCAAGCCGCGAAAAAAATTTGCGATGTTTATGGACCTAGTGCAGTGTCTGTGAGAGTAGCACAAATTTGGTTTAAGCGTTTTCAATCCGGAAATTTTGATGTCAAAGATGCACGTCGCTCTGGTCGCCCTATTACAGATAAAATGGATGCCATTTTTGAAAAAGTGGAGCAAGATCGGCATGTCAGTAGTTACGACGTAGCTGAAGAACTGGGAATTGACCACAAAACAGTTTTGGCGCATTTGAAAAAAACTGGGTACACAAAAAAGCTCGACATTTGGGTACCTCACGAGCTCACTGAAAGAAACCTAATGAACCGTGTACTCATTTGTGATTCTTTATTACGACGACGTAATGAAACCGAACCATTTTTGAAGAAGCTGATAACTGGTGATGAAAAGTGGATCACGTACGACAAGAACGTGCGAAAAAGGTCGTGGTCAAAGGCCGGTCAGGCTTCACAGACTGTGGCGAAACCCGGGTTAACTCGCAACAAGGTGATGCTGTGTGTGTGGTGGGATTGGAAGGGCATTATTCATTATGAGCTGTTACTACCAGGCAGGACCATCGATTCTGAACTCTACTGCGAACAACTGATGAGATTAAAGCAAGAAGTTGAGAGAAAGCGGCCGGAATTAATCAACAGAAGAGGTGTGGTTTTTCATCATGATAACGCTAGACCTCACACATCTTTAGCCTCTCAGCAAAAATTAAGAGAGTTTGGCTGGGAGGTGTTAATGCATCCGCCGTATAGTCCTGACCTTGCACCTTCAGATTTCCACCTGTTTCGGTCTCTTCAGAATTCTTTAGGCAGTGTCAGGTTAACATCACGAGAGGACTGCTAAAACCACTTGTCGCGGTATTTTGACCAGAAGTCCCAAAATTTCTATAGCAATGGGATCATGTCCCTACCTACAAGATGGCAAAAAGTTATCGAACAAAATGGTACCTACATACTTTAGTTAAATGTAAATAAACTATATTAAAAAATGTTTTGAATTTTCTTAAAAAATGCGAAGAAACTTTTTCCCCAACCTATTAATACCAAGACTACTGAGATGATTTTGAGTGTTCCCAACATCTGTCCTGGTAGTTGGCTTTTGTTTATTTAGTGAAGGATTTTAAGGTTTGGTGTAGCCATTTTATGTACGCGATAAGCTGGCTACCTGTCACACAGAACACAGAAAGAGGTGTGTTCTGTGACCTGTCACTATTTGGACGCACTGCACGGCCCAAACTGCTAGATGTGGTTTTGTTTGTAACGAAATATTATCTTTTTTGACGGGGAGGTCAAAAACATTAACGCATCGTAACTGCGAGGTGGTGCCAACCGCACTGAGACCGTCCCAACGCTGCCCGCCTAGGTAATCTTTGCACCAATTAGTGGCCAGCTGCCCACAGGGGCTACCGACTAACGCCAGCCCATGTGGGCCGCTAGTTGACACCGGCCTTAAAGACCGGCTATTCAGGATAGTAAATTAGGGCCTACCTTTTCCTACCCCTCCTCCGCCTACGCTGGGTGGGAGCGGCCGCAACACCCTCCTCCACCGACGGCTGCGCGTCCTCCTGACGAGGACACCGGGAGGGCTTCGGGCGCGGTCGTGGCCCTGAAAAGGGCCGTCCGGAACTAGCCGTGGTGGGAAAACTCGACGATGGCATGTGACTTTGAATGACAAGGGGACACACTTGACATCAAAAACCACACAACCACCGAGAAAGTTTCCCCACCAAGTTACCAGGGTCCGTCACGAGGAGGCTTCCGTGGACCCCAGCGAAATATCACGTAAGGCATATCATGAAGATTAATCGAACCTTACCAACAAAAATACTAAGTGGGTGACAAAAAAATCATTCATGAGCGACGAATGATAAGTCATCCATTTAGTCTTTTTAGTCGCTCATTCTGGATTTTTAGCTGCTTGGTTTACATGAAAATGGTATTTACAGGTTCTCTATATTTTTTTGTGAATTTTTATATCCATTCAGAGATTTCAAAATGTTTTTCATGCATTTCGTAGGAAATTATAGCCCTATTATCGACTGTGAAACGTGCCTCACTACCAAGAAAACTAAACAAAATTTTGTAAAATGCTTGATTCCGGGACTTTTTAGTCTGATACCAGCGGTTGAACCACAGAAGCGGGTAAGCCTTTTAAATTATGTGCACCTAGGTCGTAAAGGAGAGAACCAAGGCCAAACTCCAACGAGGCCACGCCGATAAAAACATAGATTAACCGAATTATTATTTTAAAAACCCTTTGCAAGTAAAATAAATTACAAGGTTGTACACGCTAACGTATCATTAAAAGCGTCACGTAGATGAATTTCAAACAGCCCATTATATTAACTGATTCGGGATATTGATAATTGACGGAGTAAAGCTATTTTTTTATTGTTCTTTCTTTTTTAATTGAACGAACGGCTTTTTGTAGTGTTCCGTTTTATTCTCTAGTGCTTTAGTTAATTAGGTACATTTTACAAACAAGAAAAGAAGCAAGGCGTCGTCCTAATGGGCTTTGGAAATATAAAAATAAAAAAAAATGTTTATTACCTAAAAATATAGACACTTTTACTATATAATCGACAGTTTTTATTTCACTGCGATGCGATGCGTATTTACAAAATTATAATACATTTAAGTTTAGTATAAAACTATAACACCGCTTCTAGTCACTAGCGCGGAGCTAATGGCCATGTCACGTCACAGAATTCAATAGCGCTCGCGTCTGCACAGCATTTATACCTAATCCATAACTATATAAAATCCATACTTTATTATTATATTAACTTTATTTATAAAAATATCCAAAATTATTATGTTATTAAAATTGTCCGTTAGCAATAACTATAACACAGTCTCGAATATTAAGATATTACGCGAGTGACACGTCCTTTCCTAACGACCACGCTCTACCGAGTATGAGCAAAGAGAATATTAAAATACACTAGTATGAGTACGATGGCGTCGAGTCAGGCGCATGCAGCTTTAAAGGAAAAATTGGCGCGCAGACATTTTCTACGAATCTTTAAAAAAATACTGTGAAGCTATTTGAAGTGCTAATACAAAAACGAAAAACTTTTGAATTTCATATTTTACGTTAAAGTATATTCATTTGGAATTAAAAAAAAAACACCGTTCCCAACCTCATTGGCAACGATAGCATGATAAGTTTTCGTCACACGATGAAAGTAGTCTTGCGATGTTTCAACAGCGATCGCGCGATGTTTAATAGCAATATTGCTGTGCTTGCACGGTGACGTCTGACCAATTAAGACACTCGAAAGAGATCTATTTCTTGGATTGCAAGATCACACGATTAACCTACCCTGTGCCAGGCGGGGTGTGATATACCACAGTCCAATGAAAAACGCAATAATTTTAAAACTGTGAAAGCGACGAACTTGGAATTCTCAGTAGCTGGAATTACAATGTTGCTGGTCCGATCAGCGTTGCTAAGCCAGTCTGGGTGTCACCACCAAGAAAACAGTTGGACCCAGAGCGCTCATGGACATCACATATCCCACCTCGACGGCGCGTTCATAGAAATTTCTGATTTAAATTTGAAGTATTTTAATTTATGTATGTCAAGCATTTTAAATGGAATTAAAGTCATTACCATTAATGTTTTATATCTCAAATGAAAAATTTTTTTTTTAATGTAACGAGATGGCAAACAAACTTGCGGCCCACCTGATGTTAAGTAGTTACCGCCGCCTATAGACACTTGCAATATTAAGTGTAAATCACTTAACACCGCAAGTGCGTTTGCCATCCTGGGGACTAAGATGATATGCCCTCCATGCCCAGTAATTACACTGGCTACCTTTCCCTTCAATCCGAAACACAGCGAACTGCTTCACGGCAGAAATTAGAAAGGCGGTGGTACCTACCCAGACGACCCTACATATGTATGTGTAATACAAAAATGCATACGCAACAAATAGTTGGATCGTTGTTTTTAAGATTAGTACTTTTATACTTCCTAAGACTTAATTTCTTCTAAAAAAGTTAATATGCCATTTTTGTCAATTTCATATTTTGGGGTACGTGAAACTCCATCTAGTACGGGACGTATGACTTTTAGTCACCTAGTATACATAGGGTTAAACACACCGTACGATCATTATTGAGCATTTTCTGTGCGAGCTGCAATTGTGACACTGAATTCGTGTCTAAAATTTCGTGTATGGAACTTATCGTCCGATGAAAATGCAAAAGTAGTGTCCACTTTTGAGCGATGGCGCTAGTGACCTACCACGAGGTTACTAACACGATGGTGGGTAAAGGTGGACGCACATTTAGCCGAGCCGAACGTGATAAACCCGCTCAACGCGCCGAATTGTAGAATTTGATATTGGTGCTTTTAAGTGGATTGGACTGAGTTCTATCCACGCCGTACGCCTAGACAGTCTGTGGTACGGTCCGTCAATGGATATGTCATCGTCAAAAGTAAACTATTTTATATCTTACTATACATATTATAAACGCAAAAGTCTGTATGGATATATGCCGGTTACTCTCTCACGCAAAACTACTGAATGGATTTTAATAAAACTTAACAATAATATAGCTCATACATCAGAATAATTAAATAGTTTATACTAACTAATCCTGCGCGATCAGGAGCCATTAAATCCATTTTCTGTGAATAGATATAATTAGATGTCACTTTTTAATGAGAAATCACAAATCAAACGAAATTGGCACATTCACCGCGCAAGTAATAATTGATGCTTAAATTACATTTATTATTAACCTCGGTACTGCTAAAGCTAATCGAAATTATTCTACTGTCAAATCATGTAACAACGGTCGCTGATTGGCTGACGACCGTTGTCAATTTATGTAACAGCTAATCAAATCGTTCCAAGTTTGATTGTACTCGGGAAACATTATCAAAAATGAATAATTTATGAACTTGCTTTTATTGATGCTATTATTTTAAAATGCTATTATTCATTAACCTTGTACGCTGTTTTGATATTCTTTTCGCAGTTGTAGAGCTTTACTAGAGTTTTGTAGCTATTTAATTTCTGTCTTGTCTTCGTCAATAACTTATCACTTCTGGACTAGTCGTTTACTCATATTCTGATTCGTATAATAATAACTCATTACAAAGGTATACCCAAGGAGGAATATATAAAATACAAAAAAAAAGTATTTATATAAATCGAATTTGGGTATTTTAAACGACTTCCAAAAAGGAGGAGGTTCTAAGGAAAATTCTTTCTTTGTTTGAAAGGGTTTACTTTCAATTGGTCCCTTTCTTTTGAATTCGTGAAAACACGCATTGGCAATATGAATTTCTCCAACTTTTCCCATGTGTCGATTTCTTCAAAACTTCTTTATTAATTTCCATGATTCTTTTTTGTCATAAAAACTAAAGTCTCCTTATAGTTTCCAAAAAATTCTACGGTGCAATAAATAAATTATTTTTAAGTAATTAAGTAAGTAATTTAAAAAAAAACGCCTTCAAAACTAAAAACAGAAAAAAATATGTTTACAAAAAGTAAATACCAACTAGGTTTTTTGAGGTCTTCTTCTCCTTCTTCTTTAATTAATGGCGTTCGCGTTATTTATCGCATTTCGCCAATGTCAAGTGTAAATGAACTTTAAAAGTAGCAGACAATTGCACGGTAGATTGAGGTTAAAAATGGAGTCTCTCAACACGTGTTTTTACAACAAGAACTCAGGAGAAACTCCTTTTTGAGGTCAATCAGGTTAGGGATAAAAGTTGTCACTTGTGTTTGGCACCGACCTGAAAAAAACGTACATTGCATTTAGATATTTTAAACTTTTATTTCTCCTCTAGTTTTGAAGGTGTTTTAATTTAATTAAAATTATTAATTAGTTTTTAGGAAATTTGTAGGTGCTGTATGGAATCGCATTTCCTTAGCAAGGAATAATTACACGGGCTTTCATTACAAAACAACCACAAGTCAATCCCCAAGGAGCCGCACATGTCAATCGCCAGCAAACCACTGTTTGCCAAAGTTTCCCATCCATTATTCAAAGGCAACATTCGACAAATTCTGTCGAATAAACAGCGTTCTCAAATTATAAAGATGCAGAACGTTTCCAATGCTAATTCCTTCGTCCCTTGAATAAATTAAACTCCTGCTACTCACCGCCATCTGTCGTTTATTAAAGCTTTGATGTATTTCGTTTTGATTTCTATACGATTCTGAGTAATGCCAAAACAGTCATCAGAATTTAATTGGCTTAAGATATCATATCTATCCCGGTTGTACGCTGTTGAGATTATGAGAGGCAATTTATGTTCCTGCTTTGGATTAACATGTAATTTAACTAATTTTAATGCGAAGGATTTAATGTACCTAAATAGAATACCTACTGACTTATGATGGACTAAGTACTACTAAGATAAATTACCTACATGTTAGTTCAAAAACAGGATCATAAGTTGAGTCAAATTGAGTTTTATTGCGGTCTATGTGAAAAACTTTTAAACATTTATAAACTTGTTAAAAATGCTTTATTTTTATTAAAATTTATATCATTTTCAATAGCTTAAATGTTCTCTGTGTAATTTTTTGAGCACATAAACTTCGTTTTATTTTTGTTGAAAAAATACTTAATTACGGTTAAAATTACGTATAGTGCACAAGCTAGTATACACATTTATGGCGTGCCATAACGGACCGTAAAAAATCTGACTACTGGACTCTAAAAATCCTGGTAGTGCACAACCGCCCTTACTGCGATAGAACGTACGAGTATAATATACTCACTAATTCCAAAGGTTACAAAGATTCTACTTAAATGATCACAAGTCTGTCTTGGTTTGTCGACTTCTGTTTGTTGGTTAATTGAAGGTTTACCTACTTTACATGTTTAATACCTCTTTTATGTAGGCAATGGTTACCCGGACTGCTGAGACGACGACTGATAAGTGTAACATCTGTCCTGGTCATTGGCTTTAGTTGACTTGTTTGAACAATTGTTATTTTTTGGGTTTGGTGTCCCTTTTCTATAGGTGACAGGCTGGCAACATGTTACTATTATTGGGTACTGTATAGCCCATACTGCTTGATGTGGCTTTGTGTCTTACCGAACATTACCTAAAGCTCTGCTCAACCCCTTTTTAGATTGCGAACGAGCGTGATTATTATGTATGTTTGTTTATGTAGGCAACAAACTGGTAACGAATAAAACTATATTAATTTGGCTATTCATTATAACAGCTTATAAAATTCGACCCACTGCTGGGACACAAAGACTCTCCTTGTTATCGAAGGAAGTTTAGGCAGTAGTCCACCTCGCTTGCCCAATGCGGATTGGTGGATGGAGTGTAAGTTGATCAATACCCCTTTGCTGATCCATTAGTCGCCTTCTACGACAACCATTGGAGGATATGGGGTGATGCTATTCTACTCTGCCAGCATCACATGGCAAATTTGGCTATTGCATAATCCAAGTAGCTAAATGTAGTTTTATTTGTAGCCCAATTCTACCTGAAACTCAACGCAACCCTTTTGAAATTATGCATGCGATAGTATGATCTTAAGGACGAATACAAGAAATGCGAAAGTACAAATATGCGAAACGTGAGTTAGCTGAGTTATAGACAGGTTCAAGGTTTTTTTTTATAATCAAGCGGAGTATACTGCTTTTGGGAGAGTCTAATGTGTAATGTAAGTACCTGCATGATTGAGTACTGGCTATAGGTAGGCACTTCCGTGCTTGCTTGCACCGTGCGAACTTACGTAGCAGATTAGAGCATACTTGATCGTAAATTATGTAATTTACGATTTGCTGATGTACAATTTTTTCTGACTTTTCGTCGCTAGGAAATTAGTTTAAATAAAGTTATCATGTTTCCCGTTTAAAAATAGTCTCCAGTCGAGTCATAATGGCACTGTTTCTCCACAACCGTGATCAGCTACAGAGAATAAAATGAAATAAAAGTTTTTGTGTAATTTGACATGTTTTTTCACTAGAACAGATCTCGACTTAGGAATTCTCAGAAGCACGGCCTTAGACATTTTAGGGCTTAGTACTAAATATAGTCGACTCCGTCTTAAGTTGAATGTAATATCATCTTCAGCCGCTTTGACACTTAATATCTTGTGAGATAACCTACTTTTATCTTAGGATTTATTAGTTACAAAAAAGTATTTACTTACTCAATTCTAATGGAAAAAAATTACGTTTTCTGACACTTAAATTCATGATTACTTATTTTTAGTATTATAGTCTACTAGCGGCCCGCCCCGGCTTCGCACGGACAGTAGGAATACTATATACTAAAAGTACTAACAGTAACCTGAACGAATTAAATACTACTTAGAGTATTTAGTTTTCCCTAAAAAAAAATCATACTTTGAAACCTTTCTCTTGTATCAGTCTATTTATTACTGCAACCACATTAAAATCTGTTGCTTACTTTAAAAGTTCTAAGCCTACATAGATAAAGAGCAACTTTATTTTATACTATGTATAGAAGATTATAATTACTATTGTGCTCCTCTCACTGTCTGTTTTTACCATATTCAATGTTAAACAAAAATAACACTAAAACGATAACGCTTGAAATGGGCTTCTGAATCATTTCGAATTACATTTATATGGCGATAAAAAAAATCACAACTAAAATAAAGATTTATCAGTAATTAAGTTAAGTTTACAAAAATGGCTATGACTTATTATCAAATAAAAATTGCTGAAATTGATTATTTTGGAAATTGGTAACAGACCAGTTTTTAGGGCGTGGGTTGTTGCAAATTAGCAATGGTAATGATAAGGCAGATTTTTTTCATAATAATCCATATTTTCATAAGTCATATCGGCAACAACTAAGACATGATAAAACGTCGATTTGACTTTATTTTTCTACCATTATATAAACCTCACATCATTTGTTATCAGATTCGTGAACCGACTAAAGCTTACTGCATATTCATGACACTTTCTTAGACGTATTCCAATATCACGAATAACTTTGTACGGTTTCTGTATTAAATGATATCTCTTGGATTTAATCTGTCAACGTCTGCGGTGCACGTGGAACTTATTGAAGCTGCACCTATGTACATTGACAAAACTTGAAACTTAACTTGTTCGCAATTTTGTTTTGTGCCTTAAGCTTTGTATCATCATAACAGCCTTTATAATTCGACCCATTACTGGGACACAATTAAGGCCTCTCCTTCATCGAAGAAGGTTTAGGCAGCGTCTACGGCTCCCATTGGAGGATATAAGGCGATGATATTGTACTCTACCTGCATTAAATGACTAAAAGCCATGTATACAAACTTTTATCTGCAAAAATCGGCATTCATACAATGTTTGTGTTCCAATGGAGAGAAGAGTTAAAGTTGCATTTTCTTATATTGGGTTATTCTTACTAACCTTAATTAGAGTTAATTGTTATAAGGACACGTACTTACCTCAAAACTCAAAGAAGATTGATGTCACGCAGGTGGCTAGCTGTAAAAAACTAATGCCAAAATCTATAGCAGTAATATCGATATGAAAATATATTGCACGGACACTAAATTGGGAGCAAGAACAAGATTAAGCAGAGCTTCAGATAACATTTGGTACATTTGAAAAAAAAAATGGACTACAAGTGACCTATATGGCTAGACTTTCAAAAACGGTGGATACAATTAACTAAGACTGCAGGCGGCAAATCATGTTAATTTTTACCTGCTGTAGCCTAAATAATATATATGGTATTTGTGGTTTTATGACTTCATAAAAGTATTTAAAATACTCTGATGAAAATTACACAAATATTTTTTCTGGATTAAAAAAAAAATGTTCCAATTTTTCTTTACAATAAATATTATAAGAAAATTTTTATTTCACATCTGATAATAACATGCCACCTCTTTTATATCTCCAATTGCATTTGCTTATACCTTTTTTCAAACTCCATTTCATGCCAATAAGATATTCATATCTATATCGCCGTAAAGGTTGTGTTCAGACAATTTGGTATCGCCAACTCGAAGTTCCACCGCACGTTTTACATATATCTAAAAATAATATCTCCTCAGGTGCACAGATTTCATTTTCACGTTTCCACAAAACTAATACGAATTTGAATATTGCAAGCGTTCTCGTGTTGAGTATATGAAATTTGTCTAATAAAACCCGTTAAAATACTAAAAGTATTTTACTCTGTGTAGTCATCGTCGCGAGCTCGCAAGTCGCGTGCACTTACTGTGCCCAGGTGTGTTTGAAGGAGCGAACAATGCTTATTACTTGGGCCGTACTTTCTGTTTGTTTATTTCATTAGCCGGAAGACTTTGCGATTGTTCACTGACAGTGATTAAGTAGCAAGTTTTTTTATGGCCGCAGTAGTTTTCGCTTCGCAAAATTGAAAGCAGTTTTGGCCTTTTAATTTCGACTGCTTTATGCTTCTATACTTCCTCGTTCTTATGCATGATCTGAGCTTGCAAATACGCGCGGGATACCTGAAGGTCAGTATACCTAAAAATAAATAGTAAATAGCACTAACCTGTGCATGGCTTGGTTGATGATAGGACTAAAACTATCTTTTCAAAGTTCATCACCATAATAATATTGTTGTGAGCACTGTTGGTTCCCGGCAAATAATGAGGAGATAGCCAGTTCTACTGTGGTTGAGGGTTCCAGGATCACTTGCCATCAGTTGAGATAAATTCCCTAAGAAAATAAGCTATATTGAATTGCGGTTATGTTGCTTGCTTTTTAGAAAGCTTCTTATGTTTTTTTGTATGTTTGGAATAAAGTTCCATCGACATTCTAGATTCCACATTATAAGTTCGAATTTAAAAACCAAGCCACTTTCGTGGTCTTTTCAGGATGAGTGATCAAAATCTTAACCTGTATTTTTTCTATGACTCGTGGAAAGACTCGTTGCAAGTTTACGCTGCCCGTCTAGGCACTCCTTACACCAATTGGTGGCCAGAAGGGAACTCCTCCACCGACGGCTGCTCGACCTGGCGCGTCCTCCTGACGAGGACACCGGGAGCAGACATCGGACCGCACCTGAGCGACTTCGGGTTCGTGGCCATGATAAGGGCCGTCCGGAACTAGCCGTGGTGGGAAAACAAAAAGAACTCGACGATGGCATGTGACTTTGAATGCCAAGGGGACACAGTTGACATCAAAAGCCACACACCCGCCGAGAAAGTTTCCCCACCACATTACCAGGGTCCGCCACGCGGAGGCTTCCGGATGTGGACCCCAGCCTTCTTAACCTTACACCTGGGTCACAAGTCCCAGGCACTGCATCTGGCTCCCCTCTTTGCAACGCGATGAATCCGGCAACCGCACTGTGTATCCATGGAATGCAAAGAGTTTCCGTCTCATTACTAAAAAAAATATTACTGAAAATCAGGTACGAAAATTTAATAGAAATGCTACGAAAATTTAAGAAAATAAATGTAATCTGCTCGCTACCTAGACAGCACGTCAATATTGAAACATCCTTATATCAGACAGACTCTCATACGGCCTTAAAAGAAATATACATTTTCATACAGAGAATTCTCGAACATTTATACGTCCGCTTTAGTTGCCTCTTCGTCAAACTAGAATACGAATTCGATAAACCCTCTAATCCTTCTAAACCGTATTCGCACATGTCATCGATTCGACATGAATATGATATTTTTTCCCCCAAAAAAACGTAAATCTTATTTCAGGAAGGATATTTTTTGACTTCTCTCAGGGTTGGTAAAACAGATTTCTTGTCTAAATCAAAGCTTATAAATATTTAATATGAATGGAGCAAAACAAAATTTCTGGGAGATGATATTTTTCAAAGTAATTTTTTACTTATTGACGATCTTCTGGCCTAGAAAATCAGAATTCTTAGGCTGAAGTTCCAGGTTCAATGCGTTAAGAATCAAATGACTACGTGGTTTTTGTTTTCAATTATTTGTGAATACTTAGTTAAACTCGTGAGGCAAAAATAAATAGTAGCTATATTCTTGATTCAATACCTTTTAATGGGTAGGAAAAACCGTGAAATTTTTGATGTTTATTACTCTTTCACGCAAAACCCACTGAATGCATTTTAATTAAATTTTAAAATAATATATTATTCTTGATAATAAAATACACGCCTATAATCTATTTTGTACGGCTCGACTGACGGTAAGTAGTCACCCATGTCTTATCGACGCTTACAACTTACAACTTTTCTCGTGCGATAACAAACCTAAACCCTCTTCTACCCCGTGGATCTCTAGAAGCTTTACTTACTGCAAGAAACCTAAGTTGGGGTCCGCACTGAAAACCAGCGCTGTATTGCGACTGTGTCGTAGCATAGCAACAAGCTGAGTGTGGACCTCGTTATCATTGCCTGCGGCGTGCGATCACAAAAAAAAAACATTTTGTAATATTAGGTAATATGCACAGTCGCGAGCAAGAATATGTATGCACTGTTTACAATTCACCATCTTCGTTACACGTTCAAAAAGAGTCAAGAGATGTCAAACGTGGATACATATTATTCCACACCTGTTTAATGATTATGTTTACCTAATGTTAGCTATAGTTCCTATTTAAAATGTTTGTGTAAGCGCGTCGTTGAGTTGTGATAATAAATTTATTTCTATTCTATTCTATTCAAAGTCAAAATTTGACTGCGATACTTTGTTAGATGGAAGTAATGCTCCAGTTGTCCAAATTCGGGCGGCTAATCCGCTGTCCCTCCTTTGTTAATACTTTGAGAATATTCACCGCTTCTCATCAGGTGAGTAATGTGTTTTATTGGCCATGCGATATACAAAACAATGTGCATAAAATACTAAAAGTATTATCAGAAAATTGTACTTAAATCTTTCAATCATCATAAGGTATATTATTTTATTTAAATTTCGCTTATTTCACACTGTTCCGAATTTTCCAAGCTAAGTGTCGAACAATAATGGATGCAAATTGTTCCATTGTTAGTAATTAGGATAGGTGTACAACTCTAAATAGTATCTACTTAGTAAAACAGCCGGCGCTGCACGAGCGGAATACACGGTGTATACCCCACCCTTATTACATTGTAGCCTAAGTTATAAGCTTTAACAGATAATATATTTATCAAAATCACGTAATAGTTTTGTAAATGCTTAAAAGTTGTTGAAAGTATCCAACCATTTTAACTGAACGGTATTGGGAATACACACGATAATAACACAGAAGAGTCGATTTTGAAATTGAAAAACTAGATTGCTTATACTTAAGAAGCGTACTATTATATTTATACTAGCTGACCCGGCAAACGTTATTTTGCCTTACAAAAATGATTAAATTACTAATATGGCTATAAAAAAATAGGGGTTGGTGATAAAATAGTAAAAATTTAGGGTTGTATGTATTTTTAATGCCACATAATAAAAAAATAAAAACAAAAAATTTCGACCAAAAATTACTAGGGCTTATCACTTAGTAGCCGATTCGCAGACCTACTGAATACGCATACAAAGTTTCATGAAAATCGGTCAAGCCGTTTCGGAGGAGTACGTTAACTAACATTGTGACATGGAAATTCTATATTATAAGATATCAAGAAAATGCTACAGCAGAGAATAATTCATCAGCAAAATCTTTTGAGTTGTCTTTGAGTTGCTTTTTTTAACCGACTTAAAAAATGGAGGAAGATCTCAATTGAACTATTTTTTATGTGTGATACCTAATAACATTTTACTATGTTTACCAATTTTGATGATTCTTTTAATGTTAGGAAGCCAGTGTTTGTCATGTTGTCCAATTTAAATAATAGAGATATCTTGTGAGTAGTTTTTGAGTTATTCCTAATAATGCTTATTTAATTGACATCGATGATATCGCTATTATTTTATTGCTTGTTTATGTAAAAGATCTCGAGAGAGTTTCCTGAAAATTTCTATAACTACAACCCTACAAAGCAAGTAGTAAATTATTTCTAAATAAAAAAACCACATTAAAAACTAAAAATGGAGAAATAAAAATATTTGTATTTAAAAAATCCTAGACGACTAGAAGAGGCTTTGTGTCCCTGCAGTGAGTCGAATTATAAAAGCTGTTATGATGATAAGTAGCTGCACTTTAGAAAATCCTGTATACAAGAACAAAGTCGTATCTTTAAAATTAACTAGTTGCAGTAGCAAGCATTAAAGTTACGGGAATCAATTTCGTAACCAAAAATAAATTAAAAAAAAATATTTTTGGTTAACCAAATTTTTGGGTAACCAAAAATATTTTTTTTTATATTATTTTTGGTTACGAAATTGATTCCCGTAACTTTAATGCTTCCTACTGCAACTAGTTAATTTTAAAGATACGACTTTGTTCTTGGGACCCGTCCTATCAAACTCAACCGGTATCTCTCATAAGTTAGACCACACGAGAATTACGTCACGTCGTCATAAAACGGTGCATTGTCTCCACAGTCTCCTGTGCGATGAATATTTATACTAGTGCCTTATCAACATTTGGATTAAATTGCCTGGATTAAAACAATAAGATCGCACTCTAATTGGTTTAGCAGGTGCACGCCGCCTCTTTACGCTTGCGGCACAACTGAAGCGTTTAAGCCGGAACGTTAACATGCCGCAGCGGTGCGTTTCTCTTCTCTATCATGAATATTTATAACAGTGTCGCATCAATGTACTGCGATATTTAACACCCATCTATACGTGAGGGGAAACAGTTTATTTTTAATTGTCAGAGTTACCTCGTTATGGCTCGCCGAGGTTTATTGTGTCACTGGTGCGGGATTTCTCGTAAATTTGTTATCGATGAGCGGTGTACAGTCAGATGCTTTTAGCGAGTATTTTTCATGTAATATGGTTGTTAAATGAGCACATGGACCCTCTGTTGATAAGCCTATAGACGCTTGCAACATAGAGATGTCACTCGCGCGCAGCCGACTGGTTAGAGAATAGGGGAAAGCCTATTCTATACCGCGTGGAGCTCTAGAAAGATCTAATCGACTAATCGAAGATTCGGGTCTAATCGGAGAAAGATATAATCGAAGAACACAACACAACAAAAGTCGAGATAGGGCTCAGCGGTCTCGCCACTCGAATGTGAACCGCCCGAACTGGGATAATAACACTACAATTTTCTAGTGTTGTGTTTCTGTTGGTGATTAAGGTTGCTAGAGCTCCACGCTTGGCAGTGTAACGTCAATGTTGCAAGCGTCTACAGGCTACGGTGACTTCAAAGCACCAGGAAGGCCGTATGCTTGTCTGTCAACCAACCAACTGATATTGTTTTAGAAAATCTCCACCTACACTGAGGCCAACAGCGGTCTACATCAATAGTCATTAAAATACAACACTATGAATAATATAATAATAATAAGCTTTTGATTTAAGGCTACAAAGGCCCATACAATAAATACCTTATAAACTAACATACACAGTATTATATAATTTTGGTTAGTAAACAACACTTATGTTAGTAAATTGACACTAAATTAACACGATTTGACTGCGAAATGTGATCCTTCGTGGTATCAGGTAGATGGCCTCGGAAACACCCGAACCTTACACCTTTCGGCCAGAATTCTTCGTCATGAAAGTCAACAGCTGGTCGGTCAGTACTCTCACCAGAACTGAGTTGAAATTCACACTATGGCAAGACTCCAATCGTTCAACCCTCAAGTCTTTACTTTCATGTATTCTACGACTTCTTCTGCCTTTGTAGAGCAATGCAGCCGGGACACGTACAGCAGCGTCGTCGGTACAGCTACACGCAGCAAATGGTTCGGTCCAGTTGGTGCAACTCCACACAAATTGCGGCGGCCGGGCTTCCTCTCCACGGTGACGCACCCCTCATGAGACAAAAATCTGCATTTTTACAAATTTAAGACAGTATATTCGTAGTCAGTGCCTACGAATATACTACCTTATTAGTAAGTTGAAGGTAGATTGCAAAGCGTCGGTGGCGTAGAGAGCGTCGCTGGCGTAGTGAGCGTCGGTGGCGTAGTGCGTAAGGGCGTTGTCTCCAACCCGGGAGGCATTATTTATAATATTCTATCGATCATAAACCTGCGAGATATACAACTAATTTAAGGCTATAATTCAATAAAGTTTGAGCATAGACTAGGTTGAGTATAGAACATTCAGTTAGAACTACAATTAGTCCTAACACATGCGCATTTAACTTCGCACATAAATTAGCTAATGTAAATTAGCTGAAATCAGAATATAACAAAACCAAGTTTCTCCTAGCCATGCAGTGATAGCACTGTGCCACCGCAGCGCCTCTTAAACCGAGTAAAAACCGTCACAGTGTTCAACAGTTGGAAAATCGCCAGCGAGGATGACCGAACAAAAAATCCTCAAGCGATTCTAGTCCCTAAGGAGAAGAGAAAAGTTAATAGATTTCATTAATTAACCCGTTCACTGGACCAAGTGATTGCAGCGCGGTACCAAGATAAAAAGTGACAATTTCGTCGGTGCTGGGATTTTGAGTTACACCTTTTTACGTATGGAACGCGACTTGGGTAAGCCGCTTAGGGATCCATTGGTGGATGGATCAAACGTTTGTGTTTAGAAAACCGAATGAGAGGAGTGAAAAAGGGCAAATAAGTCCATGATTACCCGATTACGCCGCGGCGTGACTGTTTCGCATGTATTTCTTTTTGCGTCCCAAGAATTAGGGAACGTTTTTCCTAACATTACAAGTATTAAAGCCTTATCTGTATTTTTATTTACTTCGCAACAAAATGAAAAAGTTCTTGAATGATTTGTCGAAGGGTGAACACGTTTTATTTTGTGTTTATTTATTTGCTTCGTAACTGAAATTTAAATTAAGTAATTGTTATATACGGCTATAGTTATACTTGGAAAAAGTGAAGCAACTTTTTAAAACTAAATGGGATAAACAAAGCAAGACGTTAATTAAAACATAAAGTTGACTTTAACAGCATTTTACAATAGAAAACTCTGACCTTTAAAGGTAAAAATAATACATTAACTTGCTATTACTCTTGTTTCAATTAAATAGAGTCCCGGCATTGATTAATTTATAACTTTTAACGTTAGAATTACAATTAAGCTTATATGTTAAGGGCTTTGTACTCTGCTATAGCAAATAATTCAGGTAATATATAATAACTGACAACTATTGCCGGCATTGCGTGTTTATAATTTTTCTTAACTTCTGTATAAATCAGGAGAGATTTTAATACCATATAGTATATTTCAGGAAAAATGAAGACAACGTGTACAAAACTCGTATAAAAATTATCTGAAGATAATCATAATGATTATTCTCTCACCGTAGTCAAAAAAAATTCACAAAGTTTTAAAAAATAAAAAATAATATAACATACAATTTGGGAAGATCACAATAAATTACAAGTTCATTCAATGACACAGTAAAGTTAATGCTTTGCAGTAAATCCATAGTGAGGTTGAGGGCTATTGCGGGATAATACATGAATTAGGATAAATCCTTTGTTTCATTTGATTAACCATCCTACCCATACAATGGTCTAAACAAACGAACACTACCTACTGTAATAAATTAAGCTAAGTGGAAAGTGTAAATTAGCTGCGAACATGAGTACACGAGGCGTGAAAAAACAGCTTCAGGCTATCCTGAGAGCGGTACATATTATACTTAATCACTCCTATTTTCAAGAACTTTATACTATGATTGTTTATAATGATTTATTGCGAATAAAATACAGAGTTTGGTGATAGATAAAATTGATAGTAGCGAGCGGATAGCGATGAATGCGGGGATGATCTTGTGAATTTGAATTCAAGTCCCGCGGTCATGTGGTCTGGGGTGGTCCGTCTTCTGATTGGGCGACTGTCAGATATCGCGTGATAGGCAGCCAATGGTGCAGTATTACGTTCACATGACGATGATGTACGTGTTCCAGTGAGGCAAGGGTCCGATATCTCAACAAGGGTCTGAACAATGATAATAGGAAAAAAAACTAGTAGACAGATTCATGATTGAGAAGTAGGTACGATAAAAAGTGAGCATTTAATCATTAGAAAAAAATAACTTATTAATCAGATTTTATAACATCATTTTTAAAATAACCCAAAGTGGATTCAGGAAGTTTGCTACAAATTTGGACTACATATAAAGATCATTTATTGTGTATAACTTTTATTTTCAAAACTGATTACGCGTTGTTCGCAAATTGTATGACCTGGCTATAGCTACCATTGTTAATAAAAACTGTTGAGTTTCTATACATACAAAAAAAAACTCTTCAGATAAATAATAGCAATTGTTCATAAAAAATAACAATTTATAGAACAAATAAATAAAATTGTGTTATCTATCTGTATTATCTAAGCTTATAAATATTTTGTCTGTTTGTCTGTCCGGGCTAATATCAAAAACTACTAAACTGATTTTAATTATTTTTTTTAAATCTGTTTTACTTGGTAAACTTTTTTTTAATATTAACTACAATGACGTGTGTGTGCGTGGCAGGTCAGCTAGTTAGCCATAAAATAAAACAGATTGTTTTTGTAATGTCTTAGAATCAAATAATACATAGGTATATAGATTGGCAGTATGAAGCGTCGGTGGTGTAGTGCATAAAGGTTTCTCCCACCCAGGACGCACCGGTCCGAATCCCACCTCGTAACAATGAGTTTTCAAATTTTGTATTAATATTATGTGCGATATGATGATGATTTTCGTAATTTTATAAGAAACGTTGTTACATTTATAAGGAAAAAGCTAAGTCTTTCCTTTATTTGTTTCAAATTAAATAAATAAAAAAGGCATTGTTCATTGGAACAGTGATCGAAAATTTGCGTCTGCAATTTTTCCTACTGGTCTTTGAAGCGAAAAAACATTATTTCGCTTGACCAATAGAAACTAGTTGTGTTTTATTTTTCCCCGTCGTCCATTCCAACTGAGAGCTCGACTGTCAGACGGTCGCAGGTTAAGTATTGCCTTTTACCTGCAATGGAACTAAATTAAACTTTATAAAGAACTTTCCGTTGAATGTTTTGCTACAAAGGGAATGATTATAATAGCTTTCCGACGCAATGCGAAATTTATTTTGTATTTATTTATCTTCATGTATAAAATCTCTTGTCACGATGTTCTTTACCGCTAATCTACAAAAGGAGCGAAGAGATTTATATGAAATTTTGTAACTGTTTTTCGAGCTCGGTTTTAGAGCAAATTTTCTAACATTATAACATTTGGTAAAACATTTTTGATACTCTAACAATCCCTAATTTTACGTTAAATTTATTAACACATTCCATTATTTGCTATTTATTTAGCCGGATTCAACATTCAGTTCCCAGTTCACAGTTACAAATCACCCTACCAGGGTTTGGTTGCTAAGCGACCGCTGTAATTTTTAGTAATTTAACAATCACTAGGTCGTAGACCCATGTGTAGGGTCGTCTGGGTAGGTACCACCGCCTTCCTTATTTCTGCCGTGAAGCATTTTACTGTGTTTCGGATTAAAGGGAAAGGTAGCCAGTGTAATTACTGGGCATGGAAGGCATATCATCTTAGTCCCCATGATGGCAACGCATTTCCAGAGTTAAGTGTAATTTACCCTTTAAAAAAATCGTTGCTAGGCAACCAAACTGCAGTAAGGTTATTTTACTAGCGGGTAAAATATTGAAAACGGCTGTTAGTTGTAAAACCATTGTCAAGGTGTGTATATTGCTCTGGTTTTGTTGTATATCTACCTAATATAAAAAACCGCCTTCAAAACTAAAAACGGATAAATAAAAATTTTGTTTATAAAAATAATAAAAAAAATATTGAGTTCGGTACCAAATACAAGTGACAACGTTTCTTCCAAATATTGAGGTTTTCACCGACCTCAAAAAATCATTTAGATTTTTATAAACAAAATTTTTATTTTACGTTTTTAGTTTTGAAGGCGGTTTTTTTTATTTAAAAATAATTTATGTTTTGCTTTTTAGTGTTTTAGGTATATGATTTTTCAAGAAAAGATCTCGTGATCTTTTACACACACAAGTGATAAGATTACGATATATCGATGTCAATTAAATAGGCATTATTATGAAAAAACTACTCATCAGGTGTTGATCAATACTGGGAATACATAACAAGTACCAGCTTCCATTAGTCGAAAAAATCTTCTAAATTGGTACACCCAGTAAAGAGTTATGAGGTAACAAAAATAAAAAAAAACATACAGTCGAATTGAAAACCACCTCCTTTTTTGAAGTCAGTTAAAAAAGATTTCTCTTAGCTAAGAATGTGGTAGTAACTCTTTTTATTTCATCAAACATCTGATTCGGTACCCGCAACATGCACAGCGTCTGCGACCTTGATATAGTGTGGAACAAATTGGGTCCGACATTCACATTAGATTTCTTCCGCTCGCGTCCGTATCGCGCACCAATTTCTAAGTAGACAATAGAATTAAGTACTCTGTTTTGTTCATCTCAAATTTAAATGGTATACAATTTTGTGATATGGATGGAATGTAATACAATGAAAAATAACAGTCAACAAGATGTGGATGTTTTCAGATTATACTTAATCTCTGACGAGCCGAGCCTTCTGCAGTCCGCTTTAGAGATTGAATTATTATTTAGTACCATGTCAAGTACCTAATAATTTTCATCATCATGCCAACCGAGAGACGCCAACTGTTAGACATAGGCTTCCTCCGGGGATCTCCAACCTGATCAGTCATGCGCTGCCTGCAATCAGAGACTTTCCGGTTCGCCAGTCCACCTTGTGTGGAGCCTCCCAGTCCGCGGCCGTCACTCGAGAACCTTTCCTTTCCAACGTCCGCAATTCATCCTCCTCCTGTACAGTAATAGGTAGTTTAATACTGAACTGTATGCGAATGATTTTTATTAGTAGCACTAAAGTAGTAAAGATAGACAGTATGAGACTCATTAAAATACATTTTTATTATCATTTCAACATCAAAAGTTAAGCAAGAGTGGCGAGAGTCGAGAAACTAGCAGTAAATTTTTCGTAAATGACAAAACAAAATGTTTACCGTAGAATTTGCTGTACGCTGTTTAAGCCCCTTTCTGTTGACAATAGCACAAACATCCTCTTACACGAAATAAAAATAAAAATGCTCCGGGCACGTCTCTTTGTGAGTGTCCTGCAATAAAAAATGTCCTGAATCAGCCTGTTTGAAATTGTCGCCATGTGAGCAGTTCGAGTAGTATAAGCTGCCTTCAGTTACTCACGGGTCATTTAAAAGTGACGAAAAAATTATTTTTATTCCAAAATGGAATTTGATACACGCCCCAAGCAATTAATTACCGAACAAAGAGCTACTGCCTTTCTTAAATGTAGGGACTTAGCAGCGTTTTAGGTAAAGTAATTACCTAGAACAAAATGTTAAGAACTGGTTCCTTCGTACTTATGGTTTTTTCAATCCCAACACTAAACAGTCTCATAAATATGGTTGATATGTTTTTTCATCCAACATAATATAAAATGGGTATTTGACGTGCAAATTATTTTTCATTTCGATGACTAGCGTAAAAATATTCTAAAAATCAAAAACATTTAGTAATTATTAATAAATACAATTGTCATTGACACGTTAAAAAAGTAAAAGAAATGTAGAGCACAAAATTGTACTGCATTTTTATATATTAATGAAATAATCGAAGTAAAAAATTCGAACTTGAATGAATTAATCGAACAACGAAAAAAAGAAATCAGTCCTTTAATGATAATAATGATCAAGTGAGACAGGACAGGGTTTACTTTTGACAGCATTTTTATCTTGCTTATCGATTTCTATTTATTTTTGTACATTTTTCTATTATATATTAATCTCAAAACTTGTCAATTAAAATTAACAAAGTACATATTTTGTCTTTTAAATATCCAGAAGCACTGCATACCTATTTATAATTTCCGCTGTGTTAGTATTTGTCATTTCCAGGAGGCTCCAGTAACGTAGGGTTAGAAGTTGTATTTATGTTACAAACTGCAACACTTCCCAGCGCTATGTGCTTGCTTAATAGCGTCACCACTATTCTGTCTGGTGCTACTTACGAGTACATAATGCATGTGCTGTGTTGTGTTCTTCATTGTTAGATTCAGTTTGATTCCCATTTGCTTGATACAACTTAACACGAAAATATAATTATAGAGTTATTGAATAGCGGTGTATATTATATCAACGACAACCTCAATGATGATTATCTTCTAATGTGCTATTCCCAAGTCCTCATTTGTACAACAATGTTTATCGAAGATACCTATTGAGTTTAATGACACAGTAAACAAATTTCACTAAATCGAATTAACGCTTCAGTTCTAGACATTTCTAAAATTCAATAATTTTCATAACACTAACAACAACAAACTGTTAAAAATATGTACCTACCTTATAGAATTTCATTACGTCTGTGGGCATAAATGTATTTACTTAGATCCCATTTGTGGTTTATCCTTGCATTAAGACGGCTTGGCTACCACCATGTTGTCAAGAGTTGTGCTCCAACACCTAGTGATAAGTTAACCGGTTCCTCAGCGGTTGAAGGTTCTCTTCCTTCCGTACCTTCCGATATTATTTAGGCGCAGAATTTCCAATTCGCAAAATGTCCAACGGTCGCAAAATGTCTAGTTCGCAGAATGTCCATTACGCAGAATGTCCAGTTCACACAATGTCCAATTCGTAGAATATCCAATTCGCAGAGTGTCCAATTCTAAGATTGTCCCGTTCGCAAAATGTCCATTTCGCAAAATGTCCAATATTCATCGTAATGTGATTTTCCCTTTCAGTAACAGTGTAACTTAGGTTAACCAGGAGTGAAGTGACAAGCGGGTTAGGTCGACATAAACAACAGCACCCGGGATCACCAGCTTAAGGTGCCTTGCGAAGCACGGAGGAAAAAAGAGTTTAATAAAATTGACCCATCCGAATACCGACCGCGCACTAGGTAGCTTAACTTTCATGATCGTTACTAAGAACGCACTACCGAAACCTCAATTTTCGGTACTAACAAATATTTATAATTGTAGGTACAAAAAAGGTCGCGTGCTCTGGAAATAAACCTACTTAAGTAATCCTGGCTCCATTATCTAATTGAAACCGGAATGATAAAAATAAACATACTCTTTCTCTGCCATTCTATATATCTTGGGGGATCAGTTTCTCGGAATCTTTTCGTTGCGTGTCTACGTCACGAGTGAACCCATGTTCACATTTCATGTTTCTAGATTCAGGACTTTCAGCTTGACGTTGATGAATTATTTCGTATATAAACTGTTTCTTACAATGGTGTTAAAATAAACTCAATTTTATATTACTTCTACTGAAAGCTGCATAGATACATAGAAAGAGACGATAACGAACGACCCGGCGGAAATTGACAATGATCAATAACATCTAATGTAATGTATTCGTACTCATTCAGATTACCCAGTTAATGTACAAATTAACATATTCCGCATTGTAACGGCAACATAAATATAAATTAAACTTCTGACAATTCGCCCAGAGAAAAGACGCAAAAAAAAAATTAGACAAAACTGTTCGGCATAGTTCACATAAATGATACTGCTAGTGCCATCTTTCCATCGTCTACGCAACGAAAGTTAAATAACTAATTGTGCTTGGGTAAATTTTATGTTATGTGCCTCCCTTTGTGCAAAACAAATGTAATTTAAGCAAGTCTTCGTTATTATGAGATGTCAAACACCCTTCGCAACCTTTCAACATTTTCATTTCCACAGATTCCTAAAATTCAATCGAAATCTATCACGTCTACGATTGCAAAATACAGTAGCAAAATCGCAACCGCTACAAATACCAAAATTTTAACCGCCATAAATTGCCCCACTAACTTTTGAAAGGCCAGTAAGACATATTTTTAGTTTATCTCTTTACTCTTACATAATATCCAAAACGTATTGAAACACATACATTTTTGACACATGACATACGCAGACCCGTAGGACTCCGCCGCAGTAATAAATATGCGTTATTCATATCCAATTTTCACCCCTTACTTTATGTCGATAGTAGGGTCGCAACTTGAGTGTTACGTGATCGAGCGAGTTCGCCCGCTTGTGGCGTCACGTAGCGTAAGGCAACCCTGTTCAGTTGGCACGCGATATTACCCAGAGTTCACGCTACGAGGAAGTTTTGTTTTGACACTTAAAAATACTTCTGAGAACTGTAAATCAATTGCTTGATATTAGAGGACGTGTCACATTACAAAGTTTTTCCTCAGAAAGTTTTCTGGCATGGGAATTCGAGTATCTGTTTCCATTCCATGGGAAGCATAAGTAGTAAACAACTGCATTAAACTGTCAATATCAGCTATGGTGTCTCGAAACTAAGATTGACATGTTATATTATTGGATACAGTCCTTTTTCAATTGTATTTAGGGTCGGCGTAATGTTTTCCTCGACATACATTATAATAAAATACAGTAAATATTTGGGATACACAGAAAAGCCTATTGCGATTTTTAAATGACGCAATCTTTATTCAATGTTTAAGAAAACGAATCTGAAAAGTCCAGCGTGCTCAATAGATCGAAGTGGTGCTTCACACCTGGACGATTACTATTGTACAAATCAGAGGTCACACATCTATCATGGACTGCATTTATTTGTGGGCTGGGCTGCCTAGAAGCCAGGATTAGGATCATCCAACGCGGTTCAAATCCGAGTTCTGAGAATTGCCAACGACCCATTCTTAATCTTTGGAGAGAGTTTACCTCCTTATCCGCGAAGTGTGCTCTGAATTGCATATTGACAAGATGCCAATTATCCTCATTTTACCACCGCCGTAGCGCTCACCATCGGTAGTATATTCTTGGAACCGAGTTGGTCGCGTACTATACTGCATTCAAGAAGATATTTTTTTCCACGTTCACTCGGGTTGTTAAATGAACTGTCGATGTTTTCCCAAAGGAATGTTTACTATCAGGCAGTACGTATAATTAAATAATAATAAATAAATATAAAATATTTTTAGCAAAAAAATAGGACAACCGACTTCAATGCGTACAAATTTAAACTAAAAAGTAAGAAATAAATAATATTTTTATGAATTAGTTGAAAAGAGCGTCATAGAAAACCAAGGAAAGTATTGATACACATTTATAATTCTTTATTTATAATTCATACTCCGATATATTTGGAGCCGGTGCCAGCTAGCCAAGGAGGATAGTGTTTGCAATTTTCGAACTTCACGGAGCGGCGGATTATTTCTTATCTTCATCATTCATTATTATGTATAGTTAATGGATTAATCAAGTTCGTATTAGGTAAGTTTATTTTGCTTAGGCTGGCACCGACTCCAAATATATCGGAGTATGAATTATAAATAAAGAATTATAAATGTGTATCAATACTTTCCTTGGTTTTCTATGACGCTCTTTTCAACTAATTCATAAAAATATTATTTATTTCTTACTTTTTAGTTTGAATTTGTACGCATTGAAGTCGGTTGTCCTATTTTTTTGCTAAAAATATTTTATTTTATTATTTTTAGTGGAAATAAAGTATATTTTATTGAAAACGGATAGGCCTACTAGGCGCACATTAAAACTTAATGGAAACTTTAACTAAAACGTTTTTTTTGCTATTACTGATTTGTTCAAAAAGGGTCGAATTTATATAGATAAAATTTATACGGGCCATCTCTGATCTTGACGTACCTAAAAAAGAATCATTAAAATCGAGTCGTAATACTCATAATTGACGAAGTAATCAGGTAACAAACACAAAAAAACAGTCGGATAGAGAACTTCCTCTTTTTTTTAAGTCGGTTAACAAATAATATCACGTCTCAGACCTATATCTCATTACAAATGCCTGCCATTCATTCAAAATGAATGGTAAGTTAATGAACTATGAACCTAGTTATTTAACTTAAGTTCATAAAATAATTTGTCATAGTTTATGTGTTGACTATTGGACCTACTAACCAAAATTTCACAATTGCATATTAGGTAATAGCAAGTTCAAAAAAAAAAATGACATTATTTTTGGGTTCGTGGACGATATTATTATTTCATCCCCAATGAAATTATCATTTTAACAAAAAAGTACTGAACCAATTTCGGTATAATTGATACGGGACCACCTTTGGAGTATGTCCTTCCTAACGAAAAAAGAATCTTCAAAATCGATTCATAATTGACGGAGTAATCGCGGAACATACATACAAAAAAAAAAAAAAAAAAAAAAAAAAAAAAAAAAAAAAAAACATACAGTCGAATAGAGAACCTCCTCCTTTTTTGAAGTCGGTTGAAAATGTGTCCTTAATTGTCTCTTAAGCTTTAAAAAAACTTAACTGGGCGTGAAATATTTGCAAAAATATTTCGTTCGAATCTCAGAAGTGCAAATTTCTAAGATTTGATGAAACAATGTTTATCATAAAACATAAGCACCTAGCACTGATAAATTTCGACAACGAAAGCAGTGCCCTGGTGGCGTGGTTAACGCTGCCGCCCGGATTGCGGAAGATGCTGGGTTCGATTCCCGCCTGGGGCAAATCGATTCTTTTCAGTGATTTTTTTCTAGTTTTAAAAATATTTACTCGTTTGTAAACGCAATAATTATTCTATAATATTTTTATGTTAATCGTTAATCACATTCTAGGATTGCGATCAAATATTATTTTTTTTCCATCATTTGCCTTTATTAGCCATCAGGTGTGGTTAAGCTCGAGACCTTCGAAGTGAAAAATATTATATATTATTAATTTTACTTGCAACGTAATTAATTTTGTTATGAATAATAACTGGGTTCTATTGTTGTATTACGGACATGACGTGATGTAGTGAATTTCCGCAGTTGACGTCATGTAATATAGTATAATTATAAGAAACAGTTATAGTTGCTGTCACGCAATTTGGAACTTTAACTTTGTCATTTACGACTCTATTCTAAACTAATGTTTCATAACGTGTCACGTGTGATTTATCTTTTGCTTCCATTTTGCATATAAATTAAGGATTGTACATCATTTTGCTTTGCTTTTCTGTTTTAGTGTTATCAACTTAACGCAGATATCATGGTCGATTAAAAATATCGCTTTTACCACGAGTTGCCATAATAACATATTGCATGGTAAAACAAAAGAAAAAATTCCAATTTAACAACTCTGAGGGAGGCTTGTATTTCATAAGATGGTTACAACAAGACCCACATTTATTTGTATTGCAGTTCGTTCTGGTTATCTTAGCCTCGTCATTACAATATATTGAATGGTCTGGCTAACCTTCTCACCCATAGATTTATAATAACTGACGTTTATAGATTTGCAAAGAATCAACAAGGGCGAGATAAAAAATAATGCACCGACTATGTGCGTGAAAAACAGCACTGCAGTCTGACAGTTGCTGTGTTTTCTACGTGACTGACAGGCCGACCTAGGCAACCTGCGTGTACGCGTGCTCTCGTATCCTCCTATCTATCTCGCTCTAATGTAAGTGTTAGTAATCTCTTTATCTTTTACATTGCTGATGTACAGTTTCCTATTGTTCTAACCAGATATTACTGTATAGAATAATTTTTATTTTTGCGATTACAAAACATCACTCAAAACTCTGCTCAAGGGTTAACCAGTAATATTTTTAATACTAGAAAAAAATCGACTTGCCCCAGGTGGGAATCGAACCCACATCTTCCGCAATCCGGGCGGATGGGTTCGATTCCCGCCTGAGGCAAGTTCATTTTTTTCACTGCATTTTTTCTAGTATTACAGATATTTGGCTATTCTCATGAATAGATTTCGACTTGAGTAAACTTACTGAGGGCACAATTCTTATTACATTACTAGACCATAGGACAAATAATGTATTCTACTCATGTGACAAGATTTAATTAGGTATTGAATGAAAATTTTAGTCGATGTAGGGCTCAGAAGATAAGCGGCTCGAATTTGGAGCTCCCTTATAGAAGACCACACTCAAATTACTTTGACAACTAATTTTACAATTACTAAATACTTGCCAGAGCTACACGTTAATGAGACTAGAATTGGCAGTATGTGTCACGTCAGTGGTACAAACGTATATGTTACGGTGATTGATTATCAGCAGGCAGGCCCTATGCTTGTCTGTAACCAAATAACATTTAAATTAACGATTTGCAGAGCATAAAAACAAAACAGTTACTCAAGCCTGTTAATTTCTATTTAACATCGTTACATCTTTCTCTCATTCTAGTGCAAAAGCTTAATGTATTTGTTACCAACATAACTAATTAGCACCACGCAGTATGTATTGCAATGCCCCGAAAAAAACATTTATTTATGTAGATCTTTTGGGCCTCTCGGACGCTCAGGAACCCTCTCGCATGTCCTCAGAATACCCTACCAAAGTTTCACCACAATGTCATCAATGGTTTCGGCTTTACTTAAATATTTTTATATTAATAGATTAAATATCTAAGCTACTGCCACGCGATTCTAAAGCTTATAGCAACTTCGCTAATTTCTAGTAAACACCACTGAAAATGGACTCCCTGATTAGATCCAACTTAGCTCGGTTTCACGTTGATTGAATTTTGTTCAACAGGTTGTCAATTAGCCAGCTTCGTCACCCTGCAGTCTTGAATTTCGGAATCAATTTTGGTGACTCCCAAATTTTAATTTGGACTCTCTTTTGTGAATGGGGCGAATTAAAAGCGTTGGTTCCAAACAGGAAATTAAAGTAGGTCAATAATGTTGATTAATAGACGCCGCGCTAGCATTTTGTGACGATTTCGCAATATGCTATGGAAATATTTATGTATTAAGAAAGTCATGCAACTGTGAATCGTGAAATCAATATTATATGTATTTTTATTTATTTACTGAGTATTGAATTATTTCAGGATGGATAAACGATAGCTGACGAGGAAAATAATGTGACCATCATGAGATCGTCCTCGTAAATGAAGTGGGTTTTAAGTAAAGATGAAAGTGCTACGCGGCTGCGACACTTATACTAAGGTGTACTTAGTGTTGAGTATTAATAATAATGAATCTAGTGAATATTAGTCAAGAAGTGTAGACAAGGGGTACGTTAAAAGTAGCAAAAGTGATGGTAGCCTTGCTCGTGATACGTCTATGTGTTGATACGAGATGACAAGAATAATTATGAAAATACTGATGGATATAAAGGTGGTGGAAGATCGTAGAAGAGAAGCATAGACTGCGTGATTTGTGCAATGCTAAAGGCAGTTAGTGTGCAATTTAAAAGTTTAGTTGCAATTTTAGTGCAATGCTAATGACAGTTGAGAAGTATGCTATAATATATTTCGTATCGAGTTTCTCCCGAGTTCTTTTTGTAAAAACACGTGTTGAGCAACTCCATTTTAAACCCAAATCAACCGTACAATTTTTGTTACTTTAGTTACATTTTCACTTGACATTGGCAAAATGCGTACGTTTAATGCGTCGCGACGCCATTAATTAAGAATAGAATAGAATATTTTGTGTACACCACAGAACACAGAAAGAGGTTTCTGTGTTCTGTAGTATACACACACAACAGACAGGCAAATAATGATAAAATTCTTGTACAAGGAAAAGGAACTCTGAGAAAATATAAAATGGAAAATATCCACAAAGTATTACTTAATTACAAATAAAATTAGTTCCAGAATACCAGTTACTGGACGAAATTTTATTTAAGGAAGAGTAATAAATGGGCGTGAATTGACGGTCGCGCCGAATGGTACACCAAATTCACTAACTATATAAAACAAATTTTATTCTGAGTATTATTTCAAAACCAAGCGACGTCGCACATCATTACCAATCTTTGGAGAACTGTCTATGGATTTTTCGGTAAACCGATTGTCGTTAATTTCTTTCCTTGGTTTGCTATGAATGTGCGTGTTTTATGTTCGTATTATAGAATGAGTCTCAAGAATCAACGCCGTATTGAGCGTCATACACCATTACCATCAGAACAACCTTTATAATTCGACCCACTGCTGGGACACAAGGCCTATCCTTGTCATCGAAAAAGGTTTAGAGCGTCATACGCCTCTATTTATTTGTGCTGGATAGAAAATGACAATCGAATCTCAAGACATGATTGTTTTCTGAGTGTCTTTCTGTAATACGAGCCTTCTAGTACCTATACTTCTCTGACATTATACATAAGTAAACGAGTATTTTCACTAAACAACAATACACTGACCCCTTTTCAAGCTCATCATTTATTTCACTGGTTCCGCAATAAAAATCCCATTATACCCAGTTATTCATGGGCAACAACGCATCTTATCTCGTCACGTACGAGAACAGTTGTTTCCAATGCTCCCGAAGTTACTATCGCATGAGTAACGCTTAGGTATTTCCAAAGCATCAGGAAAGTTTCGGGGCGCCCTATAAATTATACTTTGAACAAGTTTTTTTCCCACATTTTAGTAATAAATTCCAATTCCGCGGTAAAATGTTACTTGTGTATATTGAAATAAATTGCATTATGCATTGTTCGGTTATATGAAACGTAGGGTGCGTAATACCGATCTTTGTCTGGATTTGTGTGGTCGATTTATTTTAATTTTGAGGTGTAGCGGAAAATGGTGAATTAAATATGGCAGTAACAACCTTATTTACGGGTAATACAGATGGTTAAGCGTATCGCCCGTGAATAAGGTGGAAAAGGTTTATTTCGCCGGTCGTACGTTCGTAGCGATCACGAAAGCCAAGTTTCTAAGTGCACGGTCGGTAATGGATGGGTGACCAAAAGTTTTTCAACTCGATTTGCCTCCGTGCTTCGGAACACACGTTGAGCTGATGGTCTCGGGTGCTGTCGAAAGATAGTAGTCGTTCCCAACGAGGGTTAGTGTCAGACAGACGCCTGGCCGTAAAAATTTAATGAGCATATTTATTGAACGCAATTACGCAAAAAATTGTGGTCTGAGGGGCAACCTATAAAGTATTGTACCTTTTTAAATATCTACGCTACTGAGCTCAGATTGTGTATACACATTCTTCTCAAATAATAATAATAATAATAATGATTTATTGTTCAAGTTAGAACATTACATAAGTTTTAGGAGCTTCCATTTAAGCAACAATATGCTTGTGTTTGGAAGAACCGCTCTTCTGACAATGGGTAAAATTAATCTAACTATGGCAACGTTACAAAATATTTAATCTTAACTACATAATTATACCTAATGAGGGTGGACCGTGTTATGTGTGCGTGTGTGTGTGTGTGTGCGTGTGTGTGTGTGTGTGCGTGTGTGCGTGAGTGTTCGTGTGTATGTGAGCATTTTGTAAGTGTATCTACATCAATTAAAAGAAAACATTAAATATTGGTATACTATATTTCATGGTTTTAAAATTAAATGTATTTTTATTCCTGTGTCATTATTTCTATTTCATGGTAACTCTTGGTATTTAGCCATTGTGTTACAGCTTTCTTACAGTTTCGGTTGTTTAACGGGAAAATATTAATGTGCTTATTAATATTATTACATAGGGAGGCTGATCTAAAGCAATACTGTCTTTGTGCGTATTTTGTTTTTGTTTTTGGGATAGGAACCACTGCATGTTTTCTTCTTTTGTTATAACAAATGTGGGCATAAAGTACAGATTTATGTTTTCGAATAACAGTATGTAGAATGTAAAGTTTTCTCACCGTAAGCAACTCAGTGAGTGTGTATAGAGCTTCAGTGGGGTACCTATAAGGTCTGAAAAACATAACTTTGAGTAGAGCTCGCTGAGCTCTTTCTAAATCCAAGAATTTTATTTTTGTCGCTGATCCCCATACTGTTATGCAGTATGTCAATATCGATTGTGCCAATGCAATATATGTTCTGGTTAGAAGTTCTTTTGTACAAACATGCCGGAGGGCTTTGAATGTAAAAATAAGCATTCTAATTCTTTTCATAGTGAGTTCAATATGCTCGTACCAGGATAAACGCTGGTCCACCATAATTCCCAAATACTTGACCTCCTTAACCATTTTGAGATACTACAAAATCATACTTAATTTTGATAAAAATTCATGAACAATATTCCAAGTTCTGAGGTGGCACCTCAATTCAAACGTTTAGATGGATGTGTCACTTTTACATGGATATAACTTTTGAAGTATTCTACTACAAAATCCAAGATCGGTCGTACAAAACTTTCTCAACTACTTAATAACTGAATTCAGTTAATTACTATAGAAAAGTGGCACCTCAATCTAAACACACATAAAATTTTATGTCAAGTCGTATAGCAGCATTGTCGATAGCAAAACATATTTAACCGACCCCAAATAAATTGAGAGCAGGGTACGAGAAAGAGAAGACGAATAACTGATAGTTGGTGCAACATAAGTAGGTAATAATTGTTTTAGAATGAATTTGTAAGTAAGTAAGTAAGTAAAGCCTGTCGCTATGTGATCGCGATGTTACGGAAAAAACAAAATGGTCGCCGAGGTCGGCCTATATTTTAGGGCGATTATTTTTTATTCTGTCAGGAATTATTGTTTAAGAAAAAAGCAAGGCTAAACAATGTAGACACGCACTCCTTATTGCTAATAAATTCTAAAATCCTTTCGTTATTCCAATCCATGGTAGAAAACTAATTTAAACCAATACGTCCGATGCGCACGATGTCTGTGCGCCGACTGAAGCCCACGAAGTGTGGCCACGCAAGCGAAGGACATAGCGATAAAAACGCTTTGATGTGCGCCAGTTTACCGACAACGGCGCGATGTCCTTGCGACTTCGCACGACGTGCCGAAGTATTCGCGAATACTTGGCTAGACACATCGCGATAACGCGAATATTCGTGACATCGCGATGTGTGCGGACGCAGCATTAGACACAGGATTCTTTGTCTAAGTTACACTTATATTATTCTAGAGTTTCTCCCGATTTCTTGTTATAAAAACACGTGTTGAGAGACACACTTCTATATATAGGTATGTTATAGGGATCAAGCAAGTAATTACGGAATATCCACTAAGCTCATACATTTATCGTTCATAATTACTCACGATACCATAACAGTACGTATTATAACAATCATAAGCATGTTTGAATTTAATTGCTTTTAATTACCTCGAAGTCAAATGAAGGAAAATGAGAGCTAATTTAAAAGCCGGTGATATGTACTTCAAATTTGTCACCGATACAATTATTGACAGGCAAGAAATTTTACCAATACCATATTATCTTATTATCATTGTAATTATCGAAATACAATTGTTTCGAAGGGACCTAACAAATTTCGAATTTCAGCATTAATTAACTTAATTAACCGCTTATGGAACAGCACACGAAGTACTTCAAATGTAGCCTCAAGAGATTCGACCTCGTTTCCTTCTTGCATTACGAAGTTATTTCGATGTGTAATTATTTATTTTAATTGCCATGCGGTACTCTCAGTCTTATATTTTCGACACTAATCGAATGACTAGGGCTGTGGACTGGTGCTGTACAAAGTCCTTGTTTTTAATATTGTATTAATTTGTTTATTTTTATTAAATCTTTAACAGAAGGAGTTTCTCCCGAGTTCTTGTAAAAACACGTGTCGAGAGACTCCATTTTAACTCAAATCTACCGTTATGATTGAAATTGATACCAAATTAAATAGAAACAAAAAACTTGGAAAAAAATCCTGTCATGGATAAGTGCTGAGACGGGACAATAATAAAATAATATGTCAAATCTACCGTACAATTTTTGTTACTTTAAATACATTTTCACTTGGCATTGGCCAAATGCGTAACGTTTATGTACCGCGACGCCATTAATTAAGAATAGAATAAAATAAATCTTTAACAATGATAGATTCCTGCATACAATTACTCTAATAAGCCCAAATGGGTTTGAACAGAGCCTTAACAGGTTAACTGTCCAAGTATAAAAGTGAAATACACCTCACGTCCAGTTGCGTTTTGAAAGCATTTGAAAGTTATCATATACCCATTATAATTGGTAAGGGCATATGTGTGTTCAACGATTTTTTTATATTAAAGTATTCAATAATATGAGTCGGAAATACGCTCAGAAAATTCTATTCTGGAGTACGTATATTTTAATACAGCTCGAGTAAGTTTGAACATATTGTGAGAAAACATAATATTGTGATAATAAAATTGTGAACGAATATTTTCGAGATGAAAAATAATGTTTCATTTCCACCGCAAAAATATTGTGCTTTTCCTAGTAATATTAAAATGCAGAAAATCAAAACATAATATTGTTTTTCTTTTAAAAAAAACAAACCATTTTATATTTGTATCAATTACTACATTATCACTTTAGTAAAGTAACAGTAGATTACAAGCGTGAAGCCTGAAGCCGAGAATATTAGATTTAATGGTCGGTGGGAGTCAGTAGGTAATTGACTATTTGAAACTTTCTCGGCGGGTGTGCGGCTTTTGATGCCAAGTGTGTCCGCTTGGCATTCGAAATCACATGCCATCGTCGAGTTGTTTTTGCTTTCCCACCACGGCTAGTTCCGGACGGCCCTTTTCAGGGCCACGACCGCGCCCGATGACCTCGGGTGCGGTCCGATGGCTGCTCCAGGTGTCCTCGTCAGGAGGACGCGCCAGGTTGAGCAGCCGTCGGTGAAGAGGCGGCCTATAAGGCCGGCGTCGGCTAGCGGCCCACAGGGGCTGGCGTTAGTTGGTAGCCCCTGTGGGCTGCTGGCCACAAGTTGGTGCACAAGGAGTGCCTAGACGGGCAGCGTTGGGACGGTCTCGGTGTAGTTGCGCTCACGTGCGCAGATCCCGAGCCGTCCCGCAATAGCGTATACTGGAGGTCAGGCCGGGGAGGATGTTTAGTGGGTATGGAGGGAACGCCTTTACCTCGAGTCCCACATATCCCCTGCGGTTGGCACCACCCCGCAGGGACGATGCGTAAATGCATTTGACCTCCCCGACAGCAAAAAAAGGTAATTGACTATTAACTAAAAAAAATATATGTATATTACTCTATTACTATTACATAATAATTATGACCAATGACTATAGCTAATATGAGTGTGTTGCATCTGTTCACTGATTGTGCATGGAAGAGTAATGCGCCTACCACACTTACGCATGCTTCTCGCATGAAAAGACTGAACACGGACGTGGCTACCACACGGCACAGTTAAGTATGTGCAAGCCACATTTTTGTCGACATCATCGGTATGGAAACAATGTTTCCCGATGAAGAACTATTTCTTTTGCTATTATTTTTCATGTGCTTGCTAGTGAAAAGAAAGAAAAAGCTGAAGTCAAAACGTAAACGATCAAAGTGAACAAAAAACGATTATGCGTGAGATCTCCTCGCGAAAGATTAACGGCGGGCAGAGTATTTATACGTAAAATTGGTACGTAAAAAATGGTACGTTAATCCGCCTTTTTAGCGACCGTGCGCGCACAATACTTCACAAGACTGAAGGAGAGCGGCTTGAACACAGAACGCCCAACCACACGCGCAGACAAGTTTGTACCAATATGGCTTGCGCATGCCAGAATATCAAGCAAGTTTAAAAACCACCAAGCGAAGCTTTGGGGTTTGCGCATACTACCGTTTAATAAATTACATATTTATATTGTACACTGTTAAAGTTTTTAAATGACTTGCTTTTTATGCATTCTAATAGAACTTAAGGCATGGTTATCTGCTCAAAGGAACGCCCAAATAGGGGCAATACCTTTCAGAAGACCATAGTTAAACTCTACATTTGCGTAGAGTTGCCATTCTGTTGACGAGTAAGATTGATAGAGTTCCACGGGACAGGGCATGGGCTCGGCAGCACAGATCATTTTCGCAACAGTCTATAGGCTTAGATGATACCTTACAAGAGGGCCTAGGCAAGTGGCCAATCAATTGCGTTGAACGCTTATCGAAAAATATATAATGTATAACACTGATATAATACTGAGAAAAGACCAATGACGTAGGAATTCTGAAAAGACCATGGTGACCATCATGTCAAATTTTCTATTCTATTTTATTCTCAATTAATGGTTCCGCGACGCATGAAATGTATGCATTTTGCCAATCTCAAGTGAAAATGTACCTAAAGTAAAAAAAAAAATGTACGGTTGATTTGGGTTAAAAATGGAGTCTCTCAACTCAACACGTGTTTATACAACAAGAACTCGGGAGAAACTCCGACAAATGTTAGAGAGTTGACGTTGTTACTAGTGGAAACTGTTTGTATCGTGTTCCATTTGTCTTGGCCCTAGGGCAGGCCGTTTACTTGCTAGCCAACTAAATAGAAAAATAGTGTGTCTGTTTGTGCAATTCACACTCGGAAGTGAAACTTCTTAAGGCTTATCACAGATTGACACTCAGAAATTAATCATATCTTGAGAATCGTTTGTCACTTTCTATCAAGCATAAAGTGATAAAGACGTACGACGCTCAGAGCGGCGTTGATTCTTGAGACTGATTCTATAATACGAATATTAAAAGTAGCAAAACTGATTTCACAAACAGCAGATGTTTGTATTAGTTGTCAAAATTGTTGAACTAGAAACCTCTATGCGTCAAAGACTTTTTTTGGATCTCTTTTTCGTTTCCTCCGAAACCTCAAAACGTTCAATACCATTTACACATTCAAGGATTAAGCGAGAAACATTCTAAAACCATGTTTTAGACTCTTAATGTACGTTTATTGGACGTATTCGCTCTAAATTTTAGAGCAAATACGTCCAATAAACGCCTCAACCGTTCTAACGTAAATACGAAACTTAGAAACGGAATCCAAGAAGGTTTTATTCAAGGCAATGAAACAGAAGACTGTCTAGTGTCTACCCGCAACAAACCAATTGCGAGAGCTGAGACGAGACAAATGGCGTGATTAGCATTCACACCCTCTCCTTTTAAACGGACGTTAAATAAACGTTTCGGGTAGGAATAGTTAGGATACAGTGAGACGTGAACAGTGTACTATGTATCGTGTTGGAATTGATTTCGGAGCACTTATGTTGAGCAAATAGTTAGTAAAAAGGTTTTGTATATGGAATAGATTCGTTTTTTTTCGATGTTTTTGCTAGATAGAATTTCGATTAAAGTCTCGTTGCAAATGTTTATTGCAATTAATTGTATTTTAGTTTCATACTTACTTACATACATTTTAGTTGGGTATTGAAAACTCACTAAAATGCCAACTTGAGTTAGATATAAAGTTCTTGTTGTTAAAACACGTGTTGAGAGACTCCTAAATTCCTCCTTCTTTTAACCGAAATCAACCGTACTATTTTTGTTACTTTAGTTACATTTTCGCTTGACATTGGCATTAATTAAGAATAGAATAGACTAGAGTAAGATATAGAAAATAATAACTATTTTGCTCCAAGTTGTCTTGAACCTTGATAGAAAATAATTTGAATAAATTTTAGCTGAACATTAAAATAAATACATTTTTGTATTCTAATTTGTATTTTTGTAAATAAATAGGAGGAATCGATGGCGCCGCGGTCATGCATTTTAGTAACGATCACGAAAGTTACGCTAGCAAATGCGCGGTCGGTACTCAGATGGGTTTACTCTTGTTTGGTATAACAACGTTTGCCCGAATTTTCATTTGCACTAATTTTATTTAACCTAATGTTTAATTGGTAGAATTTTATTTAGCATAATTATTTATTTGACATAATGTCATTTCACCGAATTTTCAAATGCACTAATTTTATTTAACCTAATGATTAACTAGACTAATAATGATTTGGTCGAAAGATCGTATCGAATATTCAGTTCAGTAATAATTCAGTGAAAACGCCCTAAAGTCGCTTCTGGCACTCGCCGGCCGCTCCGCGGCACGCTCGGTTCGCTCGCTCGGCTAGTGCGCTTTGTTCATGTCAACCTAACTCGCTCGTCGCTTCGCTCCTCGCTAACCTATTGTTCAATTGAACATTGGATGAAATGAAAGTTATACCACCTGAACAATACATCAAATGAACATTATACTTTTTGATCAATAGCGCAAATGTTGTTATCGCAAATGAACATTCGATGAAATGAAAATTATGTCAATCGATATTATAAAAAGTGATTATTTTCTTAAACGTTGTTCGAAGAAATCATTTTCGACTATACCAAACAAGGGTGAACCACTCAGATGGGTGACCAAAATTTTTCAAATCGGTTTTCCTCCGTGCTTCAGAAGGCACGTTAAGCTGGTGCTCCCGGGTGCTGTCGAAAGATAGCAGTCGTTCCCAAGGAGGGTTGGAGTTAGACAGACGCCTAGCCGTAAAAAAAATAATCCTTAATAAGGTATTGTCGATATCAAAGCATGCTGCACCGACCCCAAGATAAATTGGGGGCAGGGAGGAAAATGATGAAATACGGTTTTTGGAGTCGTTTTTCGACGTTTTCGGAGATGGCTGCCAAATTAATTATGCTACACGTCGCTGACTCAACGGGTGCCTTAGTGTTTCAGTTATATTATTCGTTATACTATGTGTGATGGTTATTTATCTATGAGCCTGAAATCAATAAATTATTAATTTGAGTGAACTTCATAATTGAACATTCGCGCAATTATAAGTGATTTTTCATTGCTTTGTGCTACACAATTCTTGCATTGACGAAACCAAGAAAGAAATTCATTCTGTACTATAACAAAAGATTTTCTACTAGTAAATATGTATATATTTTGTCAAATTAGAACTCTTTACTAAATCTATTTTTGTAATGTACAATATTATTGGTTTTTGCTATTATGAAATGAGGTACTGCTGAGCCCTGAAATTGCTTTAATTGACGGTAGAATAATTGCAGTATAAGGCAAAGCCGAACGAAATGATTTATAAGCACAAGGCGCCAGACGGGCTGCATTATCACGTTTATTTAAATTTTACTAGCTAAGCACTTTACAAAACCAATAAATAACGAAACAAACTTTGGATTTCTTTTATATTTTGCACTGTGGCTAAAGGACTTGATGATGTCTCATTTAAAACCGAGAACATTCAATTAGTATGGCTTAGTTTTTTTCACTCGTGCAAACAAAATTTGAGTTTCCAGTGCCCACTTCGCAAGGACAATTTTGTGGTGTGAATTTGTGATTTTGGAAGCACATTTAATTTAAGAGGAACTCGTTGGTGTAGTTTGCGTCCTCTGGCTTAGATTTGAAAACAAAACACCTTTTGCATGGGTTGTGCCAGACAGGTATACCCATATATAACCCATATTTGAGATAACATTCTTAGTATTCCATGGATTCACCGTGCTAGATACATAAAGGGGGAGCCAAGAGTATTGCTTGGGGCTTGTTGCCTAAGTGCAGGTTTGAGAGGCCCCCTTATAAAGCATCATTACTCACCTACTTCAGAAATTATTCAAGTTTCGCCTTTATGAGCGAAACAAAAATGGAGAGCTTTCAAAGGAATATACAAAAAACAGACATATCACGTAGGTATGTATAAACATTAATCTAATTTACACTTAAAAAATGTTTTTTATACAACTAGATGATAAACAAAATGTCGCCCACCTGGTGGTAAATGGATACCTTCGCCTATAAACACCTGCAATAAAAAGAGCAAAATCACTTGGTATTGCAGGTGCGCTGTCATCCTGAGGCCTAAGATTAAATGCCTCACATACCGGTGCTTACACTGGCTACCTTTCCATTCAATCCGAAACACAGCAACTGTTTCGCAGCTGAAATAGGAAAGGTGGGGTTATCTGCTCAGACAACCCTACATGCAGGCCTACCACCTAGTAAAAGGTTTACTAGGTGGTTAATTTTAAACTATATGTTATTGTATTTCAATCTGTTTCAATCGTTTTATCTATATTGGCACCTGACCCTGTTATTTAAATATTTTTTTAAGGTAATATATAATTATACTGTAATGTAACAATGTTGCCAGACCTAAAAAATAAATAAACAACTTTTTGCGACACTTCAAAGGCGTTGGGCCTTTTCTTACTCTATGGTGTAAACTAGAAACTAATTATCGGACGCGTCCATCAGCCAAGATAGATGCGGCTTATAAGTACACAGTCACTTGCCATTCAGCGTGACAGATTTCGGTTTTCGTATTTTATGGAGGCATATGTTTATTTGAATGGCAGACAAGCTTATGGCCTGTCTCGTGGTAGTAGCCTATAGACGCTTGCAACACGCTTGCTCACGCGCTGCCAACCCTACTATCCAACCTCGTGGAGCTCTGGCAACATTACCCAATGCGGATTGATGAACGGAGTATAAGGTGATCAATACACATTTGATGATCTATCAGTCGCCTTCCACGACACCCATTGCAGGATAAAGACAAAGACTCTTTATTTCGCTTGAGATATGGTACATTATGAGATCTTACATATTGGTACATTGTTCATATAATTCACTAAAAGCTTAAATGAAAGAAAACGGGATTTAAACCACGTACCTTTGATTTTTGGTTATGATGATCCGTGATCATGGCGCATGTAACTGCGCATAAATATCGGATTAACCAAAAATCAAAGGTACGTGGTTTAAATCCCGTTTTATTTCATTTAAATGATAGAGACCACGTTAGTTTAAAACAATACATCACTAGAAGCTGGTACGCAAAATTGAAATTTTAAATTATACATAAATATCATTTAAACCTAAGCCACAGTAATGTTATTTACAAATTGAGGAGTCAAAGTCAAAATTACTTTATTCATTTAGGTATAATTTGTACACTTATGAAAGTCAATTTAATTCATCATCACAGCCATCGGTTCGAGAGTTCAAATATTCTTCTTTAATGTAAGAACATTTCTCTATGAGCCATTTCCTTAGTTTCGCCTTAAAAATATTTATTGGCATTTCATTCATGTCATCATCCAACTTATTATATCTTTTTATTGCCATAACATGGCTGTTCTTTGCACATGACGAAGTTGTGACCAAAAGCAGTATTAATTAATTTGGATATCTATTATTTACCTTGGATTCTTTCTTAAAAAGTTCTGCATGCAAACGGACAAAAACACAAATCTCATAAACATACAAAGATACGACAGTTAAAATTCTTAGTTTTTTAAATAACAGTCTACAAGAAGTGTCATGATATCTACATTGCAAATTGCTCTTATACATGCCTTTTGAGAAATTAGAGCTTGTCTGACGTGACAAGAATTACCCCATATCACAATGCCATACCTAAGCAATGAGCCTATATAGCCATGATGGAGTGATGTTTTTGTACTTTGTAACATTATGTGGCATATTACTTATCTGTAGATCATTAAATTATAAATTTAACTTCTCTCTCATTTTATAATAAAAATATATCTACAATTTGTCGTAATTTTCATATGTGGAGGGCTTGTTTGCTCATAGGCATAGGTGGGTGAGTCTGTCGCTTTCAACTCACTTTGATCTTCAACATAGACCGGTATTCTGGGAAATTATACGCCTGCGTTTTGATTGCATTGATCATATCTGACAAGTCGCTTATTGGAAATGTTTCCTGTATACTGTAATGTTTCCTGTAGCTGAGCTGTCATGTTAAATTAAAAAAAAGAATAATATTCTCTTTATTCAAATTTAAAGAATATGTAGGAAGTCCAAAAGGAAGTACTTCCGCCGGGCAAGGTGTTGTATGCCCGGGGACCGCGGTCCAACTATTTGTAGTTGGAACTTCTATATATAGCGAGCACCTTGGGAAACTTCGTTTGCGCGATTCAGGTTTCCATACTAATTGCCGCGCTTGTCTGAGCACTGTTGTATAGCGCCATCTCTGTGTTCTATGAGGAAGCGGCATTGGCCGCTACAAGTAATATACTCTTTATTTTCATCCGACTTCAAAAAGGAGGAGGTTATCAATTCGATTGTATTATTTTTTAAATTAAGTTTGAATGAAAATTTGAATATAAACCCTTCGTAAGTGTATTGCTGGTATATAAACATATCGAACCATATTTTGTTACTACGTTCTATTCAAACTGGCACATATTTTGATAAGACGATGGTAGCTAACTAATGGACTTACCTAAAACTAGTCTTATCTCAAAATAAATAGAGTACAAATTTCTCCTCCTCTGGGGAACGAACCTGGGACCTCTGGACTAATCTGATTGGCAAACCACTAGACCAAAAAGGCGGTTATTTAATGAACAAATCCCTTTGGGAAGTCCTTGACAGGGAATTTATTCTACAACTTAAGCGTAAGTGGAAGGAAATTAGTTCTAAAACACATAATATTATTATACTGAATCCCGTTGTGCGTAGTGGTTGTACAAGTTTTTAGCTACTTAGCTGAGGTTTTACTTGTCCTCACATAAGTATTCAGTCCCTTGTGAACGGTAAACCTAAGGAGGGTTGGGCTATTCCTAACTGACCCTCAAAATCTCTACAATAACCCTTAGGCCGGCCAACTTATAATACATTAATTTAGAATACGTAAGTGCTTGTTGCGAGTTTAACTCTCGTAATTGTTGTAATAGTTTATGACTATAGCTAGTACAGTATACAATAGAAGTAGGTAAAGAAAACGAAAATTGAAAGAGAACCAATGGAACATAAGTTCCTACTGGCGACCTTGCAAACAGTGAGCGGGGCTCTCGCTTGCATAATACACTCAGAAAACACACAAAACACAAGAAATTATTGATTTTTTCTTAAGACAATTACATTATCTACAGTATGAAAATAGAAATAAAAAGGGCAGTGCTGTGGTGGAAATTAGCAGCTGGAATTAATCTAAACAATTATTCAGAATACTACCCTCTGAAATGTCACGTCTCTACGCAGGGCCAAGGCGTAGTCTGCTAAATCATGCCATTTCTAACAATTCAAATTTTGATTTTTTTTCTATATTGAATAAGATTCAAAATATTATTTTGAATAAGGACGTCGCTACGCACCGCTGTTATATTAGTGGCAGACCTCGATAAAAGTATAGAAATTGAACATTATTTACCTGTCAGAGTATTCGATTACTTTGTAGGAACAAAATGTATTACAACATCTTTCTCTTTACTAAGGCCCAATTAGATATTAATTACAGCTAATTTACCAACATTCTTGATTAATTAAGAAAAGGCACTTCAGAAAACAAGCTTGAGTATTTTGTTCACACGTCATTAGTATAAGATTTCACTGTTCATTTTCTATAATGAAATTAATGTTTGTAAGCTTCATAATTACAACTTGCCTTTCACTTTATTATTTATTATTATGATATCTTTATCTATTAATAATTTACAATTCTTCTCGGTAACGTTAACATATATTCAGCTTACATTACATTTCTTCGAATAACAATACGTAAATTAAACAAAGGATTCTAAACCTTCAGCATTGCGTAAAATGAAATAAAACACTTCTATTTTCTTGTACAAGGGTCGATTTGGAAACGTTCGTTAAAATATCGAAGGCTAATATTTTAAATAATTTTCTTGTTAGATGTTGACCTATCATTTTCATTTGAAAAAACGGTAATGGTTGAAGTTTGTTCTAATATGACAAATTTTGATTCAAGAATATTTTCTACCTAATTTAGTAAGTTAACAAAAACTCATTGAATAATGAAAAAGTACTTAAAAGTCGGAAATTGAACCTCACTCTTGAGACTTCATCAAACGAACGCTATTTCGTCAAATGCGATTAGAATAATCAGAACATTAAGATCTTCTTGAGTTCTGGGCTCCACTATTTATATGAATTTGACATTTTATAAACTTTATGCAAACTAATGCGATGTAATTTGTTAAAACAACAGTTATTATTTTGAAATATCGTTGGTAACTAAATTGTGAAATTATTTCCGCAGTTGAATAATTTCTCATGGGGTTGATCAAGATGAGGATACACACTAATACAATATACAGCTTAAATTTAAATACCTGGAACAAATACTAAAAATTATTTTACCATTAAAACTTTGACAGTTAAATGTTCTGGAAACGAAAACCAGTTTTAAGATTGCATTGAAGTCCACATTGTTTTCCTTAAAAAAACACAATAAAGTGAGTTTACATATTTGAATACCGCATTTTTTCAAGAGACGATAAAAATAATTAGATGGTTCAAAAATGTATTGCTATGTTAACCTTTCCAACAAATTAAAAACCTATTTTATTTCGTTTCAAGTATATTTTGGTTCTTGAAAATTTATGGGACCAAAGTCCATCTAAATAAACAACTGTTTTAAATTTTGGAATTGATTTAATATAAATAAGACCGCCCAATGCGATGATTCTTTATAAATTCATCCACAATTTTGTGTATTATATTATCTGTGATATTATGAAGAATCAGCGTAAGGGCGTGTTCAGATGACCAGTGCCGACCACACACAAGAACCGCACACGCGTTTTACTTGCATTAATACCCACGCTCGCTACGCGCTAAGTCAGCGCATGCGGCGCACACAGCTCGCGCCTTAGGGTCACAGCAGATTATACAATTTAGTTGGACGACTAAATTGCAGTAGACATAGAAGGCCGCACATCTATCCAACTGAATCGCACAACTAAACGATCGCATCCAACTATCGGCCGATAGCATAAAGAATGGGCTTCTATGTAAGGACGATTGAATTGAGGAAGCACGCAATTTAGTTGTACGATAGTTGGCCAACTAAATTGTATGGTTTGGACCCCGCAGACCATACAATTGAGTTGGCCGACTATTGCAGTAGACATAGAAGGCTGCACATCTATCCAACTGAATAGCATAACTAAACGATCGCATCCAACTATCGGCCTATAGCTTAAAGAATGGGCCTTTATGTAAGGACGATTAAATTGTGGAAGAACGCAATTTAGTTGTACGATAGTTGGCCAACTAAATTGTATGGCCTGCGTTAGCTCTTATTACAACTCGTGACTGCATACGAAACTAGCTAAGATGTATGCGGGATGGGTGTAGCACATGTTAGGGGTTAACGCGGGGCGTTTGCGGTTGCACTTCGATAAATGCAATTTGAGGTTAATTGATGTTATAAGTCAGTACAATTTAGAATCCTATTCAATGTTGATTAGTCTCCTTATTGATTTCAATTTTTATAGACAATGAAATTTCGCAATATTACTTTCGAACAGTTTTCGAATAAGTACTCTTGTTAAATCTTAGGTTCCGGGCGTAACAATACAAACAGATAAATCAATACTCATTGAAAAAGTACAAGAGGGATAACTATCCTCTTTCTGGTGCTTCAGATTCATTATACCATTCTGTTCATTGGATTTCAGCATTCGTTAGCAATAAATGTAATTTAAATAATACTGTTGAAGATTGAAAAGGTATAACCATAAATATTCACTTTGAATCTAATTTTGTATTACTCAACTTTGCTAGGATACTCAGAATGTCAATTCTAGAATACGTTACTGATGATATATACGTCTAAATTTTGGAGATACTTAAGTATAAATAACCATTTATTGTATAACGTCATTTATTAATAAATTGAACTACATTTCTAGTTCATAAGTACTTATAATATTGAGTATTTTTATCTAATAAGAATAATAGAACAGGCAACTGATTTTTCGTGTATTGCAGCCCAATACTTAACGTTTAAAATTCTGTGCGTAACATAGACATCATTGCAAGGACTGACGGCCGTTGGGGTTGGAAGTTGAAGAACATAGGCAAAATGCATAGCAAATGATTCGGGAATACTTCACCGTAGACGGCCATGAGTAGTTATCAATCAAACAGTATTAAAATATCTAGGCAGCAATTATGCTATTAATGAAAGGTTATTGAAAGCGTCGGTAGCGTAGTGCATAAGGGCGTTGTCTCCCATCCGGGAGGCATCAGTTTGAACCCCGCCACGTACCAATGTGATTTCAAATTTTGAAGTCATATGTAAGTTTAATCGATGCTTTTACGGTGAAGGAAAACATTGTGAGGAAACCGGCCCACGCCTTTGAAGAAGTTCTTAGGTTGTATGTGAAGTCGACCAACCCGTACTTGGCCAGCGTAGTTGACTCCTTAGTCAGCCTTAGTTAGCCTAATCGCCCCTAATGTGGGGTAGGCTCGAGCCCCTCGGTGGGATGGTCATTATATGGGCTGTTGATGATGATGAGGATGATGATGATATAGGGAGAGGCATTGAGAGAACATTAAATTTGAAACAAAGCTCATTTTAAACTCTATATGTAATTAATTTTAAAGGAGTCGATTGGCACAAAGCATCTGTGGCAAGGTCATTCGTATCGTGGGAAGTAATTACATAGCATTCCCTGGTGGCTGACGTCACGTTGGCGATCGGTCGTAAACGACCGATCGAACATTGAAGTATGCTCTCCAAAATAAAGAAATAGGCTTAGAAAGGTCTCTTAGGAAGTACTGTAATCCTATCACCTCCAGCACAAGATCCATCAAACATCAATGCCGAATCGAACACCGAATCCGTTCGTGTTTAATAAGTAAATGACTTCAAAGACTCGTCAGGGTTGAGGAAATCCTTTGATATATTGGATCGTTAGTCGGTCCATCTCCTCCGTCGCCGATTCTGGTTGTTAATCGCACCATTAGTCACCATCGGGCATCGTATTCACTGTGGAACGAATTCGAATTTTCTCGAACAATTTCGAGAGGAAATCTCTTCGCGAAGATGTTTCTTCGATTGAGTAATGTGAAATGCATTTTACTTATTTTATAAGCCGTATGTGTGTGAGTGTGTGGGATATTTTTAAATACGTTGCGCGCATGTCAATCATACCCTGCCTCTGGTTTCCACACTCCTGTAATCGTTTACATATACACACGATCCTGCTCGGAGTCCCAATACGGGTGGAACAGAGCATCAACTTCATCACACAGAAAGCCACATTTGGCAGTGAGGGTCATGCAGTGTGTTCAAATAGTGACAGGTTGCCAGCCTGTCGCTTTCATAAAAGGGGCACCAAGCCGAAAAAGTAACAATCCTTCAGTGAAGAAACAAACAAAAGCCAACTGTAGGACAGATGTTGCCCTAAAAATCGTCTCAGCAGTCCGGGTATTACATGGGAACGTTTATCACTGAAGAATTATAAAGAGCTTCTCAATAAAAGAATAAACTTATTGCTACAAAACATATTTTATGATTTTATTTTAATCTAAGCCGGAAAAAGTAATGAAATTTACTTTCCCACGGAGATTAAATACGGAAGCTAGAAGTTACGGCCAACACAATGAAACTGTAATGTCAGTTGACTGCGATGTTCTTTATGATTTGCAAGCTGATTGTTGCATTTCTCAAATTATGCTATAAATTTTTCAAGCAAATAAAGAATATGATTCTCCAATTCGAATAACTTTCCGCTGTGCTAAACATAGTATGAAATCCATAAATGGAAGTAATTTCTTTATATTACTGTTATATTTTAATTAGAACAAAGCAATGTTGTTTAATTGAGCAATACTTGTTTCATTTGCTTTTTTCATACAAAGCAATACAATTTATTATCTACTCTCTTACCTTTGAAAAGTTCTTTAAATATCGGCTTAGAGAAAAATAAGGAAACACAAACAATGATAATAATTTTATGTTCAATCCAATTATTTCTCCACTTTACGAATTTCCGGAACCGTATTTAAACACGGATATTCCACTTATTGTTAGACATAGACATCTTTAAGTATGATTTTATGAGACAGTTATGCCAAATGACTGTAATGACTGGACACGTTACGCGAGGGAATGATACGCAATTGACAATAGTGATAAATTTGATTTGATTTGGTAAGCTTTCTAAGTTATCATCTCACTTGATGATAAGGCTAAAGTTGGAAGCGAATGACACTTGAATATCTCAACTATTAAGTCTGGATAACAGTTGGAACAAAGAAAAAATTTGCTGTCACTATTTTTATGGCGACAGACTTTGATAAATTGGTGTCACCTAGCCAGGCAGTCCGCCTGGCTAAGTGAGCCTGTGCCTGGCTAGGTAAAATAATCCATACCACCAACTAAACTGTGGATATAGTACCCCTTTGGGGACCGAACCCGCAAATTCCAAACTGAAAAATCCACCATCCATGCATTCCGGGTGGATTATGTGAGGAATGATAAGAATGGAAAAAAGAAGTATGATATATAATTCATGAAATTAATTGCCAAGTATTTAGAAGAAGACGTAAATGCTCATTTGAAGTAGTCGTTACCGACCCTCCACGTCACGGCACACCTGAGCCGAGGTCCAAACTCTTAGAAGAACCCTCAAGTCTGCCGCTCCCTTCCCTCGAACTCTGCAAAGAATCTCGCCTCACTGGCGAGGGGATTCATGACAGTGAATCCCCTCGCTGGTGAGGCATAGCCTTCTCCGAAATCTCGGGTTTTCGTCAGCGGAACAAAGGCAATCTGTGGCCAACTGACTATCACTATAGTAAAAACAAAACTGAAGATTTGATTCTAACTCACGAATTAGTTTTTAAATTTTTCGACCACGATTTAAAGGCCACTTTTTTCTTCAATTAATAAATCAAATAAAGCCACGCCTCAACCTCGCTTACACGCTGGCTAGCGTAATTATTGTTATATATAATAATTTATGTTATCAAAGCTTCCTAATTTTATGAATTTGGACAAAATAACAGCCGTGTTAATTCTACCGATAAACCTCTAAGGCTTCTATTAGTAGCGTGCGTGACAGCGTCCCGTTTATTACGGGGTTGTAACGATACATCGAAATGAAATGATACACGTCAAGTGACCTTGACCTGACCTCTACATTTAATATAACAAATTGTATAGTGAAAAGAATTTATTTCCATGTCTAGGATAAATTAAATATCATTAAGATTTCATAATGTGGGTACTAGTTATCAGATAAACATAGTATTACCTATTTTTAAATCTAAATATAAATATAGTTACATCATAATTTATTCGGACGGCTGAGATCACTGTGGTGTTTTGAAGTACAGTCAGCATCAGAATTAAATTAACATTTAAGTACATTGAAATCTTAGGAACACACTTATTCAGTTCTGTTAAAATTTTACCTAAAGCTCTGCTCAACCGTTTTGGGGTTATAAGCGAGATAGTAAATCATGGTAAATAAAAATCACCCGCGAACGAATGTGCGTGTTAATCACATAAACTTCGGCCCAGTATTCGAAACTGGAATTTCTCGGTGTTTGAACCAGTGGTTACTTTTTCACCAAAGCTGTGTTAGATAGCTTAACGGAATGCAAGGAAAATATCTTCCAGCTAGCGCTCGGCCCGCGACTTCGTCCGCGTTGTTTTTTTAACAATATAAGCTTTATTTGTCATCATAATACAATGGCTATAGCCTTCCTCGATGTATATGATAATGATATTAAAAATACAGCAAGATCTGGAGATACTGCTAAAGATAATATTTCGTCAAAATAAATCATTTGCAAAGTTAAGTAAATTATAATTTGAAGGAAATTAACAACGGTGATATTGAAATTATGTTTGTAGAACAAACAAATGCAAACGATTTTCTCCCTAAATTAAGGTTATTAAAAAGCGATAAGGTTACTTTTCCAATTCTAATTTCTTTTTCAATAATGGCGGTGGAAGTTGGAGATTAAGATTGCATGAATGGGGAAGCCAACCTGTTTTCCTCGTTTCGTCCGAGCACAACGCAGTTTGTATTTGGAAGTAGGATTATAATATCTCGGGAAATTTAATAAACGTCGCCTTTGGCCATTTATAATGTCTTCCAATAATGTCCAGCGTTATTGGGTGGAAATGGTTTTAGATTTTTTTTATATCCCTCGCTAGGAACCTTTTGGTTTTCAGTGATAATAAGGTAGAGAAAAAAAATCATACGGAAATCCCAATTACTGATTGACTGGGTATCTTATAACTTAAGCTCGATCCATACACGTGCCGTGCTTGGGATGTGGAGTGTGTCAGTGGTTGTCAAAAATAACATTGCGTACTTTTTATAAGAACTCGTTCAAACACGTACGTGTCCGGGCCGGTAACGGAGCTTCATAGCACGAGCGTCTGCCCAACACGGCCCAGCCACATCCCAGACACGGCCTTGATGTGTGTGGGTAGGTCATTATGGTTAATGCTATTGTATTATGATGACTTTGATAAGATGGCACTAGGACTTAAATTAGGCATTACGGGTTTTTAATCTATCTCTGTATTTCATTTTAAAATTGCAAACACAATCATAATTACTGTCTTCATGTAGGTACTTTTATAAACAATATACTGTAATAATATCCAATTTATTAAGAAAACTACACAATGTGAATGGTGAGAGTACACTTCGTAGAGAAAAACTATGTCGGCTAAACTGTCCGACATAGTTTAGCCGACATAGTGTTTGAGAATCCGCACTCAACTTTTGTTGATCCACACTCTACTCTGATTGGGGGTTTCCCGAGCAATAAGAAATGCTGTAGGTACTAAGGAGTCATTAAATTACTTTTAATAATCTTACACTAACATTATCATTATATTACTAAAAAAACTAATTAAAATAAGTAACAACTTTAAACATTAATAATGTTAACACAGGAAGTTCACAATTATTATAAATTTCTCATGCATTGCAGCGATAATCAACTTATTCTTTCTGTATTACTTCAAATCCATAAGACATAATGTACCGACGAAAAATTAAGGAGTTGTGAATATTAAAACTTTCTGAGTTGCATAATATACTCTCCGCTTCAGGACCTCTAAGCTAACAGATGGACTTATTTATTAAATATATTCAAGTAACAGGGATGAACGAATTCTAGGCGATATGGACCATCACAGAAAACGGAACAGATCTGATCGGAGATAACAAATTATGTGTAGATTCAAATAGCCTATTACTAACGTTCAATTTTCCGTTGTCAACAGGTATGCGGCCAGGACCATCAGTGAGGGCAGAATCTCTTGACGCTGTTAAAGTGTCAGCAGTGTCAGGTGGAGACGCAACACTGCCTTGTGACACTCGATCGCCGCAACCGTCTGACGTTCTACTACTGGTCGTTTGGTACAAAGACGACATACCCATTTACAGGTAAGGAATTTTATTGCCCTGAGACACAATAACAGACAAGTATTGGTTTAGTTATACGTATATAGAAAGTACCAGATAGGTACTGTGGCGGAGTCGATACTCCTTCGCCACTGGCACGTTGTTTGCCGATTTATAATTAATAAATCGTATATATTTGATTTGGGAACGCGATCCGCGGGGTGACGTCAGAGAATAGGAGTTGACAGATTCACATTAGATGCACGACCGCCGCGCTGTACCATTGTTGTTAATATTTGAGTTTGCTATAAAAGAATATAAGTATATTAGGAAACCAAGTATTTTATTTGAGCTACGCCCTAGACGATCCCGGCGGTCGTCACATGGTGGAGGCGCCGTTGGCTTATCGGAGCTGAATTGAATGGAAAAAAGAAGCACGAAAAATCGCAATGCAGCGCTACGACGGGCAATCTGGTGATGTTTTCGATTTTTTTAGTCAATTCGAAGTTATTGCGGCCGTCAATAGATACGACGAGGTAGCGAAAAAATTAGTGTTGGGCGCGTACCTGGAGGGTCCGGCGCTAGCGTTCTACAAGAATGTCGTTGTAAGCGCGGCGTCATTCGACGATCTACGAACGAAGATCACCGAGGAGTTCGCACCCGCTAGCAACCCGATAGCGGCGTTCTTCGAACGAAAACAGCATTTCAAAGAAGATCCTTTGACCTTTTTTTATGCTCTAGACGAATTGGCGGCCAAAGCGGGGCCGATAATCGATGAAAAATGCTTCATCCAACATTATTTGAAAGGGTGCAATATGTATTTAAAAAATAAACTAGCTTTTCAGATGTATCTCAGTAAGAAACAATTGAAGGATGTCCTGAAACAAATGAAGGAGCTGTTTGGTGGGGGTGAGACGTCGGCACAAATAAATCTGCCAATGGAAGTAAGAAATGCTGTGCCTTTGTCCACGCCGCCTCCAGTAAGACAGGTTGAGACTGGAACTGGGGATCAACGACTCCGTTCACCACCGCAGGCGCATACCGTTCCGGTGACATCATCCAATTCCAGACCCTTCCAATCAAATCCTCCTTCCCGAACGTTCTCTCAAAGCCCTTACAATTTTAGAAGCAGAGCAAGCCGACCCGAACAGCGACCGCAGCACCCAAACGGACAGAGGCGCTTGATGTAATTGGACGGACCGTCAAGCTGCCGCCTCGAGAAGAAAATTCCCAAAAGTGTGAGTCCGTTCCGTTTCTTAGTATTACGTGCGGTGATGAGAAAATTCTGACTCTTATAGATACGGGTGCATCGGTTTCTGTGATTTCGAAATCATTGGCCAATAAGTTGGAAAAGCAGTTCGATTCATGCAACGTCCATGTGAAAGCCGTCAACGGTGCGAGATTGGCAGTCATCGGGACGATGAAGTTGAATATTTTGATCGAGAGTGTGGTATTTGTCCAGAATTTTTATGTAATAGACAGTATTGGTCAAGATATGATACTGGGTCAGGATTTTTTGTTTTGCAATGGTGCAATTGTAGATTTTACAAATGGACAGTTACGTGTAAAAAATATGTATTGTAACTTTGTTTCAAAGTCGGACATGTTGAATGTAAATAATTCTATAGAATGTGTACGGTCAGACACAGAAGTTTTATCGAAATGTGATTATTTATATTTTTTAAAACAAATAACGGATAATGATAAGTATTTGTACGAGTCATGCATAGCGGTCGCAAACATGAACGTAGAGTTTAATTTGTTTAAAGGTTTGCAACAAAACGAGTGTAGCGATTTGAATCGGTTACTATTAAGTCATCGGTCGCGATTTGCTTTCAATAATGACGAATTAGGGGAATGTGGACTCGTAGAGGTGAAAATAGATACGGTCGATGAGATCCCAGTTCATAGAGCTCCTTATAGGGTATCTCGCGAACAGCACAACATTATTTTGGAACAAGTTGCGGAAGTGTTAAAAAATGGCGTAATCCGGGAATCTAGAAGTCCGTATGCGTCACCGGTGGTATTAGTTAGGAAGCCAGACGATACGTGGCGATTTTGTGTTGATTTTCGTAAGCTGAATAAAAAGGTTGTAACAGATTCTTATCCTTTACCGATAATAGATGATTTGATTTCACATTTAAATGGTGCAAAATATTTCGCTGATCTTGATTTAAATTCGGGTTATTGGCAACTGAAGATTGATGAAGCCGATAAACACAAAACAGCGTTCGTTACACCGTCCGGGCTGTTTGAGTTCAACGTTTTACCATTTGGGTTGAAAACAAGCGGGGCTATATTTCAACGAACGATGGATAAGGTTCTAGCCGGCTTGAAATATAAGAATGTGATTGTTTACGTTGATAATATAATTGTGTATGGAAGGACCTATCAGGAGTTCCATGACGCTTTGGATCAAGTCTTATTACGATTGAAAGAAGCGAATTTGACCTTAAAGCTATCTAAATGTAGTTTCGGGTACGATCGAATCACGATTTTGGGGCATACAATTTCCGGGGATGGAGTTTTGCCCGACGAAAATAAATTGGGAAAACTAAAATCGGTCAAAATCCCAAAAAATACGAAAGAATTAAAATCGGTATTAGGATTGTTCTCGTATTATAGGAAATTTATTGATAAATTTGCGGAGCTGACCGTACCTCTAAATAAATTGTTGAGGAAGAATGTCAAATTTGAGTGGTCTTTGCCACAACAAAGAGCGTTTGACGAGTTATTGTCAAAAATTCAATCGCCGCCGTTATTGAAACATTTTGATAATAGTGCTACGATAAATACGAGGTTGTTTATTGACGCGAGTGAGTATGCTCTCGGGGCATGTCTCATGCAGGGCAGGGACGAAATGTTTCCAGTGTGTTTTGCGTCGAGAAAATTGTCGGAGTGTGAGAAGAAGTATTCGATTACGGAAAAAGAGTGCTTGGGCTTAGTGTGGGCCTTAAATTATTTTCGGCATTATCTTTGGGGCCTGAAGTTTCAAGTGGTCACGGACCATAAAGCACTTTGTTGGCTGAAAGACCGAAGAGATATGTCAGGAAGACTGGCGAGGTGGGCCTTGGTGATACAAGCTCATGACTTTGATATACTGCACTGCTCAGGAAGACAGAACGTGGTGGCGGATTATTTAAGTAGAAATCCATTTGGTGAAGATTGTGATGAAGAAAAGGGGGTCCAGGATGGTCTTCATCTCTATAGAATCGAAGTTTCGCAACTAGCAGCGGCGCAAGAGAGTGATCAATTTTGTCAGCAGCAGCGACGTGCGGTAGCAGCGAGCCCTCGTAGCAGATATAAAGGATATTTTGTGTCAAGTGATGTATTATATAAAAGTGTGAATATACGTGGTGTAAATAAAGATTTAGTAGTGTTACCGAGACCTTTATTTAGTGAAGTGATGTCCGAAATACATGATGATCCGTTTACGGGTGGTCATTTTGGGTTAATGAAAACCTTAGCGAAGTTCAGATCGCGGTATTTTATGTTGAATGCTGACGTAGAGATCGAGCGTTATATTAAAAGTTGTGTGCGATGTCAGGAAAAGAAGGAAAACAATAGGATCGTCCCGCTACAGCCTATAGTGGTCGATAATTTATTTGAAGCGGTAGAGATTGACATAGTCGGTCCGTTGAATCGATCATCGGCGGGGAATAGGTATATTATTACATGTATAGATTGTTTTTCAAAGTATGCGATTTGTAAAGCTGTTCCTAGGGTTACGGCGGAGATCGTAGGTAATTTTCTAATAGAGGATGTGTTTTGTAGATTCGGAGTGGTCCGTAAGGTCATATCCGACAAGGGATCTGTTTTTACTTCTACGTTAGTAAGAAATATAGTTAGACGCTTTGGTAGTAGTCAAAGTTTTGCGACCACTATGCATCCTCAAACGGTAGGGTTAGTAGAACGCTTTAATCAGACGTTATTGCGGATGTTGTCTAAATATGTACGGCGTACTCAGCGTGATTGGTGTGCGCAGCTGCCACTGGTTACGTTTGCCTATAATTGTTCGAAGCAAGCCTCTACGAAGTTTTCTCCATATTTTATTATGTTTACTAAGGAACCGCAGATTCCGTCTGACTTGGGATTGAGTCGCAATATTCAATCGGTGAGTAACGTAGAGAGGCGACGCTTACACACCTACTGTGTGAGAAAGGTAAGACGTAATTTGTATAGAGCTCGAATGAAGCAAAAGAGATTGTATGATAGGAAGGCGTCACTTATAGTTTATAGTCCTGGGCAATTAGTTTTGTTGCATAGTCCCAAAAGGATAACAGGAGTGAGTAAGAAATTAGCTCGCCCTTTCAAAGGCCCATATCGAATTATTAGGCGTTTTGATAATAATTATCTAATAAAGAGTATTAGTAACTCAAGAAGAGTACTAGTACATGTAAATAGGTTAAAGCTGTTTAGGCTTAGGTAATAATAGCTGTAGAAAGGGGTAATTGAAATGCATGTATGGGGTAGGTTATGTGGGTTTGTTTGTATTGTTATGATAATTCTTGTTGTTTTTTATGTAATTTTTCACTTAAATTTTGTTATGTTAGGTTGTAAGGTTTTAGAGTAGTGGTTAGGATTTCTTGTAAATATGTTCGTTTTGTTGGCAATTACTAGAGATAGGATGACTTTAGATTAGGACTTTGAACGGTTCATTGATGTTTTGTAAATTGTTACATGATTCCTGAGTTGCGGTTTGTGAGCTGTCATGATGTTGCTGTGAGATGACCAGACCTGCCTACCATTTTCTTGGAGAGAACCAGATATACGTCCACAAGAGAGAAAAACGATTAACTAGGTCAACAAATTGTCGGGGAGATAGGAGCTAGGCCGTCATCGTGCCGTGGGCTAGTAACGTATGCTAAAATCCGTTAGTTCCTATGGGAAACGATGGATGTCGGATTGGGGTGTCTGACTGGTATACTTACGAGTCTATTTCGGTCTCTTTATGAATGAGTGTTTTTTTTTTTTTTGTCTTACTAATTTTTTTTTTTTTTGCGCAACACGGTTGTTGTCCTATATGTCATTTAATGCCATTGACTATTTAATATTTCGCAGACCTCACTCATTTATGTTCTCCCTGCAAATTAATAAGAAATTATTTTATTACGATCCAATTACATATTCGAACATAATAATTTATTATTGTGGACGTGTATCGGATTTGGAATGTTTTGAAATGGTTCTTGTAATTGTACGGTGAAAGAGATTTTCTTATGTCTCCATTTCTAAGGTCTGTCACCTCACGTGTCGGGAAGGGAGAGTCACTGTTTGACAACTCGTATTTTGGGGACTCGTGTCAAGTTTTATTTTGAGATTAAGTTGTTTAAACGAGTATTGTATTCGTTTTTGGGGGTTTGATTTAAAGATCGTGGAGCTATAAACTGACAGTGACCTCTTGTACCGATCATAGATTTGGTCTTATTTGTGGAACATAACATATTAATTTATGATTTCCAAAATTTACTTTTTTGAATATTGTTACTTCTCGGTTAGAGTCTTACATGGCGTTCGCAAGCTTTTTCGGAGGTTTTTGCTTGCATGGGGTTTTTCCCACCATTATCCCATGATGGATGGATAAGGTGGTAGGAGCCAGTCTATCTTAAAGACCGTCATGAATTGTAAACGATGCCCTTCGTCAGGTAGGGTAGTTTTAAGTAGTAGAATGTGTAGAAGGTCGTGTCGTTAGTTAGGTAGGAAAATTTATTCATTCGACTTGTCGAATAAATAAATTTTAGTTGTACGGGGGGAATGTGGCGGAGTCGATACTCCTTCGCCACTGGCACGTTGTTTGCCGATTTATAATTAATAAATCGTATATATTTGATTTGGGAACGCGATCCGCGGGGTGACGTCAGAGAATAGGAGTTGACAGATTCACATTAGATGCACGACCGCCGCGCTGTACCATTGTTGTTAATATTTGAGTTTGCTATAAAAGAATATAAGTATATTAGGAAACCAAGTATTTTATTTGAGCTACGCCCTAGACGATCCCGGCGGTCGTCACAGTACCTATAGAGAAGGCAAACGTGATATATTTCTAGAATTTATAACGTTTTTTGGTTAATTCTTACTTATGTAATCCTGATACTTTCCGCCCAACTAACAATGTACTTGTAGAATTTTTAAATTGTCTTATTATTAGCGGAGGTTGATGATGAAACGAGGCTGTACTAAGGATTAATTACTTTTCATCATCTTCAACAGCTCCTATAATGGCCCCACTGAGGGGCTCGAGCCTACCCCACATTAGGGGCGATTAAGGCCTAGTCAACCACGCTGGCCAAGTGCGGGTTGGTCGACTTCACACAAAACCTAAAAATTTCTTCATAGGTGTGTGCAGGTTTCCTCACGATGTTTTCCTTAGCCGTAAAAGCGTCGAATAAAATGTACATTATGAATTCAAAATTTGGTACGTGGCGTGGTTCGAACCGAGGCCTCCGAATAGGAGAGACAACGCCCTTACGCAATACGCCACCGACGCATTAATTACTTTTAATTCTTACAATAACCTTCATCATTGCTGCCCTGCTCCCAATTTCATTTGGGCTCGGCCTAGTATGTTTTCTTCTGCAACTATTTATTTTCTTACCATTTCAATTCTTATAATAACTTTATTAGCTAAAAATAACTTCGTTATCAAATAATTTTTGCGTTTACAAACACGTAAATATTTTTAATATTATAAAAAATACACTGAAAAAAATCGACCTGCCTCAGGCGGGAATCGAACCCAGCATCTTCCGCAATCCGAGCGGCTGCGTTCTCATTATCGTTTTTAGGGTTCCGTACCCAAAGGGTAAAATGGGACCCTAATACTAAGTTTCCGATTTTGTCCGCCCATCCGTCACCAGGCTGTGTTTCTCATGAACGGCAATAGTTAGACAGTTGAAATTTTCACAGATAATGTATTTATGTTGCCACTATAACAATAAAAACTATAAGCTCCCATACACCAAATGTGATATTTTTGCTTGTTTTTGTTCTATATTGATAATGGCAACAGGTAGACGCTTGAAATATTCACAGAATATTTAATTATATATTTACTTTCATCATATAAGCCTTTTTAATTCGACCCACTGCTGGGAAACAAGACATCTCCTTGTTATCGAAGGAGGTTTAGGCAGTATTCAACCACTTTTGCCCAATGCGAATTAGTGGATGGCGTATAAGGTGATCAATACCCCTTTGCTGATCCATGAGTCGACTTCTACGACACCCATTGGAGGATATTGGGTGATGCTAATCTACTCTGTCGGCATCACACGGTCAATATATATTTACTTTAAAAATGAATAATTTAATAATATTTCTTCTTCCGTACAACAGGCATGATTTATTTCCTGTTTTTTTTTATAGATAATAGTACGGAACCATTTATGCGCAAGCCCGACTCCCACTTGGCCGGTTTTATAATTTGTTACTTTGTCTAGCCCCGCTGGTTATAATAACAACGGAACTGCTTTCATCTTATATAATGTTGGTATTTTTTTAACAAAGATTCAATGGACTATTCGCAATTATAATAAACTGCGTCATTTTCATGACACAGTGTCATTTATAAATAGAACTGTAACATAATAGATTAAACATAAAATTCATGATTCAGAAAATTCAATTCATGATCATATTGAATACTTGATCAAATTAACAACGGTTAATAACCACAAAGAAGCCTTTCCTATTGTATTGTTTCTACTTCCAAAGAAACAAGGAAATTATTTTGTTCGCATCCCTAATTAATAAAGGAATATAATAAATTCTTCGTATCATCTTAGACGTCTTGTTTCAACTCAGTAATTACTTAGCAATTTATTACGGGCGAATAAAAATAATTTCGATCCTTATTACCGGTCTAACATAAAAGCTAAAATCGTATAAGATGTTTTAGGAAATATAATAATAATTTACTTATGTATTTCCGGCAACACAATGCTTACATAGAAGTTAAAATAAACAAAAGACCCATAGATAAATACCTAAAAATCTTACAATATAACGAAAAATATAACTTAAACACTAAGGTAAATGTAGGATCGACGACCTGTAACCCAATTCATTTGGCAGCCGTCCTCGAAACCGTCGATTAACGACTCCTTATGAAGAACTCCTACTTCATGAAAGTCGTCAGATTATGGATTTGCACTTTCAGCATAAAAGAAGAAAAGTTTACTTTGTGGCAAGATTCCAATCGCTCGACTTTCAGTTTCCAGGTGGTCTTCTTTCTGACATAGTCTACGACCTCCTCCACCTTCGCAGACCAGTGCAAACGAGACACGACCGAACTTCAGGACGCAGAAGGTTGTCCTCAATCGATGCAGTTCCGTAGTGGTTGCGGATTAAGGGCTTCTTCTATCTTCTCTCCACCTTGGTAGTTCAGCCCTCCGCATCACACTTATTCAGCTTATGCTCCTCCAAATTATACTTTGAATGTTACAATATAAGGTTGATACCAGGTATCAATCTAAGATTTAAGATTACATTTTCAGGTAAATACACATCTTAAATTAGTTTGCCCCCACATAAATCCCAAAGTATGTATGTATGTTTCGTATACCTTAAAAACTAAAAGTCGGAATTCATTTTAAGATGACAGTCAGGGAGAATGGGACCTATACCTACCCTAGGTATAGGTCCTATTCTCCCTGACTGTGTAAGTTTCATCAAAATCAGTCTATTGGTTTTTGAGTTAGTAAATTAATAGTGGATCAATCACTTTGAAAACGCAAGCGTTATGCACGTAAAAGATAAAGAAATAATTGAGTAGGTACTGGAACGAAAAAAAAGATTAAATAATTAGTTAAAATTACAACTGAAATAAAAAAAACGAAAAATCCTTTGGGTGTTGGCACCCCCTAAACACCAAAATGGCGTCGAGTGGCGGGACCCCTCCGCGGGTACTATAAAAAATGCAATTAACAGGCAGACATATTATGTCTGCCTGCCACTTCAAAAATATTTTAAAAATTAAACGGACTTCATAGGTGTAATTCATTAATTGTTAGTCATCCTTAATATAATAACAAACAGTAAAAAAATATAAAAAGAAGAGATAATAATTTACATTGAGATATTGAAATTGAATTTACGTTACGGTAATTTGTTTGAAAAATTAGAAGCGCCTTTGTGTTATATTTAATTATTTCTCTCATTTCTGTTAACATAAATAAGTAAGTACGGTAAAAAGGAAGATTTCTTATGGACTCATTATAACGAAGCTCTCTACAGGGTGGACTAGATTTTATATTTTATTTTTACGCTACCACTTGGCTTTCATCCTACCTAGTGGAAGAGATACCTAAGGCCAGAGATGGAAGCTAGCACCTTTAACTACCAGAACATAATTGTTATACTAACAGACTTCTATAAGTCTCTGTTGAGCTGTCAAATTGCACTTAAAATCGTAGAAAATCATACTATGGAATTTTTCCCGAGTTAAGTCCATGTTAATGTAGGAACGCAATTTTTAAAATGGCGCCACAGTGTAAAAACAATTGACAGTCAGATGAAACTGCATTATACAGCCAAAGAGTTCCATTTTCAATTGTTGTAATTACTTTTTAAATATTGTTTAAGTGGCCAGTTCCGGAAACTTTTAGTGTGACCTATGTATTATTTCACCTTTGAAATTGTCTTACCTAAAACAGTTATTAGAACCCCTACAATGGTCTGTTTTCAAACTTTTCTTGAGAAAATTTAAATTGCTTTCTGTATTGAAGCACGTAGGAGGTTGTATTTTCCAGTTTTTCCACTGTAATAAGCTTCGGTCGCGTGCTACGTTCGAAGGTTTGTCCCTTACTACTGGTTTTGAAGACTGCAGCGAATAATTTAATATTCAACACGCCTGTGTATGGAAAGAGTAACATATCGAGATTCAAATTTCGCCCCCTTAAATGTACCACATCTGTAACGCCATTTTATTAATGTTATTTTGATAACGCATAACACGTCTGACATCTGACGAGTAGTTTTTGAGTTATCACTAATAATTCCTATTCAATTGACATCCATGATATTGTAATTTTATCACTTGTGTGTCTAAAAGATATCGAGATAGTTTTCTGAAAAATTATATACTTAAAAAACAAAAAAAATGTGTGCGTGTACTAGTGTACACACGTAAGAAGTGAAACTTCTTTATGGCCTTACATAGACATGAATACAAAAAAGATGGCGCGTAACGGAAAAATGTGACGCGTAACCGAAAAATGTGACGGTAATTTTTTTTCCAACGCCGATAAAGAAGTTTCACTTCAAAAAGCAAAAAAAAAATACAACCTGAATTTTGGAATAAACGTTGTCACTTATGTTTTTGGACTGACCTCGAAAAAATATTTAGATATTTATAAACAGAATTTTCATTTCTCCGTTTTTAGTTTTGAACGCGGTTTTTTTTAATTAAAAATAAATTATGGTTCACTTTAATTTAATAAAGACAAGCGAACCGATGGTAGGGGCTTGCTGCTATATCAGCTTGTATAGTTAATCGCAATCTGACACTGTGTGCATATTTTATAAAACGCTCAAACGTAACATTTGTTATGCATGGGCGTGCCGCTTGCCGAATTAGTTGGCACAAACGTTGGAGCAAAATATTTGATCAAATTTACACCCCTTTTCATGTCCAAAACTATTATATGGTAAATTTTGTCACATGTAGAAATAGATGATTTGGAATACGTTTGATATAACATGTTTCAAATCATTATTCAGTTACTGGCGTGTGGTTGAACAATTTTCGATAATAGTGCTTTGAATTGTATATTTAATGAATGACAATCTACGGCTCTCGAAAATAATTATGAGCATTGCGTGATTTAAATAGAGGAGCTCTATTATTACTTCAGATAATACAGTACCTTCACAATAATTCTATATTTCAGTTGCTAGGATTTTCAGTGCCCAATTTCGGAAAGGAATAATGAAATCGTTTCCGTTAAATAAATTAACCCTACATTGCATACTGTACCATATCTGGTACAATCAAAATAATTAAGTCTACTGTTTGTTTAAAGATACCTAGCGTTATCTGTCAGCCGACGGAAGAATCCTTACACTCCTAGCAACGCTTTAGTAATGGCATGTGTCACCAGATGGTGTTAGCTATCGATTGATATTGTGATTCTTACACAATTTGCAAGATTGTCGCGAACTCATGGTTTAGGTAAATAGAAAAATCTTAAAAAAATAGTCTTTTGAATATTTCGAAGCGCAAAAAAATATATTTACATTACAAATAGCGTATATTAAATGAAGGTAAGTAATTTTTTTGAAATATTACTGTTTTATGTTCTAAAATATCAACTTATTTACACGTTCCAGATATGGTACACCATGCATTAATTCACATCTAACATTTTGTTTCGGTTGGATTTTGTTGCAGATTATGGCGAAAAAAGTATTGTCTAACGAGTTGATTGAGCAGTATTTAAATATACCATCAGAGAGTGAAGACGGTCAAGACTTTTCGGATGCAGAAATATTTTTTTGATAATTACCTACTAAACCACATAGTTGAAGAAATGCATAAATTCAGCATCCAAAAAGACCCATCTAAACCGTTCTATATCAATACACACGAATTGATAAAGTTTTTAGGTATATGTTTGCTCATGAGTATTGCTCCATTACCTAATATACAGATGTACTGGGAATCTGAAATAGGTATACCTATATTATGAGAGACGATGACCGTGAATCGTTTTGAGAAGATAAGACAATTCTTGCACTTTAACGACAACTCCTTACAAGTACCCTCAGGTCATCCAGGACATTTTCTAGACATTGTCGCCATAAATTGTTGGCTACTGCATAAGAGAGTAAGAGAACAGAAAAGGAGCCAACTCCGATTAAGTTAAAAGATTTTAAACTGGAAATTGCTAAAAGTCTTTGTATGTGTGGTCCATCATTACAAAGGAAAAAAGGAAGACCGTCTTCTGCAGCAGGTGATATGATCGAGAAGAAGAAAAAAAGTAATGCAGCAGTCTTTCCTCCTCGAGATGTAAGACTTGATAAATTTGATCATCTTCCTATATGGGACGAGAAGAGACAACGCTGCAAGTATCCATAGTGTAAAGGAAAAACATATATATTCTGCGAAAAGTGTCGTGTTGAGTTGTGTTTGAACAAAGACAACAATTGTTTTAATAAATTTCATTAATAAATAGAGGTCATTCATAATGTAAAACTAAATATAAGATTATGTTCATTGTTCCTAATTAAAAGCCAAATATTAGTGTAGTTGCATACTGTACCACATATGGAACAGAATTTAAAAAATAAATATCTACAAAATCTATGAATTTTAATTGATATTATTATCATTTATTATGTCTAGACACTATATAGAACCACATATATTTTTTTGACATGATTAAAAAAAATCATGCATTGTAGGGTTAAATGAGTACCTTCATGAGTCTCGAGTTCTTTTAGTGAACTCTAAGAAGTACAAAAGGGACTCACAAAGCTAAAACTTAGCTCTGTGAGTCCCTTATCTTAATCAGATCAGAGAACAGAAGCTTTTGATTGTTTTGTTTATCTAGAATTTATAATCGCAAGACTTGTGGACATTGTTCGTGTTCATCAAATAAATGGTCCCTTGCCCTAACTGAAACTTGAAGTCAAGGTCTCTTGTTTAATAATCAGATTTCTTGTTTTGTTTAATGTAAAATTTGTCCTTAATGTGATCTGATCTTACTTAAGTTTATTAGGTGGTAGACCCATATGTAGGGTCGTCTGGGTAGGTACCACCGCCTTTCTTATTTCTGCCGTGAAGCAGTTCGCTGTGTTTCGGATTGAAGGGAAAGGTAGCTAGTGTAATACTGGGCATGGAGGGCATATCATCTTAGTCCCCAGGATGGCAAACGCACTTGCGGTGTTAAGTGATTTACACTTAATGTTGCAAGTGTCTATAGGCGGCGGTGACCACTTAACATCAGATGGGCCGCAAGCTTGTTTGCCATCTCGTAACATAAAAAAAGTGTCGGTGTAGATTATAGATGTAGAATAGCAATCTGTTCAAAACTCTAGTCTTGAATTCATAATGTTCAGTGTACACATTAGCAGACAACGACTCCAACTCCTTGCTGTTCGCTTAATGAAACCGCTATAGTATGCGTTACATACTCTGAACTTACTTATAAAATTAAAAATGCACCATAGGTCACAACCTGTCACCATTCTGCGCACTGCGTGGACTATTCTGCTAGATGTGGAATTATGTTGCCTAAGGCTCTGCTCGATATCTTGAGATTTTTAGCGTGATTGAGTGTGTGTGTTGATCAGCACTACAACTGACTACGCACACTAATGATGAGTGTAATATTATTCAACAAAAAACCTTTTCTCTTTACGACTTTAGGAGTTATGTTTGTCATCATCTACTTCTTCTTTTGACTGTACAACAGATTACCTTTTCGTTTTAGGACTCTTTCTTATTAAAACCTTAATCAGTTCAAAAGGACGTAAGACGCTAATAGAATAAGTACACCAATAATAAAGTTACTACAACAAACCTTGTTACGTAATAACAGCTGCTACCGTATTAGGTTGTTAAGCCATTACGTCATTAAAAGTTAATCTTGGTTTTCATTATTTTTACATAATCTCAAATTAATTTTCTCCGTTCAGTTGTTGTTTGTTGGTTCAACTAGGGCTTTCAAAATTATGTTTGTGTTTGAGGATTTACAAAAGTTTTTTGGCTTGTCATTATAACCAGATTTTCATGACCCTTGCTTTCTATAAAAACATAAACCAGTGATACCACAGGATTTATTGGTATAATGTGTAGTACATTTAACGATCTTGCTCCTTTTTTTAATAGATCTTGTTTCTTTTACGAAATAGAAAAACTTTTGCCGCCGTTGGATCGGTCACGAAAACATTTACAAAGTCGATCTCGTTGTATTTGAGCAGATAATTATGTTAAGTAGTTGGAGTTGGTTGATACTTTAACTGTTTCAATCCTTCTTATGTTTCTGAAATGTAAAAAAACTTTTGGCCTATGTGTATTAGCAGCAGAGGGGGATATTTTGTTAATATTATCATATTAAATCGAACGAGATCAACTGTTGAACTATAGGTGTTCTGTGCTAAATGAAACCTTATCTGTGATTTCCCGTGAACTTAATTAGGTTTCCGGGATCACCCACTACAAGCCATCTGGCTCATTATTGTAAAATTTTCAGAGAAATTTCATGAGAAAATCTATGATGACTCTTTTATTTATGAGATCCTTATGTCCAAGCTTAATATTGCCAAATCACACAACAAATTTTAAGGAATGACACGGTGAGGCTTAGTGCGTATTTTCAGAGTTACTTTCAATGCAAAGCCGATCCAAGTTGCACTGACTCTCTGGAAATTTCAAGGAATCAACTCGCAAGTGCAATCGCCACGGTGTACTCGCTGTTTTATAAAACCCTTATAAAACTTCCTCTTTTAAAATATAACCTTGTTTTGAATAAGATTTTAAGCTTCCGCGTTGCATTATTCACTCGTATAGCTATATAGGGTACGGACGCGAACAATATAAACTATTAGTAGGTTGAAACGGTGAGTCAAAATGTTAACTAGAAATGACAATTGAAATTATGGAATAATTTTATTTTTGCGTTTACAAACGCGTAAATATTAATACTAGAAAAATGCACTGAAAAAAAACGACTTGTCCCGCCTGAGGCAAGTTGATTTTTTTCAGTGCATTTTTCTAGGACTATTGATATTTTTAAAATGACTTGACATTGTAAGTAAATAAATTTATGTAACATGATTTAAAAGATAGAATTAATTTAATAGATTTAATTTTAAAAGGATTTATTATTGTTAAAATTCTAGATTATTTATTCATGTATAGTATCATAATTAAATATACATAATTTCAAAGATGTACCCTCCTCTAGATATAAGTATAACATGTTTTGCTGTGCCCGACAGGGTCCATAATGATGTCTGCCTAGCTTTAAGACCTTATATTGCTTGTAACATTATGGATTGCAATAAATGATTGAGTATTGAGTATTGAAAATACATAGTATTTCGATACCTACTATGTTTTGTAATGTACGTGTCTAAGCCCTATATAATCAATTATCCGAGTGAAATTTGGTTGTACGCCTGGTATTGAGTTCAAAAGTTTTTACAACATTGCTATGATCTGACTGTTAGTGATAATGTAGCTCAGTTGTTAGAGGTTCGGGTAAAGGCACACTTTTGTCCGCCTAATCTTCATCTATACTAATATTATAAAGTGGAAAGATTTGTATGTTTGTAACGAGTAAACTCAAAAACTACTAAACCGATTTAAAAAATTCTTTGGTCATTAGAATGCTTCATGATGCCTTAGTGACATATGCTATAATGACGAAGTCGCGGGCGCTTTTTTTATCATAAAGTGAGATGAAGATCCATTGTCAAAAGTTACGTGGTCGACGTGCCGCGTTCGTGCATTATTTAAAGTGCACGGTTGTTCCTCAGATGGTTGACCGATAAATTTTCAACTCAATATTTCCTTTGTGCTTCGGAAGGCTAAGCCTGCCAGCCGACTTATCTCCAAAGATGGCAATAGTAAATAAGTCACGTCAGACGCCTAAAATGGTGACTTCCTCTGACACCAGCTTAATCCCACAATGAAAAAAGATCGTTAGAAGTGAAAAATGTTGAAATATTTATTTATTTTAGTTATTCAATCGGAGAAAATCATTACTAGCTTATTGAATACTCACGATACGGACAATAAATCTGAAGATGCCGCTATCGGTGAACCCCAGCGGTTTATTCAAAATTAACATTTTGGAGCTACAAACCAATTCACCAACAATTTACTTATTACGTTATTCTCAGCCGATGTTTAGACCGCAAACAAATTAAGATAAAAAGGACAGCACTCCATTAATGAAAGAAAATTCAAACGTCTTTGTGATAACAGTCTATAAGCAATAAGTGGCTTATCTTCGTAGAAACGTGAGGGTTTTGTTGTTCGATTGAAGTTCTTGAACTGGAATCGAATTAGCAGCGCCTGCGTTATTCCGAAAAAAGAATGAGTATTTTATAACGTATCCACAATCTGCTTTTGACTCGGAATTATAGAAGATGGTAGGGCTTTTTGACGCCCGTGAGACCAACCTCGAACATACATTTGGATTTTTTAAAATATTTTTTTTAGTTTTGAACGCGGTTATTTTTATTTAGTAATATTTTTGTGTTAAACTTCATTGTGAATTATTTATTTTTAACTTAAGAATTTAAAACCTACCCCGTCAATACAGAAATTAAATACCAACTAACAGGCAAGCAAATGAAACAAACTGAGCATATTTTTTTCTCCGCCTTTCTCTGTATCTTGGACCTCAAGAGTCTAGATGTTAACTTTGGAACTAATAAATAAAATCACCTGAGAAAATCATCAGTCACTCTTACATAAAGTTAGCAGCCATAAAATAGGTGACATTTTCTACCGTCACGGCCCTTGTTAGACGGTGAAAACACCCCAATTTATTGGAAAATTGCTTGAATGGAACGCGTATGACTTTGCGAAAAATGAAAGGAGTGCTCCTACAAAGCATTTTTTGTTAAGAATCAGCCGAGTCATCATTACGCTATATTAACCTGCAATCATTTAGAAGTACATTATAATTGTTTTCCAGATAAGGAAATGCTTATTTCACGTTTCCTGGAACTGTTAGAAGCATTTTTCGTGTTGAATGGAATTTTTCGAGTTAAGTTTCACACTGTTAAACTTTTAATTTGTTGCACCCTTTCCATTGTATCTGTAAGGTACTTTCGCTCAAGATTGGCTAGAACACATTGCTTTTCGGGAATAAGGCTGTCTATTTTATGCTGTGTATGTTTATTTCATCCTCTTCATTATTTTTGTACAATCAAATATATCATTCTTACTAAATATTTTATACATATAATATTATTGTGATGTCAATTTAAACGAATCCATTTTTATTATAGTCATGGAATGAAGAATCTAATTGTAAAACATCTACTAATTTTGTAAACGTTAAATAAGTACTGATCAATGAAATTTTTCTTTTAGAACTATATTTAATTGATTTTGAATGTTCAGTAGCAACGCAGGCTTGTAATTTATTTTTCTTTATTCATTTAGTTTTTTTTAAAAGAGTAGCAGGAAATGAATCCATACCTCTAATGGTTAGCAAGTGCATTTATAAAAGGAGTTTTACCAGATTCTTGCTGTATTGAGTTCTGAGACCCCATTTCTGAGTCAACCTACCGTACAATTATATAGACACTTAAATAACTTTTGTTTTCAATTGGCTAAATCACCGTAAAGACATTAATTAAGATTTAAGATGTAAAAGAATTAAATTATAAATTTGACAAGATTCCGCGATACATTCAGCAACTTTTTAACGGTTTCCTGTCAGAGTAACTCATTGTTACTTTCTGCTGATTTCACAACTTGCAAAGTCTTTTTCTCTTTAAATCATCGCTTACAATGTTTCCTCCGTTGGAAACATTTTGTTTATTTGCAAACTTATGTTTATTATAGCATTATGATCAAGACCTTCTTTCCAAACACGTTAACCATTTGACTGCACATAATTTTCAAAGCGAAATTTCAAACTTTGCTGAACATCTTGCTCATTCGTTGGCCAAACACAAACTAAGTGGTGCCGTTGTTTGAAAATTTACATGTTTGTTCAGTCCCAAAAGTTGATTTACACTTTATTACCTTTTCATAATTACGTGTTGGCTTTACCGCTTCACGGATTCTTTGAAATACTAAATGTGTGCAGTAATTGGTAATGGACATTTATGTGCTTGATAGCAATAGTGCATTAGGTTTTTAGCTATTAAATGTTATTTTGCATGAAGGTTATATGGAATAGGTATTTATGTATGAATTGTATAATCTTAAAAGTATTTATTAATCTAAATATTTATTTACATTTTTATTAAATATCCTGCCTTCAACACTCTTTCTCACGCACCTTACTGGTTGATTGTTAGAGAATGCTGTGTAGCATTAATTCCGCCCATTGTACTTTCTTTTGTGCAATAAAGTTTTTAAATAAATAAATAAATTGGACTACAATAGAAATAAAAAATATGTTATATTTAGAATAAATAAAGTAAATGACTAAATAGCCTATAAGAACATTATATTATTTGGTATTAACTTTTTCTTTTTTCATTTGATATTATATTAGGTAGCTATGTTTGATTAAGAGTGCTGTATAAAAATAGAATGTATACATATATTGGAAACTGTAGGTTTAAAAATATACTATAATTCGTAAATACTTGATCAATAAATGTAACTGTTTGTTCCAAATAAAGAGAAATAAAGAAAGAAAACAATGATCATTAAAATTTGAAAAGCCCTATTACTACACAGAAATCGAGTTTATTCTCAAAAGATAGGTAGAACGTTTGCACATCTGTGTATGTCAATCGACTTAGTTCACATTTAAATGTCAGCGTGCGGAATAACTTCCCACTCATGAAATATTAATTTATATTCAAACACGACTCGTTCAGAAAGAATTCAAATTTCCCAAAGGGGTGGATGACAATTGTGAATCGGAGTGCGTGATTTTCAAATAAATCATCTCTGCATTACTAATGCGAAATCGTCAAGTCGGTTTAAAGGAGTTAATACGTCTACAAGGATACATTTATTATGTAGATTTATCAGAGTTATGACTGTTGCGGAAATATACGGCGCCTCTTTCAATGGGTGAAAGGAACGTGTAGGATGTAGAAATGCGAAAGTGTCGTTATTTGAAACGTCTACGTTTTTGAAGATAGCAATATATTCTACCGGGGGATATTTTGGCAAGATAATATTTATTGAGTTCTATTATCGTTCATATCGATATTTGTAAGCTGTACCAGCAACTGTATTATTAAGTGTGGATACAATGTTCTTGAGTAGGTGGTAGTACCTAGTTGTCACAAAAAATTGTCTTAGGAATTGTAAGCCACAGAAATTTCTTTCACAGGTGCAATTTGGAGTGACTGCGAATACCTAACCTGTTATTTTAGGCTTCAACTATTTGCTAGAAGACTGTTTAACGCTACTCCACCTTGGCCCATCTTTTGTATTCATATTTTATGATAAGCTTCTTAGGTTGCACGATGGCAGGAAAAGAGGGAGAGCACAGTTGATTAGTCACTCTAATCTGGATCCATCCGTCTTGCAATAGTGACTAGTTTTGTTCTTTTCATAGCATTTTTTCTTTATTTTGAGTAATGGAATCCGAATCACGTCAAAATCGCAAAGGTTGCAGTATCTGCAGGCAGGCGACCTTGAATTATTGTTACTCACCATTATTTACATACATTTGACCAAGCTCGTAATACCATGAGGAGTTGAGCAGGAGCCTTAGGTAGCAATTTGGTGGCACATAAAGCCATATCTGGCCAAAAGATCCACTAATCCAAGGTAACTTAAAGATAAGATACAATTGACTTCAGTTAACGTATGTAATTTGCATAAAGACCAACAGATTATATTATATGTATAACAAGTGTTTTAATAGTCTATTTATTGGCGTGATATTATTCAATTTTCATGTCATTATTATTATATTTTGCTACAATAAAAAATATGTTTGACTTAATTTTGTAAAATTAATATAATTTTTTATAATAGAGACATCCTATTTGAGATTAACTTACTATTGTACATGTCTTTTTTCATTAAATTATGTTTCTAATACTATTTAATGTGTACAGTAGGTGACTTTTAATAGAATGATAGCAATCAAATGTTCACAATAACTTATGTAATACTAAACTGTTCCGTTCCAAACACTTCCCTTGTGAGACCATTCCAGCACGTTCCTATGACGGATTATGACGAATATCATACACTTTGTATAGCTCTTTGGGGTCCGTCGATATTGATTGATGATTTTGTCCGCTAAGAACGGGTTGAGGCAACTCGTTTAGGTAATTCCTTTTAATACAATTCAGTTTGTTATTTATTTATAAAAATATTATTTATTATTTCTGTCAAATAAACTGAACGTTCTTGAGTGTAGAACTACTTTATACGAAGCAAGAAATAATCACTATATCTCAGAATGGTTAAAGGTTCCGAGTGAAACCTGCTTACCCCTTCGGCCTCGTTAAAGATAAAAAAGATGTGGATTTGTTAACCATGTCCACTTAATATCATCATAGCATACAGGTCTCAAACACAGTCACGATCATGACGTATAAATACATCCAGTGGCCCAATACCTTTGGAGTTGAGGAAAATGCCGCTTTTGTCTAGACACACAGGTTGTCACATTTTTTAATTTTAGTCTAGTTCTACATTTATTTTGCGCCATCTTGGATCTCGAAATAGATGTTGTATTCGAAATCGAGACCCCCAAAACTTCGAAAATAATACCCATATTGATATTAGGTTTAAAAGTTGCGTCCGCCATCTTGGATCTCAGAACGGTTGTTGTGTTCGGAATCAGGACCACCGAAAACCACGAACATCATACCCATATTGATATTAAGTTTAAAAGTTGCGTCCGCCATCTTGGATCTCAAAACGATTGTAGTGTTCGTAATCTGCACCCCCGAAAAAAACGAAAATTATACCCAAATTGATATTAAGTTAAAAAGTCGCATCCGCCATCTTGGATTTAAAAATTGATGTTGTATGCTATAGCCGAAGCAGCATTTAAACGTATCTCATACATAAGTCATACCACACCCCCGTACGCGTTCAATTTATGTTTTTTCTCATTATTTATGGGAACACTCAATTAGTAACCTCTTTGTACTGTGTTGAACAAAGATTTGGTATTGAAGGAATTAAGTTCTGCGTCTATCCAATTTTAATATTTGGCAATTTTTTAGTTTGTTATTGATACAATATTTTATATTTGATTAACTTTGAATCGTATGAAAGTGGTTTATTGCGTGTTGTCGTCAATCTAAAAGATACTATATTCATTATAATATGCAAATGGCTTTGATATCTATAGAATCTTTAGAGCAAATAGTATTTTATCAAAGTATTCATTATTACTTTTTAATTATGTATTGTTTATTAACACTAGAAGTGCCGAAGATTACGACCCCCCTTAAACCGCCGCCGTATCAATTTTGTCCCACAATATTTTTTGCAACGATTCTTAGTTTAAGGCATAAAATTATTATAATAAACTAAAAACAGGTTTGTTTATTAATTTACATTAAATATATATTCGTTAAAAAACGTATCAAATTATGAATTAACAGTTTGATGTTTTTGATTTTCATAAAAAAAATATCAAAACTTACATAGTACTGATAACTAAGTAGCTTACATCAATATCTGTAGATATTATGTCTATTTATATAGTTTATAGATCATTTGACTTCTATAAATATGAAATGACTATAAACTAGTTATCATTATTATTTAAAGAACAAATATCGCACAAATAATATTCTTTAGTAGTGCATTTATTGCATCATACAGTTATTTTACACTGATGGCATGTCACAGAAGACTTATTGTTTGTGAATTTTGACGTGACCTGACACCTTGTACATTTTTCTGGAATGTGTCTGGAATTAATACAGGTTATGGGAGCTATGGTTGTTTATCTGTTACTCATACACAATGTTACCAATTCTTCTCCCAGTTGCAATAAAAAGTCTCTGCGTTTCACTTTGCTACTGATGATAATTTTATACAATATCCATGTATTTATACCCGCTAAATCTAACACAGCAATTAAGAAGGTGATCATTCGCTTCCGCATTGCCCCTCCACACCCGCAACTCCCCGAAATAATGAATCTACTTCGAATTATTGTTTCTAATACAGGATGGGACAAAAATGATCCAGCGGCGGTTCTAGGTAAATCTTATTATTTTTTATTTAATATTATTGTTATAAAATTAAAAACATTTCAAAATTATAAAATTAAATAAATTAAGAAAAGTCAAAAAGATTCACGGACCTAAATAAAAAAATGAAAAATTTCGAGACGATCAAACACACGGATGGGACAAAATTGGCACGGCGGCACTTCTAGTGTTAAATGCATGCTTTATTGCGTGGTCGGATTTCTAACTGTAAAGACGACTGTAGATCAAACTACTTCACAATTAAATTGAAAACGTCAAATTTCTTCTTTAAAGTCTATGGTGTTAGAATAGGAAAATTCTCAGTTTTACGTAGCCTGATCTCCTGTTTTCTGTACCCTACTAACTCTTAAAACATATACAGGGAATATTACATTAGAAGTGCACAAAATCTTGTTAAAAAATTAGTAGTTTCTAGAAACCTCTTCTATTAAACGCTATACCTTTGAAATGATAAAGGATTCCCAGTTTCACCCTTATTCCTGTTACTTCAATATTCTTCATATAAAATAACTAGACGACAGGAAATAGACCTCGCATTTGAATTTTTACTAATTACACTACACCAAACTGCGAAGGATGTATATTTGTACGGTTGTAAATGCGTTTAGGTACTTTAGTAATTACTTGTTTTTCCTTTGAGGGGTTTTGTATAAAATGCGACAGTAAAATATTTAATGCTAACATTAAAATCTTTGCAAGTATCGTGGTGTGCATGTGCATCGTGTGAAAATGAGATTTCGTGTGCATTAGAACCACACAGTAGACATAATGTATGTAGGTCTTATATAAAGGGTTACTTCTACCAGCGACACGTCGTTGTGGTTAATTTGCAAAAGAAATTGAGAACGAAATGAGATTACGATGATAGTCTTAGTTGGACTTATCAAAACAAAATCGGTTTGAGTAGTTTCCGAGATTAGCCTGGACAAACAAACAGACACAGGGACGAATAATTATAAAATTTGATGTCCACTAGGTCATAAAAACTGGTCGTAAAAATAACTATAAACTAATATCACTCAGGCAGTTTCTTTGAAATAATTATGTTTTATTCAAGTGAATAGTGGTTGAAACAATAAATATTATAAATAAAATACAAGAACCAAATACCCTACGAAACATTTTCCGCGAGTCAAAATTGTATGTTCTGTAAGCTGTCTGCAATAGTTTTATGGCCGAACGCCTGCATGACACTAACCACATTTGGAAACTATTGTGAGTTACATACTCACTACCACATACTTCTTGGTGCATCTGCGCGGGGTTCAGAATCTTTTCGGTAGGCTTTTATAATACGCACAAAATTGGGAAGTCTTATTCGTGACCGTCGTAAGAATCGCAGCTGTAAACTTACATCATGTTAAGCCACAATTCTCTATTCCAGCCTTCTGGCCACCAGCTACTGCTAGCAGTCCAAAGATCAAAAATCCAAAGCTACGTGAGCTTGTTTAAACGCGGTCTTCACTCCATGACTAATCTACTAAAATATTTTTAAATGCTCCAGCAAACATTCTAATTCTGATATTGATAATTTCATGCTGTTGTAAATTATGATAATTGCAAACCCTGTGTTTTACCGAGATACCGCAGAGCGATCTTCATAGCATGCTGAGCAATGGAGAGGTCAATAAACTCTTGCAATTACCTATTATGAAATCGTTGCCCAATAATCTTCACTTGAAACATTTTTGTAACGTCCTGATTAATTTTCATTATTTAACGAATAAAAACCTCAAAGGTTAACACGTCACTTTTTACAATCGTAAGCTTTTCAATTACACCAGTAAAACAAAGGTCACACAAGTTTTCCTTGTTTACAGTTACGACGCCCGAGTGAAAACCACCTCAGCTCACTGGGCGGATAACGTGTTGGCGGGGAGGGCGAAGTGGCACTCCGTGCAGCCGTCAGCACTGCGGATACAAGACATCGTCGCGACAGACCGAGCGCTGTACCGATGTCGCGTCGACTTCAAAATATCTCCGACCAGGAACCACAAGATATTGCTTGACGTCATAGGTAAGTGCAAACTTGTTCGGCATTATTTTTGTGGAAAGGATCAGACAATAATTTAAGTTATTTTTGTCTCATAAAAGCAGATCAACCAAAACAACAGGCACGCGCTGGTGATTTTTGTCACGGTGACTTTTTTTATACTGTAGTGGAATGTATGGAGATGCAAAAAATGTCACCCATTTGTCAAGTCGTAACGTGCGCGTACCTCCATACATATCCATGGACTTGGTAAGAGAGACGAAAAAGTCACCACTGCACAGTGCACACCTGCTCTAACTGTACAAGTGTGCATGTACGTTTTTTCCGTGTCTGTCAGTGCTAGAGAGCTCAATGTCGGAACTAACGCAAAGACAACGTGCTTGAACAATCGACAAAGCTCACGATGTTCCACTTGTAGGCGATAATCACGTTGCACTGACGTGTCTGAGTGACAGCGACCCGGTCCCCTATTAGGTGGGTCGTCTGGTAACCGGATTTAGCCAATAAGAGCTGACAATGTCGTCGGCAACGCTAGAGCGACTGCGCGGATTTAGGCGATCTGCGGAAGCGGAGTGGAGATACTGCGCCTTATTGGCTGCGTCTTATTATGTTAATATTTTATTGGCTGAAGTAAAAAGTAATTGGAGCTTAATGCAGGACAGCTATTTAAAGGATTTTATTTGCTTAATGGAACACCGGCAACTTTGTCCACAGTAAGTATATCTACACAAACAGTCATGGTTTACTCAGGTTCGTGAGAAAAATACTGTAACGACTAAATATAATTTTCACGACAGAACGTCTCTTCCTAACTCAATTAACTCTCAAAAGTATAAAACACTCAATTATCTTGTAGTATGTTGTAGAGCTAAGCTATACAAAAATAAATAAAGACTGGACTAGTGAGCAATTGCATGCAAGAATTGTAAATTACTCTAAAATTGACAGCAGCCAGCGATTCGTCAGCGACAGCGATAGCTGTCACAAGATGGTAACGGTCCTTTACAGGACCAGAGAATAAATGGACGGCCTGCAAGGCCGGCGGCAGCCAGCTGCTACTGTGGTGCGAGTGTGTAGAAAAAAAATCAAAAAAAAAAAATATAGCTACCAAATGCTATACAGATTTGACACTATTTTTGACTTAACGAAATCAAAGAGAAGTGATGCTATGGACTTCTCTATTTCTTCGGCAAAAAAGGCTCTAATGTGGCCATATATCTAAAATTTAATCACGTCAACAAGCGAAATATTTAATTTACAATTTGGCTTAGGGCAGAAAGTTCCTCATAGGAATCGTAGTTCTCTTTTAATACTGAGATGTGTTAGACCGTTAGAGTGTATTTTGTTTGTTGGTTCACTTAAAGTTTAGTTACTTAGGTTTGATGCCCCTTTCATAACAGTAATATTTTGAGGCCCAAAATGACCCATACTGCCAGATGTGGCTTTCTGTTTATCCAAATGTTACCTAAAGCTGTGCTCAACCCCTTATGGGATTGTGAGCGTGATTGCGTATATTTATGTAGTTCTCTTTTATTAGTTCCTAGTCCAAATTCTCGGCACGCCCGCGGCTTATGTTGGTAATCGTAAAAGAAATTAATTTGATTTCGCGCCTCGCCCGAGTCCCTTCCTACCTTCGTAGTATTCACATCCTATCCCAACGAGTTTTATTGGCAAACCTTTCTCGAAATCGTAAGTGGCATCAGGAGTTTTGATTCGCTAGCTTTCGTTGTTTGCGGTCGAAGTCCCTTGGGAGGAATATATTTTTTCAGCCAAAAATGTTTTTTTAGCAAAATAGTCTAGGCTAGGCTATACTTTGATTACTAAACGTGAGCAACTAAGCTAAGTTTTGTGTAAAAAAGCGCAGCATGATCACTATTTGTCGATAGTAGAATTTCATTTTATAAGCGTGGTTAAATCTATATACATACAAAGTATAAAATGAAGTCGCTATTTTTGTATGTGCACTTGGAACTTTTGGAAATCGAGATTTCAATGCTGTTTTCAGCAATGGATAGAGTGCTTCAAAACATAAGTATAATACATGCATATTATAAATAGTATAGGAAAGCCGAGAAAATCCGTGCGAACCCGGGGCGGGTCACTAGTTTTACAATAATTTATTTAAAGTACATTACAACAGTCGCAAGTGACTAGAGGGATTTGGAAGAGGCTTTTCCTATACAATATTTAACTAAAAACTAAAGTAAAGAGTAATAATAATAATATAAAGCAGAAGCAGAGAGTTTTAAATAAGGAAATAGTAAATAATAATAATAATTACTATCGACGAAATCCTTGTGAAAGCTGAATCAGACAAGAAGATAAAATATCTAAACCTGGCACACGAGGTTGTTGACATTGTTGACACAGTCGTAGTCTCATCCAACGGCCTCGCCCCAAATTCTCTTCGCGACCATCTGTAGAGATTGGGATTACGTGACGGATCTTTCATTGCGAAACTCCAGCGAGCGGTCTTGCTCGATAATTCCAGGAGTGTCCGTCGATTTATTTTCCTGTCCTCCTGACCGGCAGCCGTCTGGCCTCCTCTGCCGAGGGGTATCCTCCAATCCCTCGATGTGTCGACGGACCGGGAAGAGTTTTTTTTTATTGGCTTTCATAATAATATATTTTCACGCTGACACCAAATATCTAGCTCAAAGTAAGTATCATCAAGAACTTGTGTTATGGATACTAGTGATACAACGAATGTCATTTTTTGAACATTGGTAATATTTACCAGACGGGCGGTTTATCCAACCAGAAACTGTCATAGTCCAAGTGCTCGGAACGATTCATTAAAAATTTATGGCGGGCTATTTCGAACTCGCATCAGAATGTGAACTTCTGTTGTGCAGTCTCCGTCCTTAAACATTCAGTCGCCAGTTTGAGTTTATTTTCACCTTACTATTATAGTTGCAAGACTGAAGTGAATTCTGTGCGTATAATTGTTCAAAAAAGACGGTTGAGGACAAACTTTCCATAGAGTGTATTCCAGTCGATAGTTTCTTTCGAGGTTAAAGTCGAATCGAAGCAGCAGACTAGAGGATGTCTATAACGCTTTATTTACACTTGCCACAAAATTGAATGCAATTCAGAATACACTGTGTGATCAGGTAATTTAAGAAAAATCCTCGCATTATGTAGGTATAATTGCTCTGGTATAATGTAAATGGTGATTAAGTGCTTTTAGACATGATATGTTGACAGCATCCGTCGACATGTAAATTTCGGAGATCAGCGGCAGCCGTCTTCAGCTCTCTTAGTGTAGGAGCCAGTTGATGGACAGCGCAGAAGAAATACTTGACTTTTTTAGCTTTTACTCCGTCGACCTAATCTAAAAATAAAAAGACGGTATTAATCATGAAACGTGCTATAACTACGTCATTGTAGATCGACCAACAGCAGCAGCCGATGTGTGTTGACGACTGAAGTTGCATTTACGACTGGAACCTGAGCGCTCGTGTATAAGAACTCTAAGGGCTCGGACCTCGACTCAATTAAGTATGTATTGTGGAGGGATAGGACAGACGCGTCGACGTTCATGTCAGGTCCAAATCTTCGGTCACTCATCGGATGTTTTGGATTTAATCCCAGGGGAGTACAAATTTGTACTAGGTTTTGTTGGTTATTGAATTTGATTGGCAAGCTATCACCAAAATCAACGTCTATCCGGAGTGTTAACAGAATTTTTGTGTTCTGACAATATATGTGATAGCCATTCTCTCAGAACTTGATTGTTTTGGGTGACATCCTCAAGCACCTTCCAAGAGCTAATTAAAATGATCATACTTTTTAACATGAAAATTATTAACACTTTCGATGATAGCTGATAAATCCTTAAAATTGTAAAGTAGGTATTGAAAATGTAGAAGAAGCTATCGTATTCGTGATTTACAGAATATCTCTTGCGTCCAATGTTTCCACCTGTTGCGTTGAGCCTCATAACAATAATGTGATTACGTTTTAGTGCCATATTCTGTAAATCATGGCAATATCACGGTCCCTAATCAGAATGACAATCAACGTATGTAATCAACGTAACAATACAATATCGCGTAATTGTAATTGTCATGGCTCGCATACCAAATTATGGAGGATAACTGCATTCCGAGTTTATATACCACCTCTGTGGTTAAGTGATCCCACCGGTTTCAGATCCATAAGGTTAGCGTTTGATCTCCTGTGGGTTACAAATATGCAGGCAGATGGACTTAATACCGACCACAACCCAACTACTAAGCAAACAGAATGATATGTGCGCAGGGGGATTAGAGAGTAGCACCGTCGGTTTGTGCCTCGAATGCAGCAATGGAACTTTGAGATCGGGGCACCCGTATGGAGGTACGATGTTGTATATGGCGAGTTCGCGAATGCGATGTCGTGTTGAAAGGAAAACGAGTTGGAAAGACCGTAGTATCGCTTTCCGTTCCCATATATAATTTTACATAATCTATCCATATTTTACCCTTCTCTCTGCGAAGAGGCAACACATTTATGAGCTTTTACATATTGTAACATTTGAAATTAGACATTTATAAGAGACCAGTGTGCTTAGAGAAGTGGCCGATCATTTGCGTCAAACGTTGAACGAAAATAATATAATGAGCAGAGATCGGAATTGGGTGAGTATATTTTGTAGAACAGAGATTAAAATCGGAGACTTCCTTAAAAACTATTTTTTTAACTATCACCGGTAACATACCTAAATTTTAACTACCTAAACTCAAAAATCAAATTAATTTAATAACAAGTTAAATTGCGTAAATATTTTTCCATAGGTATATTATAGTTAAAGTAGATTAAAGAAATAAACATAGTCCGAACCATGAAAGCATTGCACTCCTGCTTTATGCAGTCGTGTCAAAACAAAAAGCTTTTATAATGTCAATATTAATAATTAGATGCTTAAATTCACGTTATTAAAGATCCGGTAAATTTTTCGGTATAATAAAATATTATTTTATTTTATTTTTTATTTACTTTATTGAAGGAAACACACAGCAATACAATTGTACATACGGATTAAACATAGTAAACATTACAGATTGCCAACGAAGTTTCCACTAATAAGGTTTTTACATATATCGAAGGAATACAATGAATAAATAAACTTAAGCGATAATCAATCATTAACAAGATTAAAGCAAGCCATGTTGTTTAAAAATTAAAAAGAGAGAAGTCAAGAAACCCAAAAGAAAAATAAAATAACTCATAACTATTAGACAGACACAAAAATACATTACTTATACATCTTCTGCTTGATTGCCGAAACAAAACCTTTGTAATTTTGATGGAATATATCAATATTTAGGTATTTATTATTATAAATTGAACAAGCACGGACTAGAAAACGGTTTTTGGCATACCTTGTTTTACATAGAGGTAAGGCAAATGTGTCATGGGAACGCGTCCTAATACCACAACATCTGAAGGAAATTTGAATAGTAAGATATGGCGATTCAACTAAATTACTAAAAATTTTGTCTAACAGTGACTGGTCTCTAAGTTCTCTACGAGATTCGAGACATTGCACCGCACTGAAGGATCTGTCACTGTGATTCCTATATCTATACGTTAAGTGCCTTAGGAATTTAGACTGTATGCGATTCAGTATGTCTTAATGAAACGGTAAAATGCGGGTTCCACGATATTCGGGTTCCATTATAAGGAAGTCTCCAATTTTTTCTGTGTTTTACAAACTGTAGGTAAATATACTCACCCAATTCAGATCACTGACAATGAGTATGAAACTGGCGCATTACTGAAAAAACAATTTGAATTTCCATTCGTAGAAATGTCTTGTATATAGCGTTTGTCACCTATCAAGGTACACTGGAGAGCAAAACTTTGTGTGATTACTCGTAAAATAGAGTATATCCATTATAAATCCATTTTACGTTATTTATTGAGCTACGAATACTCGTGTATTCTTAGTAATGACCAGATGAGGTTGATGGTGCCGCGGTCCTGCGTTCTTAGTAACGATCACGAAAGTTAAGCAACCAAGTGCGCGTCCGGTAAACCCGGTCCCGGCTATTGTCAAAATATAGATGTTATTTCCAAGGAGCGTTGGTATCAGGTAGGCGGCTGACCATAAAAATCTAATGTCAAAACCTTAAGCAGCATTGTCGATATCAAAGCATACTGCACCGAGCACATGGGTTGCCGTATAATATTTTATTCGGTTTCAATAAAGCGTTTTTTTTCAAATTATTCCTAATTTAAGAACGCTTTTTAATATTCAGCATGCTTTACTGAAAGTTTACAATTACGCATAGAAACATGAACCGTATAAAACTGTAATTATTAACGAACAAATTTTATTATTGACATACGATATTTCCGTTATTCGGTAACAATATTTTCTGTTCAACACTTGAGCTGGTAATTAAATAACAACAGTTTGATAATATTTCGGCACAGATCACTGCATAATTAATGAGTTACGTCTCATCTCAGTCAATATTGACCAGTAGTAATGAATATGCTGAAATAAATTTTGTATTATTTTCGACTGTCTTTGATGGATATTAACAATGTATTCCAATACAAGTACTATTATGCGCGCAAAAATTAAATACAAAACTTTATGGTAAACTTAAATTGAAATATATGGAAACAAAACATTATACAAATGACAGTACAACGGGCGGCCATATTTTGTGCCAACCCGTAATAAATATTGTAAATATTATTATGTTCGTAAAGAATACAATTAACATCTTCTTTAAAAGTTAACCCTAAACTTGTGAGTAACTGCAAGAAATTTTGCAATTCCACTGAGCGATGCGGGGCGCAGGAGTCCTACAATAAAAAGTTTAGGAAACCATGCTTTAAAGGTGACCCTTTAATAAGCTTCTATAATCACCTCAAGATCCTACACCATAAGTATTTTAAGACTATTTTAGCCTAATCCTATCTTAAGTTTCTTCGAAAAACTGTCTAACTATTCCATTGCGAGCAAAGAAATTGTCAAGTCATTATGTCGCTCAATCTAGAAATGGAATATGCCAGCTCATGTGTTCCCTCCACACAAACATGGGCCCTTCTAACGGGTCGTGAAGAAGCACCGTGCAAGACGAAGGTTATTGTTTCTGCGTGTGCACGTAGAATAGAATAAAATATAACTTTATTGTATTTCGACTATTCTGAAAAAATGTATACAGCTAAGCGCGAGCTCGATGGGATTTAAAGACTATTTTTTTTAATTGTAGCTCTTGACAAATTTATATTAAAGAATCAACTCGATCACGTCAGCAATCAAAGGAAAAAACCTTTCAAGCATCAAAATCGGGTCATTCTTTTAGGAACTATGATGCAACAGACATACACATAGATACACAGACACATCAAACTTAAAACACCCCTCTTTTTGCGTTGGGGGTTAAAAATAAAGAGCTTGAATGAATATGGCGATGTATAACTTATAAAATATAATAAAATACAAATAAAATGCAAATATACTACTGCTATGGGTACTATAATTACATAGTATGAAATCTAAAAGTATTAATTTTTTACTGAACAGACCATTCAATACGATTTTAGTAGACCAAAATTCCACTACGTTTGCTATCTTCGTCTGACACTTATCGCTGGTTATAAAAATTGATAGTGTGACATTCGAACCAATATTTTTATAGCCAGTCAGCTGATTGTAGCCGTGAAATTTATGTGACGAAGTTCCGAAGTCAAGCCAAAGACTAACCAAAAGTTTAGCAGCCATTTTGGTCGGAGGAACATTATTTATTGGATATCGACTCTAAGTTTTATTCAATGTAAAGAGAAACAGCCTGGGTCTAACACTTTTGTAATACAAGAAAAAAACTATTTAGAAATAAAAAATATAGTTTTTTTAGCTTTAGTTTAGTATATATGTTATTTAATTTAATTACAATGTATGACGTCAATAAATACTTGTAAAAGTTGAATAAAATATTATTATTTTGATGGTTTTGATTTTGAAAGCAAAATCTTAAACCCTATATTTATGAGGTTTATTTTAGAAACGACAGTTTATATTAAATTTGTTGTTGATGTACCTACCTTACGGACTATCTCTATTGACTATGACTGGTACCTATGAAATATTCATTAGGAAAACATTCGCAATGAACGGTTCTCCAATTTTGGATGGAATATCCACTTTGGACCAATATTTCTCGAAGTTGTAAATGCGGTTGGACGTTGTGAATAATTTTGACAAATTTCGTTTATACAAAGGAAATGTATTTATAGAAATACTGTGATGTTTTGTAATGAGATGCGAACCCGAAATACAACAATGAAAAGATTTTGTTTTGTTCGTAATCAGTCATAAAATATGTAACTGTGTCTTATTTACGTCAATGAGTATGTCTACAAAGTGGAAATCAAGACCGTGGTTGGAGGAAAAATACCCTTAATGTTGATGATGGAAAATTTTACTGATAAGAAACATTCCTTTATTTAAAGAAAAACTACCTTTAAATAGTTTTGAAAAATTATCTGCTTGTAAAATATTAAAAACAGTTAATTTCTTTTAAACAACATAGTACCTTAAATTAAAGAAAGACCAAGAATAACGCTCATTCACGAGATTTGCGATCATCTAGTAATTTGAGGTTGGAGACCCCAATGCATTTTACAAAATTCTATAGCAAGTCGTTTACAGTGCATGCAGTTAGTTTGTGGAATGCATTGCCGGTCGAGATAAGACGTGCTAAATCTCTGAATATTTTCAAGTGTCTAGTAAAAGATCACTATCTGTCACTCTCTGTAGTATAGATTCTTCTATTATTATTAATTTGCTATTGTTTACCATTCATGTTTTCCAAATTGTATTTATATTGTGTATGTAGTATGTGTACTATTTTTGAAGTAAAACTTCTTTAGGCGCGACTAGGGGGTAACTCAGATTTTTCTAACGGAAGTAACGCTCAGTATTCTATAGTCTGTGTAGTTTCCGCTATTTAAAAATAGTAATTTCGATTGGTCGTAAGTATCTGTCATATTTTTTTTTTTTTTTCAGTTAAAATTTAATCATTTCAGTGATCTACGTCAAAGAAGTTTTACTTCAATCGCGCGTAAAGGTTACACGCACACAATTTTTTTTATGTAGTATATGTATTTAAATTGTATGTAGGTTTATATATTATGTTATATGTGTGTATGTATATTCTGTGGTTGTTGTATATATGTATCTTATGTTGTGCCAACTTCCCTCTAAGTTACTTGTTCCATGCTGATTCTGTCCATCCTGAGGTTGCCTGGAAGAGATCGCACACAGCGATAAGGCCGCCCATTGTACCAATTTTAGTATATTTTTGTTTATGTAATTTTATTGTTTGTTGGTGTACAATAAAGTATAAATAAATAACATATTTTTTATTGTAAAGATTACTTTTACTTGACTTTGCAAAGACGTGTTCATCGACTAAACTAGCTACGTGTCGCTTTTTGTATCGAGTTATAGTAAAAATTGAAAATAATATTTTGAACGTCGGTTTTAAATTTCTCTACTGACCCGAAGTATCTGTTATACAACAAATTCTTTGCATGACACCACAAAACTCCCCACAGAAATCAAGGGGCGTTATATCCGGAGATCTTGCCGGCCATCTAAAATGTTCACGTTAGTACTTACCTATCCAACTGAACATTATATTGAAAAAAATTCGGGAGTGCTCTCCCCTTGACGTATACCGGAAACGACTCAAAAGTTGATAGAACCCTTATATTTTGATGTCATACATGCATGTAAAATTTTGGTCACCCATTCTAATACCGATCGCGCACTTGATTGCTTAACTTTCGTGACCGACGTCTCAAAAGTGGATAGAAACTTTATATTTTGATGTTATACATGCATCTTAAATTTGGTTGCAATAAGTTAAAGCATACTTGAGCTATCGTGCTAACGCACGACGCGACGACAGACGCACAGACACACAGACATACAGACACACAGACACACACATAGACATAATACCAAAAACAAAACTTTTGGACTCAGGGAGGTCCAAAACGTGTCCAAAATCTCGAGGTCAAATTTGACGATTACAAGACTTCATCTATAAGTACTACGTATACGAGAAAGTTATAAATTAATTTGGTTAGTGTAAACGTTACTATTATGAGCTGGAGCACCGTCTTGTTGAAAAATAATATTTCGTAGTTCTTCTTCGGAAAATGCATCGGTCAAATTATTCCGTAATAACTGCAGTATTTCAAGATATTTTTCAGTATTAAGGTGTCCTTCATAGAAGTGGACTAACACAACTGTTTTTTCATTATTCCGCACCAACAGTTGAACGAAAATCTTACTTGATTATTCGTTTTGCGAACACGAAAGGGATTCTCAGTAGACCAGTAATGGTTGTTACGGCGATTAAGCATTCCATTATTACTGAAATTTGTCTCATCAGACCAAATAATTCTATCCTAGAAATTAGGATTTTGGGCTATCTTCGTCTGCATAATCAGACAAAATTCTAGTCTTCTTTCGGGATCAAGTGGATGTAATGTCCTTTATCAATCATGCATCGCGGTAGTATTATTATTCGTACTTACTTAACACGAGTATGAGAAGTGCTTACTCATTATCAACTACCCTACTCGACGTGTCCGGCAAAGCATCAAAATGAGTTAAAATACTTATTTCAAAGTCCCAATTGTTCTGCTGGGGTCGTCCAGGAATATATTTTTGTAACTCCCTTTACTTTTAAAATTTTCCACCATTCTTGTGAAACTGTACTTGGTATTTGTCTCTCTGGATAACTGTGAGGGATGATAGAGAATGTTATAATTTTTGTGGTTAAGAAAATATGCTTCAAGTAAAACAAACTGTTCCTGATAAGCCATAAATATTATAAGCGAGAAAAAACAGTTACATAATAGATCATTGTTCTCCGCGTGAAGAAAGTGACAGATGAGCAGCAGAGGGCCACAATACTCCCGAGTTGCGAATCGAACTTTCTCCCAAGTGTTACATAGTGCTTTATACTACACCTCTGAGGAGCATTCAAAGACTTGTTTAATTGAAATAAGAAGTATAATAAAATTATAAAGAGATTATTACATTTATATGGAAGTAATGCAAAAATTTAAGTCGCCGCATTGTTGAAGCAAGTTATGACTAAATTAAATAAAGAATATGTTACAATTTGTACAGTTACTTAAATTAAATGATACAGTTTTGTTAGAAAGATTTATGCTATACATTTATTAGTATTCGACATTTGAGACAATACAGCAAAAGAAGGCGGTGGCGTATTCGTGCTAGGTTGTTCTGACACTTCTGGTTTCGTGGTTGGACAGAACCCATAACCCCCGCGCTCGTAGAAGATTGAGGGTCTTGATAATTAATTGACTTTGCGGCAAAATGCAGCGTGAGTTGTGGTGGGTATGAATGGTGGACGTTAAAAAATTGATTTTCATACAACTTTTCCTCCCGCATATTTAGATCGAAGAAAAGATCAACTTTCTCTTTTTAATTTGAGGAAATAATAGCTACTGTTCCGGTCAGGTGTTGTATAAAATGTAATTTTATGATAGCCTATATAATTTGACTCATTGCTGAGACAAGCCTCTCCTTGTCATCAAAGGAGGTTTAGGCCACTACGCTTGCCCAATCCGGATTTGAGGACGCAGTTAATGGTGATAAATACCCTTTGCTGATCCATTTCGGTTTCTTCGTGGTGCTTATTGTCTGATTGACAAAAATATTTGAACATACGGAACTTTTATTTTCAAATTCACCATAATATCAGCCTTTAGAATTTGACCCACTACTTCTGTTAAGGCAGAAGTATACCACACTTGCCTAATGGCCGTGTATAATTGATGGACGGAATATAAAGTGATCAATATCCATTTCGCGCATTAGCGTCGGTGTTGTAGTGCGTATGGGTGTTGTCGCCCACCCGGGAGGCACCGGTTCGAACCCCGCCACGTACCAATGTGTTTTCAAATTTTGAATTCATATGTACGTTTATTCGACGCTTTTACGGCAAAGGAAAACATCGTGAGGAAACCTGCACACACCTATGAAGAAATTCTTAGGTTGTGTGTGAAGTCGACCAACCCGCACTTGGCCATCGTGGTTGACTAAGGCCTAATCGGCCCTAATGTGAGCTCCTCGGTGGGGACTTTATCGGAGCTGTTGATGATGTTATATCTATTTGCTGATCTATTTAGTCGCCTTCTACGACACCTATTGGAGGAATAGGGTGATGCTATTCTATTCTACGGGCATCACATGGCAATTTTTAGATTCTTGTAAAAATAATTATAGAACTTACACGATAAGTACGTAATATGATTTAAGTACAAAGTAATAAACTTTTCATCTAACGCCCTCGGCACAACGCCTATAAAATAACCATTTTACTCACCGGCCTACACCCGTATACTGCGTTTTGGCGATGCGCCAATCCTGTTTTATTGGCATAATAATTCTTTTGTTTTATTACTTCGTCGAATTATGTAATGGCTACTTGTTTTTATAATGACTTATTTAAATACGGGTTGAAATGGTACGTATGTTAATTTTAAAGTACATAATTTTGATTACTTAAATGGTGATCAATTTACGTTAGTTAATTGTTCCAATCTTATTTATATCAGAAAATAATATTATTAAACTATTTGGAGATAAGTGACCAATCGATTGTAAGTCACTTACAATGGGCCTGATAAGAAAGCTCAAAGTCATCCAAAGGGCAATGGAGAGGGCTATGCTAGGTGTTTCTTTACGAGATCGAATCAGGAATGAGGAGATCCGTAGAAGAACTAAAGTTTACGACATAGCCCAAAGAATTGCCAAACTTAAGTGGCAGTGGGCCCCCACATTGCTCGGAGAGCAGATGGGCGATGGGGCCGAACAGTTCTCGAGTGGCGACCGCGCACCGGACGACGCAGTGTAAGTAGGCCCCCCACAAGGTGGACTGACGACCTGGTTAAGGCTGCTGGTCACGCCTGGATGCGAGGAGCACAGGATCGGTTGTTGTGGCGTTATTTGTGGGAGGCCTATGTTCAGCAGTGGACGTCATGTGGCTGAAATGATGATGACGATGACCAATCGATTGCGCCAAACCCGAACGTTTTAATACAAAGAATATAATGTATGAATCTGACGTATTACTGAGAAAGCTCCATGGTGACCGTCGTGTTAAATGTATGAGTAGTAGTAAAAAAATGACATTTCGTTCGATAGTAACGTTGTATCGTTTGCCATTTTTCTAAGCCCTTTGACTATAATACAACGATGAACAAATTCCTCATGCCACTTAATTTTGCCAAGTAATTAGACACTATAGTCTATTTAGTAGACCTAAGTCAATAACGTGCTGATGACCATAGGTTCGATTAATTTTAACATTAGCAGTTATTAAACTGTTAATGTTAATATTTTTTTATAATCCCGATAGTGTTAAAGTTGCAGGTTCTGAGTGAAATCCATGCCCTTTATCATCAGGTGAAATGTCTACGTGCTTTCATGACAAGAAAATAAAAAAAATATTTAAATTCTAAAATATTGATAGCGAAGGACAGAATAATGTTACGTTATCTATGAATAAGTCTACAAGACTAAATTATAGTCCATCACCCTAACTAGTTTTTTAATAAACTGTCAATTCGAATGAGGCATCGCGCATGGCTTTTGATAGACATAAATATTTACCTTCAAATACCTCTTCACGTAAAACCGAAATTAGTTCAACGAAACAACTTTAATGTCTGATATCGAAGCAACTGTTAATAAGGATTGTATCGAGTTCTATTTTTTAACATCAATATTATTACAGTTATAGATGTCGTTATTTTAATGTATGAACTTTTCCAGTATAATAAATAACCAGATAGTAAATAACTAGAAACGTTAGTACCACAGACCAATGGACATAAAATGTTATTATAATAATTAAATATAATTTCAATTTGCATAAGATATTTATTACGTCGTAATTGTCCAAAATTATCTCACTAAAAGGCTTTGAGGTTTTGAAAGGATAAAGAGATTAAAATTACTAATGAAAGGGGACATCTGACGTTTTAGTGAACCGTTATTCTAAATACGTTTGAGCCTTCTTATTATGAGTCCTCAAACAATATTATATCTCGGTTCGTAAGGAAGAAAACCAATATCCATTGTTTCTGATTCAATAACATCAACTGTCGAATATAAAACGCCTCATCTCAAAAAATCACAATGTCGACGATAAGATTGCTCCGGGTCCAAAGTAATTTTGTATCCGGGACGTCTTTGGAAGCCTTTTATTTTAGCAATATACGGTCCAGGGAAAAAGTTTAATGTAGGGTAACTCAATTATGGTAAGTCCCCGCCGTGCGTGTCCCAAATTTATCACGAGCTTCATTCCGAGTGGAAGTTCAATTTCTCCAGAGTGTCTCTGGGATACACCTGTCTTTTATGCGTTCACATTCTTAGGTGGAGCGGCATAAGGTTCTTAATTGAGTAAGACCGTAATGATCAAGCCATATGTTTTGATGCACCTAATATAGTATTGTTACGGTTGGAAAGGCTTATTCCAGAACATTGCTTCAGTGTTTCATCAGACAGTATTCCATCAATTAAACTAAGAGATTTTGCATTATTGTTGAGAGATAAAATTATATCAATAAAATAGAATTAAAAATTCTCGACAGGAACAAAAATTCGCACAAAATAATGAACGTGGATTTTTTTTAGCAGGATAATTATATAAGTGTGCTATGACTGGAACGCAGATCCTGGAAAATTACATCCAGGTTACTGAAGAGACTGTATTCAAGTGTGTTTTGCAACCATAAAGCAATTTATGTATTCACGCCTCAGAATTCTAGGAAAGGGGAGATCATTTATACAAAATCTTCTGCTTAATTAATAACTTAAATTATGTTCGCAATGTTTCAACATGGCGAGGAAGTTAATTTGGTCGGGTAGTTTCGTGGACTGTTCATAACTTAATTAGTTACATGGCTAATCGCTTTGGAAATTTATACCCTGCGAGCTCGTTCTTTTGAAGTGTTTCTCGACTAGGGAAATTGGAGTATTGAGAAAATTTTGATGTTTAATTGCTCTTTTTGTTTATGAAACAAATAATCGTAATAACGATATGATGTTTAGTAACTATTTTTCTTATAAATCGTTATTCACAATTTAATACTGTTTCATTATTTTTTCTATTACGTGTATAAAAGTGGGACAAATCTAACATCAATTTTAACATCTAGAGTCGCGCTTTGACTATGTTACTCTGGTTGTAGACCCGATTTAAACTAATACTTGTAAGATACGTGTCTTAATATTAAAAACAAATGCAGTATTAAACATTAAAAAAGATCCATTAATTATGCGAGTTAAAGAGGCAAATAGTGAAAGACATACAGTGGAAAATGACAATAATATAAGTAAGTAAGAAAAAAGAGAGAGTGCTGTGTGATGGAGATAAATATAAAGAAGAGTCAAAGAGAAAATTAAAAAAAAAACAGAGTAGGACATGTAGACAACAACAGGACATGATCGACTACACAATACACTAAAAATATTAAATTGTCTATTTCTTAGAATTGCGTCTGGAATTTTTCGACCTTTTCGACATGGTACTGCACAACATATACAAACCAATTACTACTGTTAAAATGTGAGACGGAAAACCGTCAACTTGTGTTTTTGTTACGTTGATTGGTATCGGCTCATTTTAAACAATAATAGATGTAGCCGAAAAATTTTAAGTGATAGGTTAAGGACTGTTAGTAATTTCGGGAGTGAACACAAATATTAATGCAGAGGATTCCATTACTTTACCATAGAAACCAATCACCAAAACTTTTTTGTCTACATTGCAATGGTAGCCATCAGTGTGGATTTAGTTAATATCCTAATATTGATCCACTAGCAAACAAGAGTAAAATCACCCGAATGTTGAGAACGCCAATTCGAGTGTAATGAAACGACTTTATATTTGCTTTTCAGCCAAATAACACGGCAAATATTTTCAATCGTTCATGGTATTACAGTGGTTTATGTAAGTAGGTTGCACGCAACCCTCGGTTCCAGAAGGCAATTTTCTAGTAATGCAACCGTGTAAATTCTGTTCAGAGCAATTTACAGTATACTCCTATGGACGGTTTTTATTTTGCTTCAAATGCAATATCGGTCGCTTGGCTTCGTAATTTAATTCTCATATGTGCTGCTACTTTGTACCTTGTTGAACTGCATGAAAATATATAATGGTTTCCAATGAAATTGCCAATTTTATTTAAATACAATACTCTTAATGACATCTTTTTATCGTAAAGACTTACTAGCCGTGAAGTACTAGTTTTAAATATAGATATCTACATTCTTTAAAACTAGTACATCACGGCTTATTAGAAACTGGTGGTCGCCCTTGGCTTGCGTCAATTTTGGTTCAATTATATAGTTATTCTGATGCATGAACTATAATTATTGTAAAGTTGCATTAAAATCCGTTCGGTAGTTTTTGCGTGACAAACACACATACATCCGTACAAACATTCAGGTTTTTAATATTATTACTAGGATGACGGTGGTATTCATTCCATTTAACTATGTATAAGACCCTACTGTCAGGTGAAACCATAGATATACGAAACTGTAGATTGGCAATTAAAAGAAAATGAGCATACTAACGCGTATATTAGAGCGAGATAGATAGACGAGACCATTTCACGTACATGCAGGGTAGGGGGCCTAAGGAGGCCTGTCAGTCACGTAGATAAGACAGCAACTGTCAGACTGCAGTACTATTTTTCATGCACACATGCGCATTACGCACACATCGGTGTATTTTTTTGGTCTCACCCTAGTCGATTTATTACCAATCTTTAAACGTCAGTAGTTATAATAAATCTATGGGTAAAACTGATATCTTATCTTCATATAACACTATTGGAAATCAGCAAAACATCTCCTTTCACATCGAGATTATTGCTTCGGAGAGTATGAAGCTGGTGGTTACTGGAACTATTCAAATTTTGGCACGATATGAAATGTTTTTCTAAATGCTGACATCTTGTGCTTCTTCTACTATTGAATTGGGTCATAAATATTATCAGTGGCCTAGTTCAAAATTAGATTCAAAGTTTCCACGATCGACCGCCAGGGCAATACACATTTCTCTCGCTGTAGCTGCTGGACTAGCTAACATTAGCTTCACAAATCGTCGTCATGGCAAAAATGGTAATGGAATTATTAAGTACCTACAGTTAATGGCAAAAGTGTCCATCCTGGTCTTAACTTCACTTACAAATCGTCGTCATGGCAAAAATGGTAATGGAATTATTAAGTACCTACAGTTAATGGCAAAAGTGTCCATATTGGTCTTAACTTCACTTACTATCAAGTAAAACTAATGCCAAGGGATTCCCCATAAAAAAAATGATAATAACGTTTATTTCCTACTACAATAAGAATACTATTCTACAAACAACTTCTTAATCTAAAATTTATTGTTGCAGAACTACCAGAGAAACCGAAGATCTTCGATGAATTGGACAAAGAAGTAGTAGCAGTAGCTGGTCCATACATAGAAGATACCAGTCTGAAACTTACCTGTGTTGTAAGTGGAGGTAAAACTAGTACAGATAGTTCTACAGCTTTTGATATTGTGCTTGTTCGGTGATTACGTGTTCGAAACGTGGCTGTTTACATTAGTTCTCTTTGTTCCCCAAAATACGAACAGTATGAGTTTCGTGAATTTCTCATTTGCGTGATGTCAGCAAAATAAAAATAAAATATTTACTGTACGTTACCCAAATAGTTTGGTGGATTTTTGATGTCGGCTTTTCATGTATTTACTACTATTGACACGATTATATTTCTCTCATAACGTATTTTTTTTAGATTGGCTTATATCAATTTACGTAATTATGTGTCAACTATTTCAAAGCTTGGAAATATATTTTGATCTTTTTATTTGAGAAAGTGTTTGCACGTGTGAGTAACAGTGACTTCATTTCGTATCTAAGGTACTTTTAGCTAGTCAATAATGACGTTTTCAGCTTCAGATACTAAAGTTTTGGAAATAATTAAAATAACTTTTTACAATCTTACTCCACATTGAAATTAAATATCAAAAGTATTAATGACCTATGTATTTAATTCCTATATAGATTTGCATAATATGTTTTCTGCTCACCATTATGCTGTGCAATGTGCATTAATCTTTAAAACTGAAAACGTTTTGTGGTTGCTTTATAATTATTTCAATTATTTTGTTTTCAGTCTGAGGTAATTTTGAGTCTGAATCGAGTTTCATTTTAATTGGGAAGTTGGGTAAATAAGCTTCATTAACACTAAATAAGCAATTTGAAGGCTTATCAACTCGCTCGAAATACATGTTTGTGGTATTCGAAGTGTTTAACATTTTGTTGTTTTAAATTTATTTGCATCCAAAGTTTTTAGTTCCTTTACCGTTTAAATGTAACGAGTAACATTGCTAGCTTTAATATTGTGTACTTATAAAATTACCGTTACCTCAGCCATAAGTAAATCCATTGGCACATGCTCTAAATAAATTCTCTCATACTAACTTCTAAGGTGCATGATTGAAAAACAAAAGAACCTTTGACGTTGCTTAAGATAAGCATGCTTAATATATTACTAAGCATGCTTATATTATTTTGTGTTCAAGCAGCAAATAAATAGAATTTTTTGGTGTCGTAATGAGCTTGATTGGCCATAGCCAGTTTTTCACAACACAATGAATTTTGAATGGAAAGAATTCTCAGTTACTATCTTTCTCTATGTTAACTTAAACAATAACATAAATAAAATATCAAGCCGTTTTTCGTAAATAGATATATACGTGCTCATTTTAATGCAGGTAATCCCCTACCAAGATTGCGATGGTGGCGCGATGACAAAGTCATTGCCACATTGACGCCTGTCGATGACGGATCAGGTCTCAGTTCATTGGAACTACGGATACCGAAGCTCACGAGGGATTACTTCGAGGCAATTTACACGTGTACAGCAGATAATACGCTTCTAGTCCCGCCACTGAGAGCCAACGTGCAGATTCAACTTTATCGTAAGTATACAGTTAAATTTTATAGACTTTCGAATTCTCCATTGAACGAACTTATGAAATACCCCAAAACGCATATCTTGATATGGAATTACGACTTTTCAAACCGTACATAATATCAGATGCACGGTGCATGGTCAATTCTGTAGTTTCAAGCTGGAGCATAGAAATCATATTTTTATTCATTTTGGTTTAGCAACACCCCTACATCAAGCGGTCCTTTGAGCCAGACCCAGAATGGCTACATGCAATAAAAGCAATTCTTCAGTTTTTAAGTTTCATTTGATCTTTCAGAAGTGTATTTTACTATAAATAATTATACTTACTCTATAAAAATACAAAATACATATAAATCTAAGAGTGGAATGTTACATTGGACTCAAATAGCTTTAATGATTCTATATTTTCAATGTATAAACGTTTAGATGTCTTTAACATCTTATTAAGAAGCAAAAAACAAATAACATAAGGCGTATGTTAAATGTAATACTTAGATATCTCATACAAATACGCATTATCATTATTAATATAACAATAATCAAGTTATGTTAACTGCCACTACAGTTAGTCTGTCTCAGTGGAGAGTGTTCAAAGCGGTCATTAGAGCGACCTATAATTGGCATATAATTAGATAATAATAGATATTCATAGATTATGTTGAACGGATCAAATTCTCTGCTCTTTCGATGCTAAGATTTTTTTTTTCTATCTGAGACACTGACGTTCGACTTGAGTATGTCCGTTACCTTACCAAGAAGATCCCACTCAAATTTTTTTTATGAAAAAACCTTAAAAATTTAAAAAACTATTAAGTAATGTGCAATAAGAAAATATTTCTTGTTAAGTTGTACCTATAGTATGGTTTTTATTTAGTTTTTGTTTACCCAACCGAATTGTAAGTGTCTCGGGTGGAAACTTTTTTGGCCATTGTGAAGTGTTTTTGTAATAATTTTATGTGATGTAAATGCTGTTTGTTTTCCAATTATAATAATATAAAAAAATATATATTTTTTGTAATGAAATCATTTTTTGACACCAATGGATTGATTTTGAGATGAAGCTAATCAATACACTCTTTTTAGATTTAGTCAGTTTTTTTTGACAAAAGGTCAAGATCGCAGCCAAAAGCATGTTTATAAATGAGAAATCTTTTGTGACACTATTTGGATAAAATAATTCGCAGTAGTTACTTTTTTACACATAAATATCAATAACTCTCAAATTGAAACAACAACACAGAGCCACAAATAAACTTTTATAAAAAAATATGTCGGTTATAAAAAATGCTATAAATTTTAAAATATATGAGCAATCCTTTTAAAACAAAACTTAATTCAGGTTTATTTCACTACAAATATAAGTAGCAGGAAACCTTTTAAAATTGTGTCTAATACAATGTTCACTCATAAAGCTCGTTGCGATATTTCAGGAGTTGTGGGCAATTATTTATATATACAAACATCATTGGTTGGGAGTTTCTTTATTGCCATCTCGCATTCTTCAAGGCCCATTTATTTACTTTATACCACCATCAAATTATTGGAAAGAATTATAGCATAAAAGAAATTCGAAATGAAGCACCATGATTAGAATTTGTTCTTAGATAATTCACTAATTTGAAGGAGCAATTTATTAAATAGTAGCTACAAGATTGTGTGTAAGCTTGTATGATTAATTGGGTAAACCAATCCGTATACTACATAACATTCAGTGTGTAAATAGTAGCGCATAATGTAATAACATTACAAATTCGTATTAAACATAATCATTCAATTACGGTAACCTTTGTTTATAAGACCTACAGGCAGAATCAATATTATAACGATGGTTTATTGAATTACGGCGAAAGGGGAATAAGTTCGATATAATTTAGGGAATAGTTTACATGAAGGATAAATTCTGATGTGTACCGAATATCATATAATATTTATTGATACAATTATAATAACAACATCAATAAGTAGACCGTTACTCATAGAGATACTATGAAGAAGTCTTCAAAATGGACAGTATTTTTTCTTGTAATGCCCCTGAAACATTTGAATATTTAATAACAATGCCAGGAGCTTCCTGTGAAAAGAAGAAAAATTATGATTATTTGCCAAGTCAACCTAATAAAGAACTTTAAATTATTTAATAATCTAGTCAATTGTAGAGCTATTGAAGCTTAACAAGGGCAACCTGAGCGTGTTGATTAGGGCTTTGACTGGTCACTGCAAGCTGAACCGACATCTCTACAATATGAGACTAAAAGATACTGATGCTTGCAGATTCTGTGAACAGGAGCGTGAAACACCAATACACCTCCTGTGCTCTTGTGAATGTCTCATTCACAAAAGAAGCCGACATTTGGGAAGACACATTCTCGACCCAGACGATATCAAAACAATCAATTCAGATAGTGCCCAGCTAAAGGAGTACATGTAAGGCCTCAATAGGACTTACTTTGAGGCTAGTCACAATAGATTTATAAAGGTCGCAGTGGCGCGAAAAGCCTCGAATTGTCTAAATAATAATAATAGTCAATTGTAAATATTATTATTTTAGCATAGACGTATCATTGTACAGCGTTCCATGTTATTTCGTTAATAAATTATCCTATTCCATTTAACTTTGAGTACTGTACTCACTGTAAGGCGACAAATGACTCAACACTAATCATATTTCTAGTTAATCTAGTACAATATGAATGGTGACAAATGTCCGCTATTCGTTTTGCTCAAACACTACAGGATACCTATCACTAGGATGAATGAAGTTGAACCTATGATGGCTCATGCCACTCCGAAATTTATTTCAAGCTATTTAACAAGCTATTCACAATAGAACACGTGCGATATTTGCGGCAACTGAACACGGTCTGGATGTAGGTTAATTAGTGTTATGGTGTGGTTTGGTTTTCCACTTAAATTTGGGAGTCTCTATCAAACCGTGAGCACTATTTGTGGTGATGTGATCTTGTATTAACTTATCGACGATAACAGTGACGAGAGCTTAGTTACGTAACCGGTGAGAGGATGGAAGTTTTAACCACTTTAATAATAATCTTTATTGTTCTAATTGTGGTACATAAAGATCTTAATTAATAATATTATTTTAGCATACAATGTTGGAACTTAAGTCTAGTTAAATTTAAAATGTTCTTTGTCATTCATATACTGGTATCAGATCCGAGAAATTTTCAATCCCCAAAGGGGAAAAAGTGATTGACTTTGTTGCTAGTAATAGTTTCAAGATATGTTATCATAAGTCATTTTCATAATTATAAGGGTGTGGACTCACCGGCGCCGTGGAATGCTGAGACGCGACGACGTACCGCGGCACGATAACGTGTACGATGCGCCGAGACACCGTGATTCACGCCATGGGTTCAATGTGTACTGTACTGTACAGTCAACAGCACGTCGGGCTATACAAAACTGTAAAAGTGTGTAAAACCCAACGTGTTGTTGTCTGTACTCTGTGTGTGTGCCGTGTCTGTTGCGGTTTTTATCTAGATATGGACTGCGAAAGACGTATTTATTTATTGTTGCAAATCAACATCGATATCATCATTCACCTTTTTTATGCACACGTGCGAAATTATTAGCGGTAGGGAAACACTGTTAGGTGGCCTCACTTTTGCACCGAGCATCGCTACGATTTCGTGCCGTTTCAAGGTGGCGGTGCCGCGCCGTGGCGATGAGTACATGCCCTTAGTGTTTAGAAGTACGCATTAATTGTATTCTCCTGTCCTAACAGTTTGTATTATGTAACTATTAATGATACCTATTTCGATGACATTAGTCTCTCCTACAGTGGTAGATGGTACCGAATGATTCTAAAACCTTACAAATTTAAAATGTTCTTTGTTCAAATTGGCTTTGATATGTACTTTTAAATCGTTACTACCGCTTCGGAAAAAATAATAATTTTAGGAAATAATAATTATTTTTTTGTGCTGCCTTTTTTCTTAGGCCTTCTCGTGACTGACCAGGTGTGGTTTTAATTGTCAAGTAAAAAATCTTTACCGAATATCGCATCACAAGCCTACTTTTAAAATTTAATTTAAAATCTACTAAGTTTAGGTTGTAACAATTAACCAAATCTTATCATGTTTCAGCGACAACTTTTCAATTTTGCATATCAAATTACATATTCTTGGCACATAAAAACCACATAACGAATACAAATGTACATATAACTTTGTAATTTACTTAACTCACAAGTTCTTTAGACGACGCCGTTGTAATTATGTAAATTTACCTTAATTATCTAAAATATTAAAAGCAATTCTATTTCTCGGGAACACTTTGAGACCAGACAAAGTTTTACTAAATCGAACACCAAGACTGCGAAAGGTGAATTTCACCACAAAAAATGCTTTTGGCGAGTGTCAAAGATTCCTGTTTAGGTTTTTAGCGGGAGATTTTGGACAAAGGTCCTGGTCTTTAACAACAGATTATAATATCACGTCTTATTTTTAAGTAATATTAATTTTATTAATGTGAATATCACGTTTCTAACTTCCCTGCAAAATCCATCCAAATCGAGGTGACTCTCGAAGTGAGATCAGAATTCGCTACAAAATACCTATCTCAGGCGATGACAGCAAGACGGAATTCGTACATTCATTACACCAGAACATTTCGAGAATGTACTCTAATTCACGAGCACCAACCTTAAACATTTATCTAACCTTGTTGGCACATTATAGCTGTGACGAATATTGCGTCATCTGCGTAAATGCTATGAAATATTAGGGCCATCTTCGAGCATTCACTACGCATAATATTATCATTAAATTTTTTTACGCGCAGTTTGTAGTAAATATTCATGAAATATGTGTTGGCTACAAGATTTTTAGGTGTGGTTTGCACATTATATTATTGTACTCTATTTTTAAATGAAAAATAGTATCAACCGCTTTCGCTTTGATGTGTACTTGGAGATTAAAATTAGTAATCACTATGTTGAATTTATTATAAAAGGGCACAATCCTTTTATCTGATGTGTGTAATGGACTGATGTGCGCTATGGACTGATGTGTGTAGAATTTCATGGTTGAATAGTTTAGTCGTTAAAGTGTAACAAACAAACTCACTTTACACAGGTCAACAAAAAAAAAATGTTGGCCTGGATGTCTCTGCAAAGCTAGTTATGTACCACTTGAGCAAAATCCTTTTTTTCTGATATGTGTTATGGACTGATCTATGTAGAATTTTATTATTGAGTAGTTTAGTCGTTAAAGTGTAACAAATAAACTTGTATTACACAGGTCAACAAAAAAATTTTGTTGCATTGGATATCACTGCGGATTTTTATATTTTCAAGTACTTACCCAGTTTTCATGAAAAGGCAGATTGGTTCTAAGTTATTTATCTATCACGTGGGCACAATATTAATATCTGAAGTGGTTATTGGACTGATGTGTGTAGCATTTCATGGTTGAGTAGTTAAGTCATTAAAGTGTAACAGATAATCTCACATTACACAGGTCAACAAAAAAAATTTTTTGTTGCCTTGGTTATCTCCGCGCATTTTTATATTTTCAAGTACCCAGTTTTCGGGTATATTCATGAAAGTATTAAATTGGTTCTGGTTTTTATTATTTTGGCGTACTTATCTTATTTAAAAAAAATAACAGTGCAAGTTGACTCTTCAGAGCACGAGTACGAATAAGTGTTTAGTTTTTTTTGTGATATTAGCTTTATATTATTCGGTAGGTAACTATAAAATACCAAATTACATAAAAATTGTGCAACAGATTTTGGAAAGCTTTAAGATTTTTAGGCGCGAATATAAGTATTAATTAGGTACACTTTCACCTGCATGGATTTCCTGACAATCAGATAAATTTTAGTTAGGAACAGGGAGAGCACTTCCAGTAAGTACTTAAATGTGATGGAAGAAAGCGGGGTAGATATGACCGATAGACTAATGCTGATGTTTAAAAATTGCCCCGAAAAAAATACAGAAGAAAAGCTTAAAAAAGACATTCTTTTGAAGTAATACATAAATTTTATAAAGGTTTCTCTTCATTTATTTTAACATATTAATATGAACATTTAAAATAAAAAATATACGAGTTACATATTTAATTTTGTTTTCTTCTTAACCTAGAGCCAATATTCCAAATCATTCATAGTTTCATTAATTGTAGCCATTAAATGATTCAGAATCACTTTTCTAACAAAGGCAAGAAAACTATTGTTGGCCAGTGTTATAGAATTGTTCATGAAGACAATGCCTAGACAGCGAACAAAATAGAGAAAGTATATAACTATGTCTATGAAACGAGAATAGTCATAATTAATAACAATCAGTCACCATTTTAACTTCCAACACAAATTTTTGATTTTTGTTGGAATTTGTATAGTTGGAAGTTGTTTGATTGTTTGTATACAATCTGTAGTACAATCAATAGTATTATGTATACTGTCTGTGATATAATTATGGTTTTATATTTGAGACTATAATATTTGGGGAAGTGGTTAATGCCTTAAAGTACATTATGTTATAAATGAGCTAAGCTGATCATTGCTCATGAGTCTGCGGGTTGCAGCACGATCCGAAGGCGAGTGCGTAACTCGACCGAGAATGTAATGAGTAGAGCTCACGAGTGTCATACGACTGTTTTCAACACACTTTGTGTAAATTAAACTTATTTTTTTATTTTGGCGAGTGTACACTCTCATTAACAAAGGACTCGCTGAAGATGTCGGGCGAGGTCAAATCAAAACCATATTTTGTTCGCCTTCGCTCTTTGAACTCGTCATTTCTTTATAAATTGTGATAAACGAAGTACAAAGAACAATTTCTTGTAAAAAGGGAACGATATTCTATAACTGCGCCATTCCGAGCACAAAAACAAATGACAATGGCGACTGGCTGGTTTCAAAAATATTTGAATTAGTAAAACTAGTGTATAAATAGATATTTCAAAATGTTTCAAAAAGACATATTTAATTGAATCTCATAGCTTTAATAAGTAATTTACAAACAAAAAACTGAAGACAAGGCTATATGGGCTAGATTCCTTTGACTTCCCGTAACAGAAAGAATCTAATTACTAAAATGTTGCCAGAGCTGTGGGGAAGGGGATTAGGGTTGCCAGCGCGCGAGTGTCACGTCAGTGTTGCAAGCGTATATAGGCTACGATGGCTACTTACCTTTAGGCAGGCTGTATGCTTGCTGCCAACCACTTAACATAAAAAAAATTAAAAAAGGTGGGTGATCGACTCGATTCAGCCCTGGTTGGCAGGGTCACTGAACTCCATGTGGCAAGAGTTCGGTGAGACTGCCCATTGGGGATGTTTCAGTAATTTAATTATAAAAATTTTGTAATTTAATTTTCCCGTGTGTGCCATATTAACGTAGTTTTTAAGTCATATTGTAACTAACAATTAAAACTATGGATCTGTGCGTTAGCACGATAACTCGAGTTTTTTTTAAATTTAAATGTAACCATATTTACATAATTAGCTTAACATACACAGCATCTGCCAAACTACATAGTAGTTTGTCGGGTATGTGTTAACTTATTGCAACAAACTTAACATGCATGTGTAACATCAAAATATGAGGTTTCTACCAACTTTTGAGTCGTCGATCACGGAAGTTAAGCAACCAAGTGCGTGGTCGGTACTCGGATGGGTAACCAAAATTTAACATGCATGTATGAAATCAAAATACAAGGTTTCTATCAACTTTTCAGTCGTTTGCGGTATACGAGAAAGTCAAGGGGAGACCACTGCTGATTTTTTTAACCGTAGTGCGTAATAGACTCATTATGAAACTATAAACGGTATGTGTTGAAAATTTGCAATTGTGTTGAAAAAAAAATGCATAATAAAACAACAGAAACCGGTCCACTACTCTAGTGAACTTTAGCTTACGCCTCCATTCACTGTTATTGCAAAACGAAATCCACGCGAATCCTCGCGATTAACCTAGATCAGGCCGCGTCTACCCGCGGATTATCTCAAATATGACGTGCTGTGGCAGGGAATTCTTTTGTATACCTCGCACCGTGCCAACCATTAGTTTTTATTTGCGGTTCATTGTTCTGCGCGACACTGCTTCGCTCAGGCAGGAAATTATTCTCCATTATAACATAACTTGTGATGTCATTCGACGGTAATGCACGCTAAGCTTACGCTTTTAGGGGTCTTTATGCAAGATAATGTAATGTAAACAAAGGTCAATTTTATAGATTGTCTAAGATTGTCCTTTTATATTGCTTTGATGTCTCTAAGTTTTCCATTCTCTCCTTATTTGGAAATTACCTGAATTCCTTTAGCACATTTAGTAAAAAGGATTTTCTGGAGTATTCTGATATTCAAATATGTTTAAACATATATTTTAAATAAACAAAAAACTGAAATAGTATTAAACCATTAATTGGAAATACATTCTATGTGTGATTTGATATTATTGACTATCTTGGTATGTGCTTTCTAAGAATTCATTAACTATTATTTTATATTTCTCAGATTGATTTTCGAAATCGTAATGAATTTCAATTTAAACACATATTTTTTACAAGTGGTTAAATAATTGTTATGTTTGACGTTAGTTTTCTTTACATAAATACATTTTTTTTCCAGTGCCTAGAAAAAGCTGGGTCAACATAGCATAATACCTTACTTACTTTGAATATAGGAACTTTCATAAAAATACGACACACAAATCCTCATTTTAAAAGCATATTATAATTTCTTATTTTAGTTTTTAACAGTTTATTTTTAAGTTACGGAACCAGTTTATTCAACTTTTCCCCGTAAGTTTACGCGGCTTTTAGGAAGGGAATATTTTTATTATTACCCTTTTCAACTGTTAATGTCCCTAATGGAAAAACATTATTTACTTAGCCTTTGTCTCCTAATGCGGCGAGACTTTGTAATTTTTTTAAATAGCACATTAAAATTCATTGCTTACTGACACATTTTGACAACCTTTGACACATTTTTATTTAGGACCGTATTTTTATATTTGAGTCATAGTTTGTAAAATGCTGAAATTATTTTGAGTATAACATTTTATTTGTCCTGTTTGTTGGCTTTTGCTTTATTTGTTTACTGAATATTTCGCTGGTTTGCGAGAATGGCAATGGAACTAAACATTGTTTATTTTAGAGAATAGCAAACAGTCTTTATTCATGAGATTACAAATTATAATAACCAACTTATGTCATTCATTTAACATAATCCTCTTAAATAAGACATAGAAATATTAGCTTTATCAAAAACAACGACTTATTGCCAATAAGTCTCTATTCTAGAAAAAATTTCAACAATCATATTGTAATCGAACTCTAAGTATGTCTACGTCGGTATTTACGAGAATTGACCGAGCGTTCACTCTGTTGTCATCAGCTTAACTGAAATGAGTCGGTATTTAAGATTCACGCTTGAGTGTTTAGTCTAAAATGCATAAGCTATCGCTTTCTAATAAATGTTGCTGCGACATCGGCATTTCGTCCTGTTCACGATAAAATATCAAAAATAGATTGTTTGGTATACTTAATTCAATTTGGCACAATTTTGAGTTACGTCGATATTTTCGCAAAACAGCGATTTGTTACTTTTTGGGTTTGGTGCCCTTTTTATGTAGGCTGGTCAGTCAATAATTTTGGAGACGCTGCATGGCCCCTACTGCCAGATGTGACTGTGTGTAATGAATTGCTACCTAAGTCTCTGGCCCTCTTGGAACTACGAGTGTGCTCGTACACATGTATTGTTTGTAAATATAATTTGAATTAAAATTAATATTTCACTAAAATCACAGCTGTAAAATATTTTCGCGTAGGATTGAGAGAGCTCTTTTTTCTTGTTTTTTTTCTAATAGGGTGTTCTTGACCTCGGTTGATGCTGAGCGACGATAAGGTCAAAGGTGGTAGCTAAGCCTCACCTGGAACCCTTAACTTTATCAATAACTGTCGGCACACTTTTAGTGTAGTCTTCAGAGCATTATTTTAGTGTTAAAAGAATGCTGTTAACACTAAATTTTGACACTTATACCAGCTGCTGCATTCCGCCATCGTTCCTGGCGACGTCAAATCTATCTTCATAGTCTTGGTGCCTTTGTTCCTTGCATTTGCGATTCCTCTGGTGTTGAAGATGTCAATGGGCGGCGGTGATCACTTATCATCACGAGAAATATCTCCTCGTTTGTCCCCTTTTCCATAAAAATTAAATATTGCGACAAACTGAGAGGATTGTGGTAACACAGCCAGGCGAACTTCAAACATACCCTATTTACAATAGAAATAATCTAGAATTTATAAAATAACGTATCGTAATTCACTAAGTGCAACAAATGGACAGCCCATTCTCTTATTCCGAATGCAATAAAGACTTTTCTTACAGACTGCACATATGATATACTGTGAACACAATTTCTATCTTTTTCATTTTACGTAAGAGTGACGAGAACAAAGCACTTCATAAGCCTTTAATATTGTCACTAGGTTTTATGAGCAACGGGGTTAATCTGATGGCTATATAATGCGACGCAAACATTGTATATTACGTGTCGGTGAATGTCGTTTACTATGTAACGATTACTGATACAACACGTCCAGTTTAAAATGTAATTTTACTCTCACCGCGAAAAATAAAAATCAAGAACGAAATAAAAACGCACAAAGCAAGACAATACAACCTTAAAACGGTTTCTTAAAATCTAAATGGCGTTTGCGTGAATCTACACTTTATTTGAAAGAAAGAAAGAAAGAAAAAACATTATTTCAAAGCAATACAGCCTACAATTAATTTAACGGGGTCTTTCTTTTTAAAAAGTTCGACCAAATGACTCCATTTCACCTGATGGTAAGTAGAAGTGGAGTTCTAATGCGAAGATACCTAGTGCGAGAGAGAAACCACCGCGCTAGCTACCTTACCTTGCCGACCTGCAAGATGTTTCTTCACGCGTCTTTTAAATGTCCCAGGTACAATCCTGGACCACGTTCGATCGAAAACACGTATGCTGGCAGTGAATTCCATTTCCTGATTGTACGACATAGAAATTTTTCATCCTGTTACATGTAAGCTAACACGCTTAAACCCAAACGTAGTCTCGAAAAAAAACTACGTTAAAACTCAGCAGCGTTTAAAGAAGAAAGAAACATGTATTGAGACAATACAACAAACAAACAAAAATATCAAATGTACTTATTTTAACCATATTTACATAATTTACTTAACATACACAGCATCTGCCAAACTACATAGTAGTTTGTGAAAAAAAATAAGTACGTATTACCAATCGTATTACATATTTCCAACGATATGCACCTTTTGTTTTCTACCTCGACGGAATCACTTGAAATAAAACTACTCATTCATTTTTTATTATGCGTAATGGATTCACATAAGGTAAATGACATGACAGTTTGTGGCGTAGTCCCATGGGGCACTCCCGAGAATGTACGTAAAAAACTTCCATCATTCGCTACATTTCTAACGAACTTACATTGTATTCGAAACTCGTACAATATCTTATTTCTAATCCATCACGGGTCAATTTCAGGTTGTTTAACAAATAAAAGATAAACTGATTTTTCTCTTGACTAAACAATCAATCTTCATAAACACATAAGTAGAATTTGTTTAAGCAATTTTATCATAAAGATGGAGAAATAGTAGTTCTTCCGTGAAAATATCCTCATAATAATGTTAGTATGAGAACTTCTTCATAGGTGTGTGCAGAGAGGAAACCTGCACACACAAATGAAGAAATTCTTAGGTTTGTGTGTGAAGTCGACCAACCCGCACTTTGCCAGCGTGGTTGACTAAGGCCTAATCGCCCCTAATGTGGGGTAGGCTCGAGCCCCTCGGTGGGGACATTATATGAGCTGTTGATGATGAATGTTAGTATCGACGCAGTCTGCGTTTAAATAATGGTTTTATGTAATGAACACAAAAAATTACAATTCTTGGTGGTTCATGGTTTTATATAATGAACACAAAAAAATCACAAGTCTTAGTTTACTTAAACACTTTATTTATGAGAACACCTAAATAGTAATAATATTAGTCTGTTAGTGCTTACTACACGGGTTTATAACGCTACTTAAATTGTGTTGGATAATGGTATGAGCGTGAAAGTATATACAGGCTGTTTGGTACATGGTGTAACAAGCGGGCACCAACCCATGTCAACATTGTCATATAATTACTATGGTGATAATAAAAATTCAAAATTGTACAAATAATGTGGTAATATTTCATACATTTCGTTTTTCTAGCTGAACTATTTGTACGGGAAATCAAAACATGTTTTTTAATTGCAAAATTTTGATATCACCATACTATGTTAGCATGGGTAGGTTCTCGCTTGATACCCCATGTACCAAACAACCTGTATATTTTAAATTTACGCACCGCCCCATTATCTAACCAAAGGACAATTTTTAATGTACATACATAACAAATTAAGATATTTTATAAATAAACTTCATTAAATATATAAACAACCATGACACGCCAACAAATATTCGTGTTAATCACACATACATTTGCCGCTACCAGGGATTCGGACCCAGACCGCTTGATGTGTAGGCAGCGATACTGACCACTCCACCACGATGGCATCAGACGATAATAGATTTTAAGAATTCACGAAGGAATTTAATTATACACCGTGATCCTGAGGTTATACATTAACTTCAGCATGTTATTCAGACTACTAAATTGATATTTTTTTACTATGGACACTTATGAATTCCAATATCTTTAACATTTCTTATTTTCATACAAACTAAATGCTTAGAATAATAAGATTACCTGAGCTGGCAACGTCGCATTTGAAACTTTGATACACATGCCCACCCACATAAACTTTTCGATACTTTTCTTGACGTTCTTTTCTTGAAATTCAGTTTGATAATTTTGGTTGCAAAAAGTGGCAACATGTCACAGAAGACTCTTTCTCACTGCACAACACAATTAAATTGGTTAAACTTAAATTACCAATAACTTAAAAACTATGCTATTTAAACTACTAATTCCTTCGTACGATATATAATATTTAACAAGAGCTATAGAAGTATTATTCAAAGTTAATGTTTATCCTTAGGAATACGGTGTATAATGATAATGCTTTTATAATTAACAGTTGTCAAATTGTTTTAAATACTTCTCCTAATATTAGTGTTTTCATTTAACGATTTATTTCGCTTGCTTAGGACCGCTTGATGTGTAGGCAGCATATTGATCACTCCACCACGACGGTATTTGACGATATTGTAATAGAGATTAAGAATTGACGAAGAAAGTTTAATTATGTTTTTTAATTAACAGATGTCCAATTGTCTTAAATACTTCTCCTAATATTAGTGTTTCATTTATTGATTTTTTCGTTTGGTTAGCTTAGTGCTAATTTGCATTTCAGAGCAATTATTAGGGTATAATTTTGTATACCGCGTCTTTTTGCGCAGTTCGGCCTCTACTGGTGGAGATACTGGCACGAGAACAACCTATATCAGTGGGCCAAGAAGCTGAGCTGGCATGCAGAGCTGTCGGCTCCCGACCTCCAGCTGTCATCACGTGGTGGTTAGACGACAAACAACTTATTGCCCATACACAAAAGGTACAATTAACATAATTCTTTGTAAACATATTAATTTGTTTTTGGATGATTCTCTTGAGAACATCAAAATTTTAAATATTATGTTTCTTTGAAATGATATCTAACCATTTGCAAATTCAAACAAACTTAATGCAATTAATCTAAGATACGCCTACTCACATCAAATTGTAATTTTAATTTAATTATTGATCATCTTATACTGTGTACACCAATCGGTTCGGTGGACTACTGCCTTAACCTCCTTAGATGACAAGGAAAGGCCTTGTGTCCCAGCAGTGGGTCAAATTATAAAGGATGTTATGATGATGAGTAGGAAATAGATTTAAAAGCTGAATTCCGTCCCAAGCAGTTTCCAGTCTTTTTATCCTCACTTGCCTTCCCGCTGACTTCCAACACGTTACTCACCTTCAACGTTGTTTACTTATCTAGGAACACACTGAGCAACACAATCTACAGTTGCATATTTTAAAAATTATAAAGAAAACTAACAGGATTAATATTAATGTGTTAGCAGCACATTAATATTATTCTTACAAAAAACTCATCAAATGCTTCGACACAAAAATAATGAAGTTATTTTGTTAACTTTGCCTCATTTGACTGTTGAAATGTAATTCTTGATTATGTATGTTCAGAATTCGGAAGACAGAAACGAAACGGTGTCCTTTCTTCGATGGACACCACAGATGGAGCACGATGGTCGAATACTCACATGTCGAGCTTCACATATCAAACTTGAACACACTACGCTGGAAACTACGATGTCGCTCAATCTGCATTGTAAGTATACATCCATGCTATTAGGCTTATGTCCTAAAAGGGTTGCGCAGTTTGGTTAACTACAAATAAAGCCACATTTGGCAACATGGGCTATGCAGTGCCCCAAAGTAGTGACATCCAAGAATGCCAATCTAACAAAACCTCTCAGGAAATAGGTCTATTTCTCAGACAAATTATCCAAAGCATAATCTACATAACACAAGTGTCTACTACAAGCAATTTGTTATTTTAATATACATGCTCAGTTTCAAAATGATAAACACAGGCGGCTTCGAAGTTTGTCATGTCATTTTATCTCTCACACTTCAGTAAAGTATTAACTGAATCTCTAAAGTTGGGAACTTGCCTTACCTAGGATTAAGATCTTCAAGCGCAAATCTGTTTGTTTTGTTTAATAGAAATAAGAAAGATTAATTCAATATTTTGTTACTTTGAGGACGAGAATATGATAATTTGTGGAGTTTTTACCCATGTTTTTATCTATAAACTGTAGCTATCAATTCAACGCGAACTAAGAAATTTAGTAACTCATTTCTAAGAAATAAAATTCGCTGCCAGTACATGTTCCCTCCTTTTTACAATCTTAGGCCATTCTAAAGAGACTCGAACAAGCACAATTTCAGGTTAAAAAGACGATGGTGGTTAGTACCTATATTGCTTATATTAAATGATGCACTAGATATCTTAGCATAGGGACTCCACTTCTCCTTACCATCAGGTGAAATAGACAAATTTGCTGGATCATGTCATAAAAATACATCGTATTAATTTATTTTTCTAATTTTTTATTTTATACATTTATGTTCGTATTACAGAATGATTCTCAGGAATCAGCGTCGTACGTCTCTATTTATTTGTGTTTGATAGTAAGTGACAAACAATTCTCAAGAATGATTGATTTCTGAGTGTCATTCTGTAATACGGGCTTTAGTTACTTATTTCCAATTTTCTGAGGGATATTTTAAATCTACAATTATCTAAACAAACTTTCTAAGGTTGTTATTTCCTTTGTGGCTATCTCATATTCACACGCCTGGACATGTCTTACATTAGAAACAGTGAACTAAATTAAATGTCGAGGTGTTAATGTTGACTCTTCACACTCTTGAAACTCTCACGTGGCGTAAAAGAGGAACGGCAGGATATTCAAAGTGACATTCATTGTTAAATATAATGTGTCTCTGTATGCTCTGTAAATTGAAGATGTATTATAAGGCTTCAGTCAGGATTCTTTGTCTAAGGCTTCAGTGAAATAGAAATGAAGGGTTATTCTTTACCTTTATATTGATGATTAAACATAATAATAATATAAATATAATTTATACTATAACAAAGAATAATGTATAAATACGAGCACATTTTTTTTTTGCTTTCCTATTAAAATAAAACATGACTCATTTTTCATACTGGAACTTGCATTTTCAACATACCTATTATTTTAAAATTTAATTTTTGTAATTTTAGAATACAAACGTGATTAAATAATGATTAATCATGTTTGTATTCTTCTCCGCTTGATGTGTAGCTGCCTACACATCAAGCGGTCCGGGTTCGAGTCCTGGTAGCGGCAAATATTTGTGTGATGAACACGAGTATTTGTTGACGAGTCATGGTTGTTTATATATTTATTTAAGTTTATTTATAAAAATATCTAAAAATATTACGTATATTTAAAAAAAATGTCCGTTATCTAGTATCCATAACACAAGTTCTTAATGCTACTTACTTTGGGTTAGATAATTGGTTTGAGCGTGGAAATATATTATTATATTATTATTATTATATTGGTGTTCACATACTCTAAGTAGGTAATTTATTTGCCAACAGATATGCCAATAGTGGTTCTAGAACTGGGGTCAAAGCTGAATCCAAATGACATCGAAGAAGGGGATGACGTCTACTTTGAATGCGTGGTGCGAGCCAATCCGCCAGCCTACAAAGTTGTATGGGAGCATAATGTAAGTACCTAGCCTAAAATGATGCGGTTGGGAAACAAATTGGTATTGATACTAAAAGATCAGTTTGGATATCCTCGATGTCATAGTTCACTATAAAACTAACTGGAAATTGACTATTTTTTACCACGTTGGTAGGAAAAAACATACGGTTCGCGGTCATTGCAGCCTATGGACACTTGCCAAGGATATCCTTGATATGACATGAATTATTGCCAGCCTTGACAAATTATTTAATTTTGAACATACGAGATTTTTTTTTAAAATTAATAAGTGAATTCAATATAAGTGTCACGGTCAGTTCTGATTTCGAAACTGAATTGAGGAGTTTACTGTAATTACGACTTTATTTATATATGTATTATTTTACTGCTGCTGCTGTCAGTATGTACTATCACTACGCGAATTTTGTATGGCAAAAATATTTTGGATGGATTTTTCAACAAATAAGTAAGTTATCGTAAGACAGAAACGAGTACTGCGTACAACTTGTCTACCACAAACAAAAATATATATTAATCATACACAATGGATGGAGTATTTTAATAAAACCAATATTGTTTTCGATATATATTTACGTACTTTTGTCACAAGCAATTACAATATCAGTACATAAATATAAATAATACTGTCATAATGGGAACATAAAAATTACGACGTCATTAGTTTTGGGGACACATTATCTTTATTACTTACGCTTTTATGATAGTAAAAGCGATGTTGTATACTATTTTGCTCTACTTTTGGCGAAGTATAATAATAATATTAGTTTTGTATTTGGCATCGGAGCTGAAAGCAATAGAAGGTAGGCCTATAATTCCTATTTAATTGACTCGTATGGAATCTACAAGGTAATTGAGGAAAATATCATCCGGAATAATACATAATATATAATGCTACTGTCGCATTTCATTTAACGTTTTAATAAAACATTTCCTTATCTGTCGCCTCTAGCTAAAGCTTTTTAGCACTTTATTTTGGGTCCATATTGGCTCACATTATATTCTAAATCCTATTCTTTGTCTTACTACCGATTTGTGTTCATAATAATCACTCTTCATAATTTTATTTTTCATACTTTTTTTATTCGTAAATTTTTATTACTACCGATGGAGCTCATAACAGTTAGTGATCATATTTTTTTTATTAATACTAGTAACAGTAGCCTTGTTGCTTACAAAAACAGTGCACTCCGCCTGGTCATAAAAAAATAACTCTAACCTACCCCAGCCATGTAGGTGCATAAAACACTAGACTCGCCCAAAAATGTATAATTAATGATATTATGAATTTCAATGATTATGTTTTATGAAGTTATGAAGAATGATTTGTTATAAAGAATGATCGTTATGGTTTTAAATGGTATGAGAAATATTTTCGGACCTCTAATTATAGGAATTGAAAAGTTATGTAAGAAAATGCGCACCCTTTTATTTTATATTTATCTTAAACCAAAGCTGAACAAAAGTTTAGTTCGGCGTATGCATAGTACTTTTGAGTTTGAGTCAAACAAAATATCTGTAGTGTTTTCTTAGTTTACTAAAACCACTAAAACACTGAATCTCGTTAGGTGTGCTCGTGACGTAATTAAATAATCAAAACAGATAACATTTTATTAGTTTAAACTTTTTATTTGACATGATTTGAAAAAAAAAGCAAAATATCCACAAATTAAAATATTTAGTATAATTTTGAAACATTCCGAAAGTATTTTCATTTGCCAGAAATAATATGAAGTTCAGGATTTTGTATTCAGATATTTAAAAACAATAAAATATAACAAAGCTGTAAACAATCGATATTTTAGGAGAAATCCAAAATATTACATAACTAGAATAATGGTCACAGTACACATATCAAATCGGAAGGGACAGTAATCGTATCGCCTTTTGCCTCGTCCATCAAACAGGCGTCAACCTTAGTAGCTACGTAAAGAAAGCGAATTGTGGTCGCAGAGTTTCTAAAGGTCGCTGTAAGCGCGGCGTAAGCTTGTCTAAGGCGAGGCGATGTCGTTACGTTGCTGATCAGTGTGCGTTACAGCATAAAGTTTCATACAAAGAATAGCAAACGGTACGTATTGAGGCGATCTTGATCCGTTTCCGAGTTGATAAGTGTGTTGTGCCCTTGTGAATTTTCATGGCTTATTTCTTTGTTGTCAGGGTCAAGTGATGACACACAACCAACGTGCTGGAGTGATAGCAGGATCAGCTCACTTAGCTCTTCAAGGTGTGTCGAGAGAGCAAGCTGGGAGATACGTCTGCACTGCTTCAAACGTTGAAGGCGACGGAAAATCACAGCCAGTCAATTTGCAAGTTATATGTAAGTAAATTGAGTTTGTTTCAGCCGTGTGATATCAGCAGACTAGAATAGCATCACCCTATATCCTCCAATGGGTGTCGTAGAAGGCGACTAATGGACCAGCAAAGGGGTATTGATCAGCTTATACTCCGTCCACCAATCCGCATTAGGCAAGCGTGGTGGACTACTGCCTAAACCTCCTTCGGTGACAAGGAGAGGCCTTGTCTCCCAGTAGTAGATCAAATTATAAAGGCTGTTATATATAGATCAAATAATGAAATAGAGTTTTTGAATTGATTTTATCAGTTTTAGGATTATAGACTTTTTGGGTTAAAGAAGCAGGCACGTCTTTCAACTAAAATGATGACGATGATAATGAATGTTTACGATTTTATATTTCAGTACATTTATTTTAATCAGGTACATAAAACTCAGATGGAATGAAGTCCTTTTCTTGACCCTTTTTAAAAAAGAATCTTTCTCTGCTTGTCGTGTTCCTGGTACACTCATGCAAGGGACCGCCAACTGTAGCCTTAATTTGATTGGTCCATCGCATGTGTGACCTTCCACGATCATGTCTTACGGTTTTTTTACTCGTATTTTACATAAATATAGTCAAATACGTATCTCGTTTTGATCAGAATTACGACAGCAATAATAAGGATAACTCTGCCAATTTTTTTTTTAATTACTTTACAAAGCATACTCTTTTCTTTCTTTGTGAAAATATTGATTTAGAATGGCACGTGTAAGAATTTATTTGCGCAAACAGATAATCCTGGTTGCTATTTGTTTGCCTTCTATGTTCTCTTAGGTATTCTAAAGGTATAAATGTAGTTATTTAAGAATTATTTTTCGAATATGAACTTGACTAACTCCACACATCAGCTAATTTACGCAAGTTCTAAAGTTGCTCTATAAAATAACTTTTACGGATTTAAGTCACGTGCTTAGATTTTACAATTTGTTATTATTGCCCGACGTTTCGTATTTACGCAAACGGAGCTCACGGTGTCATTTAGTCTTGATGGTGGTGGTTTGCTTGAGTTTTAATTACCAGATCCAAAGCAGGTGATACTATACTGGTTATTTACAATGTGTAGTGCTCGCGCAAATCTAAGAGAGCAAGTTTCTCAGGGAAATTAAATTTACGAACCAGTAGAGATGAAGATATAATTTTAAAATACTTTGACAATAATAAAAAAATGACGTTATAAGGTTATGCCAGAAATAAAATTTCTAACAATGCTACAGAAAGGTACATATTACTATTTATTTTACTAAATTATTTCATATCATGTGAAATCGCACAGCAAATTTGGTGTTAGCGTGAAAATAGCAGATAACATGAAGACCAAGAGTTTTACTCATAAGAAAGACACGTTGATTATTAGGCAATCCGTATCTTCTTCCCCACCCTAATGTCGTCAATAAAGCACGGAATAGCCCAGTCCTTCTAAGCCCACGTTTATGGAAATTTGTTCAGGACTTCTTGTGGAAACTTTGGAAGTCTCTTCCCTTAAAGAAGCTGCTAAAATCGCAATGGGATTACGAAAGGCAAAACTTACTCTCAAGACACAGAAGGCACGTAAAACCCAACTACTATTGCAGTAATCATTAAAACGAGTCACGGCAAAACCATGAATAGCGACTTGAAAACTTTACGACTAGCTTAGACTGTGGTTAACTAGGCGATAAGGAAGCGACGAAGAAAGCTCCGAGTCTGTTTTTATTACATACTAGCTGACACGCCACACGTTGTTATGGTGAATTTTCAAAAATAAAATTGAAAACTTATAATCCTAAAACGTTTGTTTACGTTCTCGTTGCGTAGCAACGGTTGTTTGTGTCACATAACAATATGTTTTCGCCTTGTAATAATTTCAATGAATTTTCTTAGCTTTTCAGTTTTTTCTTAAATTCTCTACTTAGTTTAAGTTTGGCGTCGTGCAAAGCTGGTAAGTTTAAATTTAATTAAATAAGAATGTGAATGTAAATAAAATATCAGTCAGCCAACCTTGCAGCGTTCAATGTAACAAAGAATATAATTACAAAACTAATAAATATCTTCACAATGAATAAACAAAATGAAACTGTATTGAGAATGAACACCACAGCTAGAAGTGTAGATATTCATTTACATTTAGATTTAAACAATGCTAGCAATTTACGATTTTGCAGAAATCTCTGTCTAAGCCCAAATACTAGGAATCCGACTATGGAAAGCGTTGTTACGATAATTTGGAGTAATCACGGCTTTAGATTTCTGACTAAGGATTTAGATACTTAAGCATCTCGTTAGGGAAATACAGTCATAGACGAAATAAACCAATGAGATTTTAAAGAAGACTGTCAATATATTGAAATTAAACATTTTATTAGATGAGTCATTGTGTTGTTTACAATAACCCTCAATGCTCAAGGTAACCCTAAGTGCAAAACGAGATCGACGAAAAAAATATACCTTTGCTAGTAAACCGAGAAGGCTTCTAGGTATCTTTGTTTTTACTCCAATACATTAATTCCATACACATAAATCTTTGTCGAGAAACGCTAAATCATGACAATGAAAATTGAAAAAAAAAACGTTGACTCTCAGTCGAAATATATAGGCAGAACGTCGTCGCTAACTTTAATTTTTATTGAATTTGCTTATAATTTTTTGGCATGATTTCAAATATCTTGTAATAAAGTGCTAAAACTTGATTTTTTTCTTGTTTTTCGTTTCCTATTTAATTTATAAAGATTACATTTATTTATTTAAAAATCTTTATAGCACAAACACAGTACAAAGGGTGGACTTAATGCTATACAGTCTTTGTATACAGCATCCTCTACCAGTCAACCAGTAAGGTGCGTGAGATAAAGTGTAGAAGGCAGTATTTACGAAGCTGAAATATTTGTAATAAATATACAAAATGAATTTTTCAAGTGGGCTGTAGGGCCAAATCCTAAACTATAAAGAATATCGAAAAATGCTCAAAAGAGTCTCGAGCCCAACTTTGATGAAAAAAAACTGCATCATTGGATTGATTGATAAAACAATGATCATCGCTTTGATTATCGCTTCAACCAAAGTGAAACAAGAAATATTTCATTAAAATTTTAAATTTTCCATTATTTTCCCGTATATTATTACTTCCCAGAAATTGATCCTTATTAACATCACTATCGAATGGTATCATAATAAAGGATGTGTTTTTTTTTTCAAAATCTTTGGGTTCGATTCCTGGCTAGGAGTTTTGATTTTTCAAAGATCCATTGATGCAGTTTTTGTTTTCATCAAAATAGGGCTCGCGACTCCTTCGAGCATTTTTCGATATTCCTTATAGTTAAGGATTTGGCCCTGAAGGCCCACTTGAAAAATTCATTCTGTGTAGGTGCAAAGAATTACATACAAAGCCAAATAGTGGTGAGAGTAAAGGACTTTGAGATGAACTTAGTGTGATGAGTGTGATGAATGTTGTTGGTACATTCTGAACTAATTGACAAGTCTTCCAAAAACACAAATTATGAAAAACAAACGCAGTGTCATCAAGACGCGTGAACTCACGCATTATGTAGGTAATGGTACATAATTATTATCGTTATTACAATGTCATTATCATAATTGACTCAAGGTATTGTCATAATAAATGAACATCGGCTATCATTACAATGATTAATATTGGACTGCGATAGTAAACATACAACCAGTAGGTAGTCTTAGACCGCATTTAGTGGTCTCAATATTTTATTGTCCTTTATACTTTTTTTTAATAGTATTATTGTGGTTTTGAGAAAAACAGAGCAGTAACAATAAAATGAGAAGCGTCGGTGGCGTAGTGGGTAAGAGCATCGTCTCTCAACCGGGAGGTACTAGTTCGATCCCCGCCACGTGCCAATGTGTACGTTTAATCGACGCTTTTACGGTGAAGGAAAACATCGCGAGGAAACCTGCACACACCTACAAAGAAATTCTTAGGTTGTGTGTGAAGTCGACCAACCCGCACTTGGCCAGCGTAGTTGACTTAGGCTAGGTTATTTCTTTCTTTCTATATGAGCTATTGATGATGATGATGATGAACAATAAAATATTTAAAATAAGAAGTCGCTTAGAATATAACCTAGACATAATAGCTGATGCTTGCAGATAGCTTATAATGACCTGTTTAGGACCGGATTGTCTGTTTCATCAAGACTAATACATTTAGAAAAAAATGTAAAAGTGAGTTCAGAAATGTACGAGCTTCGCTGTGCAGTGAGAATTTTTTATTCGAGATCGGCATGGCAGTAGCCGTTGGGTGAGCCTTAATTTGTGAGTTCGTATCGAGTTCCTGACAACTCGAAAGTCTAATGAGTTAACGTGCTGCTAGCATTTATTCAAGAAACCATCGACGTGTTGGGAGAGGTATAGATAAGATGGCGGTGACTAATTGGTGGATTAAAAAAAAATAAAGTACATCAAATTCATCGACCTCTGGATTTTGGGTCTTCGATGGCTATCAGTATGTGAACCGTTGACCATACACGTACACCAAAAGTAATAAGTACACCAAAAAGGTAGGGTTAAAAAAATTGTAGAACATAACCCAGTATGTTTGTCAATATAGCACCTGCAAAGTTTGTAGCTAAAAACAAATACATGAAGTGTACAGTCATGAGTAATAACATAGAAACATCTTTAAAGTTCATATTCATGTAGCTAAATTAAATCGCAAAAATAAGTATGCTAAACTTAAGCCAATAATTATGTAAACGCTAAAGTGTATCAAAATAAACTACACATTTTTATAAAATTATTGTAAACAACAGGTAATCAAAAAGTAATATTAACTTTTAGTTACATAATTATGTACCCACCAAGCAAATCAAAAATATGTACACAGTACAATTTCGAAAATATGTAAACAATTACTACTAAATATTATCATTACTTTTAATCAAAACAAATAAATAGAAATACTTATTTATAGAGTTTTCTATTAATTTCGTCATTAGGATATGTTACAAAAGAAAAAAGTTAATATTTGAAGTAAAGAGGGTAGGTAGCCATCAGCGAGTGGCAATGCGTCGCATAACGGCTCGCCCGTCGACTTCTTACTTATACTTATTTCCGTATACCGCCTTAAAGCTATTGTGCTGTTATATCCTACGGAAATATTGCAGTAGCCCGGATAAGGATAAGTGATAGTTAGGTAGTAGGTATGTACTTACCTTATATTTTTCTTTTAAAAAAAAATATTCTTTAATTTTTAGTTACTGTATTCGTATTCTACTCAGCAAATCTTTTCATTTGATACCCATGTTGTGGCAGTGCATAAAATATAAGTAGTTCGCCATCTTAGGCCGTCCACCATATTGGATTTAGAATGACACCACTTAGCTAAGCATGCATTGTCATCCAAACCTAACTTGTATGCAAAATTTCGTCACAATCGTTTGAGGATAACTGCTTTAAAATAAGTTGCAAGATTTCACCCAAACGTACATACAAGTAACAAACGTTGCAAGTTAAATAATAGCTTTTAAAAAAAAATCCAATATCATTTTAATGTATCCATGATAATTTCTATTACACGTGTACAATTTTTGCTTTCAATCATCACTGAATTCTACTAAAATAACGAGTAAAGTAACAAAAACGGGAAAAAGTAGGTATACACTTCCAATATCATTTTAATGTATCCATGACAGTTTCTATTACACGTGTACAATTTTTGCTTTCAATGATCACTGAATTCTACTAAAATAACGAGTAAAGTAACAAAAACGGGAAAAAGTAGGTATACACTTCCAATATCATTTTAATGTATCCATGACAGTTTCTATTACACGTGTACAATTTTTGCTTTCAATGATCACTGAATTCTACTAAAATAACGAGTAAAGTAACAAAAACGGGAAAAAGTAGGTATACACTTCCAATATCATTTTAATGTATCCTTGACAGTTTCAATTACACGTGTACAATTTTTGCTTTCAATCACCACTGAATCCTACCTGAAATAACGAGTAAAGTAACAAAAACGGGAAAAAGTAGGTATACACTTCCAATATCATTTTAATGTATCCATGACAGTTTCTATTACACGTGTACAATTGTATACATATTACAGAAATTGTCATGGATAGTTAAATATTAATTTGGAAGTGTGAAGTTATTTCTGATTTTGTTTCAATTATATTAATGTGGAATAAATGTGTACCTAATTTTGACACAGTTTAATGGTTAGATAATTTAGAACAAATTGTCGTACACTTCTTTCTAGATTGGTTTAAGGTAAGATATTTTAGAAAATGTGACAATGTATATATATTATTACTCGTGACTGTACACTATGCCAAGTTTACATAGAGATTTATAATTAAGACTTGGTTAAAAATTATCGATCTCACGGCTGGACTAGTCCACCAGTTTAAAGTCGCTAGAGAGCTATGGAAAGGGCTATGCTCGGATTATCCCTGAAGGACCGCATCAGAAATGATGTAATCCGACAGAGAACCAGAGTCACCGACATAGACCACCGAATATATATCTATATCTTTTATTTTTATTAGTATCATTAGTAGTTTATTATTTTATTATTAGTAGTTCTCATTTTTTTTTAACTAACCACAACAATGTGTGGCGGGTCAGCTAGTTATTATATATTATTTAATTAAATTACTATTATTATATGTTCGTCAATCTATTAATTATTACTAACACCAGTATTATGATTATTAAAAATTAAAAGTTTGAGCTTACCTAAAAGACTTATAAAATTTATTGTCGTTGCATATAGGCACCAAAAATTTTATGTAGATTCTGAAATTTCGAGAATTTTGTGATACTATTGGAAAACGACGCTTGTAAATAATAAGAGCTTACATCAGAGACCTTATATACATACTATACCTGCTTAGTTTTCTGTAGTTTGAAGAAGATTGAAATATTGTCATCGCTGAAGTTGCATAGAAAATGTTTGAATATCCCAAAGCGACACGAAAAACTGATGAACATCAATATTAACGGTAACTAATGTGTGTAACGTTTAATCTCATGACGTATAACCCAAAGTTAACCCGGGTTATTATCAAGAGCGGCAGCTTGTTTCGTTAAATTTTACCGTTTGACCCGTTACGTTGTGTTGTAGCGACCTAAAAGATAGGTACTTTATTACCTTCATTTATGGTAATGTATGCAAATTTTAGCTAAAAATTTGATACTGAAATTTTTCGTTGTGAAATTAAAAATGTTAAAATCGGTACATTCCATATTTATCAGGCTGGTGATGTGTACAATGTAGGTGTAATAGATTTTTTTAAAATAATAAATGCTTAATAACTATCAAATTAGTTATTCTTATTCTTATGCAAGGGGCTGAGGCCGTGTCTCAGAGCATATTGACCCTATGGGATCTTTTGTGCTTCCCCTTTTATCACCCATCCCCAACATCGAAAACATTTTGTATGAGTTTCACGATGTTGGCGGGAGTAAGATATATAAAGTCCTCTGGTTTAAGGTAACCTGAGTCAGGACCTTTAGTTGCCTATTGGCTAGTGCATCGCAGTCATATACTATGTGCTCCATGCTTTCTTCATCCTCACCACACATTCTACAGATGGGGTCATCAGCTTTGCCTATTTTAGACAGGTGTCTTTTAGTGGCAAAATGGCTAGTGAAAACTACTATGAGAATCCTCATGTATCAAACAAAAATTAAATTAAATGGTCATGCAATAGTACCTATATAGTCACCAGATACTATTAATCTTTAATTTGTTGTTTAAGTTTCTGAGCTACAACCAGAAAAATTTAATGTCCATTCCTTTAGTAAGAGTAGTGTGTTATTAAATAAATAATAGGGCCAATAGATATACTGCACATGCTGAAAAGATATCTCAAAAGTTAACTTTGTTACTTTTAAATCATATCGCACTGCACAAGAATTTTATATAAGAGTCCAATTTCTCTAGTTTCGTGATATTTACCGATGTTTCATATCCAGTACTGCACCAGTCAAGCCCATAAAGCTGTGACATGCAATAAGTCATTCTATTCGCTTTGTGCCCGTAATCAAAGTCCGATCGACATTGCATACATTTGCACGCGGCGCGTCCCTATTCCCTATACGGTATTCAATTTACCTTGTCGGTGATCCGGAAACATACGGCTCCTCCTTTCACTTGGCCCTGGGTTATCTATTGAAATGACTTGCCACTATGAAGCTTCTGCTATTGAATATAATTCCAAGATGTCTATTGTATGTATGTACAGTGTACTCTTGGTCTAAGAAGACATCTGTATTCAGTAGTCTTTTGGATAGCAAATGATAGATTTAACTTGGAAGGATGAGCGCGTTAGCGGTCTGAGCGCTCTGGTTTCGATTACGAAAACTAAACAACTTTCACCATAACTGGACTCTGGATGGGTCTATCAAGGTTTATAAGTACGCTTTAGAAGCCAGAGCGCTGCGCACCTTCAAACGAATAGCTGAGGGAATCGATGTGTCTTTCTGTTCGTTAGAACGAATTTAAAACAACAACATTATTCATTTTATGTTATGATTATTTAGTAAGTATTTAATGCTTTTCAATCGTATTGATATTAAGGATAGAATCATGTTTAGTTGAAAAATAAATATACAAATAAAATAAAAATAATCTTAAGCTCCTCCGTGAGGGCGCGTTAATCCGTTAGTACCGGTTGTTAATACAACCGTTTTCACCCACCATCCTGGATTGGATCCGCGTAGTGGTATTACGTCCCAAAACTGGGAGAAAACCTGTGCACATCAGTGGGACGCATATGGAAAGATAAAGATTGATCAAACTTGTGGGTGCTTCGTAGCTTAATTTTTTTGAAGTTTTTCTAAAATGCAGCATACTGTACCTATGACGCAATGCGATAGGAAATTGTATCGATCTGATTTTGGTTGCGGCCTAATTTAAAAGTAAACGCAACAGTTGCAAATGTTGACTAGAAACCATACGGATGATATTGCTGACAGATATATGCTTAATCACATCGCGGCACGTCATGAGTTTGATAAGTCCCTAATTAGGTACTTAAATCGATTCTAAGACGACTGACGTATTAGCACAGATAATATAATACAATACTTAGGAAAGAAATTTTGTTATAAATTAAATTACTACCAGATAAATTATGATTCCTATTTCTCATTTACCAATGTCACTTTATTAAAATAATCATTAGACGGCAACTTGAATGAATGTTAAAGAGCAGCCTTAAATTCTTATTCACAATCATTAGAAATATCTAGATTACGGTTTGAGGAGCTTGACGGTGCCGCGGTCGTGCGTTCTTCGTAACGATCACGAAAGTTAAGCTACCATGTGCGCGGTCGGTACTCGGATGGGTGACCGAAAATTTTCTACTTGATTTTCCACGATGATGCGGAAGGTACGTTAAGCTTGGTGGTCCCGGGTGCTTTCGAAAGATAGCAGTTGTTCCCAAGGAGGGTTGGTGTCAGGCACACGGCCGTAAAATTCTATCAGTCTCAGTTTTTTTTTATAAAACTATTTATAAAAAAAAACCTGAGCAGCACTATAGCTTCTTAACATATCTTCGAAGCACAGAGGAGCTTGAGTTTGGTGATATGACTCCGAAGGTCTTTTTCTTGTTATTTTCAACTTAAAGTAAACTGAATGGCAACAATAATAGAGTAACTACGAGTACAGTTTAATTGTCATCCCTGTATAATTGATTATCAAAGCCACCGATGTTGACATATTAATTCAATGATCTGGATTTGCATGTACCTGACATGTCTGGAATTATTATCTAAATGAGCACTGTATTGCTTTTTATTGCTTTTGAATTAACAACGAATGATCTCGAATACAAACCAATAAAAGTGTATTTCATTTATTGGAGCAAAACCATATCTTATTGTAAGTAATTTGTTAGCATTAATCTACTTTTATTTATATCTGTAGGTACTTCTTACTTTATTTATAAAAAAAAAAAAATATCTTTCTATATTTGATAATAAAAATCCATGAATTAATAAAAGGAATCCATTTGGTTCCTTGATTCGTGTTGGATTTTAAGGCTTATATTTCCATAAACTGTCGTCAAATATTGTTTTTTTAATAGCAGACTAGCGGTCGCCCGCGGCTTCGCTCGCATTAATGTCGGTTATTATTTAGCCGTTAGCCTTCCTTAATAAATGAAATGTCAAACACAAAAATAATTATTAAATTTTAATCAGCAGTTCCTGAGATTAGCACGTAAGTAGAAGAAATTAGCCAAACAAACTCTTCAACTTTATAATTTAAGTATGGATTTCATATTAACCAGATTACGGACTCGACTACCTAACCTAAGCTATCGAGTATTGTTTATAAATTTTCACCATAGCCATAGACGTGAATGTGAAAAAAAATTTATTCTCTCAATAGGAAATTTCATAGGTTGCGGTATTTATATCAAGATATCTGCAATTATTTGACCAAAAGTTTTCAATAAATATTATTTTTCTCTACCAGATAAACCAGTCTGCACTAATGCTATGACCGTCATCATTGGAGCAGCTTTCAATGAGGCAGCTAAAGTCACGTGCGAAGTAGACGCGTTTCCAGCACCCAAGAACTTTCAATGGACACTAAACAATTCCATGGGGACTATGGAACTGGAACCGGTAAGTAGATCAAAGATATTTCTATTTCATCCACTTAAATAATTGCGAATTGGTGAAATATTCAATTACATAATCTATATGACTTTGTTTTTCAAAATATTATCATTATAGCATTTTACGTCCTTTCATCAAATAAAAAACGAAAAGAACTACCTGAATTAAAGAACAATACGGGCAACTACGTAACTTTCTCCAGCTTCTTATATAAAAAAATGGTTGAATTAACACGAAGCCGGTATTTGGAGATTTAGGGTGCGTATTCTTTTGAAATGGAAAAGAGTACTTTTTGAACAAATAAATATGTGTTTTATTTTCCTTATCTTAAAACTTTCTTTCGAATCGGAAGTGATGTTGATTTTCTTTTGATCAGAAAAATCCGATCGGTATATCTCCGCTTCATTTGAACGCACTCTGATGTTTGAAAAGTCATTATATTTCAAATTTATTCTTCTTTTCGTTGTCAGGGAAAATTCACAATCGACAGTGCTGGTCGGTCTATCCTCACGTATACACCTACGTCTGAAACGGACTACGGTGCTTTATCCTGCCGGGCTACTAACCTAGCAGGTCAACAAATAGAACCATGTAGATACAACCTTCTACCTGCAGTGCGGCCTGATCCGCCATTCAACTGCTCAACTGTCAACTTGACGGATGACTCAGCGGAACTTAGATGCGTTGCTGGTAAGTTTTCTTTTCTGACATCAAACGTTGGCTTCTATAATTCAATATTAGTTAAATCATTAAATCACTGTGGACGCCATAAAATAAAAATTCAATCGATCATTTATGTATGGTTGAAAAAGTATATGGTCCGCCTCCATAAGCAGTCACCGTAGTATAAATAGGTTAAGAAAACCAAAGAGTCACTCGCACGTTGCCAACCATAAACCCATCGACAGAAACACATCATTATAGAAAATCCTATTCGACTACTGACTTCTGAGAGGTACTGCCTCAAGATGAGTGTTTTAATTTCGAGCGGCTAAATTACTTGGTCTACTTCTCTTAAAATATTTAATTAGATTAAAATATTTGGAACATCATCATCGTCAGCTTTTTAGCCGAAAGACTCCTACTATTGGACATGGGCCTCCCCAAAGGATCTCCAACCCGAACGGTCCTGTGCTGCCCGCATCCAGTGGCTTCCCGTGACCTTAACCAGATCGTGGGTCTACCTTGTGGGAGGGCAACCAACCTCTTTGAGCTATGTCGTGATCTTTGTTTCACCTGCGAAACTCCTAGCATAGCCCACTCCATTGCCCTTAGAGTGACCCTGAGCCTTCTTATGAGGCTCATTGTGAGCGACCACGTTATACTAATTCGAGCCACTAACTGCCTCACCGTCTTTGTCATTATCGATCTAGTATACCATCTTACTGCTTGATACAAACTTCATTAATAACTGCTTATTATTTTAAGGTTACGATGGTGGCCTCCATACTATATATTTCGTGGAGGCATGGGAAGCAGGATCTTTAATAGCTAATGCCTCAACCCCTAATCCGATATGGAAGCTTCGAGGTCTTGGGTCTGGAAAGGCGTTAAAACTAATATTTTATGCTCATAACGCACGAGGAAGATCAGAGTCAACTACGCTCAGAGTTCACACGTTATCAAGATTGGCATTACATACAGGTATATTTTAGAATATTCATTATCAATTTATCTTTTATTTTAAGTTTGCGGAACCTCTTGAACTTCTTCTCACCACTTACCATTAAGATAAGGCCGAAACTAAAAGCGAGGATCACTACGAACCCTCGACTGGTGAAGAAATTGCAATTCTATCATTAAGTGTTGGAACACAATAACGTTGTTAATATAATGTTATGATGAGAGACTTTGTTTGATTAGATGGTGACAGACTACCAGTTGAACTTGCTATAACAAGTCCTACATGTAACCAACATAAGCACTAGTTTTTATTCCCCGAGCCCTTTGGATTGGATACGTTTTAAGGTCACCTGGAAAGCTATAATTGTTACATTATTTTGTTTCGACAGTCAGACGCGCTAGACGCACTAATACTAATTTTCATACAATATCTAGAAGTTGTGACTAGTCTTGTATTATAACCTAAGGTAGAGAAGAAGAAGAGTGGCACAATCTTGGCACAATATACATGAAGATATTTTGATTTAGAAATGCAGTTTCAGAGCGACTATCGTGATTCGGGCATGTCATATTTTAAATATTGAACCATACGTGATCGTGTGTGAACACCTGTGGCGTGTGGGTAATGCTTCTTTACAGACACGACATTTTCGAGCCACTCTCGCACTTCTCTATTGTAGAGCCACTGGAGTGCTTCTTAGCGCCAATAAAGTGCTTCCTCACGTCTCTAATTTGCAGGCGATACCTACTTTCAGACACAATTATATATTTAATTTCATGTTAAATGTTGAGGTTTTTTGTTCAGTATTCGCATTTTTACGCAGAAGCTAAGACTACGAGCAACAGCAATGTCGACGCCAGCTGGGTGCTAGGTATAATCGCTGGCATCATTGGGACCCTCGCAGCAGTGGCTATCATAGCTCTCTTGGCAAGACGGAGGCACCACCGGCCTATGCAATATGAAGGTAAACTTTATTATAAACCGTACATGGTTGTTTTAAAATTGAAGTTAGTATGATTTGACGGAAAATAAGCTTCATTATAAAAGAGTCACCGAAAAGTTGCTAAAAACTTATGAGTAGATATTTTTAGACCTTTGCTTTCTTCACTGCTACATTTTGGCAAGCCTTAATTACGACGAAAGTTATAAATCTTAGTAAAATTTGGACTTTTGCGGATTTAACTCGCGTGTAATTAGATTTCGCGTGTTGTTATTATTGCCCGAAGTTTTGTAACACTTTGCAGCGTTCGTGGCCACGGGAAAACTAAAGATGTAAGTTGTCTTATTTGATAAAAAAAAATTAGGTACATTTAACTATTTCATCAAACAAAACAATCTACATTTTCCTAAACGATGAATCTTCAATACAGTCCGGACAACTAGTAACTTTAAAACAAGGAGATGCTTTAATTAAAACATTCGTCTGGTTACACATTATACTTTCAGCAAACTATTCTATCAGAGACTTAACACAAAACTATTTAAACCGCATTAAATTCTAGCCCGTAATGATAGCGTGTAACTCAGTACTATTGTACAGCAGTCCCATAGTAATTTGCCAACTTTTAAGTTTTACGGCAAAATTGGCGCCGTTACTGACAAAACAGTTTGCCTCCAACAATTTTAAACTACGTCTAGTGATTTAGCAAATTGTTCACTCGACTCGGAAATTGAAAATCTAATGGATCTCAAATTATATACAGCGAAATACTTACAAAGATTGGTTTTCAATTAAACACCATTAGTCCGTTTGAGTCGTATTTAAAGAACAATAATCCAATTGTAGGAAATAGTCAATTTAATTTGCGCTAGGAAATTTCGAATGCCGCATGGATGTGAAATATAAATTCAATTAAGATAATGCTTTGGTATGTTTGTCTGATCCTGTGTTCTTCTTATACATACTCGTACATACATTATTATGCTCATAATCGTAAATGGATTGAACGAAACTTTTAAAAATCGTAGTCCTTAACCCAAAGCACTTCAAAATCTACTCGAGGAATATTTAGAAAGAAATATTTTTGCAGGCTTATTTTTATCCAAAAATAATAACTAAGTAATTGTTTATTTTTAAAATAACAAAAGGTTATTATAATAAGCCAGGGGTTATATTTATTACCTACTAAAGTCACAAATTTATTGAAAACAAAAAACATCAAAATCGGTCATCGAACCTAAAAATAAGACTATTAACTACGTAGTAACTTCGTGACAGTATATTTTTAGTATCTCATTGTTACTTTATATAAAAAATTAGAAGTATTCCCATGTCTGGGCAACATTTGACAACTGGTCAAATACCAGGTCTGGGGCAAATTTTGCCCAGACACGGTCTTAATTATTAACTTTAGTACCTACGTTTATGTATATTTATTAAATTTGAAACAAGATAAATTATTCTCTGAACACATTAAAATTAATAATGGTAGTATGTAGTATCGTATTGACCCCTCATTCAAATACCTTTAAAACAAGTAATTACAAAACTTCGAACCTAAACATATATACGAACTTGTGCCGATAGTTTTCCACTAGAAATTCCACAACCATGGAATACACAACAAAAGCCGTAACGGCACAGTCGGAACGCGGAACGTCGAATGCATTAGTAAGTAAATTGTTTCGGTTCAATATAAAGGAGTCCGTTAGAGCACAAATAAATCGGAATTGCTTCGGCCGGGAAGTTTAGTGGCGAATACCGGCAGATCTGCTCGCGTGACTGGAATTTTCAACGTAGTCCGTTCGAGGTGGATGAGTGGAACACGGTGCTGGAATATTGACTATCACTATGATTTTGGCAATTTTAATAAAAAAGAAGCCATGCGATGCCGCAGAGTAGAATAACACCCGATATCCTCCAATGGGTGTCGTAAACGATGAATCGTTTCGATCAATCTGACGAAAATCATAACGATTGATCACAAAGATGATGTCGATTCATTGTTACGATATTCATGATTGTATGATTTTGTTTCGATTTCCGATTGTGTTCGATTAAGTGAATCGTCAACGATTATGACATATAGGGGGCACCGAAAAAAAAACACACATCACAATCCCAAAAAGGGTCGAGTGGAGATTCAGCTTATAAAGTTCAGGAATATATAGATGATAAAAATGTGTGGACACATCCAAATGTGCTCAATTCTCCATTGTAATCTAGAGAGATATCAATGTGTAGATTTCAATTTTCAAATTGACAATATTGTAAGGAAAGATGTCTTAAATCGCATCTTCTATTTATATTTTTTATTGTAAGTTTAATTATGAGTCTTTATTTTATTAATTAATTATGATTAATTATTAAAGACTTGACAATGTGAATTATGACTCCAAAATCAATACTATGAAAACTGTAAAGGGAGGATAAAACTTGTTGAGTTTCTTGCCAGTACTTCTCAGAACAAGGCCTCCTGGTAGACTCTTGAACCGATGCATCAAAATTGACTTTCATAAGTGTACAAATTGTACCTAAATGAATAAAGAAATTTTGACTTTGACTTTGACTTCAGGTAACATTCGGTTACATAGAAATCCGTACCGTAACCCCCAAAACAGTGAGAGCTTGCAGCCTGTCACATACACAAAAAGGACACTCTTCAATCGTTCTAAACAAACCAACTAAAGCCAACGACCTAATAAAAACGAATATCAAAATTGTTATTGCACTTAACAGTTACTTTGTTCCGATTTAAAACCGTGTTCCGTTCGGGCATAACTGCATTTCGAATATGATTTATGTTCTTCTGCATTTCTACTGATATTGCAGTGGTTTCGTCACTCGAATACGACATTTTTATTGAGCTTTCGCCGAGCGACGGCATGGTTGCTGGCCAGCGTTTTGTATTTATTAAAATTCTGAAAACGCGTTGACCGCAGAATTCTGAGATGCACTCCCTAAATTTAAGTGTTTTATCTGCTTGGACACATTTTTATGCGAGCCACAGATAAAAATCGAATGCTGATACTTTTGGAACTTTTTATTATTTCGGGGACTTTGCATCGATAGCCATTTTGTGGTTTATTGGAAAAATTGTGTTGGATTAAGTTTGAGTAAAAGTTGACCGAAATAGAAGTACTAAACAATGAATAAATCGGATGATCCTTTCATTCAAGCATATTTATGGTGTTGTGTTTCTTTCGATGCCAGAGCTCCACAGAGTAGGGAAGGAGACAAGGGTTATTAGTTTGCGGCAGGTAGTGTTGCGAGCATCTATAAAAGGCTACGCTGACTGATTATAACCAGGCAGGCTTTCTGTTTCTTTGCCAACCAAATGACATAAAAAAAGTCAACACATTTTCAAATAAACACCAAACACATAAAATATAGACTTGTTTATGTGTACTAATGAGTGAATACATATAAAACATGGAAGTGTTTCCGACGCTTTGAAATGCTCCCACGAAAAAGTCCGCCAAAGTGGGCGGGGCTTCAATAGTACGCCAAAACTCGGCTTGGTTATTGCCACGTGACCACCACGCAACTCCGTGTCACTGTCATCGAACATCAATCTTATTTCTAAAATGGCATAACAAGTGAAGCACTCTCTATTGTCTACTATGGAACTAAACGTTTCATATTTAAAGTCGTATTCATCTGATATGTATGAAATTCTCTGTACTAGTATTAAGTTGGTTAAATAAATAAATAAAAATAAATATATTTTAAGCTTCACTTTGTCATGTAAAGGAAACGCTTGTCAATTAATTAGTTTTATCAATTCGTATAAGTAACTAGCTGTGCCCGCGACTTCGTCCGCGTAGAATTTACCAAAAGAAAAAAAAGTAGCCTAAGTTACTCCTTATTACACCAGCTACCTGCCAAAAAAGTCCCATCAAAATTGGTCCAGCCGTTTCAGAGATTAGCCGGAACTAACAGACAGACAAAAATTTAAAAAAATGTTATATCGGTGTATGTACCTTATATATATTCATATGCATGTAGTAAAAAACGGTTATTTCAATATTACAAACAGACACTCCAATTTTATTTATATGTATAGATGTATAGATTTATCAAATTGATACTTTGTAATGTACAACTAGAGGTGGCTGTTGTTGTCTGCTACACAGACTTCCTCCTGACAATATTGTTTATGTTATAACTTAACAGTTTCTTCAAATAAATCATTTTTGATTTATTTGATTGATTTTTAAGTGAAGCGTTTATAATCATACTAAAACAAACAAAGATTCCAATATTTAAAATAAATAAACATTCAAGCATACACGCAGAAGAACTCCCATAAAGTTAACCTGGGTGAAAGTTTATCATTTGCATTCAAACGTAAACAAATTTGGAAATATCTGCGGCATCCTTTTTTATAAGTTAAAGAATTTTTATAAGAGAAAATCATAGCGCAATGCGGATACATGTCAATTCGCAAATAGGATTCCTAAATTTATGAAAAACAAGATTTAAAATAGCAAGCTCTTGATATGTTTTATTGTGTACCATCACACGTAAAAGCTCTATAAAAACTATTATCTGCATTTTTTATGTCATTGGTTGGTAGAAAAGCTTACGGCCTGCCTGGTGCTAAGCTGTTATCGTAGCCTATAGACGTTCTCAATACTGACAAGATACTCGCGCGCTGTGAACTCTAGTCCCATTCCCTACTCCGTGGAGCTCTAGTAACCTTATTCACCAATATGAACACAACATCAAAAAAGGTGGTGTAATTGTTGTTGTTGCTTTACAGTGAATTAGCCAATCGATTCCCCAAAATGAAATGACAATGTTCTTTATGCTACAGATACCACATAGTTACTTAATCACCTTAGTGTTGTGTTTTTGTAGCTGAGTAAGATTTTCCGATCTCCACGGGATAAGGGATAGGATTAGCATGGCAACATTTAAGTGATGTCCCTACTTTGACGTCACCTATTTGTAAAAAATCTTCTTCGCCTTTTAATTGAATGGCGTTCGCGACACACAAAGATTATGCATTTCGCCTGTTACGTCAAGTAACAGAAAATTGTACGGTAGAACGAGTTAAAAATGTAGTCTCTCAACCTGTTTTTACAACAAGAAGTTGGGAGAAAACTCCGTCACCTATTTGATTTGGATCTAAAAGACGAATCTTATTATTATCGCAGTGCCATTCATGTGCCAGGCGTATTTGAGCACACATTTTTCATAGCGTGCCGAACAGCCATATTAATGCCGATAGAAAATAACTTTAATATTCCTATTTGCCACTGTATGTGAAGCCAGTGTGACTTTAAATAGAGTTTGGATTGGATATGTCTGGCATGAACTTATACAAAGACATTTTTGTATACGACTTGAAATACAGAGGAATGACTTCTAAAACTTTACTTACAGAGATAAATATAACACCAAGACCATGATAATTGATAGATTTCATCGCGACAATAGCTTCTCATATTTATTGGGAATGACAGTAAGGAACAGTACGCCTCGATATTAGGTATTAGATAACATAGTACGGGTAGCTTTGTCTGCGTGTTTGACTTGTTTCTCTGGTGTTAATTTAACCGCAAGTAAGAAACCAGAACCAGAAAATTTTATTATACTAAGTACATAAAAAAATATAAAATAAATTTTGTAAGTTTTTATTTATACTAAGTACGTAAATAGGCCTACCTACATCTTTAGTCATCTCGTGACCACGAACGCTGCAAAGTCTTACGAAACGTCGGGCAATAATAAAAACATTGTAAAATTTAATTACACGCGAGTTAAATCCGTAAAAGTTTTTATTTACAATGTGCAGTGCTCACACAAATCTATGAGAACATTATATACTAAATACAGTTAGTAGTGTAAAGCCTGGTGTCGACTACAAAATAAACGCGTCAAAACACGTCAAATCGAGCTGAATCTCTTTTTTCCTCCAATCCTTGTGCGTTAATGCGCTCGGTCGATTTGATTCGGCACGTCACTAATAGACGCGGTTTCATAGTAAATATACAGGGAAACAACTTTCGGCGATTCGATTCGACTCGACTCGGCGCGCATAGTTGACGCTTTTTTTTATATGCTACGAGATGGCAAACAAGCTTGCGGCCTACCTGATGTTAAGTGGTCACCGCCGCCTATAGACACTTGTAATATTAAGTGTAAATCACTTAACACCGCAAGTGCGTTTGCCATCCTGGGGACTAATATGCCCTCCATGCCCAGTAATTACACTATCTACCTTTCCCTTCAATCCGAAACACAGCAAACTGCTACACGGCAGAAATAAGAAAGGCGGTGGTACCTACCCAGACGACCCTACATATGGGTCTACCATCTAGTACGCTTAGCTTAAGGCTTGCAAAAAACAATAATATTTTAACTATTTATTCTCTTTCTAGCGCCGATGCAAACGGTGAAGGGCTACAAGACAACGTTGCATAATGCGAATCATTCCCCCATGCCTCCTGATGACAAGAATCCAGATGTCGTGCCACTTGGGAAAGGTTTGTATTTTACAGATAATCCTTCGGTGTATCTGCTCTTCGGTTTACTTTGAGTATTACGGGGTGTGCCTGTGCGCTAGCCGTGTGATGCCGGCGGAGTAGAATAGCATCACCCCATATCCTCCAATGGGAGTCGTAGAAGGTGACTAATGGTTCAGCAAAGGGGTATTGATCACCTTATATTCCGTCCACCAGTCCGCATTAGGCAAGCGTGGTGGACTACTGCCTAAACCTCCTTTGATGACAAGGAGAGGCCTTGTGTTCCAACAGTAGGTTGAATTATGTTAAGATAAGAAGAAGATTACGGGGTATAACCCTTACTTGATGAAATACCCCTTCCGCATACCAAACGCTTCTCAATAGGTTTTATAATGGCCTCCGCTAAGAGAAGAAATATCTGCCGGCGTATGTGAATAGGCATCTTCTAAGCGACCTCGCTTCATCGATCGTCAGCGTCATCTCAACCTTGTTTCTCAGCGTTTGGAGTAGATCAGATCGACCATCTGAGAACAGAAAAGAAAATAAATCTAGACAATGTTTCGTATGCAGCGATAAACTTGAATATATTTTTTATTTTGATTTAAAATGGGTTGAATTTTATCAATTTTGTTCAGTTGACTGAAATCACAGGCGAATGGTTCGTTGATTTTTTTAGACACCCTATTACCTTATTTGTGTCCCTGACAATGTGTTTATAAGATTTCATGATGAAAGTTTGAGTAGTTTAATCGGAAAGTGAATATTTATTTTCAATAAGCCAAGCATTTTGATCATAATCACGCCTGGTAAAAAGCGATGTTGAGGCCTAAGACTGAACACGCTCGCCTAGAAGATGCTTATTCACTCTAGATAATACTGATTCGGGAAAACAGACCTCAGCAACGAGTTCCAATCCTTAGCTGTTCACATAAAAAAGAAAGCGATATTTTTAGTATTAAGTAAGGGTAATATTACCACTATTATGACGACCCATAATAATATTGTGGAAATGAATGAGTATGGTCCATATCTCCTAAATAACATATAGTGCAACATTAAACACTTTTGTTCACAGATTTTAATTGCTCTCGTGATATCGAACGCCCGCCAGAGCCTCCACCCTACGGTGCTGTAGTGTCACCACCAGTTGGATCTTCTAGAAGCGTCCACAGTCTTCACCAACATGAAGTCAGGTCTACTACGCCTCACACACCAAACACGCCGGCGTCAGATGCCCAGGTGACTAGAAATTAGTTATAAACGTATTTTAAGACCATAACATATTTGTAGACTGATTTTCCAAATAAATAGGCGACAGTAAATAGAGTTAACTTTAAATATTTTAAGTTTCGTTTTTATTTTAGGAAGATAGTTTTAAGTAATTTTTTTTTTCTTAGCATAAAGTAATTTCAAGATCATTTGCAGTTGCATTTACAGTAAAAATGGATTTATTTTTAAATCTTATTCAGATTTTACTGTAAATAATGATCGGAAAGCCTTTTGCATTGCGTTTTTGTTTTTGTAGAAAAATAAATGTTATGAAAGCAACAAGTTAAAGAACCATGTACGCATTTACTATAGTGAGATATTAATATGGTAATAATGTTGATATCGAGTATAATTGAACCATTAACGAAAGGCCAAGCCAACGATGAAGTCAGTTTAACGAAATATAATGATGTCAAATTTTTCATTGATCTGGCATACTGTACTGTCTGGTAAACTGTCTCGTGTAAAGATTCCATGTCTTACGGAAGTTGTAAATGTTTTAAGTTTGGTAAAGTTTTTATAGTTTGTGTTTGTGGTATTCCAAATACAAAACTGAAAGGTCGTTAATATTAAATCATTACTATAAAATTAAAATCTTGATAAGTCTCTACTAGAAAAAATACAAAATGCAACTAAAAAAAAATATTATAAGTATTAAATTAATTATTTTCTATCTATTCGTGATTTTGCATGCGATTAAGGCTTTAATTTCCAATTGTTTTTTCTCAGAGCATCAGCACACTGGCAGACGACCGCCGCAGCGTCACCAGTGGAACACTGTCAAGGCGGAGAGAAGTAGTGACTACAAGGACTCCTCTTCTAGCCAACGCAAGAGAAAGCTGTGTTTAGTTACTTTTTGTAATAAACTAACTTTAGGTTAAGGGAAACACGACTGTAAATCTTTAACGTCAAGTACTATTTTACTTTGAAATTGATTACCTTGATTTATAATTTTACTTTTTATGTTGTTTTTCGTATCTTGTCGATGAATATTGTAATACTGATTTTTCGTATCAAACTTCCTTTCTTAGTCTTACAAATAATAGGTCGTTTATTTTTAGTATATAGAATTTTATAATATTATATGTTTTGAAAACATCGAATTATAAAAAAGTAAGACTGTTTCAATTGTTTCCTTTGATATAAAGTTAGGATCTAAATATGTAAATATGGATAGAAAAATAATATATTTTACGATAGAATACCACTTCCACGAAGAAAAAATATTAGCAATTTAAAATATAAGTAGTTAGACAAATTATTTTGTGAAAAAATAACACTTGACGAAAGTAAAATTGTATTAATTCTATCCTTATACAGGGATAAAAAATAAATCAAAGAATATCTCATAACGTAATTTTATTGTTTTATTAGTCTAATTATTGAAGGACTGAATTACAGAAATTCATTTAGTTTCCAAGGCTATTCGCTTAAAAATCATAGCAATACCCAATCATATCATGTTTATGTAATATTTCATATAAAATTCTAACTGTAGTAATAATTTTCATTTATTTTAGCATATATCAAAGCAACGTACATACTTGAACGCAGCGAAACAAATATACGAAGCATTGTTACCATAATTTGTATAAAAACGTGGAATGATTTATTAATATTGAATTAAATGCAAACTGTGAAAGTTATTGAAGATCTACTTTGTATGTACTATTAATGTGTAATGCTCAAAACACGCAAATATGTAAACACGATTTTATTTTAATACAAATATAATGTCTAGGAACTATAACTGGTGTAAGAAGACCTATGACAAAGCCGAGAACTACGTATTCCGCTTATCATTAGGACCATTATTTTATTCCAGACTATACTTGGGAAATTAATAGTTATGAAGTTATTGAAGGTTAGAATCTTTTTTTCAAGATTTCTATGAAAACAATTGAAAACATTATTTCTTAACTTTTGTCCAAAGAAACATTATCAAAATTTTAAGTATTTCATACCAAAAAGTGGCTTTAAAACGTCAGCGCTAAATGTAGCTACTCGATAGCGGGGCCATTCAACTCAGCCGACCAAACGTCGCGCACGTCTCCAAGTGGCTAATCGCCGCGCGACTTGCGCGCTGTAAACATTGCGCGGTATTTTAGGAGTTTTTATCAACATCAAAAAATAAAAATCGTTTCCCAGCAATAATTTATTTATTGTTTCTTGTTTTGACGTATAGAATCCTTATACTTCAGCTTCGTCTTAGGTATTTTTACACCCTTGTTATTAACGTAAATTGATTAAAATCCGTTGGAATATAGGTCTATTAATTACCTATTAACCTTTGGAGGAATGTCTAATCATCAATATGTACAACTTTATCTACAATGACAATTGTAAACCGTATTATTATTATACTCATAGCGAGCTGTTTAATAATCTGATATCAGTATACTATCCTTTTTGATTGACAAACAACCTTACTACTTGCCTGTTGGTAAGTAGGCAGCGTAGGATACGGTGGCTACTTACCGTTAGACGTTTGCAACACTGACTTGATACCTGCGTAGGCTGTGGAGCTCTGGTGACCGTACTCACTAACAGAAACACAAAACCACATGTAGTGTAATTTGACTGTGGTCTGGAGCGGGTAGCCGGCTGTGCCCTAGCTCGACAATTTACTTATTGTTTACCTGTAGTAAGATATTTAAATATGCCCCTCAACTGCTCCTTTCATAGATATATGAAACTTTAGATAGGCAATGTGAAATAGAAAGATCATGCTAACGCTTTTATTAGAGCGAGATAGGTAGATGAGACCATTTCATGTACACGCAGGCAGCCTAAGTCAGCCTATCAGTCACGTAGAAAAGACCGCAACTGTCGGACTGCAGTACTAATTTTCACGCACACATTGGTGTATTTTTTCGGTCTCGCCCTAGTCGTTCATTGCCAATCTATAAACGCCAGTAATCGTAAATATATGCTCCCTTTCGACTCGAACCCTGTAGACCGTGAGATACAGATTGAATGATAACCTTTTAAGGGAAGTGCGCCAATAGACCAGAGGACCCACTAAAGTCTATTATATTCTATTCTTAATTAATAGCGTCGCGACATATTTTGCCAATGTCAAGTGAAAATGTATTTAAATTCATTTTGAAAATGAATGTACAGTTGAAAATGAGTCGTGTTACAATAAATTGTTCGGCAGATTGAGTTAAGCATAGAGTCTCTCAACACGCGTTCATACAACAAGAACTCAGATGAAAGTCAGTCAATATAAAAACTTATATAGTGTAACTACTCGTGATCTACTCTGATTAGAATCATCGATTGGTGGCTATTACATACATACATTTAATCACGCTTCACAATCCCAACCGGGGTTGAGCAGAGCTTCGGGTAACATTCGGTTACACACAAAGCCACATCTGGCAGCATGGGTCAAACGTACCCCAAAATAGTGACAGGTTGCCAGCCTATCACCTTCACAAAAGGTAGGCAAAGGCCTATTGAAGTTGTTGGTGGGTAATAATGATTAATTAAAGATATATTTATAAAAAAAAACATTATTTAATAGATTTTTTTTACAATTCATTTTTAAAGAATAGATATCTATTTCTGCAATTTCAAAGTTTGTTACTGTAGAGAAAAGTCTTATGTTGATGATTTAAATCACCTAAGTTCCCAGTCGTTATTTAAAATTACTCTAGATGAGGCTTATCTCAATAATAAGACAGATCGCGGTCTTCTAAGTATATATTAAGCATGCATTACTGACTATAACTTTTCATAAATTACATAAAAAATGAATTATGTTTCATACCAGACTCGCAAATAAAAATAATTTTAGATAAATAGAGAAGTGAACAATACGATAATTGCTTATTATTTAATGCCAATTTTCAAATGTGTTCAAAAAATTTTATCCAAGTGCCCTTGAAACACTTACTTTATTACCCTTGACTCAAGATGAGTATTCCTCTAAATAGTTATTTCTAAAAATGATTAGCAGTTTTATGAAAGTTAGTCACGGTTATTCGTATACAACTGGCCGAATGTTGTCCTAAAAAAGGGTAGTGTAAAAATAAATACCTAGATTTTAAAGAATATTATTTTCTACAGTCAATTGTCATAACATTGAATTCCAGCGAAACATCGAGTGACAACTTTTGTATTCTTTAGGCTGAGTTTATATGGTGCAATACCGACCGGTGAGTTGTTCCGCTCGGTGGGTGACACGCGATCATGTGAACTCATTCTTATTGACGCTTCATCTCGCTTTTTTCTCTGGCTGCTAAAAGCACTTGAAGATGCTAGTCCCGATTCAGATCGGAGAACAGTGTAAACATAAGATAATTTACTTGTTTAGCTACATCATAAGAGAAAGACTAGTCACTGATAGAACTGCTACCTTTACGTAAGGTTTGAAGTGAAGGATTTATGTCAAACAATCATGTAACAGGTGAATCCACCAATTCTGCTGTATCCAAACTACACGTCGTCGAGAAGTTAGTTTAACGAGAGTCTAACATAAACAGTTTGATTTATCAATTCGGAATCTATCTTTAAATCAAATCAAATTAAAATCAAAAATATCTTTAATTCATTACAAGTTTATCATATTACAATATAATTAAATATTTTTTTATAAAAACCGAAAAGCAGCAGTACGTTTCCGTGACTTAATAATGTCATAGTCAGAGATTTGGCTTGACAGCACTGACGAGCAGAAACAACAAAAACTCCAAATCCATCTAGATACAACTATGAAACTTTTTAAAATGAGTTTGTGTATGATAGTAGATAATATTGGTCGGCTGGTAGACATATACATACACCAACAGACCTATAGGCTCACTACTAATGTTATTCACTTTTAAAACTACGCGCGGATTCTACTTTTTTTCCTGTATTTTCATTGTTGTTACTCGAATTGACTGTATAACTTTTGTAGTAAGGTAAATAAACATATTAGCAAAAAGAACAGACAATAAGATGATAAATTAAAATGAAAGAAAATTAAATTGTATACTACCAATGTGGAATTTTTAGTTCTTATCAAACAATTCTTATTTTACATTAAAATAACCGATTATTGTAAAGTAAATTTAGTAAATAAATGAACTAGCAAAATGTAAATAGAAATCAAATTACTTCATAAAATTATACAAAATAATTGTAATAAAGGAATAACTTTATAATTAATGAATTCACTGTGATGCTATAAAAATATTTATAAATTGTACTGTTATCTTATTAGTACATTTATGTAAATATTCTTATTAATAATTTAAGTAATATAGTTACTAAGAAAATATTGAACGACACTAAAGTTTTTTTTAAATTATTTGGAATACTATGGATGTGAAGTAAGTAAATGTTATTTATGAGAAGACTTGTCTTATAAAGTTCTAAACATAATGTTATATTTATTTGCAATTTATACCTTTATATTTGAAAGACCTTGTGAACACGATCTACCTTTCGTTTGTAAATATTTAAAAATATATCATACATATTAAGTTTAATGTTAATTTATTGTATATTTACGTGATTTTTTCAAAGACTTCTTGACATATCGTAAATTGTAAGAGATATGTGTAAAATTTCTTGAAGTAATAAATTTGCCTGTCAGCAAACTGGAATAATGCATTTTATTTCTATCCTAAGTCATAGGTAATTTTTAAGCACATCTTCAGTATCCAACCCAAAATAAATGATCACCCTTCAGTATCAATGTGCATTATATAGGAAATGTACGAATGTCAGAAAATATACTTATACCAATAGAATTACTAAGATTCTACCATCTGTAGTTTCGTGGCTTTTTTAACACCATGTGAAGTGGACGTTCGCTTGAAAATCGAATACTTAAATCACATAAGATAAAAAAGAGACCAGATGTTTTTAATATACTAAAGTATTTACAAACAAAAAAATCAGGAGTGGTCTCCTCTTGACTTTCTCGTATACCGGAAACGACTCAAAGTTGATAGAAACCTTATATTTTGATGTCATACATGCATGTTAAATTTTGGTCACCCATTTGAGTACCGACCGCGCACTTGGTTGCTTAACTTTCGTGATCAACGGCTCAAAATTTAATAGAAACCTTATATTTTGATGTCATACACGTATGTTAAATTTGGTTGCAAAAGCATGCTCGAGTTATCGAGTTAAGGTACAGACACACACACAGAGACATAATTCCAAAAACGGTATTTTTGGACTCAGGGAGTTCCAAAACGTGTAAATCCGTCGAAATCTCGAGGTCGATTTTTTGGACGATTACAAGACTTCCTTTAAACTACGTATACGAGAAAGTAAAAAGATACCAGATGTTTTAATGTAAAAAGTATTTACAACAAAAAAAAAATGTAAACACAGTGCAAATCTTTCGAAATTAGGGGAAGTAAGTACGGTCAGCATCTTAAACTAGTAAAATCTTGTCGTAATAATTATTCATACACAATGGTGGCAAATATAACAGCACATCAGCATCATATTAAGTGTTGATCCTCTTAATATGATGCTGACTGTGTCTCATTCAGTCAAATAGGTAACATTACTCTCTCGGAGTGTTGTGTTCTATCGGTGAGTAAGGCTCCAGAACTCCATGCGTAGGGTGCGGTTTACAACCACACGTCAAACAAAAACCACAACCCAACGACAAGACGTGGGCTGACCTAATTTGTATGTAAATCAATTGCTTCATTCCCAGTGGCACTCACAAACGACATCGCAACCACGCTCGATATTTTGTAGTTACCACAACGTAACTGCAAAATTCTGCAGCGACGCTATTCACACGGCACCACTGCTCCAATTATTTTTGTCGCTACGATGTGGTGTGGCTGTGGATTAGTGACACGTGAGTTAAATTGTAGTATAGCAAGGTGTCTATAGGTCAAGGTGACCACTACGGTGATCTGCTAGCTGTTTGGATAATTAAAGAAAAATCTCTTTTAGTTTTTCTCTTCAATCTAAATATATATAACTGACTGACTGACATAGTGATCTATCAACGCACAGCCCAAAAAACTGGACGGATCGAGCTGAAATTTGGCATGCAGGTAGATGTTATGATGAAAGCATCCGCTAAGAAAGGATTTTTGGAAATTCCATCCCTAAGGGGGTAAAATGCCCACGCGGAAGAAGTCGCGGAAGCTAGTTATCTATAAAATCATTATGTTGACGATGGAGATCTCTTGAGTGCACAAAATTATTAAAACCTCTCTTACCGTATGCCGGACGCATGTTCTAAGGTAAAAGATTACAAGCAATTCAAATTCCAACGCACGGAGAAAAACGGCAACGTGCCTGGCAGATATAGAGATGAAGTGCACTTATTCAGGAAGTATTGGCACATAAAGGCAATAGATTGTGAAGTTTGGATGGAGGCGAAGCAGCCTTCCATTCTGTCTTTGCCAAGCCTTATGGCGGTCTTTTTGAACTAATAATAATGGTCATAATTGACTCTTAATTTTTAACCGTCTTCAAAAAGAGGGAGGTTCTCAATTAATAAACATGTAATAATAATAAACATACATTTTAATTAGACCTACTTAAACAGCACTTAGAAACTTTGAATCACAATAAGATTATTCGAAACCACATTAAAATGGGTTTCCTACGCCATATCCAAACACTATTCACAGAAACACGTTTCCTGTGCGACGTTTCATATAAAGATCGATTTGCGGAATATTTGTTTCCCGTAAGATTAAAATTGTGCTAACAGTTTTCTAAGATCAAAATAGGGCATTTTAAAAAGCTTATAAATATAAATAGTTGAATTCGTTAATCTACTTTGGAATTATTTTTGGAATCCCAGATTTTTGTTTTCAGTTGAACTAAATCAAATTTGGCTCACACTTCTCGCGATTCCTTGAGGCTGATCCAAGATGTCATTGACGGATTTGTGACAGTGGATGCAAGATGGGTTCATCACTTCACTACGGAGTGAAAACAACAATGCAAAACCTGAGAAAATGACCCCAAAGGCAGCGAAGGCAATTATGGCTGCTAATATGGATTTTTGTGATGGTAATTAGGGTGACAATATGATGGACTACCTCGTGAAATGCGAAACAATCTCAGCATATTTTATCACTCTTTTACGTCAAAAATGTTTGGAAATTAAAAAACAACGTCCAAGATTACTCCAAACGAAAGTGTTGTTTGATCAGGATAATGATGTCGTTCACCCGCCTTGTCATTAATGACTTAAAATTCATGACTGTGCTAGCCTCATTTAGGTCCTTCTCCAGATTCCGAACTCTGAAGCTTGCACCTATTACGAAACTAAAAGATCACATCGATGGTTACAAATTTTCTTCGAATAATGAGAGTGAAGCTGCAGTTATTAGATATATTTTTATATAAGATTTTGAGGATTTTTTTAAATCTGTAAGTATAGAATCTTTGGAAGACAAGCGGAAGAAATGTATGGAATATAGCTAGGTAGATATTAACATCAAAAATAAAAAATACAAAATTTAAAATATTATGCAACCTCCGACATAAATTTATAGCTAAGAACCATTTCGACCACGTCAGCTTTCAAACAAAAAAACATGCATCAAAAGTGGTCGATTCGTTTAGGAGCTACTATGCCACAGACAGACACACAGACATACAGACAGACAGGTCAAACTTATAATACCCCTCTTTTTGCGTCGGGGGCTAAAAATAGTTTTTAACACATTTAATTTTTCGCATTCGAACTCCACTTCTGCTTACAACTTCAATATGCATGGATAAAAAAATACATATATCGAGTATTATTCTTAGTGCCTGTGCAGATTGTACACATTTCACAACAAAAATAATAACTTAGTTACACATCATAAATAAAACACAACACGTACAGAGCTACAGCGGTAATCATACCAATACAAGCGTAATACAAAACACAAACTCAACAACGAATCTCGAATTTGGAGCTCCAATGTTTACTTGAACAGAAAACGACCAACGAAACTCGTCTAACATGGCTTTACGTAACAATTTTATTACTTGAAAAGACATCAAAGATCTTTCCACGAAATACCATCCCATATATACAAAGAAAAACACATTCAATCAAGCTTGAATCGAAAAGGGTGTCGAAATCAATCGGCTAATTTCTTCTGAGAGGCACGTAACCTATCTCACACTGTCGCATCGTGAAAAGGGAGACGCGATTCTGACGCGTGATACGAATTTTTTATTTGTTTTACATTTCTTTATATCTCGCAGCATAATGTAATGAGGGCCCTGTGAATAGAAACAATAGGTTTGGAATAAGCAAAACGTATATACACTTAAATTGTGACGAAGATAGTCCTTTTCAAATTAAGCTAATAAAAATTAATGTGAAGAAAATGAGGTACTAGATTGTAAATCGCGTATTCATCAGCCTATATAATTCCACCCACTGCTGGGACACGAGGTCTCCTTGTCATCGAAGGAGGGGTAGTCCACCACGCTTGCCCAATGCGGATTGGTGGACGAAGTATAAGGTATATAGGAGGATGGAGGATTTGGGATAATGCTATTCTACTCTGCTGGCATCACACGGCTAGTATATTAATATCAGGCACTGCTATAATTGATATTATCAACTGGAGAAAATAAATCGAGCAACAACAACTTCAGAATGAGCGACTAAAAATACTAAATGTTCATAATTCGTTAGTCGCCCATCAATGATTTTTTGTCGCCCACTTAGTATTAACACAGGTTTCATCAATCATCATCAACAGCTCATATAATGTCCTCACCGAGGGGCTAGAGCCTACCACACATTAGGGGCGATTAGGCCTTAGTCAATCACGCTGGCCAAGTGCGGGCTAGTTGACTTCAAACACAACCTAAGAATTTCTTCATAGGTGTGTGCAGGTTTCCTCATGATGTTTTCCTTCACCGTAAAAGCGTCGATTAAACGTAGGTACATATGAATTCAAAATTTGAGAACACATTGGTACGTGGGACGTGGCGGGGTTCGAACCGGTGCCTTCCGGATGGAAGACAACGCTCTTACGCACTACGCTACCGACGCTTTTACGCACTGCGCCACCGACGCCTAAACCGGGTTAGGTTAGGTTAATCTGCTGACTAGTTAAATACGATCCTTATCAATTAAACTACCAGCAGGCTAAAGACCTTCGTAGCTTGGTTACACTTACGTTATAAGAAAACTAAAATTTTCGCTGTGGTCGGGCCAAAATTGACCACCAATGAACAAAATAATCTTGAACTTAGGATCTGTAGATCTGATATCGGTAGTCAGTTAAAACGTATATTAATCGGCAAATAGAGCTTTAATATTATCAGAGCAGAGATTTAAAATATCAAAACATGTATATTTAAGGATTTAGTCAAGACTACACCAAATTAACTAATATCATCTACGTCCATTAGATAAGAGACTCGAAAACCAGAGCAATGACCACTGCTCCGATTCGATCTTGCAATAACTGGCATGAAGCGGTTTCAACCGGTAATATCTGGCTTCGACCAGTTTTGCCCGAATTAGCTAGTCTGCACGGCGGTGTTGCGTGCCCGGCCTCGGGGGCTTGTGTGCATATGTAATTGATGTGCCTTCCCTCCAATTTAAGCCCGCACGTAAACGTCGAACGTATTTCAACGTCACTTTAATGCGTATTTTAAGCACTAAAATAAATACGATAAAAATAATGGATCGGGAATGTGGAAGGCCATTACAGAATATAAATTTTGTTAAGAATGTCATAATAAATTTAGCCAATTGTATTGTAACGGTGCTTTTTCTTTTATTCTTGTTAAATGCCATGTAAATGCTTATGTATATTACGAATTTTAAAACGTTTATTTTAAAAAACTTTATACCATAAAATTGTATTACGTTTCATCTAGTATTATATAGGTATCAATAAACATAATATTAAAAAAAATACTTTCTAAGTTTGTATTTTATATCCACTACTGACACCAATTATGGTTTGTCAGAGTAGAAAATAATGTAATCAATTATTAACTTTCAAAATAACGAAAATTGCATACTTTACTTATATTTTTAACTAGCTGTGCCCGCAACTTCGTCCGCGTAGAATTTACCAAACAATAAAGTAGCCTAAGTTACTCCTTGTTACACCAGCTACCTGCCAAAAGAGTCCCGTCAAAATCGGTTCAGCCTTTTCAGAGATTAGCCGGAACAAACAGACAAAAAATGTAAAAAAAAATATTTTGGTGTATGTACCTTATACAAGGTGGGCCAAAAGAAATCACCCTATTGCAAGATGCTCTCATTTTTGCAAATAGACGCCAATATCAAATCTGTTTTGACATTTGTAGACTAGATAGATGCAGAATACTAGTGAACAAGCCATGGAGCGATACACTCCCCAAGAACGCGGAATAATCGTGTCTATTTTTCCGACCAAAATCATAATGAGCGATGAGGCTCATTTCCACCTCAGCGGGTACGTTAACAAGCAAAACTATCGCTTCTGGGGCACCGAAAATCCACGAGTGATGCACGAGGAGCCATTACACCCACTCAAGGTGACTGCATGGTGCACTGTTCACGCTGGAGGAGTCGTTAAGCCATTTTTTTTAGAATGCCGCTGGCCAAACGACAGCAGTGGACGGTGCGCGCTATTGGGCCATGTTGACCGAGTTTTTTCTGCCGCAATTGAACAAATTAGGACTGAAGGACATGTAGTTCTAACAGAATAGAGCAACGGCACACACTGCGCGAGCCACAACCGATATTCTGAAGGCGGCGTTCCCGGGTCGCCTTATCTCTCGTTTTGGCGATATGCACTGGTCCGCAAGATCACCCGATTTAAGCGTTCCAGACTTCTTTTTGTGGGGTTTTTTGAAGTCCCGTGTTTACGTGAACAAGCCCGAGACTTTGGAAGCTCTCAAGGACAACATTCGACACGAGTGCGAGAATCTGTCGCCCAGGGTTCTCGCAGAAGTGATGAAAAATGCTATAAAACAAGCCCGTATGGAAATCAATTGTGACGGCGCCCATCTGGCCGATATAATCTCCTCGAAATGACCAATAAAATTCTTAAGGTTCAAATAAACATAATCAAAAAACAGAATCGAAGTTTTTTATTTAGAATAAAAAAGAGAGCCAAACAACAGCGGACGACTTCTTTTGGCCCACATATATTCATATGCATGTAGTAAAAAACGGTTATTTCAATATTACAAACAGACACTCCAATTTTATTTATATGTATAGAGTACATAAGTGAGCAGATCATCGAATAATACAGTTCACATGACGGTAAGGTGTATCACAGGAGTGTTACCTGCTTATGGGAACTTTTTCACGCCTTTCTTGAATAAATCCACATAAAAGTTCTTTGCGAAAACTCCTACTGGGAGTGCATTCTACGACTTAACGTACGCGTGGAAGTAAATATCGTCTGAAAAGTAAAGTATGGACCACGTCGAACCAATATGTGAGAATAAAATGTCCTGTCGATATAGTTTCAGTCACAAAAGTTCTCCTTCTCATTCCGTGCGTGTGTAAAGTAAAATGAGCTTTTGAATCTCATGCAGACCATTGCATCAATCGCAGTGGTGACGAAACCTGCAAAACAGTCTTTCTCAAGGAGAGTTGATGTTAGCCAGAGGTGACTGGCTATAAAAATATGCAAAAGTCTAAAGCAATTAATGTGGGGTAGGCTCGAGTCCCTCGGTGGGGACCTTATATGAGCTGCTAATGATGATGAATGTCCTTCACTCATGTGACTGGCTGTTAAGTGTCTTTTATTTTAAGCAGATGTTCTAAATACAAGTGATCGTGATCATATCAGAAATGATGTGATCCGCAGCTAACTAAGCAACTAAGCTCATCGACAGAACACAAAGAATTGTGAACCTTTAGTAGCAGTAGACAGGGCATATTGCGAGGACCGACGGCCGTTGCAGCGGAAAGGTCTTCGAATGGCAGCCGCGTACCGGGAGACGCAGCGTTGATAGGCCTGGATCTGGTAAAGGTCGCGGGGAGGTCGGTTGGAGGCTTATGCCCAACAGTGGGCATCTCTTGGCTGAAACGATGATGATGATTGTGTTTTAAATATGACAACAATAAACAGAAATTGTGATATGTCAGTAGCTTTATATATTTATAGCAGAGCATTAGGTTAGGTTAGGTTAGGTTTGTTAAATGTTATATACCTCTATAACTCTCCCCTATACCTCTATATCTCTGAACGTGTTAACACAGCGAACGGTTCAATTCAGATTTCTGAAAGTCGTCGATCAATTTTGCGATCCAGTTTCGACGGTGGAACGGACGATACCCGTGAGATCCATTCTGGTAATTGATACGTACGCCCCGTCGATTTAACGGTAGCTCTTTGCGTTCATCTAATCTCTGCTTGGAATCCGTGCTAAAATTCATTTCATTTTGTACGACACAAAAAAAATGTATTATGTAGGTATCTGATCGTAGATGACAGCATTGAGAGAAATAATAACTCAACATTGAACAAATATTGTTAATTTGAATTCTTGTAAAGATATTCAGGTGGTTATGATTTTCGCAATGTGCAACTTTAAGGCTTTTAAAGTACGTTATAAGCATATGCGATACAGGTGGCATAATATAGGTAATATGAATTTAGTTTATTGTATTTCCAGGGTCAAGTCATTTATGTAGACTTGTGTTATTGATACGTAATAGCGTACAAATTCGGTAAATATAATAGTATTTTTCTAGGGTAATTTAAACATTATTAGGGACCACGAGCTAAACATGCGTTTCGAAGCACGCGAAGTAAAGTTGAAAAAGCTTTAGATTTTGTGATCGCTACGAAGAAAGCACGACCGTGGCGCCATCGACCGTTTTATAAATTAATGAAAAATTTAAAAATCGAATGCGCTAATGTTGTATCTTGTATTTGAATGATAGAAGCTAAGATCAATAAAGTAAATTGTTAAGAAATTGAAACCGTTAAAATAAAACGTCTCATTCATTAAATTATTTACAAAAATAACGCCGACAGTGAATTTGAAAAAACCGAATGAATTCCCCGATAGTCAATTGTTGTTTTCCTTTCGTCCATTGTTGGTCCAAAACAAAGAGTTCGTTCCTGTTGTTTTTGTTTCATGCCGACTATTGTGATGCCTTATCGACAGTTGGAAGCAGAGACAGACATTGGTGTGAATAGAATTGATACTAGGTCCAGAACAATAAATAACTGGACCTGTATCACACTAACCAAGTGTGGGAAATAAAACCTGGCTACCTAATGATCAATAAACATACACCCATTATACACTTACGTGCAATGAAATCGACTCACCGGTACCTTTGGTTCAGAACTCTCTAATCAAAATCTACAATTAGTAAATAATATTTTTTAACCCCGTGTGTTAAACAAGAATCTAAACTTACATTAGACCAGTTATTACTGTGATAGATTTTGGTTTATTGATTTTACAAATTGAAAACCAAATACAGTTAAAAGAGCTAAAATTTTTGGGGAAATCAGCTGAATTTTAAGGGTCAATTCAATCTGTAAGATTAATCGATTATTCAATAAACACTGATTCAATTAACTCTGAACACTCTGCATAGTCACAGAAATGGCGTAGCAATAAACAATTTATCAAGAATCTATGGTTTAATTTAAAAATAACTATCCTAAATATATATTGAAGACTTCATTCCCATGTTGAAACCATTAATAATTATTCGGTAATCTATTTTATTTATTAACTCGCTTTTGCCCGCAACTTCGTCTGCGTGGAATTATTACATTGGGCAGCATTTCATTTATTTGTGCACAATCTTTTACTAATCATACACATATTTCCCATAAATATACGTATAGTCAACAAATACAGTTTAGTTTGGAGTTCCATTCCACCTTGTTGAAAGTTGGCACCTCTTTGTTACTGCACAAGCGCTGGCGTTAATATGGCATGGTACTAAATTGTTAATCGTATTCTGATGCTGAATGTACCAGGGTAGCAAGACGAAGACGCTTTGATTAGTTACTTGAGGTAGGCTTCAGTTAACGTGTCTTATGTTATTGTCATGCTTATAAATTTACTATTATTACTGGTTGAAAATTTGTCTTCATCCACAAAGTACATAATAATACGTAGTAGTAAAAAATATAAACGCAATTTTCTAACTTTTAAAACGTTGACTGCATGTCCAGGCCAAATCGAATTAACTCCTAATGACGTCCATGAAACAGTCATGAAAATAAAAGACATTGATTTCGTATACCCACTTGCGTCACATGTGATGCATGAACGTGAGATTGGGTATATAATTGTATCATATGTGATGCAGGGACAGCTGACGTGTTAACATTTATGTTGTTTCAATATTTCGATAAAGGTGAGAAAGAAAAAAAATAAAATTTATTTAAAAAGAAAAAATGCAGTCTGGTCAGTGCCACCTGCTTATATTATATTGAAGTATGTATCCATCCATCCATTCAATGTTTAGGGAGCGTAACGATTCGACTCATAGCGCCACACCACAAGGACGTTTTCATGAGTTACAACACCATAACATTTTTTATGACTCGCGATAATGGCACGAATTTAAAACTTTTGAACTGTCAAAAGTTACTTAGCCAAATTATAGCATAAAACTTTTAGTTTAATATTATTGACTACCTGGGTACCTTATATCAATAAACTTCTAAGGTCAATTGTATAGCCATATACTTTAGGAGCGACTGAAGACATTGTGGATTCTTCCTTTTTAATAAAGTTACTGCACTAGGTATGACTACCTATATTTCAGTAAATCAGCACCCTCTTCCATTGTACTTGACACAATACTTATGTCAGGTAAAAATAAACAAACAAGGATTTTTGACGCTAGTACCTTTTGCTCCAGATTCAAAAGTGGTAACTACTTTTGAACAAATTTGAAGTAGGTATTTATGCAAAATTATTGGATGCATCAGATGTTATGCCAGAACTGAGTTAAAAATATCTGGTTGAAGACACAATTTCTGAGAATTGAATTCGAATAACGATGGCGAGCTAACTCTACCACTGATTACTATACGTGAATGTTTGGCGTTGCCGACGTATTCAGCATTCACATCGGGAGCTTAAAGCATCTGACATGAATAAGCCGGAATGGCTTTCAAAGTAGCGCTAATTAGAGATTTGCTTTGCTCCAATAAACTGAACGTTCCAATCATAGGTTTCAATTATAACGCCGGTAAGAATTTAAACTGGATTAACCCAAACCACAGGCACCAGGTACAAAATTTATTATACGACATGCAGCTAGTATAATTAACACTACCTATAACTGGTGAATAGAGATTATAATAAACAGGCTGATTTGGTAATTATGGCGGAGCCGTTAAGGAGAGATAGAAGAGGACAATACTAGTCAATTTCACTACGGGATGTACTATCCGAATGCGAACCGTTTCTGACGTATTACTTATTTTAAAATTTTATAAAATAAAATCGAAAAACACATCCGAAAGCAATAAATCGCAGGAGCGGACTAAGGGTGGTTTGCCAGCCCCTCGGTTCTGCTAACTCTTGCTATAGCGCGCTCGCTCATACCAACTAGAGGTATGAGCGAGCGCTCATAATCACGCTCATAATCTCAAAAGGAGACGAGCAGAGCCTATGTAATAGAGTAGATGTGAATGGAAAAGTGAAGACTTTTATAAAAGTTGGTAAAATCTCCAGCAGTAATTTCTAACTTATTTATATTTTTTTTAGTTTTTTTATAGGACAGACCATTTGGAATTTAAATAAGCTTCTGTCGGAAAAATTATTACCGCCACTCCAAAACGATGACGTTTTGTAAACCATTCCAAATTCGCAATATCAATATCAATATTTTTCCTATAAAATATGCTATCATGAATCTTAAGATCTTCGAACCATCTTTTTCTAACCCATATTCCTATAAAATGGATTTTTTTATGGGGAACTTTTTATGTCGTTATAAAATATTTATTGAGTCAATCGAAATATTACTCTGTAATATCTAAACACTTTATGTGCTTATTTTGTGATGGATTTTTCGTTTATTACCAATCACAGATACATTAAATAATATAAATAAACATTGCAGCAAATTAATATAACGATACCAGAAGTATCTCTTAGCGTAAGGGACAAGTTTTTATTTTTGAAATCTCTTTGTAACTTTTTACTGTTTGATTCGATCTTCTTAGGATCTATGGCAAAGTTTCTAAGATCTTTCCGCTCTTTCTTATTTTAATCAAAATCTAATAATGAGAACAGATCCACTCTAAAACATTTCAACTGACCATTTTAGCATTTTGAAAGTTTATGTCTAAAAATACCGATATATAGAGTTTAACGTTGCACTTTTATTTATTTCACAGAAGTTTTCAGTATTTATTTAGTTATTTCTTAAATGTTCATTCTAAACGTTTTGTAGATACACATATTGGATCATTGTTGTCTTTTAATTTAATTAATAAAACATTTTTTTTAATTTTTAACACACTATTTTCAGAGTGTACCTACATCATAAGTACCTACACCCAATGATTTTTATATACAAACATTGCCTACACCTATTTTTTTTTCAATGATTGTAAGTCTTGTGGCTTTTGCGTATCAAACAAATAAAAAAAAACTAGTTTCTTACGGTTAAATGTGTTCAATGCACTCCGTGAACGTGAACGCAACACAAGAGGCATCATTTACAAACCCTAGAGGCTATAGCTATTAATACCTCGCATGCCTTGTTATTACCCAGAATACTTTTCTACAAAGCTAATTCAATTTCATACTAAAACTGGAATAACCCAGAAATCATCGCTTTTACAACACCGCAAATAATAACTGTAATAGCTGGAACCGTTTCCGGCAGTCCGTCTACAAATATTCGTAATTTAGCATACAGCACTCGCGGCGTTCAGTCAACATTCGTTCGCCAAGGGATAGCTTAACGATCCACAGTGTGTTCTACTAATAGCCACTTTAATTAGTTTGCCTTCGGGACTCCGGATCAGTCCAACGCTTAATCGTTTTTAAATTTGATTCGAGCTAATATTCAATATAGAGGAAACCTGTGTTACGGATGTTTGTGGTTTGTGAGACTTCAAAATTGCTTTGAAATTAACATTTGAGTAAGAACTAAAGACGCGTCGTTCTTGGCCTAGTCGTTCTTTGACTGTTAGCCCACGAACAATCAGATGGGAATCAGTCATTGCGGCTAACAGGAGCATAACCTGACTAAAGGATATTAAGAGTCCTATATTTTTCCTCCTTTTGAGACACAATGAAGAATGAAGGCAAAAACTTTTGGAAAAAAATCTATAATTTTTGACAACGAACGTTACAATATGTACCTTACTTAAGAACGATTTTTAGGATTTTTATGATTAATGTCCCTCAAACCCTAATTGCGTCTAATTCACGCATCAGAGAAAACCACAATTTTACTTTCTAAATTAATTAATGTTATGATTAAAAGTTATTGCATGATTGGCATTTTTTTTAATTATTTGTTTATAGCTGAAAGATAAATAGAATTAAAATTAAGCATAGTTAAAGATAATCTGGAATTATTAAACACTCATTTTGACTGTCCACATTCACAAAAACATGGAAAATTCTCCTTGATTACTTGTGATATAATGTCGAATCCGTCATTTATTGAGAAGATAGTTAATTCCTCAAAGGCTTAGGGTGAAGCTCTCCTCCATTTTCAGCCAATGCTTGGCTGAAGCCAAGGCTTGATCAATAGCATCTTGTGAGACGAAAGACAAGAGCTTCGTTTTCAAGATAAAAAATACTGTATTCAAACGAAAAACAGACTCATTATGTCCACTTCCAACCATCAAAGCTAAAAAGCAGCTGTGAAGAAGTTTCGTCATTTGAAATAAAACAAAAGGAAACCTTTCAAAAACTTTCTGTTGAGTAAACGAATCTAGCTCTTGAATCATTAGAGTTGTGTGTACAGAAATAAGTATTTCACCGGTCAAATAGCTCTATGCTTAAAATGGAAAATAGCACTGAGTCGAAATGCCCCACCTTTCTGGAATCCTAACTTTTGTGTTTAGTTTATGTCGTTCAGTGTGAGCTTCAATCAGGATATCCGTGGTGATTGGACGCAATTGGACCCGTTAGCTACGGTCCTACTAGGTAAACAACCTTTTATTTGGACAAGCTATGACCGTTGGGTGGCAAAACTGAATAAGTCACAAAATGCATATTTTTGTGTTATCTTATAAAGCTGATTTGGTTGGGTTCCTTGGCTGAGTGGACTGTATGAATTCTTTAATAAAAAGTCACTTTTATACTGAATATAGGTTTTTTGTTTTTTTTGTAATATAAACACATAAATTAGCATATTACTGGTTACATCACAATGATCGCCGGAGAGAAAGAAGAAGATATTGCCATTTATGTATAATAAATAATTAATTTTAGTAATACATTTGATGTTAATAAAAATAAATCAAAATTTTCTGTTTCATCTACGCTTTTTTATACTAACAATTTAATAGTCATTTTAATCTTATACAGATCTTAACTACTAGAATACAGTAAGATTATTACAAACATAATGTCAAGAAATGTATTCTATTTTTATCTCTTATTTCTCATTTATTATATATGGTTCATATCAGATGATTTTAACTATAATTATACAAAAAAAAATATTATAAGCCCGGTACTGCCACAATATACTTAAACAAAAAATCTATTTTTACAAATCTATCACAAGTAAAGTCAACAGCCCATAGGGTTACCACTAACTGTAAAATTTTGACAATCGATTGTGCGGTATAAGCCATACATTTAATGTTGAAAATCATTTTGACAAATTTGACATTTTTGCGTAGTCTGGCTGTCTTGAAGTAGTCTAGTCGTAAATCTGCTGTCGTCCGTACATAATCACGTTATAAGAATTTTTTATATTTCTAAGATAATTTTTCAGTTCACAAAAAAACACAAGACCAGTATTTTAGAATAAAAAGATATATCTACGACTAGACCACGCCAAACTTTTATTAAAATATTGGACTTGGTTCACTTTGCGAAGGAATGTCCTGATTTGTTAGTAAAGCTGGGATCTACAAATCCGCCATTTAGACACGTTTTTGACGAATCTGTTCGGAAACGAACGTAAATAAAATGCAGGGCTCTTACGAAAATTCTTACACATGTGACGCTGAATTGAAAACAAAATGCCGTTACGGTTTTCCGTATACTTTCGTTGTAAAATAAACTCTATTACAAGGAAATAAGGTTCAAGCAAAGTATATTCCTACTAATTTTATAAACGTGAAATTTTGACATGGATGTATTCTTACTCTTTCACGCAAAAACTACTGAACGGATTTTAACGAAACTTTACAGTAATATAGCTCATACACCAGAATATATAAGCTATAAGTTATCCGACACTCTTCACTAGTATTGAAAAATTCTTTATAAATTGCGTTTCAAGTTATTATACGAGTAGATAATCATAAAACGATACATATGACAAGCGTGCTGATAAGGACGACAATATTTCAATACCAAATTCATTACTCTTTGGTGTGATTTTATCTAGGGAAGAAAACTTAAGCCCTTCGTACTGATGAAGGGTCAAATTAACTTTTATTTGAATATCTATCATAATAACTTACCCATTAGACGCATATATTTGTAATTTCTAAGTTTTCTAACTTTAAAAGTTCTTTGCACAAACTGTCACAACTATCACAAATGTAATTTATGTTCTACTAAGAGTGAAATTCTAATCATAAAGTCTAAATTAACCACCGTAAGGGTATGCTTTACGAAGCAAAGTCCCTCTTTGCTTTGTAAAGCACACTCTTACGGTTATCGTAAGAAAGCTATTGTAGAAAACAAGTTATGTCAGAACCCAAAAATGGTGACCACAAGAACTCCGACATAAAATGAATATCTGCTAAGTGCTTCTGTGTATACTAACTAGCTCTTGATTTTATTAACGTATGCCAAAAAAGATATCGTACCTTCTATGTTCTGACAATAAGATAAATATTATGATTAATGATGTCGCCGTCGTGGTGGAGTGGTCAGTACAGCTGGCTACACATCAAGCGGTCCGGGTTCGAATCCTGGTAGCGGCAAATATTTGTGTGACGAATACGAATGTTTGTTTGCAAGTCATGGTTGTTTATATATTTATTTAAGTTTATTTATAAAAATATCTAAAATTATTATGGAAATTTAAAAAAAAACATGTCCGTTATCTAGTATCCGTAACACAAGTTCTTAATGATACTTACTTCGGGCTAGATAATTGGTGTGAGCGTGGAGATATATTTTATTATTATATTATATTATTAATCTGGGGACATCTGGAGTAGAAATCGAGGTCTGAGCGCATCAAAATTCGTAATCCAATCAAACTGCCGTATAATTCAGTCTTATGATTACTTGAAAGTTAGCTGCATAATACAAGATTGCTCGATACTAAAGGTATTGTTACTAGCGTGAAAGATTACTTTACTAATGAGAATAATTCCACTACTGAGAGCTTCCGACAAGAGATTGATGCGAACTAATCGCTCCACCACGATCAGAGCAGCCTCGCTTCGCAGCCTTTGCGTCGACTCGAATTGTGCTCGAGACCGGAACGGCACCGACACAGTTCCACATTACCAATCTGATAACGGCGCTGCCTATGCGACAGCTTATCGTCAGCGAGCGAACTGGTAATGAGCTAAATTTGTGACGGAAGGGTGAATGGGGCTCAGTAAAACCTAACTACAGACTAGAAGTTTTAATCAGTATACTGGACTAAATTAAACTACAAACATTCATGTCTCAAGTCGAAAGTTTTATAATTCGAATTTCTTCACTCTGAATGCGTGCGTGTTGCCAGTAATGACATACGAAACCAAAACGTGTCCGCTAACAAAATGGATCTCATAAGAAGAATCAAGATCGCTCAAAAGGCAATGGAGAGGACTTGCTCGAAGCTTCTCTTCGTGATCATATAAGGAATGATGAGATCCGTAGGAGAACCAATGTAACAGACAAAGGCCAAATAATTGCGAAGTTTAAGTGGCAGTGGGCAGGCACATTGCGACGAGGCGGCTGTTGGAGCGGAAAGGTCTTTTTAGGGCGGAAAGGTCTTCAAGTGGCGACCACGTACTGGAAGACGCGATGGTAGCCCCCTACAAGGTGGATCGACGATCTGGTGAAGGTTCCGGAAAGCCGCTGGATCCGGGCAGCACAAGACTGATCGGAATGGAGATTTTTGGGGGAGGCCTATGTCCAACAGTGGGCGTCTCTTAGCTGAAATGATGATGATGATGACAAACCTACTATCACGCTGTTAATTCTAAACTATGTTAAGCAGAGCCTTACTATAAGATTTTTGTGGGTTAATGTACAAAAGTAAAAAAAGACAAAAAAAAGTGTTTCAGATTCGACATCACAACTGTCAAATCTTTGATTAACATGGCAAAGACATTAGTAATTCTGTTATTAATCCGACGCTGTCCATTTTTGACCATTTAGTTTTCTATTATTTCTTAAATTGGCAAGTAATCAATCCTGAAAAAACTTTAGAAGCTCCAAATGGTTTCGTAATAAGCGACATTGTCAGAACTTGTTTTTTAATGTTTTTAAATAAAGAAAAATATGCTAACGTTTGACTGACCTTGGCGTCATCTTATACCGACATTTCAGATTTCCAAATATCGAATTATTTTTGCGACTCTCTAACAGAAATTGGAACTTCACGTACCAGCAAAAAGTTAGCAAATTTATACTTACATTTAGCTACTACCACGTTATCAAAGACTGCCACCATGATCACTTCTTATTTATCGCATGCTTATAGGTTTGTTTAATATTGACACCCATTGTGGCGTAACTTTTGCGGTTGTGTCCGACTTCTTTTTATTAGAATATAGTTTAATTTTTGATTGGCAAGCAAAAGTTTGAAGAAATATAATGATATATTTCGTCATGACTTTCAACCCATCAGGATCATTTATGTCCGTCATTAGATACCTGTATATTATTTACTATTAAGGTTTTCTAAAAACGTAAACACGATACCGTAAATTCCAAAATTAATCAGATACTGAAACATCACAAATGTACAACAGGCGAAACATCCAAATCCACTCCAAGTTACATGTTAAATAAATAAGCTCGCCCTCCTGAAGAACTAAGATAACAACTCGAGTTAAGCACCCAAACGACAGAGTAACTTAGCGACGTAATTGAGCGACGCTCCAAACTTGAGAATATTAATATTTGTCAAGGACGCCGTCAGAGTAATGCAGTCACTAACAAAATCTAATAAATCTGAATGTTTAGATGTTTCGGTGTTTATTCTTGAGCCACTTAGCCATCTGAGGGAAGTTGGTGCTCAAAGTGATGAATAGTTATTAGAGCAACGAACATTTTAATTGGAACTGAAATTATTGTGTTGCAAATGAAAGAAGACTCATCTTCCCTCAGACAAATTTAAATTATCTACTTCAAAAACTAGAATATAAATAAATTACCTTCTAGAAATTGTAAGCATGCGAGTGTCACGGTGACACAAGAGTAATAATATGTTTTCACGCTTACACCAATTATCTAGTCCAAAGTAAGTATCATTAAGAAATTGTTTTATGGATACTAGATAACGTACATTTTGAATAAACATAATAATTTTTGATATTTTTTATAAATAAATTTAGATAAATAAATAAAAAACCATGTCTCGCTAACAAATATTCGTGTTCGTCACACAAATACATGCCGGTGCCAGGATTCGAACCCGGACCGCTTGATGTGTAGGCAGCTATACTGACCACTCTGCCACGGCGACGAAGAATTACTCCTATGACAGACACCACACCGTACGCGCACCCAGAGATGAGTACGACTCGGTTTACTCACGTCGCATATATTAAGGTATGCTGGGACGTTTCTTCCCAATCTCTCTACAATATGGTACATCAGAATCGAGGACCAAGTTCTAAGAGGTCCATCGCTCTCTTACAATTTCCTCGCGAGATACATGTCAAATAGATACCCTCCATGGAATTTTTTATACAGGCTACAATTCTACCATAGCCATCCCATATTTTTATTAGGCATAACTTGAAGTGTTCTTCGATACATTAGCTTGGGATGATAAGGAAATAACAAAGTAGAACAAATCCGGGCTCTTCCAATTGTGTGTAGCTCGTAACTAAGCTATTACCTGTATAGCAAAAAGTTTTCTACTAGTTCGTGTTTTGTTTCAGTGTGAATCACAACATGTAATATTGTAGATTGTTCTATCGTAAATCTTAATAAAATTGTATCTAGTACCTACAGTTATGAAACGATTCTACTTGTTTCTCCTTCTCTGCTCTCAATTAATTTGAGGTCTATGTTGATAACGACATACTGTTATAATATATGTTTTCTATATGCATTCGCATACATTCACACACACACTCTCTCTTACATCACGCATCAAATAAATACATACATACACATTAGCCGACTTAAATTTATTGGCGATACTATTATAATAGTTTGGCTATTGTTATTGTAGTTCTTCACATAACCTTAACAAATCCCAATAGTATTGTACAACGATAGGAAGGTACTGGCTTCTGTAACACAGGTTATCCTATCTCAGAAGTCAGGGCTAGATTGATCTTTGTATTGGTGATTGTTACAAATAAACATTTTTTTTACAGCCATCCGCCTGCCACCAACCCTCTGAGAATTTGAAATGATTCCTAATACGTATATAAAAGTAAAATTTAATATTATTAGCTACGCCTTAGCTTAAGAACACGCAATACTTACAATTCATTAATATAATTATTATTGCCCTTGGTAGTGGTACCGCAAGATGACAGCCGTTAAAACAAACCTTGTTAGACGCTTAAGTGTCATGTTATAACCGCTTAGGTCTGGTTTTAATTTTGCTATACCTACACGATAAGCACAGATTTACATATTTAGGAGATTATATTTTACTTTCATGGAAATGATTATATCGTCTACGCTGTACTGTAGGGTGATCGGCGTAATATTGGTACGTAAGATATATTATAATAATATATTATATTATATTATATTATATATATTATTAATAATATATTATATTTCCACGCTCACACCAATTATCTAGCCCAAAGTAAGTATCATTAAGAACTTGTGTTATGGATACTAGATAACGGACATTTTTTTTTTTTAATATACATAATATTTTTAGATATTATTATAAATAAACTTAAATAAATATATAAACAACCATGACTCGTCAACAAATACTCGTGTTCATCACACAAACATTTGCCGCTACCAGGACTCGAACCCGGACCGCTTGATGTGTAGCCAGCTATACTGACCGCTCCACCAAGACGGCGTCAAGATCAAATAGGGAGACGGTTTTCTCCTGTTTATGTTAATGCACTAATAAGACAATATTTTTAATCTTACTAGCGGTCGCCCACGGCTTCGCTCGCGTTGATGTCAGCTATTACGCCAAAAAGTAGCATTTTTTTTGTTGACAGGGAGGTCAAATGCATTATTTTACGCATCGTCCCTGTGGGGTGGGGGAACCGCAGGGGAAATGTGGTACTCGAGGTAAAAGCGTTTCCTCCGTACTCACTAAACATCCTCCCCGACCTGACCTCCAGTGCGTTATTGCGGGACGACTCGGGATCTGCGCACGTGAGCGCAACTACACCGAGCCAACCGTCCCAACGCTGCCCGTCTAGGCACTCCTTGTGCACCAATTGGTGGCCAGCAGCCAGGGGCTATCGACTAACGCCAGCCGCTGTGAGCCGCTGGCCAACGCCTGCCTTATAGGCCACCTCCTCACCGATGGCTGCTCGAACTACGCCAAAAAGTAGCCTATGTCCTTTCTAGCATCTCAAACTATCTCCATACCAAATTTCATCAAAATCAGTCCAGGAGTTCCGGAGCATATTTAACGCAAACAAACAATCAAATCTTTTCTCTTTATAATATTAGTATTATTGGTTCATAAGATAATACTGAATATGTCTGTAATTTTGTAACTTTTATCCTAGTGAACCAAATTAATGAATTATAATTATTATGTTGCTGCCGAACTTTTATTCGAAGACTACAACATTGGCAACATGTCATTATTTAGAGATATTGCATAGACGATACTGCCAGATGTAAATTGTAACTAAATATTCCCTAAAGCTCTGATTAACTCTTTTAGAATTTAAGCGTAATCGGTTTTTTTTAACAGGTCAACGTCTATCTACCTATACATCGCAATGTTTTAATGTCATCCTTTATTTTATCTGCACCGTTGTATGATCTGTCCGTATCAGGGGAAATACTGTTAATATATTGCTCACCTCATGTGTTACAAGGAGAAATGGCGATATTCTACCACAGTAATACAAGCTCCTTTGAATTGTTAGAAAACGTAAGACCTTTACAGCCAACGATTGTTTGACATAAATATTTCTATTCAAATCAATTTACTAAATCCATATTTTTTTGCAATGTCAATTCCTAAAAGTTAAATAAAAAATAAAATAAGGAATATTGTCAACCAATCCTCCCTAGGAATGTTGTAGTGAATAGTTTACTCACCACGACGCGTGTGACTTCTTGGTGCGATGGTTTAATGGGGGTTCCTGAATCGGTTACCACCGCGGCTTATTATTTCTAAATTTAATAATAGAAGGCGAGTATTTCGAATAAAGCCAGCAAAATTTATTGTTGGTCAAACGTTTTTCAATTCAATTTCCTCCGTGCTTCGAAAAGCACTTAAGTTGGTGGTCGCAGCTGCTATCGAAAAATAGCATGTTAGAGGTCAGAAAAAGCTACTTAAAAATACAGGTTAACCACTAATGATATTTTTATATGGATTAGAAAAAGTATACGATGCGAATATCAAATCAAAATCGTACCCACATCGTATGCTATAAAGAGTAACGATAACAAATAGGCACGTCATTCGCAGTGCGTGCGTCGTTACAGGAGGATTCTATCACGACGGGATTCCGAGTTGGCTTTACCTAGATGTCAGTATACACCTTCCCTTCCTTTATCTTCGCATTTATTATGTCTAAAAATCTATTTATAAGGCATGTTGGCACGGCACATATTATTTTTTTCTATAATATGAACGCTTAGTACTTCTAAACTACGCTACGGATTCGGTGGTCATAAATAGATAGAGTAATTCAAGAGGAAAGTTTAAAAGTATAATTCGTTAAGTAAGTACTCTTCTTGCGAAGCCGGGGCGGGTTGCTAGTTTTTTTCTAAGCTAAAATTGTATAACAAAAGCATTCTGCCCACCAAATACTTTTACACGGACAATTTTATTACTCTTTTAAGCCAGAACTGTTTCGGTGAAATCTGCAATTTAATTATAAAGCAAAATTGTATTACGCTTGCAGTTTTTGTGGGAATAATTAATGTTGCGAAAGTTTGCCTTCCTCTGCGATAAGAAAGCGAAGCGGAAACTATATCAAAGTTTCAATCTATGTTATAATATAGAAGTATCTGTCTACTCAGCTCTTCTTACTGGCCTAATATGGTGAATTAAGACTGCGGTGATTTGGGAAGCGAGGCTTTATTCTTGAATGAACTAGGTATTTATTTCACTGAATAAAACAATTTTGAAATCCCACCTTCATAAGTTACAGACACTAATTTTAAGTAATAACACGATTGATTTATTTGATGAATGATAATGTTCCGAGAGTTAGTGATAGCATAGTTAGTTTCTCAATAGTTGAGTGTTATATATTCGGCGTTGTACGAGCAGGTCGCGGCGGTTGTAAAGCGCCGATTCCCACAAGTACATGGAAAGGATGCTGAGCCAGGGTGTAAGGCTGGCCAGCAAGGATTTGGTTTGGTATTAGGAACTGCCCCAGGGAGTAGCCCTGGCAGGCAGCAGCGGGGAGGTAGTGAAATACACCGCGGACGGTTGTAATCTGATTTATTGGTAGTTTGGTTGGTGTTTATATATTACATTTATGGTATATACACATGGAAAGGTTTATGCATGTCTCTCATAGGTGTGACTTGCCGACGGTGCACGTAGCTGCTGACCCGCGGAATGTGATTGTGTCTCGCTGCTGACCACGCAGCCGCAGAGTTCAATGTTCAGCTGGTAGCTCGAACATACTCCCGACCGCGAAGAGTAGTGTGGTGGTGGTCTTCGTCTGGTTGCTGCTCACGCAGCCGCAGTGTTTAATGTTCGACAGGCAGCTCGAACAGGCGTTATGATGATATAACAGGTGAAATGAAGTTAATAAAGTATAAAGTAACATGAAGTTACGTCTCAAAAGCTGACAAGTCACTATCTGCGTGCTTCCTAATAGGCAATCTGTCGATTACCACTATCCGCGTACCGTCAAAGCAGCAAATTTATGCTCTCCGTACGCTGCTAAAGATTTTTTACAGATTAACAACTCTGAAAACGTGTGCTGTATAGTAAAATTTGTCAACTTCTTAATAGTAACACACCTTTTGTACATTTTTTATTATAGATAACATTCTGAATTTTTGTTTATTTGTGTTCAATAAATTATTTTATAAATAGTAACAGGTTTAAATTATAGAAGCAAGGAAGTTTGCTTCAGACAACTGACAACTTGCATAACGTACAATTAAAGATGTGCTAGTGCTTTAACAGATTACTATTTGAAGACAAAAACGAAGCTCGAACCGCCAAGATAAAGACAATACTTATTACCATATCTGGCCTGCATCGAAACTAAAAAAACGAACAGAATGAAATATACGTTCTGCTATATGAAAAAGTAACACAAACAATAAACAGATGCCAGAAAAGAAAACCATACCTCAGTTCCAAATGAAAAATCAATTACCTGCTTAATATTGAAACCGTAATCATCACAACAAGGAGTCCAAGCGGGTGCGCATTTTCTTAGATAACTTTTCAATTCCTATCATTGGAGGTCCAAAAATATTTCTCAAACCATTTAAAACCATAATGATCATTCTTCATGACAAATCATTCTTCATAACTTCATAAAACATAATCATTGAAATTTATAATATCATTAATCATACATTTTTGGGCGAGTCTAGTGTTTTATGCACCTACATGGCTGGCTGATGGGTAGGTTAGGGTTATTTTTTTATGACCAAGCGGAGTGCACTGTTTTTGTAAGCAACAATGTAATAACAGTATTAAAAAAAATTATGATCACTAACTGTTATAAGCTCCGTTGGTAGTAATAAAAATGTATGAATTAAAAAAGTATGGAAAATAAAATTATGAAGAGTGATTATTATGAACACAAATCGGTAGTAAGACAAAGAATAGGATTTAGAATATTATGTGAGCCAATATGGACCCAGTCCAAGCATTTCCTTAAATATGTGAAAACTTATCTAACATTTAATTTTATTTTTTATTATTATAAAAGACCGTTTACTTTATATTCTACTCTATTTAAAGTGTAACAGCCTTTAGAATAGCTTGTAAAGGAATTACCGAACACTGTAAAATAAAAGCGATGAAACTCAACACGAGATAATTGGCCTAACTGATATTTCAGTATGATTAATATCACAATAAATCAGCACAAAATCCCCGTCTAAATGTAAAAGTAAAACCGGCTATTAAGATTAAAACAAGACGATTTCGGCCTTTGTAAAATTAATAAAGATTTTTTTATACGTTAATGTTTCCTGTACACCGTAAGCGGTTTAGTAATAAAGGCCTTAGGTCTAGATACGATATTTTGTAGTAATTTATTCCAAAGAAATTTCGTTCGTAAAATTGTATCGTGCGATAAGTGAGGTTTGAGCCGTATTCCACTTACATCCACTTAAGTTTAGGTACATGAAACTCGTTCAAATTAGCATTGCAAATGACAACGCAGATCAATCATTTTACTCTCGAGCTTCGCTGCTAAACGATTAAAAGCGTGTTTGGAGCATAGGAACTTATCTCCCACGCTTTCGAAATAACACTTCGTAATTTTCAGAAAGTTGACTAGTCAGATTTTTTATTTCTTTGGTGGCAAACAGGCATATGGTCTGCCTGTCAAGTAAGCACCGCATAGTAAGCTACGGGATACACCAGGGGATGTACAGGCGTTACCGACCTTGCAAAAACTTTGTACGCCTTTCTTAAATAAACTTTAGTTATTTCAGGAAGCTTCGACAAGAGGTTAATTCTACACTACAACAAAACAATAGACCGGCTTGTTTGATAAATGTGCGATGAACAAATATTGATAAAGCAGTTTATTATTCACGTTTCTGCAGAAAGTTCATCAGAAGGAAGCGACGAAGATACTTTTTAAGATTACAAGAATTATATAATAATTATTTGATTTATAAGTTCTAGTGCATAAAATATAAATACTACATCCAATATTGTTTTGAACAAAGACGTTGGCCCCGCCCCTAACATGACCCATCTCACTCTGTCAATATCGGAAATTATCCGGGAGCAATGACGCCGGGACACATTCTCAGTATTCGTTTGTTAAAAAAACAGACTATATTGGAAAGCTCCGAAAATGTCTGCTAAGATTAAAGGTTTAATACTGGCAATAGGCCCGTGGACAATTCTGACGACTTGGATGGTTCTAATTGTAAGCTAGGAGCTTCAGCCCAGTTTCAGTAATCTGGATTTTATTAGTATCAGAAGCAATGTTGTGTTCGGACAATTAATGATAAAAGAGCCATTCACTCTATAGTTGAGGTTCCCAGGCGAAGCTCGTACAATCTTCGGCCTTGTCATCACATAACATCAGGTGAGGTGAAGATGATGAAGGCTATTGGGCTTCCTTGTTAAGGTAAAAATGGATGATCAACAATATTCTATTCTCAAATATTTCATCATAACGTACTAACGTGGGACGCACTAAAAGTTTCCGGAACGAATAACATAAATATACTAAAGATGAATTAATTGTTTTTCTAAATATTTAATCTCTTTGCGTAAATGCACTTTTTCATTCGATTAAACCAATTTTGAAAACTTTTGTGCCACTCCTCCGTGGTGACCTCAGAAACGTGTTATTCATACTCTTCTGGTGATGAAAATCGTTGACCGCGTAATGGTTCTTAATTTTTAGGAACAGCAAAAATCACAAGGTGCCAGGTCGGTACTGTATGCAGGATAGCTCATAAGTTACGTTTTTCACCATCAAAAATTCGTTTGAGTGTCTGGCCATGTGGGAACTAGCATTGTCGTGGTGGAAGATGATACGACGTGTACGGTTATATTTACGGTGTTCGTCAATAATTTCCGGCAAACAAATGGTCGTGTACCAGTCATTATTCGCGGTACGACGATTCTCTAAAGCAACAGTAGCCACTTATCCAGTTTTATTAAAAAAAGAAGCTATCATCCGCTTAGATGCACTTTTCACGAGAGCTGCTTTGGTTGGTTTTGGCTCATCTTGAAAGACACAAACGCTCGATTGCTGCTTTGTTTTGGGATCGTAGCAATAAATCCATGTTTCGTCACCTGTCACTATGTTCTACACCAAATTTGACGCACCTTCATTGAATCTGGTAAGCATGGCACTGCACCAAGACACTAAGTCCGTTTTTTGAGCCTCGGTCAAAATGTGTCTTGTAATTTGTGAAAGTATAGGTACTTAATATCTGTTATTAGTACAAATAAAACGATTAATTATCTATCTATAGAAATCATTCAAAAGCCTGCATACTTTACACAATTTATTCACTAAACTTATTAAAATATCGATGTTTTCTTTACTTCCTTCAACTTACTCGGTTCAAGGGTGAATAACCAATGGAGGATTCATAATCGACGCTCATCTCCTGATCGTACGGAGATCTGTCGGGAACCCTCCTGGGTACTCCGATCAGAGACAGCAATTAGTCAGATTGTCACTGACTTAAACGACTTTAACATTATAGGCACAGAGTATATTTCTGTAACCTATTTGGATAGTATATTTTTTCAATTCCAAAAATATAATTTCTCTATTTTTGTAACATAGGAAGTTAAATTTTATTTCTTCTCTGCAAGTTAATAGCGTGGAAATTTGCATGGCATCTTGTAAACTCGCGTACGTAATGTTTGTAGAACAATAATTAATTGAAGTGTATTGTCAAACCATTACAGCGTAATTTATACCTTGTGACATCACTTTCGTGGGTATCGTAATCGGTGCTTACAAAATCAATCTTGATTCTCTCTAATTAAGGTTTGTAATTAATTACCGCAAACACGAGGAACTTGTAGCAGACTGATGGTTTAATTGGATTGTATAGAGATCAGAGTCGAAGTACCATTATAATTTAGTAAAAAGGGAAATATATTTATATTTATTTTAGGGAAAAAATACTTTGACTAACAACACAAAACTTTGTATCCTTGAGCTCTTTTTTCTGGTTTTTTTTTTTATAGTAAATGATCACTAAATCATGTTTTGTTAGGTTAGAACTGCGACCAAAATTAAGCACGAGTCCAGCGAGCGTATAACCGAGGAAGTGCCAGAAAATAATATTCTAAAAAAGTCTGATTTAACTGCCGAACTAACTCACAATGACTGTTTTTAATTTTAGTTATAACTTATTAATATAGAAACTAAATGGATGAACGAAAAGTATAATAACTATTTAGAGAAATGCGTGGGGTGCTCAATTTAATTGTACCAATCGAATATTTTTAAGAACTAATGTAATTGAGCACCCCACCCATTTCTCTAAATAGTTATTATTTAGTTTATTAGTAATATTTAAAAAGTTCTCTAAATAGTAATTATATAGTTAAATATTAAGTAATAATATAGTAACGCTTATATTAGTTTCACCTGTATGTTTGTTTGTTTGTATGTATGTAACCGACTCTTTTGTACGCAATTTTGACCCACTTTAAACAGTCAGCATTCATACTTATCAAAGACCGATGACATTACAATAATTCGATAACAATATCCCATTATCCTGATTAGAATCGCCAGGACTAATAAGTTAAACGTTTGGAATGTTAGTTTAGCTATATGTCACTAGATGGCGTTGTCATTAATTGTACTTTCATCGCCGGTTATGATTCGCACTAAAAAGTGAAAAAAAAACACGCTTTGATGTTAAATAAAAAACTAAAAAGTGAAAAATTACTTTTTTTTATGTAGAAACTAAATGATGAACGAAAAGTATAATTACTATTTAGAGAAAAGCGCGGGGTGCTCAATTTAATTGTACCGATCGAATATTTTCAAGAACTAATGTAATGACGATCTGTTATTGTAAGAAAATTGTTAAAAAAAATGTAATTGTATATGGATCCTATGTGTCCGAAATTAAGATTATTATCTCCCTTTACTACACTTAAAATACATACAAAATTATAATTCTAAATATTAAATTTTTACAATGTATAACAAAAAAAATATAACACTTAAAAATACATAAATGCAGTTCCCCATCGGCAGCAAGATCAGGGTCCTGGCTACCGGTGGTTAAGGATCCAGAGACAGGAACCTTCTCACTAGCAGGCCCGGTAAACAAATTACTTCTATACGCGACAGCATCGATTTATGTGCCGAGACCTCGTGGTGGACCTGAACAACGTCTGGTATCGGACAGACGGCTGACGTTGGAAGACGGCCAGTACTTTTTTCAGAGCCAGCGGACTTGTAGGTAGTGGGTTGGCCGGCTGATAGTCTCGTACGCTGATTTGAGATACCTCTGCTCTCAGAGGTGGTGAATGGATTCCACTGGTTTAGTTGTCCGTGGTGGTTCCGTTACACCCGGACCCATCAAGTCTTTCCCTCAATGAGGACTAATGTTTCGAATGGCTATGGCCTTATATAGGTGGACAGATGGCTTAGACATATTATTATGTCTTGAGCTGAATCTCATCCAAGCCGCCCTTGGCACCAGTGGGGACCCAGGAAAAGGACTTTCAGGACCAGTGGGGCCTTGTGCTTGGTATAGTCTACTGTCTGGTATTCATGGCGGACAGTGGATGCGATTGAATGATGCACCGGCTGGGCCCAAAACGGCGGGCACAGATGGCTTCTCGGTGAAAGTGGCGAAATTTTGTGATTCCGGGTTGCTGTCGTAGTGAGCCTTGGCAGTATGCCCGGAGAGATTGTTTAGTGAGTAGGGAGGAGGAATGCCTGTACTCCGAGTCCCACATGCCCCTGCAGTTGCAACGTACTGCAGGGACGATGTGTAAATACATTAGATCTCTCTTAAAAAATGTGGTAGTTATTAAAACCTCATAAAACACAATCGCTCAATTCAAACAACAAAGGCATTATTCTCTAGTACAAAGCTCTAGACCAGCTGAAATTAAAATGCCTAATTAAATTACAAGAACAATGATGTTGAAGCGGATAAAAGGAAACTTCATTTAAAATATTTCCCGAGGTGGAAATGTAAAAACTGGTTATTCTTCACCTGTTTTTATATTTTCAGAAGCTTTATGGAACAAACAGAGAAAGTTGGAATATTTGTATGTACTGTGACGACCGCCGGGATCGTCTAGGGCGTAGCTCAAATAAAATACTTGGTTTCCTAATATACTTATATTCTTTTATAGCAAACTCAAATATTACAAAGGTACAGCGCGGCGGTCGTGCATCTAATGTGAAAACTGTCAACTCCTATTCTCTGACGTCACCCCGCGGATCGCGTTCCCAAATCAAATATATACGATTTATTAATTATAAATCGGCAAACAACGTGCCAGTGGCGAAGGAGTATCGACTCCGCCACATTCCCCCCGTACAACTAAAATTTATTTATTCGACAAGTCGAATGAATAAATTTTCCTACCTAACTAACGACACGACCTTCTACACATTCTACTACTTAAAACTACCCTACCTGACGAAGGGCATCGTTTACAATTCATGACGGTCTTTAAGATAGACTGGCTCCTACCACCTTATCCATCCATCATGGGATAATGGTGGGAAAAACCCCATGCAAGCAAAAACCTCCGAAAAAGCTTGCGAACGCCATGTAAGACTCTAACCGAGAAGTAACAATATTCAAAAAAGTAAATTTTGAAAATCATAAATTAATATGTTATGTTCCACAAATAAGACCAAATCTATGATCGGTACAAGAGGTCACTGTCAGTTTATAGCTCCACGATCTTTAAAGCAAACCCCCAAAAACGAATACAATACTCGTTTAAACAACTTAATCTCAAAATAAAACTTGACACGAGTCCCCAAAATACGAGTTGTCAAACAGTGACTCTCCCTTCCCGACACGTGAGGTGACAGACCTTAGGAATTGAGACATAAGAAAATCTCTTTCACCGTACAATTACAAGAACCATTTCAAAACATTCCAAATCCGATACACGTCCACAATAATAAATTATTATGTTCGAATATGTAATTGGATCGTAATAAAATAATTTCTTATTAATTTGCAGCGAGAACATGAATGAGTGAGGTCTGCGAAATATTAAATAGTCAATGGCATTAAATGACATATAGGACAACAACCGTGTTGCGCAAAAAAAAACAAATTAGTAAGACAAAAAAAAAAAAACACTCATTCATAAAGAGACCGAAATAGACTCGTAAGTATACCAGTCAGACACCCCAATCCGACATCCATCGTTTCCCATAGGAACTAACGGATTTTAGCATACGTTACTAGCCCACGGCACGATGACGGCCTAGCTCCTATCTCCCCGACAATTTGTTGACCTAGTTAATCGTTTTTCTCTCTTGTGGACGTATATCTGGTTCTCTCCAAGAAAATGGTAGGCAGGTCTGGTCATCTCACAGCAACATCATGACAGCTCACAAACCGCAACTCAGGAATCATGTAACCATTTACAAAGCATCAATGAACCGTTCAAAGTCCTAATCTAAAGTCATCCTATCTCTAGTAATTGCCAACAAAACGAACATATTTACAAGAAATCCTAACCACTACTCTAAAACCTTACAACCTAACATAACAAAATTTAAGTGAAAAATTACATAAAAAACAACAAGAATTATCATAACAATACAAACAAACCCACATAACCTACCCCATACATGCATTTCAATTACCCCTTTCTACAGCTATTATTACCTAAGCCTAAACAGCTTTAACCTATTTACATGTACTAGTACTCTTCTTGAGTTACTAATACTCTTTATTAGATAATTATTATCAAAACGCCTAATAATTCGATATGGGCCTTTGAAAGGGCGAGCTAATTTCTTACTCACTCCTGTTATCCTTTTGGGACTATGCAACAAAACTAATTGCCCAGGGCTATAAACTATAGGTGATGCCTTCCTATCATACAATCTCTTCTGCTTCATTCGAGCTCTATACAAATTACGTCTTACCTTTCTCACACAGTAGGTGTGTAAGCGTCGCCTCTCTACGTTACTCACCGATTGAATATTGCGACTCAATCCCAAGTCAGACGGAATCTGCGGTTCCTTAGTAAACATAATAAAATATGGAGAAAACTTCGTAGAGGCTTGCTTCGAACAATTATAGGCAAACGTAACCAGTGGCAGCTGCGCACACCAATCACGCTGAGTACGCCGTACATATTTAGACAACATCCGCAATAACGTCTGATTAAAGCGTTCTACTAACCCTACCGTTTGAGGATGCATAGTGGTCGCAAAACTTTGACTACTACCAAAGCGTCTAACTATATTTCTTACTAACGTAGAAGTAAAAACAGATCCCTTGTCGGATATGACCTTACGGACCACTCCGAATCTACAAAACACATCCTCTATTAGAAAATTACCTACGATCTCCGCCGTAACCCTAGGAACAGCTTTACAAATCGCATACTTTGAAAAACAATCTATACATGTAATAATATACCTATTCCCCGCCGATGATCGATTCAACGGACCGACTATGTCAATCTCTACCGCTTCAAATAAATTATCGACCACTATAGGCTGTAGCGGGACGATCCTATTGTTTTCCTTCTTTTCCTGACATCGCACACAACTTTTAATATAACGCTCGATCTCTACGTCAGCATTCAACATAAAATACCGCGATCTGAACTTCGCTAAGGTTTTCATTAACCCAAAATGACCACCCGTAAACGGATCATCATGTATTTCGGACATCACTTCACTAAATAAAGGTCTCGGTAACACTACTAAATCTTTATTTACACCACGTATATTCACACTTTTATATAATACATCACTTGACACAAAATATCCTTTATATCTGCTACGAGGGCTCGCTGCTACCGCACGTCGCTGCTGCTGACAAAATTGATCACTCTCTTGCGCCGCTGCTAGTTGCGAAACTTCGATTCTATAGAGATGAAGACCATCCTGGACCCCCTTTTCTTCATCACAATCTTCACCAAATGGATTTCTACTTAAATAATCCGCCACCACGTTCTGTCTTCCTGAGCAGTGCAGTATATCAAAGTCATGAGCTTGTATCACCAAGGCCCACCTCGCTAGTCTTCCTGACATATCTCTTCGGTCTTTCAGCCAACAAAGTGCTTTATGGTCCGTGACCACTTGAAATTTCAGGCCCCAAAGATAATGCCGAAAATAATTTAAGGCCCACACTAAGCCCAAGCACTCTTTTTCCGTAATCGAATACTTCTTCTCACACTCCGACAATTTTCTCGACGCGAAACACACTGGAAACATTTCGTCCCTGCCCTGCATGAGACATGCCCCGAGAGCATACTCACTCGCGTCAATAAACAACCTCGTATTTATCGTAGCACTATTATCAAAATGTTTCAATAACGGCGGCGATTGAATTTTTGACAATAACTCGTCAAACGCTCTTTGTTGTGGCAAAGACCACTCAAATTTGACATTCTTCCTCAACAATTTATTTAGAGGTACGGTCAGCTCCGCAAATTTATCAATAAATTTCCTATAATACGAGAACAATCCTAATACCGATTTTAATTCTTTCGTATTTTTTGGGATTTTGACCGATTTTAGTTTTCCCAATTTATTTTCGTCGGGCAAAACTCCATCCCCGGAAATTGTATGCCCCAAAACCGTGATTCGATCGTACCCGAAACTACATTTAGATGGCTTTAAGGTCAAATTCGCTTCTTTCAATCGTAATAAGACTTGATCCAAAGCGTCATGGAACTCCTGATAGGTCCTTCCATACACAATTATATTATCAACGTAAACAATCACATTCTTATATTTCAAGCCGGCTAGAACCTTATCCATCGTTCGTTGAAATATAGCCCCGCTTGTTTTCAACCCAAATGGTAAAACGTTGAACTCAAACAGCCCGGACGGTGTAACGAACGCTGTTTTGTGTTTATCGGCTTCATCAATCTTCAGTTGCCAATAACCCGAATTTAAATCAAGATCAGCGAAATATTTTGCACCATTTAAATGTGAAATCAAATCATCTATTATCGGTAAAGGATAAGAATCTGTAACAACCTTTTTATTCAGCTTACGAAAATCAACACAAAATCGCCACGTATCATCTGGCTTCCTAACTAATACCACCGGTGACGCATACGGACTTCTAGACTCCCGGATTACGCCATTTTTCAACATTTCCGCAACTTGTTCCAAAATAATGTTGTGCTGTTCGCGAGATACCCTATAAGGAGCTCTATGAACTGGGATCTCATCGACCGTATCTATTTTCACCTCTACGAGTCCACATTCCCCTAATTCGTCATTATTGAAAGCAAATCGCGACCGATGACTTAATAGTAACCGATTCAAATCGCTACACTCGCTTTGTTGCAAACCTTTAAACAAATTAAACTCTACGTTCATGTTTGCGACCGCTATGCATGACTCGTACAAATACTTATCATTATCCGTTATTTGTTTTAAAAAATATAAATAATCACATTTCGATAAGACTTCTGTGTCTGACCGTACACATTCTATAGAATTATTTACATTCAACATGTCCGACTTTGAAACAAAGTTACAATACATATTTTTTACACGTAACTGTCCATTTGTAAAATCTACAATTGCACCATTGCAAAACAAAAAATCCTGACCCAGTATCATATCTTGACCAATACTGTCTATTACTTAAAAATTCTGGACAAATACCACACTCTCGATCAAAATATTCAACTTCATCGTCCCGATGACTGCCAATCTCGCACCGTTGACGGCTTTCACATGGACGTTGCATGAATCGAACTGCTTTTCCAACTTATTGGCCAATGATTTCGAAATCACAGAAACCGATGCACCCGTATCTATAAGAGTCAGAATTTTCTCATCACCGCACGTAATACTAAGAAACGGAACGGACTCACACTTTTGGGAATTTTCTTCTCGAGGCGGCAGCTTGACGGCCCGTCCAATTACATCAAGCGCCTCTGTCCGTTTGGGTACTGCGGTCGCTGTTCGGGTCGGCTTGCTCTGCTTCTAAAATTGTAAGGGCTTTGAGAGAACGTTCGGGAAGGAGGATTTGATTGGAAGGGTCTGGAATTGGATGATGTCACAGGGACGGTATGCGCCTGCGGTGGTGAACGGAGTCGTTGATCCCCAGTTCCAGTCTCAACCTGTCTTACGGGAGGCGGCGTGGACAAAGGCACAGCATTTCTTACTTCCATTGGCAGATTTATTTGTGCCGACGTCTCACCCCCACCAAACAGCTCCTTCATTTGTTTCAGGACATCCTTCAATTGTTTCTTACTGAGATACATCTGAAAAGCTAGTTTATTTTTTAAATACATATTGCACCCTTTCAAATAATGTTGGATGAAGCATTTTTCGTCGATTATCGGCCCCGCTTTGGCCGCCAACTCATCTAGAGCATAAAAAAAGGTCAAAGGATCTTCTTTGAAATGCTGTTTTCGTTCGAAGAACGCCGCTATCGGATTGCTAGCGGGTGCGAACTCCTCGGTGATCTTCGTTCGTAGATCGTCGAATGACGCCGCGCTTACAACAACATTCTTGTAGAACGCTAGCGCCGGGCCCTCCAGGTACGCGCCCAACACTAATTTTTTCGCTACCTCGTCGTATCTATTGACGGCCGAAATAACTTCGAATTGACTAAAAAAATCGAAAACATCACCAGATTGCCCGTCGTAGCGCTGCATTGCGATTTTTCGTGCTTCTTTTTTCTTCTCAATTCAGCTCCGATAAGCCAACGGCGCCTCCACCATGTGACGACCGCCGGGATCGTCTAGGGCGTAGCTCAAATAAAATACTTGGTTTCCTAATATACTTATATTCTTTTATAGCAAACTCAAATATTACAAAGGTACAGCGCGGCGGTCGTGCATCTAATGTGAAAACTGTCAACTCCTATTCTCTGACGTCACCCCGCGGATCGCGTTCCCAAATCAAATATATACGATTTATTAATTATAAATCGGCAAACAACGTGCCAGTGGCGAAGGAGTATCGACTCCGCCACAGTACCTACGTGAAAAATTCTCTTTGTACGAAATTTAATTGAAGTGCAAATAATGTTATATAATTTCAACATTAAATTTTGTCTGTTTATATTAAAGTTCTCTAAAACTTTTTCGTGTTGAAAAAGTTTGTAACGGTAAGTGCTGGCAACCTTGCTCATATGAGCGGAGCATCCTGCGCATAGCACTCACAGAAAATACACTGAAAATGAGAAAACCGAGGGACCTCTAGATCTTATATCAGTAGGAAAATCAGCCTTGGTTGTTTTTTTTTCATCCTAAAAGAAGTTGAGAAGAGGTTTAGGCAACATTTGATGTAGTATGAGCCATACCGTACCCCGAAATAGTGATAAGTATTTATAGTCTTTCTTTAAGAACAAACTTATGGTAACAAGGAATGCAAGGTGAACTTTTATTTACAATAGATCCATTCCAGTCAACCCAAAATGCGTATAAAAATTTTGATAGGGATATAAGGTGCTAGAAAGAGGAAGGATTTCTTGATTTCATGTATTATACTCTATGCATAAAGTTAGACAAAAAAGTTGCTCTAAATAAAGATTTTAATTTTTTACGCCAAGTTTGGGTATTAAGACATACAATAAATGAGAGTATAATAGTTTATATAATAAACTGTTTTAGGAATCACAACTTGCAAATATTTCTGGAAACCAGAACTGAAATGTATTGAAACATTACGGTTACAGTGCAATAGAAATTCTGATATGCTTTAGGTTTCTTCCCGATGTACACCTTCCGACTTAATAATGAATTAATGTGATAATCATTGGCATTTATTTTTAAAATTGTCTAATTTATGTCACTAGCGTGATTTCAAATTCGAAGTACCTAAGAATAATCTTAATATATATAAATTACGGGTCACGTTGTTTGTCCGCGATGGACTCCTAAACTACTTAACTGATTTTAATCAAATTTGTGTGTGCAGTTTGATCCAACTTGAAAGATAGGATAAAAAACTCTTTATCTGTCATCAGTTTTTCTTTATTTCGACGACAGGCTATAATAGTGTGTCTAAAAGTTTTCGTTTACTTGATCAGCAGCGTTGAGTGAAAAAATAACAAAAAAGGAACATTTCAGTAAAACCAGTCGGGATGATACCGAATGTAGCTGGAGTTAGAACGGCAAGTTTAGCAATTAAAATTAATTAGTGAAGCAGTTTGTTGGGTGTTTTTGCTGCTCCGTTACGCTACTAGCATAATTTGCGGTGTCTCGACAAATAGAAATAATATGCATATTCCGCGAAATCAAATGCTCTGTTGATAAAAAGTTTTCAATCGTTTTGTTTATGGATAAATGGCAACGAGAAACGGTTCTCGAGACAAAAATGTATCAATTTGGTTACAGAAGAAAGTGGAGTGAAGACAGTAAGAGTTTTTATGGAGTTTGTTTACTAAAATTTTCAAGAGTTATAATTTTAATTCTTGTCCTAGGTACATCATTCTCAAACTATTTATAAACATTTTCGAATGATGTTAAATTGTTGAAAGTACACGAAAAAGTAGTACATCATTTATAATTTATACCCGGACTGCTATGATGATTTTGAGCGTAACATCTGTCCAATTTGTTAGATTTTGTTTTGCTTACTTAAGGAGTGTTACTTTGATGGTTTGGTGCCCCTTTTATGTAGGCGACAGGCCGATAACCTTTCACTATTTGGAGGCACTGCATGGCCCATACTGCCAGATGTGGGTTTACATGCAGTGAAATGTTACCTAAGGCTTTGCTTAACCCTCTTGCGACTATGGGCGTATACGATCACGTATATATGTATGCTTATATACCAATTTGTCGCAGTAATTCACATAACAACAATATTCTAAGGCTTTGATGCCCTTTTTTTAGTTACTTCCACTAATTATAGTAAAATATGAATAAAAGAGCATCACACACAAAATGGAATAAAGGCCATGAAATTGGACTTATCTCATACAATATTTATCATAGGATTGAGAAACACGATAAAATTGGATCTGCGTGATCGTATCAGAAATCATGAGATCCGCAAGAGAACCAAGGTCACCGACATAGGCCAAAGAATTGCGAACCTGTGGCAGTGGGCGGAGCACATTGTTAGGAGAACTGACGGCCGTTGGGGTGGAAAGGTTCTTGAATGGCGGCCGCGTACCGGGACACGCAGCGTTGGTAGGCCCCCCACAAGGTGGACCGACGATCTGATAAAGGTCGCAGGAAGACGTTGGATGCGGGCAACGCAGGAACGTTCGGTTTGGAGATCCTTGGGGGAGGCTTATGTCCAAAAGTGCACGTCTCTCGTCTGATATGATGATGATGATGATAAAATTGGAACATTTTGGTGAATTAATGACTTTTCAATAATAGATTATCATAGTCTTTTCTAAAGCTAGGATCTCCGGTGTCACCTAACTGGCATTAAGAGCGAATACTTATCTTTTTGCGGGGCATCATGACACAATCGAAATGGCAGTCAGGGGAGAACGCAGATATCAAGATGCTAGAAGTGAAAATACGTTATGATGTTTTCAAAATTACATCATCGATGGCACCGCGGTCATGCATTCTGCCTAACCATCACATAAGCCAAGCTACCAAGCGAGATAAGGACTCGGATGGGTGACCGAAAATTTTTCAATTTGATTTTACTCCTTGCTTCCTTAGTTATATGCTTCGGAATGCGTTAAGTTAGACGTACCAGCTGTAGCAGAAAGATAGCAGTCATTTCCAAGGAGGTTTTGTATCGGGAAGGCAGTAGGCCGAAAATTTATAATGCCAAAATCTGTAGAAGTAATGGTGATAGTAACATATACTGTACTGACCCCAAATATTGACAGCATGCAAGGAGAAATACAATCACTTAGCAACTATAATTATAATGCATTGTGAAAAGCTTTAGATTCTTGAGAACTATGAATAGTTATTATAAGTGGATAAATTTATCACACTAAGTAAAACATGATGTATTCAATAATAGGTAGCTATTAATATACACAACTATAAATAATTATATGTATTTACCATAAATATATTCCTATCATTAGCTTATTTACATATAGTCTAGTTATGTATTATATAGTATTTAAATGCTTTAGAATGTGTAGTAGGTATGTAGGCAGGTTACCCAATGTGTTGTAAATTTATTATTTATTGAAACTTAAGGTTAGAGACAAGGTAAGTTCGTGGATAACTATAATTGGCTTGCAAAATGTAATAATTATGTTGTAATAACAATTGTAAAATGCTGTTGTTATCCCAAATAAAGAAAATAAAATAAAGAAAAACGTGAATACAGGGCCACTAGACCAACTAGACTGATTGACAGTTGAATACAGTTTGAAAATATACTTTATACCTACTAAAACGCGTGTTTATTTAGTTATTATCATTCAACTGAAACACCATAAAACACCTAAGCAGCTCTCATGTAGCCTGAAAATATATTTCTACAACTGTTAATATAAAGTTTCTGTTATTGATATTTACATAGCAGCGTGTGGAAAATCTCCAAACTAACATAAATTTATGACACTGAAAAAAGTGAATCTAACTCGTAACTATGAATTTACTTTATCTTTACCATCAATAATTGTACCATAGTAAGCGAGGTTATACAAAGAGATTATACAAAATATTGTGTATTGGTTTAATACTCATAACGTTAAACATATTAATTTTCTAACATAAACATTGCTTTGCTAGAGATGACAACTCATTACTTAAATTTCGCTGACACTTCTAGCCAATCTGCTCTATATACGCGGTACAGTTGGGTCTCGGGAATAAATTTTACAAATCCCGAGTACGGCCGTTGATCTATACCGGGTTCTAATGCATCGATATGTACCAGATTACTTGTTGTTATAGCGTGGTTATATAGCGATATCTCCATACAGTCAGTATAGGGGTCATTTGTTTTGTATACTAAATCTGAATAATCTTCGTTTCATGTTAAACTATTTAGCAACAAATTGCAAATCGTAGAAATAATATAAGTAACGACGTAAGACCCAATGTACCGTTCGTTCGATGCAATTCGGCGATGTGCAGGAGCGGGTTATCTAAGTGATAAATTCCATTATGATGACCCTAGAATTATAATCACCTAAGTAGCTAGGTGGACACTAATAATAAAATAATTACTTCTGTATCTTACAATTGAAATGCTACTTACCAAACCATAGGTAATATTTTCTGCTATTCAATATTAGTGACGACGGAGTCGAGATTCAATTTAGAAAACACATTTGCGAGATAGGTGCGAGTGGTATACCAGCTCAATTCTTATATATGTTGTAAGAAGACCTCGGTTTGTCCAGAACTTGCATAAGTTTTGTACTTGAATGTATGTCTAAACCGGATCTGGCGGATTCGTACTAAATACGACAGAAATTATAAACAATATTATCATGTAAATTATTTGTTAGTTTTCAATTATATTCGTTTCTATATCAGGGCAAAATAAATGTATTTTTATGTTCCATTTTATATTGAGTACGTCGTTAGTGTGATATGAATCAGAACTGTTATTTTATCTATAATTTTAATTAGGTTTCTAGAATATGTTTTATGTGGCAGTACTAAAAAAATAAATATGGCTGGCAGGCAGATGCAGTCTTGGTGCTTCACAAGGAGACATTCTTGTGCCTACGCCCGCAGTCACAAGTCTCAGGTACTGCATCTGGCTCCCCTCTCTGCAACGCAATGGACCCGGAACCCGCACGTTGAATCTGTGGAATGCTTAGAGCTGTCGTTTTTATAAATATACATAATTGTATTGTTAAATATCACTCACCAACTAAAGATCCAGTTAGACACTCCTCAAGCCTCCTATTAACGTCAAACTTCTGGGGAATGCAGGTTACATGGAGACAGATCATAACCATCATAATTGGCTCCCCCCAAGGATCTCCAAACTGATCGGTCTTGCGCTGCCCGCTTCCATCGGCATCCCGCGACCTTGACCAGATCTTCGGTCCACTTTCTGAGGGGCCTACCAACGCTGCGTCTCCCGGTACGCGATCGCCACTTGAGGACCTTTCCTCTCCAACGGCAGTCAGTCCTCCTCGCAATGCCAATGCCCACTGCCACTTAAGGTGACAGATAATCTTACAATCATCATCATAGCAGCCTTTTTAATTCGGCCCACTGCTGGGACACAAGGCCTCTCTTTGTCATTAAAGGCGGTTAAGGCAGTAGTCCACCACGCTTGTCTAATGAAGATTGGTGGAAGGAGTATAAGGTGATCAATATCCCTTTGCTGATGCATAAGAGGATATGGGTTGATGCTATTCTACTCTGCCGGCTGATCTTGCAAAATTCAATGTAAATCTAGTTGCTCTCACCAAAAGTACCTCTTGACTAGTTATAGCCCATGATTAATAAAACGTCGATGAATATTGTATTATGCCGCCGATTACAATCCAGTATAACAACGATCAAAATACAATTGGTATAATTAATTATTTCTAATCCCGAGAAACAAATCAATCCTCGCTTTAAAGTATAGAATGACAAAGATTTAATGAGATCCGAAATTCAAAACATCTACGAGTAATTTTGTTTTGTTAGCTCGGTACAAATAAAACGTTCTTTGATGATCTGTCTTAGAACCTTTTGATCTGGCTATACATTCTCATTTTAATGACGGCAGGAAATTCTAATTATTCCTTAATTTGTGAGTAAATATCCAATATCTTTATTTCTTGAATGAAATTGAGTTTGTTTCTACTTTATTTGTGTCAGCAGTTTGCTTTAATCGTGTATTGTGTAAAAAAAACTTCCCTGTGATCTAATGGGCCACTAGTTCAGATGCAAAAGACTCGATTCAATTGGAGACTGAATTTTTGTGCCCAACTCCAGTTACTGTAGGCGGAGTGTGACGTCACTGGCGACAATATTTACGTAATCATACACCTGATGAGAATCTCCTGTCCGTAGAGTGTCCTTTTCTCCTGCAAGTCCAGTCACTAGCAAGTCCGCTCTCAGATTAATAACACAATAACAAAAGCAGATTCGTTCGGAACTATAACGTACAGAAAACGCTTAGCCACGTATGTGTGATGGTACTTGTTTGATTGTTAATGTTGGATTGTTATTGTATACAACAGTCTGTATGAGCTTTTATTTTTGTTTGCCGGACACATTCAGTTCTGCTTTTTGGTTGGTAATCTGTGATCCCACCTCATTTAAAGCTCGGCTCGTTTTACAGTAGTAAGACTTACTACTGTAAAACACTTAGTGTTCAAATAGGTAAACAACAAAATATTTTTTATTTATTATTTTTCTTGCCGACAGAGTGCTTTCATCAATTCTCAAAAGAGTCCTATTTCAAAATAAATAGAATTGTTGCCATGGTAATAAAACATCAATTTAAAGACAAGCGTTGGCTTTTTGAAACAAAAGCCGGGCGGGAGGATCGTTATCGTGAATTTATATTTGGTACACTATTTCTACGTCACACTAAAACAAAGTTAGTAGCAGCCGTAAAGCATGAACTAATTTGTCAAAGTTCTCAGCAGAAATGCCGGGAACAGTGGCTGAGTTCGCTTTGCTGACAATGTATTCAATGTCTTTCGTTGGTATGTTTGGAACAGTCGCCCAATGATGCTCGGTATTTTAGAGGCAGTTACAGTAAATTATGTTATAATGTTCGATCTTTGCTAGTCTTTCTACCACAATTGCAAGTAGTGTTAATGATGCAGTGATGTTCAGTGATTTCCCTCTAAAGAATTTAGGACAAAAATTTGAAGTGACTTGGCTGACTATTTATTTGTACGTAGAAAACGTTTGATAGCTTGGCAGATTACATCTTATGCTTTCTGTTTTTGGATAGGTAGGTATTTAGTCATCATCAGTATTTCAATCCATTTCCATGCCTTAAATCCAACATGAAAAATTCTGATCTATTATTTTTAAACTAATTCAGTGTATCTCAAGTTAAGTAAAATCCACATTGCACTGGTGACATTTAAGCTCCACCAGCTAGTGTGAGTATACAATCTCTATCTAAATTGAAATAAATTTGAATTTGAACGAAATTAAAGTATAGAAACGGCGCAAAAAGCTCACTGGCGGCTTCATAGTTAAGCAATAACAACAAAATTTCAGTAGGCTTTAATCCGGAGTCATAAACGCGAGGCACTGCGCCGCGGCGATAGTGCGAAGCGGCAAATTGTACAAACTTGTGCAATTGAAACTCCAATATTATAATCTCGGTTGCAGTGGCGGCTGTTTTTGCCGCAGAATGCCCATTAACCGCTTGTATCTGCGCCGAACACTCGGCAGATGGTAAAGCTACGTTTAGCGGTTTCGCGACTTCGTCTGCGGTTTGAGCTGATGGAGCGATAGGTGTCACGTTGGTTCCAAGCTTTTAAATCAGAATCATTATGCCTATAAATTAACTTTTCTTTGAGCCTCTTATCGTATCCTTGATTTGTTATGTTTGATTTTATGTGAAGATGGAATCGTGCTTCCTTCAACCTACTGGCTATCAATTGACGAAACACAATAACGCTGTTAAGAGCGTGCATCCACCGAAGTACCAAAATTTTTTTTTAGCTTCTATGTTGGTGAATACATGCATGAGCCTATGCAGAAATTGACATTGCTCAAAGAGCGATAGGTCCACTAGCTGGGAAGACCCGGGGTGTACGATCGAAATATGGCCGCCAGCTCCGATTTAGCGCATTTTTCAAATAATTATGAAAAATACCTGATTGCATTTAACAATGTTAAAATATCATTATTATGTCTAGCATTATATGTATTTATAGTGAGTGTTTTAAATGCATATAGTTTCAAAAACATTTTAAAAATTCTCATTAAAATTAACCAATTAATATTTTTTTTTGCATCCCATTTAATAAATTGTCTGATTTTTATACTTATTTAGGCTCTACGGTAGTTACAAACTACTGTTTTGAAAAAACAATTTCCCCAAAGTAAATATAATGCTTATATTTCATCTGAAAGATATCTCCAAACTGCATTTTCGTAAAAATGCGCCATATGATTCTCTTCGCTTAAGAAAACGATAAGTGTAAATTAAAATATCTCTGTATAACTAATGTTCCTATAATATACAATTCCATTGCAAAGTCTGTTCACATCGCTTCAAAATTAGGTCTGAAAAATCCACAAAATGTGACAATTTTAACGTAAATCGCCTTAACGTTATTATTGTGGTGAGTAATTTTGGTAAGTGGTTGATAAGACGGTAGCAAGCCAGGCGGATTTGAAAAAGTCATATTCATTATTCATATATTGGCCTTCTTGTTGTCATACATGGGTCTTACAAAATTTATGGTCCAAAACAAGAACCCTATTAAAAGGGTACTGCAAAATACTTGTAAACTAAAATTAAGTTTATATAAATACATTAGTTAAATAAATATTGATTAATTAATTTTCTATTTTAATTGCGAATTACATACTCATGTCAAAATTTTAAATTATTATTCATTAAATACAAAATATTGAATCAAGAAATATATTGTCAAACTAAAAAAAAGTCGTACCGCCAATCAAACCGAGTACTAATTTGTACCCCCCTGAGGATAGAACACGGGACCTCTGGATCATGTAATTCCGGTGGACGAATCCTTCGACTACGGAGGCGTTTAAAAGGATGGTCCTTTTAATCGTCACGGAGGCTTTAGAGAATGTGAAGTATACCTTGAGAATGGGTACCTATTAAAGGAAAATTCCCGTAACAAAATAATAGTTTATGAGTTGGTGTGCCGTCTCAGCATGATATTAATTATTTAAGTTAAATAATTATTTCGTCCCTAAATGGCTTTTGACGATTTAAAAGTATTTAGCAAAGTCCATTTAAATAAAGAGCTTTTTTCAATCTGTTTCATTCCATTACATTCCATTTAATTCCATGTCATTCCACGTCATTAAACGTCATTCCATTTCATTCAAATTTCGTTCCATTTAATTTCGTTTCATTCTGTTTCATTCCATTTCATTTCATTTCCTTCAATTTCATTCCGTTTCGTTCCGTTTCGTTCCGTTTCATTCCATTTCATTCCCTTTCATTTCATTTGTCTTGAAGTTTTGGCGACAGACTATTTGTCATAATATCTGACACCGTTAGGAATAATCAGCTTGCCTGCGAGTCCTACAGTCCCGGATACTCCATTTGAGTTTATTGCTAGCATTAACCCTTCTTTGCTTTAGTTTCAATGTGAATTGCGTGTGGCAAAAACGTTTCTAATGTCACAGGTTATCGTCGGTAGACATTTTCATTTCATATCCAATATTTACTTTCCAAACTGGTGTCTATCTTACACGCCCCACCAATAATAATTATTATTCGTTACACTTAACAATTGTTACTAAATTTCAAAGAACATGGGCGTTGTCAGTGGTATCAGGTAACATAAATAACACATTAAAAAAAGCGAAATATGTCTTCGTATCTACTTGTCTGTCTGTCTGTAAAAGGTAATGAATTTTAAATGAAGGTGCTTTTTTAAAACAAACGTGAGAGCAAAACCATAAAGTTGTTTTGAACCTTTTCCACCCTGTAATAAAGTTCAAACAGAAATGGAAGGAACGAAAGATTTGACCAATATTGCGGTCCCGCACAATTGTAGGTAGCACACATGACGATCGTAAAAAATGCGAATAGCGTATTGAAATATTCGGCGCGACCCTTTCCCAACCAATTTTCTTTTAGCATTCGAGTTTCGGGATATAAATCTGCCTGGCACCCTGTTACTACTTCAATTTGTATGTTTATGATACGATACATCTATTTTCTGAGGCTTCGATGACACGAGTATCATAATAATATAGGGCGTGTTGTACATATAACAAGCGAGCGCCCATGATCACATAGTCATACAAATTCTATGCTGTTGTGAAGCTCTAAGCTATAATAATAATACATATTTCTACGTTCACACTAATTATCTAGCCCGAAGTAAGTATCATTAAAACCTTGCCTTATAGATACTAGATGACGAATATTTTTAATATAAAATTATAATTTTAGATATTTTTCTTAATAAACTTAAATAAATATATAAACAACCATGACTTGCAAAAAAAATATTCGTGTTCGTCACATAAATATTTGCCGCTACCAGGATTTAAACTAGGACTGCTTGATGTGTAGACAGCTAATACTGATCACTCCAACACGACGGCGTAAATTATTATTTAGACAGACAGTTGTTGTTAAGTTGACACATTTAAGTAAGATTGTGCTAGCTAGCAGAAGCATTTGGGAGACAGCGCCCTTACGCACTACGCCACCGACGCTCATGACTACTAAGTTTAAGTACAACTGTCGACTAGGGCCAAATCGCCCCTAATATGGGGTAGTAATATAGGCTCGAGCTCCTCTGTGCGGAAATTGTATGAGCTATTGTTGATGATGATGTACTAGCTAGCAGTATTAAATAATATTTATATCTATGAACATATTTTTTCTTAAGTGTGTAATAAACAGTATATTTATCTAACTAGCAAGACTAACTTTAAGCAAGCCACACACAAACTAAATCGAGTGTAAATTTGTACCTTCTGGAACATCTAACTTAGAAATTTGAGTCTTAGACCAGGAACTGAATGACTAGACCGTAGAGGCGGTTAATTTCAGAATAAATCTCAAACATTTCATCGTATTCCCGAAAACGAGTAAAATGCAAAGTAAGGTTGTTTTAAAAAGAAAATGGGGTAATTTCGGCGACGCAATCTCATAAAATTATTTAAACATCCTGTAATAAAAAAGGCGATACGACGCGCTATAAAAGCCTCTTAATTGCATACGGCTGAAGACTTGACATTTGGTAGTACCAAAACAGCACCTAAGTGCCAACTAAAGTGTGATTATGACTTAGATCATCATTTATTTTACCTGGGTTGGCATAATCTATCCATCTATTCTTCGGTCTTCCTCTCCTTCTGTTACTATCCATATTTTTATGTTATTTTGGTTGGCAGGCAAGCAAACAGCCTGCCTAGTGGTAAGCCAGCCACCGTAACCTTGCCCACTGACGTGACACTCGTGCGGTGCCAAACAGACGGCTGACATAGGAACGGAAAGGCCCTTTTCAGGGCTAGCAGACCTTTGGGTCGTGGGTTGGCTGGCCGATAGGCAGGTGGGCCACCTTGAGCGGAACTGGAAGGTCAGTCGCTCCTGACACGCCTCTGCTCTCAGAGGTGGCGGATGGATGTGACCTCTGTACCTTTAGTATGAGTTTTGATAGTTTTCGAGCTCGATCCAACGTATCGTCTCTTTTCGTACATTGCACACTGTGCTAGAGGCGCTAGTGGGCATTGTATGAAAAAAAAAACGATACGTTCGATCGAGCTCGAAAACTAACAAACTCATACTAGGAGTACTGGTTTGGTTTCGTTCGGCGCTGCCTCCAATGACACCACCGCGGGGTGTCATGGCAGGCAGCGCCGCCCTGTCGAAGCCAGCGCCTGGTGCCAGGCAAGCAAACTGTGTAACGGACGCGACTTATCGTTTGTTAGTCTCTCAGTTCATCAACTTTATTACTACACAATAAACGCCAAAAGCTATCACGTGTGCTTATTGGTGGAGACTGTATCATGCTAGTCGTTTACCTCTCAAAGTGTTGCTACTTTCAAACTACCTCTTAATTACTCGGAGACACTTACGTTGAATTCAAACAATACTTATCTTAGAGATTTAGAAAATTTATCAAGAATATTTAGGGTGAAATATCCCTTGTCGTACTCATGACTTGAAGATTTTAAAAATCTACTTTAGTAACTGATTATAGTGAATAAATATTTATCACGTTTATGAATTATTATTGGTCTATGAAAGGTCTTCGTGAGCTTCTTGATATTTGACAATGACAGCCAGGAAAGTTTTATTTATATCCAACAAATTCTACGTGATCCAAATCTTTAAGCAGTAATGTCGATATCAAGGCATCTGAACCGACGCCAAATAAATTGGAAGCAGCGTAGAATGATGATCTATCATAGAACTTTTACTGTTTAAGTCTTCAGGTACACCTGCATAATAATACTAGCGGCACGTCCTGGCTTCGCACGTGTGGTTCGGGGAGGTAAAATGCATTTACGCATCATCCCTGCGGGGTGGTGCCAACCGCAGGGGATATGTGGGACTCGAGGTAAAGTCGTTCCCTCACTACCCACTAAACATACTCCCCGGCCTGACCTTGGGATCTGTCCAAGCACAACTAACAACGAGACTGCCCCATCGCCGCCGTCTGGGCACTCCTTGCACCAATCAATGGCCATCGGCCTACAGGGCCGCTGACTGACGCCAGCCCCTGTAGGCCGCTGGCCGAATCCACACATATATCCTAGTTTTTGACCGCGATGTCGACGGCGTGAAATATTTACTCTGGGCAGCATTTTTTGGACTTCGTTCAGACTTCCACACCTTTCATCCCTATACGGGCCAAAATATAAAATTTAAAATTTCATGGTTTTATCTTCGATAATGTCAAACTCCCATCCATACTTTCATCCAACATTCAACCCCTTCGTGCCCCTTTTTCCAAAAAAAGGTATAGCTTATGCCCTATCTTAAGGTCTTGTATATTTGTACCACCATCAACATCAGAGGCGTGAGAGCGTGACCGACCGTGTGGATCACTCGGTGTTACTTAGAAAACTTAATTCAGCCGGGATACACGGTGATTTATATCGCTGGTTTTCTTCATATATTGACAATCGGAGTCAGGCTGTGGTACTACAGGGCTATACGTCGGGATGGACCCGTATTCCATCAGGGGTCCCCCAAGGATCTATTTTAGGTCCATTACTATTTCTCTTGTTTATCATGGATATCGATAAATGTTTCCTACACACACGGATCCTATTATTCGCAGATGACATGAAGATACTCAAGGAAATACGTAACTCAGCCGATAGTCGAGACTTACAAGCCGACTTGGATAGATTCGAGACCTACTGTAAAATGAATAAGCTAGAACTTAATATATCGAAATGTTTATATATGTCATATAGTCGTAAGCCTGATATATTAACTCATAGTTACCGGTTGTTAGGCCATATTTTGTCAAGGGTAAATAACATTAAAGATTTAGGTGTCATGCATGACAGCAAGTTACTTTTTGACGTTCACATTGATCAGATTGCAACCAAAGCATCCAAGGCTCTAGGGTTCATAATGAGAATGTCAACTGACTTAAGATCAATCAAAGCCATTAAAATATTATATTGTGCCTTTGTGCGCAGTCACCTAAAATATGCGAGCGAAGTCTGGAATCCTCAATATCAAGTGTATATTACACGGTTAGAAAAGATACAGAAAAGATTCCTGCGTTTTCTAGATTTCAAAGCAAAAAAGTATTCCATCAACTATGAACATCGCTGTAGAAGGTATCATTTCTTGCCACTAGAATTACGTCGAAATATTAGTGATGTATGTTATGTGTCCAAGATTGCCAATGGAATAATAGATTGCCCCGACCTTTTGAACATGATCGGTCTGCGAACCAACAACGTGATCAGACAGCGCCCATTGCTTCACATCCCGCGAACAAGAACAAATTATAGGTCCAATATGTTTATCATTCGTGGTTGTAAATTATTTAATAAGTTTAGCACTGAACACGACTTCGATTTGTATACTACAAGTATAGCATCCATCAAACAAACTATCACAAGAGCACATTTTTCATAGGTTTATAGTTTATTAGTTATATAAGTAGGTGATTAATACTTCGGTTCATTCTTCATCAGGAGGAATACTTAGTTATAAAAAATCAAAGTTATGAGTAGGTACATTGTATATCCAACATTATGTTTATCTACATGTGAGAGCTTGTAATTAACTTTTTATAATAGTAATATATGTGTAATTTATTGTTAACCATATGTAAGCTTTCCTAATAAATAAATAAATAAATAAATAAATAAGTTTGGACTTCCATGCGACCTTTCAACCCCCTAAATATTTTATCCCCACATAGGATAAAATTTCAAAAACGCTAGAACAAATCAAATATTTATTTATTTCTTATAAAGTGCTTAAATTCAAAGTTTCGTGGTTTTATCTTCACAAATGACGAATTTCCTTACAAACTTTCATCCCTTATTTCAACCACTTCAAGCCTATTTCTAGCAATAAAAGGCAGCTTTTGTACTTTTCTAACGTCTAATCAATATTTGTACCTAATAACATCAAAATCGGTTAAGGAGTTTTTGAGTTTATTTTTTACAAAGATACAAATCTTTCCTCTTTATATTCTATTCTATCCTTAATTAATGGCGTCGCGTGGCATTAAGCGTACGCATTTTGCCAACGTCAAGTGAAAATGTAACTAAAGTAACAAAAATTGTACGGTTGATTGAGGTTAAAAATGGAGTCTCTCAACACGACCGTGTTTTTACAACAAGAACTCGGGAGAAACTTCTTCCTCTTTATAATATTAGTAGAGATTAGAGAGAGTCTTTAAAACAACGTCAAATCTTTTTTCTCCTACCCTGCTTTCAATCCATCGATCTTAACTACTTAGTGAGATAAAAAAACTACAAAATTAAAAAAAAAATGTAACCCCCGACAAAAAATTATAGCTAAGAACCTTTTCGATCATGTCAGCTTTTAAACGAAGAAAACCCTATCAAAATTGGTCCATTAGTTTAGGAGCTACGATGCCACAGACAGACACACAGACAGGTCAAACAACACCCCTTGTTACGGAGTTAAGTGGAAACTAAAAGTATGAAATATAAAGATTTAATGAGGAAATGTTACAAACCAGAAAAGTGCAGTGACAGGCGAAAAGAAAAGCAATGAGAAGAGTGACAATACAAATATCAAAATATAGAAAAGTAATAAAATCATAGAGTATCAAAAAGTATACATATCGATATAAAACATGGTACGCTACATCCTCCCCTGTTGCGGCCTGCCTCTCTGAGAAGAGAACAACATCAAGCGTTCTATAACACAACTTTGCTGCCGGAATTTATAAGGCGACGAATTTCTCTAATGTGCCGTACAACTGTACCCCACCACCCACTCTTAAATCATTCGTCGCATCGAAAGCACGAAATTTATTTGTAATTACCTAATTTTCATTAAATACGTCTAAAAGTATTTTCCTGAGTTTAAATATAAGCTCCATTGTGTTCACCACGAAACATAAATTGGCGACCGTGACAGGACATTCTTCAAAAGTGTGGAATTTCCAAAAAAATCGGAGAAGAAATTCAGCGTTGTTGCCGTTGAATATTTGAATATTGGAAGGCCAAGCAGTGAGATTATCTACCAAATTACTACAAAAGGATTACATGAAGTGTAATTGAGCAATATCATAATATACTGATTGGATAATTGCAAGTTTTAAGGACGAAATTCAAGGTCATCCTGGACATAGCCGAGCAGTGACGTAGCAAAAGCATCACATCGCAGCATATTTCTAGCAGATAAGTGCCTTGGTTTTTCCTTTTCCTTACCAAAATCCTATTCCAATTTCCAGAGTAGATTTTATTTGTGCGACTTCTTTTAATTAGGCAAAACAGTTTTTATAAATTATTTATTTTCTACCTACAAGTAAAACATTTCATAAAAGTAAATTAAAATTCTTAATTACATTCTATATTATTAAACTACTATTACATCTAAAGTTTGCAGTGGTTATTGCATAAGAGTAAAGGCTATTTGCCGAATATTTTCAGTTTCGCTGCCGGGTGAGCTATCAGCAACATTGTTGCGCTGCCTGGTACGATTGTCAGCTGTTCGACCGCCCGCCGCCGTAAGCCATAAGGAGGAGCGTGAGAATATTTTTGATTATTATTATAGATTTATTGTTTTCTTGAGCGGTTGTCTAGTGATTTATATTTTTATTTATTGTTTATTATAAAAACTTAGTGAACATGGATTTACATAATTTAATTATCAAACGCAGTTCTGTAAAAGGTCAGATAACCAAATTTAAGAATTATTTGGATAAGATTACTGGACAGCCTACATTGTCGTCTGTTGAACTTGCTGAGATTACATTAAAGGTCAGCAGGTTTGAGGGATTATCTGCCAAGTATGACGAGTTACAAAGTCAAATCGAATTACTAAATGCCGAAAACTTAGACGCGGAAATCGATGAAAGAGAGCGTATTGAGCAAGATTTTGTACAGTACATTGCTATGACTAGAAATATTATTGAAGAACAAAATACTTTAAAATTAGTCCAACAAGATATAAAAAGACGTGAGTCGGTATTCCAAGAAGCTCAATGCACCCTCGATCATGACTTCAATGTAAAATTACCTCAAATTCAAATTGCGAAATTTGATGGGTCTTTTTTTAGATGGCTTGAATTTCGTGATACTTTTACTAACTTGATTCACAACAATGAACGTATTCCCGCAATTCAAAAATTCCATTATTTGATTTCGTATCTCGAAGGCGACGCTGCCCGTGTCATTTCAAATATTGAAATATCTTCATGCAATTACAATAATGCTTGGCAATTACTTTATGATCGCTACAACAATAAAAGACTGCTAATAAACCACCATTTAAAATCACTGTTTAACATTCAACAATTAAATAGAGACACAGCCAGTTCTTTAAGGTACTTGGTTGATCATATTACAAAAAACCTACGTGCCCTAGCCAGCTTGGGTCAACCCACTGACTATTGGGACACTTTAGTAATTTTTATGGTCACATCTAAACTTGACAACATTACCATTATGAAATGGGAAGAACAAAGAAATAGTTTAGGTGACATACCAACATTACAACAATTTAAATCATTTTTAATCGATAGGGCTTACATATTAGAAGCCACACTTAATAATAAAAATGACAGCTTTTCAAAACCACTACCAAACACTGTTCACCCAAATAGTCATTCAAAATCTTCAAATAATAATAATTTTGCTTATAATAATCACTATAATAATAATAAACGTAATTTTAATACAAAATCCTTTGCTGTTACCACTCAAAATAATAAATGTGCCATTAATTTGTGTATAATATGTAGCCAAGATCACAAAATTTATGACTGTCCTTCTTTTAAAAGTAAATCCATTAAGGATCGGTTGGAGGATGTCTCCAAATACAAATTATGTACAAATTGCTTGAAACAAGGTCACCCTGTAAACCAATGTCGCATGGGTCCTTGTAAAATTTGTAAAAGGCCTCACAATTCTTTATTGCACCAAAATGTTGTTAATTCCACCCCGATTCAAAATTCGGAATCTATTGTTAATTTTTGTTTGAACAGTAAACAAATACTTTTGTCAACTGCTTTGATAAGTGTTCAAAATCCGTTGACTAGAAATGAAATGCGTGTGCGAGCATTATTAGACTCGGGTAGTCAGTCTTCATTTATAACCACACGTATCAAAGATGAGTTATCGGTAGAAACGAATCCTATTGTTATCAATGTAATTGGCATAGGATGTGCTGAAAATAGCAAAATAAAAGAGAGTTGTTTTATTAAAATTCAGTCTTTAAATAGTAACTTCAAATCTACATTAAACTGTTTAGTACTTGACAATATAACTGGTAACCTTCCTAGGTTCCCAGTAAACAGAGATTGTTTAGAGTTGCCAGCAAGCATAGTGTTAGCCGATCCCACATTCGATAGGCCAGGTCCCATAGACTTGTTGATTGGGGCTGACCTGTTCTGGGATATTATTCAACCCAAGCAACTAAACTTGGGGCCAAATCAACCTAAGTTACAAGACTCTGTGTTTGGATGGTTCATTAACGGACCAGTTAATTTTTATAATAATTTTAGTTGCAATAATCTAATGGTGCATACAGACTTATCAAAACAATCCGATATTGATAAAAATCTTGCAAAATTTTGGGAGTTAGAAGAACTTCCTCAAAATACAAAATTAAGTTTAATGGAAAGAGAGTGTGAAAACCATTTTTTAACTCACACCACTCGCCTAGAAAGCGGTAGGTTTTGTGTCAGATTGCCACTACGTGACTCATCGGATTGTCTGGGTGACTCTTATTCATTGGGTAGAAAACGATTTATTAATCTAGAGAAACGCTTTCGTAAAAATCCTACTTTAAAGGCACAATATGTGGAGTTTATTAAGGAATATGAAGATTTAGGGCATCTCTCTGAAGCATCAAGTAGCTTACCGAATCCATCATATTTTTTATGCCATCATGCGGTTTTTAAAATGTCTAGTGAATCAACCAAAATTAGGGTTGTTTTTGATGGTTCTGCTCCTTCTTCGTCAGGATATTCTATTAATGACCTGCAAATGGTAGGACCTAATGTTCAAGATTCACTGTTTTCTATATTGATACGTGCCCGCCAGCATAAATATCTACTTACGGGTGATATATGTAAAATGTATCGTCAAGTTCAAATTCATAAAAATGACAGAAATTTACAATTTATTTTGTGGAGAGAAAATGAATCTTTACCAATAAAAACTTATGAATTGAACACAGTTACCTATGGCACTGCTAGTGCAAGTTATTTAAGCACTCGATGTCTGTGGCAAATTGGTGAGGAATGTAAAGATCCTCGCATAAAAACCATAATACAAAAGGATTTTTATGTTGATGACTTGCTGACCAGTACCAATGATGAAAGCGAATTGCGTTACATTCTAAATAATGTATCAAATGAGCTTAATAAAGGCTGTTATACACTACGTAAATTCAAAACAAATTTGCCATCCATTTTTGAAAATTGCAATGTTAATACTAAACAAGAAAGTTTAACGATTAGTGAATCCACTAGTACCCTAGGTTTGGGATGGGACCCTAATAGTGATACTTTACATTTTCCTATAAATATTACTCAAAAGGGAGACAATAATATAATTACAAAAAGGTTTATTATGTCCACAGCCTTTAAGATTTTCGATCCTCTCGGACTTCTAAGTCCCTGCATCATGCTGCCAAAATTGTTGCTACAAAAATTGTGGAAGGATAAGGTTCCCTGGGATCAACCCGTTTCCAATAATATTAAGAAAGAGTGGGAAGACTTTTTTAATAGCCTAAATGTTATACCTAATATTCAGATACCTAGATTTGTAAATTCTGATTCAACTAAATCTATCGAAATTCACACCTTCAGTGACGCTTCGCAGGTTGGCTACGGCGCTTGTGTCTATATGCGATCTGTTGGTTCCAACAATGACATTACAGTCAATCTCCTGTGCTCAAAATCAAAGGTAGCACCTATAAAACCAACTTCTATACCAAGGTTGGAACTTTGCGCAGCACTTCTTGCTGCTAGGTTGTGTCAGTCTGTTTTAGACTCAATTAGATTTACTCCCAGCCAAGTGGTTTATTGGTGTGATTCCACCATTGTATTAGCATGGTTGAGAGGTGATGTGTCTAAGCTGAAAACCTTTGTTGCTAATAGAATAGGTGAGATTCAAGAAATAACACACATTAACGCTTGGCGTTACGTACCCACTGAAATGAACCCCGCAGACATGATTTCTAGAGGCGTTAATCCCATCAACATACAAAATTCAGCCCTTTGGTGGCATGGACCTGAATTTTTATTTAAAAAAGAAAGTGATTGGCCAACCCTTAAAACTAAAATTCCTAATGATTTGCCTGAAATAAAGGTTGTTACTACGGTGACTGTAATTCCTCCTATAATTAATTTCGAAAGATTTTCTAATTTAAATAGGCTAAAGAGGGCAGTCGCTTATGTCAAACGTTTCATACATAACATAAAAAATCCGTATTCTAAATTGAGCGGTGTTTTAACTTTAGATGAGCTAAATAATGCATTCAAATTTTTATGTTTGATTGCTCAAAAGGAATGTTTTCCTGTTGAATATAAGGCATTATCTACTAAAAATAATTTAAAATCTACTTCTAATATTTTATCATTATCGCCGTTTTATGATAAAGACCATTTAATACGCGTAGGAGGTAGGATAGGTGCTTCTGACTGTGCTTATGATCAGAGGCATCCTATTCTCATAGATTCGTCACACTATTTATGTAAATTAATATTCACATATGAACATGCACATAATATGCACGCCGGGCCACAGTTATTGTTGGCTACAGTGAGACAGACAATGTGGCCAATCAGGGGCCGACTTGCTGCGAGAAACACTGTCAGGAGATGCGTACAGTGTCGCAAGGTTCAAGGAAAGACTCTAGCGCCTAAAATGGGAAATTTGCCTTCCCAACGCGTTAACCCTGATTTTCCTTTTAACTCTGTGGGCATAGACATGGCAGGGCCCTTTTATATACTCAATCGTAAAGGGCGAGGCTCCAAATTGTTGAAATGTTACATGTGCTTGTTCGTGTGCCTCCGTTATAAATGCATACACTTAGAAGCAGTTAGCGACTTATCTAAAGAGGCGTTTGTAATGACCATGCATAGATTTTGTGCACGGCGCGGCAAGCCGGCTGAGATATTTTCGGATAATGGACGTAACTTTGTGGGGGCTTCAAAAGACTTTCAAAAATTTTTCAAGGATAATAATTCGGCATTTAGTGAATTTGCTGCTCAAGAAGGCATTAAATTTATCTTCTCTCCATCTTACGCTCCTCATTTTGGAGGTATATGGGAGGCTGGCGTGAAATCAGCCAAATTTCATGTTAGACGAGTAATGGGCAATTCGCACCTCACTTTTGAGGAAATTACAACTCTTTTCGCACAAGTAGAATCTATTCTAAATAGCCGTCCCCTCTGTCCATTATCCTCATCCCCTGACGATTTTCTCTTCCTATCCCCAGGGCACTTTCTTATCGGCAGACCACTGAATGCGCTGCCTTCAAATGCTGTCCACGAAAATATTACGAGTTTGAATCGTTACGCTCGTCTACAACAGATTCTACAACACTTCTGGCACAGGTGGCAAAGAGAATACATCTCTGAATTACAGCTACGGACTAAATGGAAGCAGGACAAAACCAAATTGGAAGTTGGAGACTTGGTTCTGCTGAGTGAAGATTCCCTCCCTCCTCTGTGTTGGCGTACTGGGAGAGTAACAAGGCTGTATCCAGGTCCGGACGGAATTTCACGTGTTGCTGATGTCAAGACCACGACTGGTTGTTATCGACGTCCTTTGGTTCGTCTCTGCCCTTTGTTACCTGATGAAGACTAGAAGAGCGAATTTACATTAAGACGATGGAAGTGGAAGAACGGGAGTCTTCCACGGGCGGGAGACTATGTTGCGGCCTGCCTCTCTGAGAAGAGAACAACATCAAGCGTTCTATAACACAACTTTGCTGCCGGAATTTATAAGGCGACGAATTTCTCTAATGTGCCGTACAACTGTACCCCACCACCCACTCTTAAATCATTCGTCGCATCGAAAGCACGAAATTTATTTGTAATTACCTAATTTTCATTAAATACGTCTAAAAGTATTTTCCTGAGTTTAAATATAAGCTCCATTGTGTTCACCACGAAACATCCCCCTTTGTGCAAGCACTAATTTGTTAGGTTAAGTTTCACAACCTTGCTGAGGGGACGACGGAGCGTACCTGCCGCAGTGGACACGTCTACCACCCGTACCACTCCATCCCGACCAGGGTGAGTCGCTGATACTAGGCCTCGAGGCCATACACCTCGCGGAAGATTGGGGTCAACAACAAGGACGAGGTCTCCGGTAGCAATCTGAATATCCGAACCTTGCTGTGGTCGCTGACGTGGCTGCATTGTCGGGAGCACCTCCTTCACCCATCGTGCCCAAAAGTAATCCGCCAGCCGCAAAGCCTTCCTCCATTCCGCTCGCCCCAGGAGTACGTTGTCGTCAAAGCTAACGGGTAGCACGCTTGTGGAAGATGAGCCAATCAAAAAATGGAAAGGCGTCAACGTCTCTTGGTCGTCAGGGTCCACCGATACATGAGTAAGCGGGCGAGAATTTACGATCGCTTCGGCTTCCGCAAGCAAAGTGAGGAGTGTCTCTTCCTTAGGCGCACGTTCACTTAAAGTCGCGTAGAGTGCAACCTTCACCGACCGTACGAGCCTCTCCCAACATCCACCAAAATTTGGAGCGGCAGGTGGTATGAAGTTCCAGCCGATGCCATGTCTTGCGGCAAACTCCTCTACGTTGGTGTGATAAAACTCTCGTAATATGCGGTTAGCTCCAACGAACGCTGTGCCGTTATCCGAAAAGATAGTAGTCGGCGCACCTCTCCTAGCAATAAACCGTCGTATACATGACACCGCCGAATCCGCAGACAGGGAGTGGACAAGTTCCAAATGGATAGCTCTGGACGTCATGCAGGTAAATAGCGCCACATACCGCTTTTCTCGTCTACGGCCTATCGCTACATCAAGGGGCCCAAAATAATCCAGGCCGGTAAACGTGAAGCACCGGCAATGGTGTGCCATTCGTTGAGGCGGGAGGTCCCCGGTCGGAGGCGTTTGCGGAGCGGTCTTTCTAATTCGGCACGGCAGACATCGGTGCGCCACTGACCTCACGGTATTGCGCAAGCGAAGAAGCCAGTAGCGTTGACGCAGCTCATTTATTACCGCCTGGTGATTCGCGTGACCCATCTTCACATGATAGTGTTCTACCAACAGGCGGACAACTGGGTGACAGCCAACCAACAATACTGGTGTCTTGAGGTTCTGGTTAACTTCCTCGACAGATCTTATTCTTCCGGCTAAACGTAGCAGTCCATCTTCTGCAATTACCGGGGAAAGCTTGGCAAGGCGACTGTTCCTGGGCACAGGCTGAGCGTTTAAAACGCATCGGAATTCTGTGGGAAAACTCTCTATCTGTGCTTTGAACAAAATATACCTTTCTGCGGCTTTTATGAATTCTAGGCGAAGAGGGATTAGAGTGGTTGACGTGTTTCGAGACGGACGACTGTGGTCCGACGACGAACTTTGAAGTATTTGTCTAAAAATAAACGCCGCTTGGTGGACACGTGCGGTAGCGCGCACCAAGCGCAGCCAGCTGCTAAACCGTGTGCAGTCTGCTGTAACTGCTGAAGGCAGTTCAATGCGGTCCGTCAGAAGTCCGACCACTTCAACAGGTTTATGCTTCAACTCGCTGTGACCTTGAAGTGGTGGGAGTTCTATTACTGGTTCAGTGGGCCAACCAACTCGGTGGGGAACGAAAGGCTTGAATGTGCGAGCATCACTGCGCAACCAACCAAGGACGGTAGTGGAGTTTAATTTGTATTGTTCGCTTAAGAGAAATTCTAAGTTGTTATTTTTTGTCGCAAGCTCCTGGTCTAAAAACGAGGTGTGATTGACAAACTGTATGCATTTTGTTGTACTTAATGGTAATCCGTAAAGTGTCCAACCTAACGCTGTAAGGCAGGCTACGGGTTCGTTACGAGTGCCTCTACGCACCGAAAGGTTGATCGACAAATGCCAATCCTCTGCACCAATTAGAACCATTGGAGTAGCGTTCTCATAAGTAAGGAAACCTGAGAGATCTTGTAAATAATTGTATTTGTCAATATTTTGTTTGCGTACAGATTGTGTATGCAGCGATAACGATGGCAAAGCCCTAGCACGTTTGACGTCATAAGTTTTGTGTGTGTACCTACCCTTAATTTTAAAATCAACGTAGGCTATCTCCACCTTTTTGGTGAGACCACCTACACCGTTCACACTAATTTGTTGCCGCGGCCCTGATGCTCCGATACGTGCGGCGACACTAGCATCAATAAGTGTTGCTGTGCTGCCGTCATCGAGCAACGCATATGTGTCGTAGCTGCCTGACGGTCCGTACACGGTGACAGGTACGACTTTGAGTAGCGTAGTAGGACGGGGCGAGATGTACTGTGAAATTGTGTCGGTAGCAGAGACGATAACTTGTTCGTCCCGTGACTCGCATTCGGGAGCCGATGTTGAGGGTGTGGGCACAGACGAGACGTCATTCGAAACGTTAACAGTTACGCTATTGTCCGGCCATTGACTGTTGTGAAGTAGAGGATGGTGGCGTAGTGTGCACCCGTCAACGCCGCAAGGGTCGACCTTACACGCCCTCCAAGTGTGTGGGTTGCTACGGAGGCACCTATAACACGCCTTTACCTCACGCTGCCATCTCCATCTGTCCTCTATAGACAGAGCCTTAAAATCCGCACACAGCCTAATGTCGTGTGGTTTTTTACAAAATAAACAATTTTTGTCAATATTTACATTCTGATAGGTGGCAGAAGTACCTACCTTACTGCTCGACCTATTACTATTTACAAACCTATTTACATTTTTATTTACAGAGTTGCTTTTTGGTTGCGTAATAGTGTGTATGAATTCACGCTTATGAGGTCTATCATGCGTCGAAGTCGACGGTAAGAACGATGTGTGTTCTGGTGACAAACCAAACCTTACGTGGCGATCGAACTCACGCATGAGGAAAGTGGACAAAAGCTCGAGCTTTGGGTGACCAGGTGAAAAATTGTCGGTCGCAAAATCTGTCCACCTCAACTTGATTGTTGGGTTCAGTTTGCTTAAAATAGAATGGTACAATTCGGGTGAATATAAATACTCGACGTGATCTAGCATACGTATAGTATACAAACTATTACGAACCTTTGTGGCGAACGTACCTAGTTCGCGCAAATCGTTACCTAAACGAGGTAGCGCTTTCATTGACGCTACTTCCTTGAAAACAATCATCTCCGGGCGGGCGAAGTTCTGCTCGAGCACGCAAATTATTTCGTCTGGCTCGTTGGCTGACACGAGCAGAGCAGCCACGGCCTCGCGCGCTGGACCACGGAGAGCTTTCTGTAACCGCGCCACATTCTCTAGGGGAGAAAAAGCAGCTTTAGTGGTATCAAATAAACGTTTGAACTGAAGCCATTGAGACGTCTCTCCTGAGAAGTGCGTCAGTTCGATACTCTTCTTCGTATGATTTGATTGAGCGGTAGCGAGAGCTTTCGCTGCCGCCGCGGTGTCTGCCACTGCTTGGAGAAGTTTTTTGGACCCCGACAGATCGACGTCCACGTGAGGAGGTGGCGAGATTCGTGCCACGTCCTCAGACATCCTCGTGACCTGCCTGGGTACATTGCTGCCTGGCATAGGGAAGTCGATACCCTCGTGAGCCCTTATAGGCTCGGACAAATTCGTGACCTCCGGAACACTTGTAAAATAAAAAGGCGACTTACGTACCGCACTTTGTACCCATGCCTCTGTCCTGTGTGACTGCTGAGAGCACTCGGAGCCGCGGCGGCTGCTCCGCCTGCTGTGGCTCCCTTCGGCTTCCATCGCTGCCAGTTCCGCTTGCAACTCGTAGTCTTCAACTTGCTTCTGCAGCGCATGAAGTTGACGCTTTTTCCTCATTTCTTCATCAGCAAGTTGACGTTTTCGTAGCAGCTCTTCCTCGGCGAGCTGCTGTTCACGCTCGAGTTGCCGGCGTCTGGCAAGGGCTTCGACTGCAGCTCTACGTGCCTTAATCGTGGCGGCTGACGATGTCGAGGCATTGGAGCCTATGGACTTGGATGTTTGGAGCGCATGATCAGATGATTGAGATGCAATGGGTTTGGTGGTGGTAGTAATGTCGGTGACTGATGCGGTTTTACGTGCTTCGGAACGGGTGAACATGATTGAACGAAAACTACGTGACAGACTGTACGAAATAAAAATACGTGAAACTAAATGAATGAAAATCTAGGTAGCTGAATTTCTACGGGAGAAGGACCAATGTTACGGAGTTAAGTGGAAACTAAAAGTATGAAATATAAAGATTTAATGAGGAAATGTTACAAACCAGAAAAGTGCAGTGACAGGCGAAAAGAAAAGCAATGAGAAGAGTGACAATACAAATATCAAAATATAGAAAAGTAATAAAATCATAGAGTATCAAAAAGTATACATATCGATATAAAACATGGTACGCTACACCCCTCTTTTTGCGTCAGAGGTTAAAAATATAATTTAATACTCATATCTCAGAAATATTAACTCCTTTTGAATCTATACTGTAGCATTGTTTATTTATCAATTTTTCAAAGTCAACATCGTAATCTGACAAGTGACATTACGTTCCGTTTCGCATTAAGTTTGACATTTAGGCAAAGTGATAAATTCTATACCCAGCGACTTATAAAAAAAAAAAAAAAAAAAAAAAAGAAATAGTTCAGACGAAAGTTTCTTGTCTTGGTAAGTTGTATCATGTTTCAGTTCGATATTAGAGATTATGGTCGTCTGTGTGGAATTCTTACACCTTGTTTTTGAATTGGGGCGCGTTAGAGCGTTTTCTATAGTCTCGTCATTATTTAGGTGACGTTAGGCTTACGGGGATCATATTAGTTGTTCAAAATTCATTCAAAGTAGTTATTCGCAAAGATTCGTATTGACAAGAATATTTCGTTCATTCGGATGTATGGACTCACTTTCCTTTGCCTCAGATGTTAAAAAAACCATAGGTAGGCCGACCAATCAGGGACGTTTGTTTTTGCTTGTCAGATTATTCATTCGCATTTCGAATTTCAAATTCAAGGCTGAATTTATTTTGGAGCTATATTTTAAATCTTCGTCATATTATCATATGCGAGGATTATATTAACGAAGGAGAACTATTTTATAATTTGGAAGGAAGATAATTCCGTATTTACATAATATCCTGGAACGGATAAATAACCGTTAAGGAGTTACTAATTCACCCGAAAGGTAACTATAAAACTCTTATCGTTTTTCAATTATTCTGAAAGTTAAAAGTAAATTCTGTGATTGCCTTGATTTTGTGTTACAGTAAATTAGTAAATTCGGTTGTAAAAAACCGCCTCATCTTGTAAAAATTGCCTGACTACCTACTAAGGTAATTATATTTTGTCAGGTTCGAAATTTTAGGCAATGAATGATCTATTTGTTTAAATTATGAATAATTCACATCTCGAGAGATCATATTCTAAGTACTGTTGGTCGGGTTTCGTAATTGCTCAAAGATTTGCCGTTGTTTTATATTAGTTTTTGGACAAGTTGTGGTTCCAACTCCCTCTTGGGGTTTTATAATGAGTAGTGTAACATTTATTGATGTTGTTTTATTATGACACATCTTCAGGGTCGTCGGTACGGGTTTAGAGACCCAAATTTCCATTACAAATATAGTCGCCTGGTAGAGAGACCTGCGCAAAACCAGAGTTTGGAGGTGTGAGATCAATTTGGAAAAGTGACCGGTGAACTACAATATATAGAGAGAGCTAACTAGTGGCTGATCTATCAGAGCCAAGACACAACGCACTGATCCAGGTACACTACACTAACCAAACGGTAGCGGCTGACTGTCGAAGAGTTCTACAAATACTCTGCAGAAGGTTGTCTCATAACGCGTTTACTAATAATTTATACATAGTAATACCCAAATTCCACTCGTTAACGATCAGAGCAGACTCCAGGACCCTACCTTTCATTATTTTTATGGTTGTATTTTACTATTAGATATATAAGTTAGAAGGTCTAAATTGTGTAAAATCTAACTTGTGTAAACTAGGTATTTTCAAGGAAGAGAATTCTCACAAAGGTATATTATTTGGAATATGTAAATTGTAAGTAAATAACTTTTCTAGTGCAACAAACAGAATATTGTCCACCCTAAATAAACATTGTACTGCCAAACCATCAAATTGTTGTTTCACTTCATATATACCCATTTAGGAAAGGAAAATACGACCAGTTGAAATCGAGTATTACATGGCGCCCGAACATTAGGAGAGGAGGTTCTGTTATTTTTTTTTAATTCTTGATCTGGTCATATTCGCTCAGAGGAGGCTGATCGTTGACGGTGTGAGTTTGAGGTTTTTTTTTTCTTGTTTTAATTTGTGCCAAAGGTGGCAATATATGAACTTTAATATTGTTTGTTCTCCAGTTAACTATTGTATATTTAGGTATTTTTGCATTCATGTACATGGAGTTATGTAAGCTTTGATCGATTTTGGAGTGGTTTTTTTTTACATTTTTGAATGCTAATAAGCTAATATTTTCATACCACTCACAAAGTGTTTGAAAATATAAATATAAGTAAATTTGCAGTTTATTTTTTGAGCTTGAACCAAATATTACACTTATTTTTTATTTTTTAACTCTAATCTTTGCAAATACATACCTATATCATTTTTTATTCTCCAAATTACTACATTACATACATTAGGTAACATAAACCTTCTCTTACTACACATTTTTAGGAAAATTCATACTACCTATTTGTTTTCATAAAGTTGAAACATGGAACAACGACCTATTACATTTAATTTACTACTTAAAGATGAACTTGAATATGAAGTTAGAATTAGGGGTGCAAAACCTGCAGATACAGTAACTGCTTTGAAGGCACAGATTCGTTCTCTCAATAAGGACTTACCCTCTGATGAGATATTGGAGTGTGATTTGGATGTAGTTTCTGAGCTAAGAATTGTTCATAAAAAATTTGAGGATTTGGACAGACTTATTTCAACATCTTCATCAAAGGCAGGTTCCCTCAAGTCTTTGAATAGAATTCAGACATTGGCTCACCACTTGTTTCACAGAATTGGTCGGCTTGATGTAGAGGAGGAAGTTGACAGCGACTTCTCCACTATGCTTGATACTTACCAAAAGCGTTTGGAAAGTGTTTTGGTAAGGATTGATAATATAATGCACACATTCAAAAGTAGCTTAGCACAGGAGAAAGTTGGAGAACATTCCATTAGCAAGCCACAAGATAGTGCTAGCCAAAACTTGGTAGGGGACGCGGCAGTCCATAAGCTTGGTTTGAAATTCGATGGCAAATCATGCGTTAAGGCTTTCTTACAACGCTTGGAAGAGCTTGGTTTATCTAGGGGTGTATCTGAAACAAAACTTTTCTATTCAGCCTCTGAGTTGTTTTCCAATGAAGCTCTATTTTGGTATAGGGGTGTCAAATCGGATGTTCATGATTGGGTAGGATTAAAATCTTTGTTACTACAGGAATACTTACCTTCTGATTATGACCATAGGTTATTGCAGGAGATTCGTTCTAGAACTCAAGGATCTGATGAGAGTATTATTAATTATCTCAGTATTATGCAAAATTATTTCAGTCGCTTGGCAAGACCTATGTCTGAGGAAGAAAGGTTGAATATTGTTTTATTTAATATAAGGCCATTTTACACAGCCCAGTTAGCATTGAGTCCTGTAGAATCTTGGGCAGAGCTGAAAATGAAGTGTAGGCTGCTGGAGGGGGCACAGGAGAGATGTAAACACTTCAGTGAGCCCGCTAGCTTATCATCTTTAGCACCTGACTTGTGCTATAGAAATAAACAAAAAGTTACACCACAGCAGAGGGTCTCTGCGGTTCAGCCCATACGGGGTGATTTCTGTGTCCGTTGTAGGGTAAATGGTCACAGTTTAAGGAATTGCAGGGCACCTTTTGTTGTAATTTGCTATAGGTGTGGTAGGAAGGATGTCACTGCTAGGAACTGTCCAAATTGTAATTCTAATAAACCTACTTTTAACAATGTTTCAAAAAACTTGGAACAGTGAACTGGCGAAACTCTAATAATAATAAAAATTGGTCTAAATATAATACTAGAATATTTTATTCTAAGAATAAACACAACTATAATATTAATACAATAAAGTCTAAATGTCTTTCGCCAGTTCACTCTATGCATAAGGATGTGCGTCCATATTTGAAAGTGAATATTTATGATTTGGGATTCAGAGGGTTATTGGATTCCGGTTCTGAAATATCAATTATAGGCAGAGATGCAGTAAAGCATTTTATTAATTTTGCCAATTTACATACTTCACATAACCTGCAATTTATTAAAACTGCTAATGGCTCATCGTCTCCTGTAACTGGTTACATGTATTTGCCGGTAACAGTTGATGAGAAAACGTGTGTAGTTAAATTCTTTGTAGTACCTGGAGTCTCCACAGAGTTGCTTTTCGGTTTAAACTTCTGGAGGGAGTTTAACATTGCTCCCGACGTATTGTCACTCTTGAAAGGTAGCGAATTTTTACATGTAAATGATCAGGTACACACGGTCATAACAGCTGATAGGGCTTTGCATGACTTTGACTCTCTATCTGAAGAAGAGCGTAGCCAGGCCAGTGTTGTCATCTCTCAGTTGGAAGAAATTTCCGCGGAGGTGAAGGGTTTGGGCAGGACACATTTAGTTAGTCACAAAATAGACACTGGTGACCATGCTCCAATAAAGCAGCGCTATTATGTTGTTTCTCCAGCAAAGCTGACATTGATGAATGAGCACTTAGATCAAATGCTGAAGGATGATGTGGTGGAGCCTAGCGGCAGTGCTTGGAATAACCCGGTCACATTAGCAATGAAAGCAGATGGTTCTTCTCGCTTCTGCTTGGATAGTCGTAAGCTGAATGCCATATCAAAGCATGACGCATATCCAATGCCTTACATAAGCCATATTTTGGATCAGCTTGGAGAGGCGAAGTACCTCTCTTCGATCGATTTAAAATCAGCATACTTTCAGGTTCCCCTCGATGTAGAATCCAGGGAAAAGACAGCTTTCACCATTCCGGGGAGAGGTCTCTATCATTTTAAGGTTATGAGCTTTGGTCTTGCTTCGGCGCCAGCTACGCAACAGCGTTTGATGGATCGTTTGTTCGGTCCTGAGTTTACTGGTCCTGGTAATGATCCAAATGGTGGCAATAGTGGTAAAGTGTTCATATACCTTGATGACCTAATTATTTGCAGTAGCAATTTCCAGGCACATCTGGAGTTGCTGAAGAAGGTGAAGGACCGATTGAGTCAAGCTAACCTCACCATAAACATGGGAAAGTGTCAGTTCTTCAGAAAACAGCTCAAATATCTAGGCCATGTAATTGACGAACATGGTCTGCGCACGGATCCTGATAAGGTGAAGGCCATAGTAGATTTTCCCACCCCCACATGTAGAAAAGAGGTGAAACGCTTCTTAGGAACCGCCTCATATTATAGAAGGTTTGTGGTGAACTTCAGTGCTAGGGCAGGGCCGTTGAACGCTCTTACGTCGACTCGTAAGGGTGCTCCGCCGTTCAAATGGTCAGTTGAGGCAGACAGGGCGTTCAACGATTTAAAAATAGCGTTGACCACTGCTCCCGTGTTGGCATGTCCCGATTTTTCTAAGGAATTTACGGTTCACTGCGACGCATCTGATTTTGGCGTGGGTGGTTCTTTGACACAGACCATAGATAATGTAGAGCATCCGATAGCATATTGTAGTCGTTCATTAACAGCGTCGGAACGTAATTATTCTGCCACTGAACGAGAGGCTTTAGCAGTGGTTCATGTGGTGGAGCATTTTCGTGCGTATTTGGATAATGGCCGTCCGTTTCGTATTATTACGGACCACGCTAGCTTGAAATGGTTTCTAAATCTTAAAAATCCAACTGGCCGTCTGGCTCGTTGGGGCTGCAGGCTGTCACAATATAATTTTACAATCGAACACCGCAGTGGCTCAAAGAATATTGTACCGGATGCACTTTCCCGTGCGGTCCCAGTAGCACCCGTAAACATAATCTCCACTAACGACGCGTGGTATAATAACATTGTGAAGCGTTGTACGGAGAGGCCGCGAGCGTGTCCGAATTTTCAATTGGTAGATGGTAGGTTGATGCGTTTTACAAAGAGCACTAGTAAACTCTGTGGGGATTTCCAATGGAAAGAGGTGGTACCGATGGATTTTAGGGGGGATGTAATGTTACAAAATCATTCTGTACCAACTGCCGCACATTTGGGAGTGGCAAAAACTTATAAACGTTTAAAGTTAAGATATTTTTGGCCCGGTATGTATAAAGATACCGTGGATTTTATTAAGAAGTGTACCGTTTGCAATGCTTATAAACACAGCTCACTGGCAACGCCTGGCTTTATGGGTGAACCTAAAGTTTGTTGCCGGCCATTCCAGTGCATCAGCATAGATTTGGTTGGTCCACTGCCGATGTCCCGTCAGCAAAATATATATCTCCTTGTCGTGGTGTGTGTGTTCAGTAAATATTGTTTAATGTTTCCATTACGTAGGGCGACGGGTAAAGTCATTGCGCAACGTCTAGAGGACCATGTATTCCTGGTACACGGCATCCCTCAAACCGTAATGTCCGACAACGGTTCGCAATTTGTTAGTCGTGAGATAAGAGCGTTATATGAGAGGTATAATATTCCACAGGTCCACTTAGGACCTGTGTACTGCCCTCAGGTGAATACGGTGGAGCGTTATAACCGTACAGTGATCACGGCGGTTGCGTCATTCGTGGAGAACGATCATAGAACGTGGGACGTCAATATACACAAAATACAGTTCGCAATGAATACGTCAGTGAATGAAGCGACTTCGTACACTCCGTTCATGCTCGTTCACGGTAGGGAGGCCGTTGCGGATGGCAGTATTTATAGTGAATTCACGGACATCGAAGAGTTAGTCGTGCAGCCTCGGGAGGCATATCTAAGTAATCTAGGTCATCTCAAGGACGTCTTCGTTAACGTAAAAACATCCCTTCGCAAGGCCCATGAGCATAACGTTCACTACTATAATAAAAAACGGCGTGACATATCCTATAACGTAGGGGATAAAATTTGGAAACGAACTTACAAACAAAGTGTTGCAAACCGGTATTTTTCAGCAAAGTTGGCTCCTAAGTATGAGCTGTGCAAAATAATTAGAAAACTCTCTCCTTTGGTATATGAACTTGAAGACGAGAATGGCAAGTTCATAGGCAAGTGGCATATTAAAGATTTTAAAATTGTAGATGTTGCATCAGATGTGTGAAGTCAGCGGTTTAACCGTATCACTAAGTTACAAATTTATGTTTTGTTTTTTTCATTTTTCTTAAGTAATGTCTTGTGTTTTTAACCATGTAGCTGTTTAATTACCTGCCTACTTATTTGGCTTGGTAGATTTTGGCTTCACCGTGGGTTGACGGTCGAAGAATATCCACCCCGCCGTACTTCCTGGCGTGTCGTAGAAGCCGACTGTAGGGTTTGCTCTATTAAGATCAGATGGGGCCGGTGGTGCCTGCCTGTTGCCTCAGTTTTTCGTTTTTTCCCTTTCTCCTTAGTTTGACGTTTGTAGCCATGATGTGCTTGGTAAAACTAAAGTAATGGAGTTTAGTTTACTTAAGCAAATAATATTATTTAAATCTGATCATTTATTTAAATACAAGGGGAAAAAATTTAAGAGGGGCTGAGGTATTAGGGCAGGCATTGTCGTAATTGAGTGTGAAATGTTGGTAAGCTAACAACACCATCTAGTAAGCGCATTTCATTCATCACTATCGGAGCAGGGGGAAAGGTTATTGGGTAGCTATTGCCATCTAGCGACATAGTTACACATTTTATCGTGCCAAGAAGCATTGAGTAGATAGATAGCACATTATCATTTTTTTTTTCTATTTTTTTTACTTTGATGATTTTACTTAAGTGAAGATGCTTAATTTTTTTGTTTTAAGGTACTTATTTTTATTTAAACTAGAGTATAACTTGATTAAACTCAATTAAAAGTAGGTTTAATTTTTTTTTTTTAATAAAATCAAGAATCTATACGTGTCTATGATTTTGTTTTTTGATAACTGTGAAAGCAAAGAAGTTTCACGGTTGCATCCATGATGTCCCATTAGACTGGATGTATTTTTCACTAACATGAAATACCTTGAGTTAGTTATTTCAATAAAATGGGAAGGGATTGTGCGTTGGAAGATCTTTCTTTATATTTGTTTTAATTTAGTATTTTGTGCAGAGGTAACTTAGTTTTTTTGTGTGGTTTGGTTTGGTCAGTTGTCTGAGTAGGTATAGTGTTGGGTGTTGACGTGGGCGTCAAACGCGAATTCACTACGTGAATTCTTACCCGGGTAGGGGGATATTGTAGCATTGTTTATTTATCAATTTTTCAAAGTCAACATCGTAATCTGACAAGTGACATTACGTTCCGTTTCGCATTAAGTTTGACATTTAGGCAAAGTGATAAATTCTATACCCAGCGACTTATAAAAAAAAAAAAAAAAAAAAAAAAGAAATAGTTCAGACGAAAGTTTCTTGTCTTGGTAAGTTGTATCATGTTTCAGTTCGATATTAGAGATTATGGTCGTCTGTGTGGAATTCTTACACCTTGTTTTTGAATTGGGGCGCGTTAGAGCGTTTTCTATAGTCTCGTCATTATTTAGGTGACGTTAGGCTTACGGGGATCATATTAGTTGTTCAAAATTCATTCAAAGTAGTTATTCGCAAAGATTCGTATTGACAAGAATATTTCGTTCATTCGGATGTATGGACTCACTTTCCTTTGCCTCAGATGTTAAAAAAACCATAGGTAGGCCGACCAATCAGGGACGTTTGTTTTTGCTTGTCAGATTATTCATTCGCATTTCGAATTTCAAATTCAAGGCTGAATTTATTTTGGAGCTATATTTTAAATCTTCGTCATATTATCATATGCGAGGATTATATTAACGAAGGAGAACTATTTTATAATTTGGAAGGAAGATAATTCCGTATTTACATAATATCCTGGAACGGATAAATAACCGTTAAGGAGTTACTAATTCACCCGAAAGGTAACTATAAAACTCTTATCGTTTTTCAATTATTCTGAAAGTTAAAAGTAAATTCTGTGATTGCCTTGATTTTGTGTTACAGTAAATTAGTAAATTCGGTTGTAAAAAACCGCCTCATCTTGTAAAAATTGCCTGACTACCTACTAAGGTAATTATATTTTGTCAGGTTCGAAATTTTAGGCAATGAATGATCTATTTGTTTAAATTATGAATAATTCACATCTCGAGAGATCATATTCTAAGTACTGTTGGTCGGGTTTCGTAATTGCTCAAAGATTTGCCGTTGTTTTATATTAGTTTTTGGACAAGTTGTGGTTCCAACTCCCTCTTGGGGTTTTATAATGAGTAGTGTAACATTTATTGATGTTGTTTTATTATGACACATCTTCAGGGTCGTCGGTACGGGTTTAGAGACCCAAATTTCCATTACAAATATAGTCGCCTGGTAGAGAGACCTGCGCAAAACCAGAGTTTGGAGGTGTGAGATCAATTTGGAAAAGTGACCGGTGAACTACAATATATAGAGAGAGCTAACTAGTGGCTGATCTATCAGAGCCAAGACACAACGCACTGATCCAGGTACACTACACTAACCAAACGGTAGCGGCTGACTGTCGAAGAGTTCTACAAATACTCTGCAGAAGGTTGTCTCATAACGCGTTTACTAATAATTTATACATAGTAATACCCAAATTCCACTCGTTAACGATCAGAGCAGACTCCAGGACCCTACCTTTCATTATTTTTATGGTTGTATTTTACTATTAGATATATAAGTTAGAAGGTCTAAATTGTGTAAAATCTAACTTGTGTAAACTAGGTATTTTCAAGGAAGAGAATTCTCACAAAGGTATATTATTTGGAATATGTAAATTGTAAGTAAATAACTTTTCTAGTGCAACAAACAGAATATTGTCCACCCTAAATAAACATTGTACTGCCAAACCATCAAATTGTTGTTTCACTTCATATATACCCATTTAGGAAAGGAAAATACGACCAGTTGAAATCGAGTATTACAATACTCCAGCAATATAAAATAAGTCTTTGTATATTTGAACCAAAACACAGTTTGATATCTGGCTGCGAACTCGCGGGCGCAGCACGGAGTCCATTAAAATTTATGATACATGGAAGGCAGTGCCGTAATTAAAAGAGTCCGTAGAGACAAATAACACACTGAAACAATGCAGAGTTATGATATTACAGAATTACGTAGTAGTGAGCTACTTTGAGAACTCGAGTCGTTTGTTTTTGCGGCTTAACACTCCACAAGTTTTGGCTTTTAACCTACAAAAAGGTGGAGCCATTGTTTCTCTCGCCTTCAATAGGTTAGTGTCAGTTTCCATTCACTAAGTTTTGATATTGTTACGCGGTGTCACCGCCAGATTTGTTGTGGCTGTAATACTCTAGTTCTTTGTTTGCGAGTTTACTTGTAAAAAGTGTTATGGATGGTAATTTAATAGACAATGACATCAAATAAGACAGACTTCTGCTCGAAAATAAGTTTTTCTTTGTTTGTTGTACAAAAAGTATAATTTCTACCATTCTAAAGAATTTTTAAAATGGGTCTTGTGCTTGAGAGTCTAATGGCACACAATTCTATATTTAAAAATGAGTTGAAAGCAATTTAGTCACCCATCAGAGCACAATTACAATTAGTGCTGTAGGTCTAAATGGATGAAAACTTCGGATTTTTGCAACAACCGCATAATTGAGGCAACTTTTCATGTTTGTCTTTCTCTTCTCAGTAGGTAATTACGTGTAATCATTGATTTCCTATAGATAATAAATTACTCCAATGTTCTAACAGGCATTGATAGAAATCTCTAACTTCTTATGAGAAAAAACTACCCTTAATTGCGTAACTCCTTGAAAATAATAGTCAATAATTAACAGAATCGAGTTTAGATAACCGCAGACCGAATGCAAGCATCATGGGAGTCAACGAGACCGCTTTAAATATAGGTCTAATTTGGCAAAACCCACCGGTGTTTGGGTTAGCGGGTCAATACGGCCGTCGATACATGTTATAGGTACTAATTTATATGTAACGGAATACGCAGTCTTAATGGGTTATTCGGTTATGACGTATTCGGTATAGGACCCTTTCTGTTATTACATAGCTTGAACGAACGTAAAATAATATTCATAATTAGAACACACTTTAATATTCATAATTAGAACACATGTTAATATTTATAATTAGAATACAATTGAATATTCATAATTGGAACACAATTTAATATTCATAATTAGAACACAATTTCTTTTCTTTTAAATTTGGATTAGTACCACGAGGAGGTCGATGGTGCCCCGGTCGTGAATTCTACGTAACGATCACGAAAGTTAAGCTATCAAGTGCGTGGTCGGTGCTCGGATAGGTGGCCGAAATTTTTTCAATTCGATCTTCCTCCGTGTTCCCGGCTGCCGTCGAATGGTAGTAATTCTTTCTAAAGATGTAAACATCTAATTCCAAAACCTATAGCATTATAATTGTTAGAAATATATACGGCACCGACCCCAAAATAAATTAGAAGCAGAGGAGGAGAAAGAATAGAATAGAACAGAACAGAACAGAGCAAAGCAGAATAAAACAGAACAGAATAGAATATACTTTATTGTACATCAACATTTTAAACTTAAAGCTATAACATTATGATTAACGATTGTACAATGGGTGGTCTTTATCTTAAAAACGAAATAACTTATTAGAAAGAACTTATTTCGATATTTTTATCTGACAAAAATAAGTTTAGAACCTTCCCTGTACAACTTGTTCCAAAGATGGGTCATTTAAAAGATTGTGAAGGACCTTGCAGGTCATCGAGGCGAGAGTGACTAGCCTGGCACTTATTATGAGTTTACGAGTATCTCTCACACTAGTCGGCACCGACCACAAAAAAAATGTTATCTGTCTTATATGGACTTTTAAATCGTGTAAAACATAAAACTTTTATATCTCTCTTTTCATCAGTTTTGAAGTTGGTTTAATATTTTTTATTAATTCATTTTTTATTTCAGTTGTAATTGAAACGACGTGCACACGACATGTTTTATTAAAATTATCCGATCGGGCGGTAAAAAATTAGAACTATATTTTATCATAGATTTTGATATTTGATAGTTCACTACTAGCAACACTACCAACGGGCCAGATAAGTTTGTGGCGCTGCTAACAACTTTTAACTTTCTATATCAAACACCGATTTTGATGAAACAGGCACAGATCCCTAAGTCGGGCTAAACCAAGTCTAACTACAAAAGATTTTTTGCAATCTAACTTATATATAAATACACAAACATATAGACATACATACACACATGTAATTTGGCACTCGTGCTTAAAAGCTGGTAATAGTAGTCTAACATAATATACAAAAACTGTGCAATTTTGACAATATTACATACTACATGCAGTTCGAATTGATAACCTCCTTTTTATTTAGATTTCGGTTAAGAAAACAAAGTGTGAAGCCTATACTATACCTACTACTTACAATAATTTCACAAAGTGTAAAATTAATCTTAATTCAAAACTAATAAAAAAAAAATTAAAACTCAATTACATACTAATCTAAATTAAATGAAACACGAAGGAATTAATAAATGAGTGTAATTATGTATTTCATTTCAAAATGTTGTGGTTTGTTTAGATCTAAACTATTTGCTTTACAAATTACACTAATCTATTTTAGACTCGTATAATGAATTAAATAGCGGACAATAAATCAATCAGCGTAATTAAAAACGAAACAAATGAAAACATTACACAGCGCTGCTGGCAAAATAACGGCTAGTTCTTTTTCGAAAATCGGTTTGAATTGTGGCTGAATTTACGCGACGCCCCGTATGTTTTATCGTTTTTGTGTTACAAAAACGCATGTTCTACCACAAAAACTGTGATATAGAGGTTTCCGTAAAACAAGTTTGAGCGTGTATACAAGAGGTTTTTATCGTCGAAATATTGGATGCAGCCATAAAAGTGAGTTCAAATGCGAACTAAATGGAAGTACTAATATTCTGATGCTTTTGTTATTTCGTAACTAGCTTTGTCATTATTTTTAATATGAATCGGCATATCATCAAAAACCTGGCATTCATGGCAGTGTGATGCCGGCAGAGTAGAGTAGCATCACCCCATATCCTCCAATGGGTGTCGTAGAAGGCGACCAATGGACTTTTGTGATCAATACCCCTTTTGCTGATCCATTGGTCGCCCAATACGGATTGGTGGACGGAGTATAAGGTGATTTATACTCCGTCCACCAATCCGCATTGGGCAAGCGTGGTGGACTATTGCCTAAACTGCCTTCAATGACAAGGAGAGCCTTGTGCCCAGCAGTGGGTCGCATTATAAAGGTTGCTATGATGATTGGCATCATCATTATGGGTCACAGCTGCATATATCAACTGGCGCAAGGAATACACCTAAAGGTGAAAAAGCGCATCTTTTTCATAGTACTACGGTCCGCAGCCGTTTCGTAACCGCCATTGCGTAGCGTTCACAGTAAAAAAGAGGCGTTGCACTTCCGGGTTGATAAGTGTGCCACAACCTTAAAAGCTTTGGCGGTCTGAGCGCACCCGGCCTTAAATATAACGAATAAATCCCCGTAATCGTAATTGCTGTAGCAGTTTCGTAGCACACCATCCTTGTCGTAGCAAGTTGTAGCACTAGCTACATTCACACAGGCAACTGTATTTCAATTTCGACGCGGCGCGTCACTAATTTTGTAGCCCAGTGGAAACAGAGGTGGACTGATAAGCAAAATACGTGAGAATTCTGGATCGAATCCACCGAATATTAAACGAAATGTTTACACTCACTTTACTTTTATCATAAAAGACTTCATAATTAAGGCATTTCTAACAGTAACAATATTGCTCTAAACACACCTTATGAATTTACATTTTATTAAATCCAAGTAACATCACGCGAATTATTATCTCAATCAAAAACAATGAGACATCTCAACACTTTATCCCGGGCCTCATTTAAACCAGTGCCGTAGTAAGTGAAAAAGAATGCTCTATTTTAATGTAAATAGCATTGAGCATAATTCCCGCCAGCCTCCGCTTTGCGCTGGCATTTAAAAAACAAAAAATTCTGTCGACATCTGCAAATAAGGAAATTATGAAACCGCCGCAAAAGCTTGGCATTCAGGCCTTTGTCTGCTCAACACCTTTTGTTTTACCCTTTGAGTTTTTAATTGAAAAATCAAATGGGGGTTAGGTTTACGTGACATTTTAATCTTGTCCATTTTCATCTTAATTGCGGTTTTTGGAACAAAGCGAAATATAATAATTGACACCCAATACTCTGAGCTGGTTTATTTATATAATCGCCGTGGAAAGGAGATTATATTTCCATGCTAACGTACCTGGGACCGGAAAACACCCTTTTTAAATTGAGCCTATTTATAAGGAAAACCTTTTTAAATATCAAACAAACAATAGAGTTTCCATAATAAAAATTTGGGAGCTTATCGCTTTAGTAACCATTTGAATACAGTTTAATCACTTACTATTGATTGTGTCGCTTTTTTGAGAATTTGAGCAATTTCAAAAACAAAAACGCCTGTGTGTCGGCCGACCTCCTGGAAGTCGAGCCCCCCTCCACTTTTTTCCGATGATGAAAATGATTATTATTATTATTATTTGAAAATATAACTATACTTTTTATATTTTATTCTTTTAGCTTATTTTATTACGTATTTAGTGACAAAAAATCTTTTTTATAGTTTTATTATTAAATTTTTATTATAAAATTAATTACACGCGGAAAATTCGCGAAAGAAATCCGGAAGTAACTGACACATGCGCGAAATGTTACAAAATGGAGGCGATACAATAGGGGCTAAACTAGCTATCGTCGTGTTAGGTAGTGAAACAACGAGAAAATTGTAATCAGGCTTAAAATTACTCATAATCAAAAAAGAGTGCCTTCAAATTAGAGTCTCGAGGAAGAGCTTCAATGGCGCTACAATAGAGAAGCTTTGCATGGCTCGACTATGACGCAGTAGGCGTTCGTCTGTAATGCGATACAAATACGATGCTGTGATTGCGCTATTAGATATTGTGTGGAAATTAGTACGCCACGATTTTACCAGTTTCTGAGAACTACTAATTTGAAGGCTTAGGTTCAACATTTTGTTAGAAGAAGGCTTAGAACTCACGGAGCGATTTCTACCCGCGCCCGCAGCAGTTACGAGACTGCAACACTCTGGATCACGTAGTATTATGGAAATACAGATAGCGAATTTCACGACGCGATTAACGACCGTGGCGGGCTTGGTTGTTTGCGGCTCCCGGCGGGCAACTTGGAGAATCGTGTTGGCCGCGGTCAACCACAGTCTCTGCGAGTTGCGTCCGCGAGTCCACGATAGTTGTCGGGCGACCGTGATGGCCAGCGGGGGTACAGACCCGACTTATAATAATTTAGATCGTAAATAACCGCCCGTCTTCCGATATGCGCCTGCTAATCTTGCTAAATAATCACAACCGCTGCGGCTGTTTTACCGCACAGAACTGCGGACTAGTGAGTTAAGAAACAAAACAGCGGTCCCGCACAGCTGCATGCGCGGGTAGAAATTTGGCATGTTAGTGTAGTTATGATTAAAATTAATACCAAACTAAATAGAAAACGCAAAACATGAAAAAAAATCCTATTATGAATAAAAGCTCAGACGGGACTTGAACCCGCGACCTTTCACTATCCGATCAACTGCTCTTCCAACTCCTGTATAGCTCATTTACCACTATTTACTTCTATTTTTATTCAAGGAGCATATTATTAAAAAGGGTATGTTGTATGTTAAATACTTCTTTACAAAGTGAACTATAGCAGCTAAGTGATTCCATATTCTGAGTTCATACATCAATAGGTTTCCATGTTTAGTTCATAATACACAAAGGTTCAAAGAGGAGTACCTAGTCGGTTAATGTATACGCACGTGCATATTCCATCGAATAATCGCTCGGAAAAGTGATTTGAAGATTCCATGTAATAAAAAATTGAATAGGTTTAAACACTTACAACTATTAACGCAATGAAGCTTTATTTAGAATTGTGTGAGTGTGATAAACGGACTGCTGAGATGATTTTCAGTTGTTTTTTTATGTTACGAGATGGCAAACAAGCTTGCAGCCCACTTGATGGTAAGTGGTCACCGCCGCCGGACACTTGCAATATTAAGTGTAAATCACTTTTGCTGCGGCTTGCGTTGACCGCGGCCCGCGCTAATCCACAAGTCACCCACCGGTGCAGTGGGAACCGCAAGCAGCCTCGCCTTCGCAATCGTAAATCGCGTCGTGAAATTTGCTATCTGCATTTACATAACGCTATCTGATTCTCTAAGTGTTTCGGACACGCACCCGCTGCGGGCGTAGGTAGAAATCGCTCTATGAGTTCTTAGCTTTAGTGTCAGGCAAGTGATTGGCCATGATACAGAACTCATAGCAGTATGTTGGCATAATGTACCGACCCCAAATAAATTGGAAGCAAGGCAAGAGCAAGGTAATTTATAATTTAATGTTTAGTTACAACTTCCAAACTTTAATAGGAAAATGCACGAAAAAAAAAATACGTAAAATGGTACTATTAATTTAATGTACTATTAATAAAATTTTTCGCTTAAATAAATTCTGTTATGACTACATAAGAATTAAAAATTGCATTATTCCTATCTCTTCCTAAAACAAATTTATATTTAAAAATTATGTATCATCTTAATCTTAATTGTGCCTTCGCATTAAGCATTTAGCCAATTTCAAGTGAAAATAGTTATTTTACACTAAAATTGTACGGTTGATTAAAACATCAATGAAGTCTCTCAACACGTGTTTTTCCAACAATAACTCCGGAAAAACTCCTGAAATATGTATGGCTAGCGTGTCATTTGTTAAAGTTCACATTGAATCTCCTTGTCCAACACGCAACTTTATGTGCTTGGAGTTTTCTCCCGAGTTCTTGTCTTAAAAACACGTGTTGAGAGACTTCATTTTTAATAACCTCAATCAACCGTTAATTTTTTGTTACTTCAGTTATATTTACACTTGACATTGGCAAAATGCTTACGCTTAATGCGACGCGATGCCATTAATTAAGAATAGAATAGAATTTATGTGCTTTAAGTCAGCTTGTATTGACTTTTGCATTGACTTTCATAAGTGTTTAAATTGTACCTAAATGAATAAAGTAATTTTGACTTTGAGAATCGTTTTCTAGAAATAAAACCATCCTTCAATTTGTCTAATTTCACTTTTCCCTTAAAACTTTTCTGCTTGATAATGCCATTGTACTTAATAGCTCAACAATGGCTGTTGGTGTCGAGTACTTGCGATTCCATCGAGGCTTCTAATATGTAGAGCTAAATGTGAGCTAAGCCATTCTAAGCGCTGCAATAATGCTGTAACGAGAAATTATATTCGTACATATAATTAGTTTAATACAAAATTGTTTCATGGTATAATTAGGCTAGTCAAAAACCTTATATAGATGCTGTTTGAATATGTAAATATTGCTCTTTCTCCTGTTAATATATTATATAAATAACTAGTATCCCTTTTCTATTAATTATTTTTACTAATTTATTTTTGATTTTCATTAATTTTATATTTCTCGGGGTTTTAACCCTTAGATCGAATTCCGATGAGTGAACCACTAGGAATATTGCTTGCGTACTAGTTGATAAAAAAGGAAGATAAACTTTTTTACGTAAGAATGCATCACGTGCCTCTCTTCAATTTATAAACGCGTAGGCTGTTACCCTAAATTGGATCGTAGACCGGACAGTAATAGACAGCGTAATCTTGTTAAGCTAATTATAACTGACGTTGCTTATTAAAGGGTTGCTATGAAGGTAGCAGCAACGAAATTCAATAAGTAAGTCGCACTTACTTGTTGAATTTCATTGGCATTAAGTAGGTAATCATTAATGACAGCGCTGATTATAACTAAAGATGCGTTTTTGGAAAATTATTTGAACTCAATTTTTCTCCGTGCTGTGGAACTTTGAGTATGTAACCTTGGATGCAACTGGAAGTCTAAAATAGTGACTTTTATTGTTTTAACACCATTGATGGGCGAACTAGAAAATCTTTCATATGTCTTAACATTGGCACCTTATAGGGACGTACTTGTTATAATAGTTGAATGTGGGATACAAATATTACAAAAAAAATTGTAAAGGTATAGATTTATTTATTTATTTTAGGACAATCAACAAATCTTACACTATTACAGCTTAAAACTAAGTGCTTAACAATCCTTCTAAGTGCAGACTCAATTATGGGTTGCCACGGCATTCATATCTGGACTCGATGTTCCAAAAATAGATAGTATGATAGCTGTGTAAAGGTCACTAGAAACCGCTGGGAGCGAGAAGTATGAGACAGTTCAAGTTGGAGTTCCTTATGATAGAGAATGTTGAATATTTTTCCTTAGGTCTGTATATATTTAAAAGAATTTGCAATCTTGAAGATTTTTTTTTATAATCAACTGTTTGTGGAACGACTTGTTCCGTTGTTGAATTTCCAAGCGTTCATTTGAAATAGCAAATATCACTGTATGTCAAAGCTGGCAGCAAATACTGCGAACTTAATTTCTACGGATTTGCGGGTAGACGGACACGAGAGTAATGTGTGAACTGTGATGGGTTTGACACTACGATCGTTTCTCGAACGATATGCACTTTCAACAGACGATAAAACTCGCTAGAAAATAACTTTACCTATGAGTTTTGGTATTATGTGCCACTTAAATATTTACTTGATTTCACCGTTCTTTTCAAGCAAACAGAATGCAAAATTTTCATTGGACATTCAATATTAGATGTAACTCTGACCGTCTATTGGTCCCATATAATTTGAATGTCCTTATAAATTTTTCTCTTGAATTTTCATTCGACTTGTGAACTACAACATAGCCATTAGTAAAATATAATAGGCTAATAAATTAGTCATGGCAGCAAATTTAGTACCTGCAATGGCTATGATTTGACTAACATTTTGCTGTTGACCGGAGGTAGGCATTGAGGTGGGTAATTTAAAGCGTTACCTTATATTCTAAATACAGTGAGGATTTTGCTGGATAATCTAACCTGTAGGCCAAACTACGAACTTTTTGAAGCGAGGGTTTCCAGGCAAAATCTCCCGCTTGGGAATCTTAGGGTGTAAACATATGGAAAGCTGGTAGCCAGCTCGATCCACCAGTGTTTGTCGGTGATCATTGGTGCTGATAACCGCTAAATCAAGCAAACTGATATGTAGGCAGCCACCTAGCTACAGTAGTCTGGAAAAACAGCGCTGATCGTAGCAGGTCGGTATCTTCCTGCGATATTTGGAACTTATCGGTGCGTTCTTCACAAAAGTATAGAGACCTGCACCGACCAGTCGAAAATCGGTAATCAACTTTCTTTATGTACACGCCCTTAGGCCCCTTCCTAACTGATTGATTCGGTACACGAGTGCATGTAATTAAATTAGATCTTTGCAGATTAGGTACCAAAACAAAGACGTGCCGAAGGTGGTCAAGAAGTGGTCTTATAGTCAATCATCTAATCTCTACAGGGTTCAAGTCAAAAGAAAACGACAAAACTGAATATCCCAATTAGGGTTCTATTCATTCATTGCGACACTGAAGCAAACGAAAGACAAATTGAACAGAAATTGTATCTAAAACCTGCTTAATGTGTGAAAAATTGTAATTATAACTTTATTTTTTCTTCTTAATTAATGTCTTCGCAGTAACTACGTATTAACTAGTGAAAGTAGTATTTAAGTATAACAAAAAAATTAACCGAAGATTAACTTATAAATAGAGTCTCATGACACGTATATAGCAAGAACTCGCGTGAAACCTCTATTGTAAAAAAAAAACTTGATATCTTCGATACAAAAACACACAGTCACTTACGACTCTGAGCTTAATTTTGTAACAAAATTTTCATATTTTAGTATAATTTAAACCTAAAATAACATAATAACTATGGTCCCGAAAAGGTTGGCAAAATACAATTTTAATTCTTATTTCAATAAAATAAATGTAAAATGCCTCATTTTATAAATACAGACCAGTAGTTAGGGACTGTCGCTTTGTTCTGCAGCAAGCAATGTTTGAGATACGCCGCGCGAATATTTGCGCCGTTGCGATACTACGTAGATATGTTTGGAATTTTGAACGAGCTAAGTGCGGAGGCGGTGGTAGTGGACACAGTCTGTAATGATCTAGGATTAAAATAACGCTTGGTAAAGAACAAAACTGGACAAATTTTCATATTTAGCGCTAACGCTATTATGAATTAACTAACTTGCTGACGATGAACTTGCCAATTACTTTGGAAATCCTATGATAATTATGCATGTGACTTCGAATGCCAAGGGGGGCGAGGGTTAGGTAAGGAACAGCAAAAGATTGACAATATTTGTTCCGACCATAACCATCTTCCTAACTTGATCCGACGCATCTCTACCTCAAAGGTTGTCCCCGTTCGGTCACAAAAAAATTACTCTGGACCTACCAATTATATAGATATCTAAGTAAGGGTCTGATTAGGAACAGGGTTCCTATAAGAACAATAGGAATGTTATAATTTTTTTCAAGTTCCTTTGTTAAAAAACCATGGGAAATGTTCATGGCGCACTAATCTGCTCCGGGGATCATACTTAGTAGTGTGGGAGCATCCGTGAAGCGGAACCTCTCCATATAAAATCGTGGATAATGCCTTAGCGCTGTCGAGAAGTTCTGGTACCGTATGAGACGAAGTCCCGGAACGACCTCTTAGCGAAGGAGGGTTTTGTCCTCGCACTCCCCATTTACGACGAGGTGGACGTGCTGTTATTGGTCGAGTGCAGTGACGACCCTCACAGAGGCGGCGTTTTTTCAAGTTTCTAATCTAACCCGCGACCGCTTTTGGGATTTTGGGTCAGGTTCGGAATGAACCAAATAAATTGCGACCAGGGTAGGAAGTAGATTCTTGGTATAGGTGAAAACTGTCCACTGAGCTGAACTTCCAGAGATCCTTATTTCGATTTTTGTAGACTTGCGACAGACGCCCTTCCAATACCTTCACAAGCAATGGTTACTCGAAATTTTTCTCGTGAAAAAATTCTAAAGAGTCCCTCAAACGATCCAAAGGAAATTGCGTGCCGCGTTTTAGTGTAGCCGTGACCGTCGACTGAGCTTTTTTGACGATTTCTTCATTTCCTGCTGGCGGTATCGCGATCACCCTCTGAGACATTTAGTCGTCTGACATAAAAGGAGCTTATTAACTGGTTGTACATACGTAAATAGAGTCTTCAGTAAATGATTGTGCATTGGAAACTCTTACAACTTTCTTCTAGTGAGTTGTTAAAAGGGAATATTTTTTACGAAAACATCTTTATTTACGAAACACCGAATATTTTTGGAACTTGCTATTGGTCCAGTTGTAGTATATTATATCTATTCGTTATTTTATATACGCACTGTTTCAGTGGAATGGACCGTAACCATGCCTACACAATTAGGGTGGTTTTAATATCATACTAATCATCAGCTTGGATGAGCCAATAAAATATGATTGCTTCAACGCTCAATGAAGCGTCGGTGGCGTAGTGCGTAAGAGCGTCGTCTCCCACCCGGGAGGCACTGGTCCGATCTCCGCCACGTACCAATGTGTTTTCAAATTTTGAATTCATATGTACGTTTAATCGATGTCCTTTCTATAGCATAAGTTTCTAATAACACCTAATTCAATTTTGAGCTAGTGGTAATATTTAACTATTATAGCACAGAATTACTTTTTTATGTATAAAGGAAGGAAAAGAAAATAAGTTAGTGCAGTTAAATTCGTAAAAATCTACAATAGCCTCGCGATAAAAATTTCATCTTTATCGCGGCTTTAATAAGAAACATTGGTGTTCATATTTCTTCTCGTGTATTTATTTATGAGTTTGAATGCACCCTTTTGTTCCATACAATGGTATTTAAGTTACTGTAACGTTATTTGTAAACTGTCTGTAAACATTTGGCTTTCATTGTAAAGGCTGCGTTGCGGCATAATATTTTTCAACTACATGCCAATATTTGAACGAATTTATTGGAAAACTTGGTGTCTGTATTGACATTTACGACACGAAGTCTAGAGTGATTTTTGATAATATTCTGTTTATATGGTTTTCATTGTTTATTGCCTTTTTTTCTATCTTTTATCTATAAATATATTTTTTTATATACCTACACGTAACTTATGCCGGGTGTATCATATAATTATGGTAACAAGCAGTCACCTACTCATGCTAGCATAGATGCGTGTAATATGATATTATCAAAAATTCGGGATTGTAAAATAAATTTTGTTTTTGCATTTTCCAAATTTGTTTTAGGCGATATGCAGACAGAACAACTTTGATCTCCACATTGCGGTAACAGGCAACTTGCAACTACCAGTTTACATATTACTTAAAGAAACTTTCTGTGCAGAACATAGCAACTCACAACGACAAGCTAAGAGTATCTACAGTGACTCCAGATCAGCTCTGGAGATGCTGACGAACCGATTCATGCCCTTACTCTCGAGGCCACGGAGAATATTCGGGGGGGTTTGGAATAGGGAATAAGGACCATGTAAGGACTGTTTGAATACGTTTGTCATTACGGAAATAAGATTCTTAACAATATTTAAAATTTACCAATTTAAGTGGTAACTATATTAATAACAAAATTAATTGTTTTTTTCCTTAAAATAATTCGTCCCACTCCTGGGACAAAAGGCCTCTCCTTGTCATCGTAGGCAGTTCAGGCAGTAGTTCACCACGCTGTCCCAATGAGGATTGGTGGACAAAGTGTAAGGTGACCCCCTTTGCTAATCCATTAGTTGCCTTCTACGATACCCATTGGCGGATATAGGGTGATGCTATTCTAATTTTGCTGTGACTGGACATTTAAAAATATTTTATACGTCTATAAAAACTAAAACATAGTCACTCTTTTTATATGTACGCTTAAAACTTTGAAATAACGCAACGTATTTCAATGCAGTTTTCGTCAATAGATAAAGTGATACAAGAGGAAGGTTTAGAAGTATATTATAATGCGATAAGGTAAGTAAAGTAAGTAGTACTATCCATTCGAAGCCGGAGTGGGTTGCTAGTTATATATAAATTATTTTTTTATATTTTTCAAGGAGTTGTAATAGCGGAGACAGGCTGGTATTGTTATGGCATGTCTCAAAAGTGTTAATCTACTATGTTGACTGCATATAACATTGTTTTCCTATTGAATGAAATGAACAAACTTTCTTTGGTAAAAGTTTATCCAAGAGATACCTGGGAACTAGTTGTCTCATACTATTTCTTTTTGCCCTTTCATTGAAAACAAACACACCGATACGTAAATGATTGCATTTCACCAAAAAACGGCCTTAAAACTAGAAATGGAGAAATAGAAATTTTGTTTAGAAAGATCTAAATGTTTCTTTGAGGTCGCTCCCAAATACAAGAGGCAACGTTTATTCCGAGTATTGAAGTTGGCGCCGTCCTCAATAGAAAACAATCAGATTTTTTCAACAAAATTTTATATCTCCGTTTTTAGTTTTGCAGGCGGTTTTTTATTATTTAAAATAATTTATTGTTTGCTTTTAAGTGTTGTAAGTGTAGAAATTTTCAGGAAACTATCTTGAGAGCTTTTAAACAAACAAATAATAAAAAAGATTACGTGTTTCGTTGCCATAAATTTTCATAACTTTCATATTATTAAAATGCAAATTAATTCATATCGATGTTCATCTAACTCGTGAGCAATGACAAAATGCAACTTTAACGGTTGTCATGCATTCACTCCTGATATTCTGCGCGTGAGACGAGGGTAGAACACAATTCGATCGCCATCGTAGTGGGCGCATACATGTCTCGCTTACTGTTTTATTATTCATATTATTGCTAAATAATTCCTCAAGAAACTGTCTGTGCAAGTGTAGTCCTAACCAGCTGGTGAAGGAGAAGAAGCGAAAGTGGAAGTCATCGCGAGCAGTGGCAGATTAAGGTACGTGAGTGCATTATATTTGTCGTTGTCTCATTACAAGTTGAACATCGTTCTCTTTTATCTTGGACTTCATAGAAGTCTGTCCCAAAGCAGGAAGCCACCATCACAAATAAAAACCGGGTGCGTTTGCTACATTCTGCCGTCCGTTAACTAGAAGGGCGTTAACCCTCAGGGGGTCGATTTTGAGATTTTAATGCCATCGTATGTAGAAAAAAAATCTTTATCGATCTGTCTAGGAATCATCTTTGTAACGTTTATAGTTTTTGAAATAGTTTCAGCAAATAAGTCGTTAAACACGAAAAAGATAACAGTTTACACAACTGAAAGTACGTTAACCATCGATGCCTAACTAAAAGGTCACATGCAGCCCTTAATGCTTTAATATTTTAGATATTTTTAAAGCGGTGCTTAGCAAAAAAGACGCTTTTCAATAGTATTACACAAGAAAGTCGTAAAGATACTTTAATTACTTTTAAGCCAAGATTTAGTCTTGTAATTTACATTAAAATCCTAGGCTAAAAAGACGTTTTCTGAAAATACTACATTAGAAGGACGTTAAAATCTGTTAACACCTTTTTAGCGTAGGATTCGTGTAAAGTTTAAATCAAGGAATACTTTTCACAAATATTATACCGCCTTTAGCTACTCAGATTATGGTACGAATCCTCCGTTAGAAGGACGCTAAGCTACAATACTTAGCTAAAAAGACGCAATCTGCTCTCGCCTCTCTTTCCGCCCCGGCGCACTGGGGAGTGTCCCTAGTTGCCACAAAGAGAGTATGTACTCGTATATGTTTGAAGACTAATATAATAGCGCGTAGGCTGTCGTCGTAGGAGGACACGCACCGCAAAGCGTGAGGAACCCGCCAAAACTTTACAATGGCTGACCAAACGCCTAGGTAGAATACTATTATTTTGAAGTATTGCATACTTCAAAATAATAGTATTCACTTAATAAATGCAGTAAATAATATATCTGTACGTATTATATTGAGGTGAAATTATGCACGTTTCTTTGTATTATGGAGGAATGGCTTAGACTAATAACCCGTTTTTAAAATTATTTGTTTGAATTATTTAATTATGACAATTTTATTGCTTGCTTCATCTCATCATGTTGGTACTGACCATGCTTTACTTTACCGACAGTCGACATGTTTTATTTTTTCCCTCTATCCCAATTCAATAGTACAAGAGGAAATTAACCGTTTCTTACTCGGACAGCACGATATCTTGCCGTCAAACTTTACGCATGGCCAATATGGCCATACATCATCGATGTTTATGAAATTTTGTGAAACACAAACCACATAAAGTTGGCGCCACTTTCATGACCTAACAAAATATTTGAACGAGACGTTTCCCTTATATATCACTTGATATAACCACTTGCGAATGGTCACCTTCCCAAACACAACCAACGCCAACACCTGCGCTTGAAGTCCAGGATTTAACTTGTTACGAAGAAATGTCATCTGTACCTGAACAACAGCAACTATGTGAACTTAATAATGGGCAATCGGGCATAGTCCAACAAATAACAAAATAAACGATAATTTGCAATATTTTTAGTTCGCGTTGGAATCGTAGCCACAGTTTGTCGGTGACGTACGTAGTACAACGTAGACCAGCACGCGTAGTCCTTAAAAGGAAGGATGGTGGGAAAAAAGCTCCTCTGAGCACTCGCCGTGGTACAGACGCTAGAATGCGCTCAATGGGGCTCAAGAAGTTCAATCACCTCTTCGTCGCCGATGATGCGGGCCGCGCGACGCTGCAACCTATCCAAAGCATCGAGTAAGTACTTGGCAGAGCCATCCCACAGGTGCGAGCAATACTCCACGCAGGACCGTACTTGCGTCTTGTAAAGCAAGCTCAGGTTGATTTGGCGTGACAAAACGCCGCACCTTGTTCAGGGCTTCAAGTTTCTGTGAAGCTGTTTTTATCTGCCTTTCGATGTAGTTCTTCGGATTCAAGTCGCTGCGAACCTCCATGCCGAGCAAAGTGATACTTCTCTATAGCGTTAGTGTTGTGCCCTGGAAAGAGGGAAAGGAAAGGAATGGCGAGTTTTAGCCTATACGCGCACAACTGACTTTCTTAACATTGCAGTCAACCAGATTTGCCGTACCTCATTAAGAATCAAGGTCGAGCTCTAGGTTGAGTTCAATGACAAGATTCTCATGACTCTCCACGGTTTCCGCTCATCCAGCTTTTGCGTGTCCGAAGTAGCCCGCATGCACTGTACTGTCGTCTGCAATTAGCAATGGATGTTACGAAGAGGAATCATATCATTGATATGCAGAAGAAACAGTGCAGGGCATAAAACGGATCCCTGGGGACACCGAACCGAAATATAATTTAGTACTTATTTCCTTCTCAAACATTTAAATGTTCAAGTAAAGGGCCAAAACGAGTTCTATAGATACCAAACTACTTAATTAATTACTAAGCTAAGTGATTTTTATGTCTTCGTTGTAATACCTTTTTAAAAATGTTATTTAAAGTTCGTGCTCATAAAGTTGTTGTTCATGCATGTTCACAAACAAAGTTTTAGTTATTTCCACAGATATATCAATCTAAGGAGATCGGTCGAATCGCCGAGTTCATAGGAAGACCGAGTGTCGTGATCAGCGGCCGTACTACATAACATGGTTCTAGTTGAGCATGCCGTAATATACACTATTCATTGCGCGCGTCATAAGGACTGCGAAGTAATTAAAGTTAAGCACAGCCGCAAGGGAGATTGATCAAATCGCTGAGTTCATAGAAAGTCCGAGTGACGCGATCAGCGGCCGTACTACATTAAATGGTTTAAGTTGAGCATGCCGTAATGTACACTATTGATTGCGCGCATATTAATATTGTTTTTTAAATATAAATCTAAGTTTTACGGTTCTTACGTGTGAAAAGTTATTCCATTACTTGATATATAACTGATTCACTGCAATGATTGCATGTTACAGTTGAACAGGATGGCATTTTGAAAGAAAAACGGATATTTCTTTCTGTCATACGTACGTATTCACTCGACTTTATCGGACGGCGAACTGGCGGCAATATATGCCTACTGGGCATAGACTTGTCACAAGTAAACCGCCAGCTTGGCCTATCTCCTTGTATTATTAATTCTGTGGTTATTTCAGAAAGGTCCTTATTACGTTGCAGTTTTTTTTTTGTTTTATGTCGTAGGTGTAATAACTTTTTAAAAGTTTTATTTAAAGTTCATGTTATTTATTATATGTTGTTGTTCATGTTCCCAAACAAAGTTTTAGTTGTTTTACAAAAGTTCCTCTTGAGTTTTTATTTTTTTTAAATAAGTTTATTGATTCATTTCGTTTATCTTTGGGAATATTTAATCCCAAATACATAACTAAATAGTCGTTTATTGTCAAAGATTCAAAGCTTAACGGCTTTAAAGTGTAGTAATAGTGTCTTAAAACACTCCTAATAAAACAAAAAAAGACACTAAATTCAAATGCTTGCCTAAAAAGACACTAACAGACTGTTGTGTTTATATAGTGAAGGTTGAATAATAAATGGAAATTAGCAATACATAACTTTAAAGCCATTAAGTACCTTAACGCCATTTTAGTTAAGTAATTTCGAATAATTTTTTTACACAAAAAAATTTAATTTTATTTACGATGGAATCATAAACTATAAGGTCGCTAAGGGGTACTTAGCGACTTTCTAGTATAGTTTTTATATTCAATTCGCCAAAATATGCACTGCTAAAAAGCAAAAAAGCTATTTTTTTTACTTAAAAGTAGTTATTTTTAATCAAAACTATCACTATTTAGTAGTAAATATAACAAGCTATATTTGGATGTTTATTTATTTTTTCTACGACCTATAGTTTTCAAGTGGCATATTTTTTAAAGTTTTCGCGCGTTTTTCGCTCATAACTCAAATTTAGATTTTGTGGCTTTGCGCCTTTTTAGTTAACGCACGGCAGCATTACGATATCATCGATGTCAAATAAATAAGCAATTTAAGGGATAACTCAAAAACTACTCGTCAGATGTCGATCAAATTTAAATGGGACCACATGATAAGCACCAGCTTCCAAAAGTTAAAAGAATCTACAAAATCGGTACACCAAGTAGAGAGTTATGAGTTAACACACAATAAAAAAATGCAGCAGAATTGAAAGCTACTCCTTTTTTTGAAGTCGGTAAAAAAAGCGTAAAAAGTCAGTTTAAATTCCAAATAATATCATCAAGATTCATCTACATTATTTCGGACAAGATTGTTCCGGGTCGTATTGTCATCGGCATAAAGCATATTTTATATTGAAGTAACGTTTTAAACAATACATTTGTATCTCATCGTTTTCTTGAGTGACGGCTTTTATTCTTCCTATTCAATGGGCACTTTTAGCGCCACAGGTAGCCTATTGTGAGCAAGAAGCGAGAAAAATTGTTTTAATATTCCTATAGAAAACATTTGTAAGATCATTGCCTGCTAAAAAATTTTGGATAAAGCCTTGAAAAATTTGGATGATTGGAACATAATGTTACATAATTTATTTCTTTAAACATACAATCACGCTCTTAGGTTCTTATTACAGAATGACACTTAGAAATCAATAATGTCTTGAGAATCGTTTGTCACTTTCCATCAAGCACAAATAGATCGTCATACGACGTTCGAGTCTATACGGCGTTGATTCTTGATATTCATTCTATAATACGAACATTAATCCTAAAAAAAAGAGCTTTAAGGGTATACTTGGTTACACAGATTCAGCAATATGGTTCATGCAGTATCTCAAAATAAGAATGCTGTTTAGCATTAAGTCCACATTTGTGCTTTCGTTTCTGAAATAAGGTTTATAAATAAAATCAAATGAAACAGTGCCAGCTTGTCACCTACATTATCGTCCTATAGCCGTATTACCTGCTCCTGCTAAGTTATTTGAGCGTATTGTTCATGATGAAATCTATAGGCAAGTTAACGTTTATCTTAGCAACGAACAGCACGGTTTTAGAAAAGGAAGGTCAATTGAAACAAATCTTTTAACGATCGTCGAATACATTTCTAACAATATGGACGATAGCCATGAGGTCGACGTTGTGTACTTTGATTTCCAGAAAGCGTTTGATAAAATAGATAATGATATTCTCTTGGGTAAACTTAAGGATGTAGGATTTACCCCTCGCTTACTTAATATAAATTATCTTCGTGATCGTCAACAGTTTGTAAAATATGGTTGTTATGTATCTAAGCCTTATCATACGCGATCTGGAGTCAGTCAAGGTTCTATTCTTGGGCCTCTTTTATTCTTAATTATGATTAACGATCTTGTCAAAGTTGTCAAACATGCTAAATGTATAATGTACGACGTGAAATTGGCCTTGAAAGTTAGAAACGAAACTGACTGTACTTTACTACAACACGACATTGACTCTGTGTTCGAATGGAGTAATCAAAACAAAATGCTTTTCAACAGCAAAAAGTGTTGTGTTATGACTTTCGGTAGAAAACTATGCAAAACTCGATATAAATATACGCTGGGAGAAGAAGACCTCTTGCGTGTGGAATCAATGAAAGATCTAGGGGTAATTTTTGATTCAAAACTTACGTTTCATGATCATATTATAGACCTTGTGAAAGAAAGCTTTAGACGTCTAGGGTTCGTTCTCCGGAATTGTCGCGATTTTAATGATCCCCTGGTAATAAAACTACTTTATTTTGCACTTGTCCGAAGCAAGTTGGAAGCCGCTAGTTGTATATGGCATCCACACGAAAGCACATACACACTAATGCTTGAGAAAGTTCAGAAAGTATTTTTGAGATATCTTTACAAGCGTATTTACAAGTACTATCCGTATTTATACCCTAGTCTTTATCTTCTTGGGGTTCTTGGATTAAACTCCCTTAGAACTAGAAGAGATAGGGATCAAATTTTAACAGGGACCAAAATTCTGCGAGGTTTTATTGACGCTCCTGACATGCATAACCAACTGAGCCAACTTTATGTGCCGGAACGTCGTGCGTGGCTCCGGCGCGCATGTCAGCCTCGCCGTGTGTTTGCTGTGCCACGCGCACGTACTGCAGCGCGTGTACAGTCTCCTCTGTACCGCATACCCGCACAGATCAATGCACTCCTGGCTAACCAGCCTCAACTTGATATATATGCGGATGGATGGAAGGTACTTTTGAAATTTTGTGTAATGTTTTGCGAGAAGAATGAATGTGAGTCCACTTGTTTGTAATTTGTTTGTGTTATATTGCTTTAGTGTTACTTTTTTATAATTTGTGTTATATTGTGTTTTTTACTTTTTTACTAATTACTTTAATTGGATTACTTATGTCTGTTGTAATTAGAAATAATAAATAAATAAATAAGGGGCGTCAAATAAAAAAAAAAAACACACCTTCAGTGAGCCATCGAAGTAAAGCCAATATCCAGAACAGATGATACACTAAATTAGCAGTCTGGGTATTGATTGGTGTTTCTTACTTTATTTCCTTAAAAGTGACCGAAATTTATACAAGAAATGTCCTAGTGGATCAAAAAAATATGTATTATGTAACTTAGGTTAGTTTACAATAAATTGTGGTTGGAGCTACCTTTTAAGCAAAGGTAATTGCTTGTGCTAGGAAGCTCCACTCTTCCTTATCAATAATTTCATATGTATTAACGAAAGTTCAAATTTTTTTTTAATATTATTAATCTTAATTAAATGTGCATGTGTGTGTGTTTGTGTGTTAGGGTGAGCGTAAACGTCTTGTGTTTGAGCCTTCCTTCGATAAATATCATAATTATATTATACGAGAGAACAAGGTATTTATTTTCAATTTTTTTTTTATTTTTGACTTATGAGACATTCAAGAGGATCGTATTTTTTGTGTGTTGTATGGTTTATGTGACACAAGCTGACGTATACCATTCAACCAGTCTTGTGTTCGTCTACTACTAAACAGGCTTCTCTTAAGCCACGCTACAATTCTGAGCTTCCCGCTTCCAACTACTGCCAGGCTCCTGAGGTCAGCCATCCAAAGATTCGAAATACGCTATGCTACCCTTGTGCTAACGCCTGTCTTCGCTGTCCCGATATCTTAAAAAAATATTAAAATTTTATTTATATATAACTAGCAATCCGCTCCGGCTTCACACGGAATACTACTTAGAGTACTTACTTTACTTACCTTATCGAATTATACTTTAAAACCTTCCTCTTGTATTTCTCTATCTATTTATAAAAATAAGCATTAAACCGTTGTAAAGTTTAAAAGTTCTAAGCGTACAGACAGAAAGAGTAGGTTTTTTATACTTTGTATAAATATATAAATAGTTATTTGTTCAACAAGTGAGCAAAGTTAGTTTTTGCTGCGAATGCCGATAGTTAATCACGAACCAGCGAAGTAATCTAAAATTGATATTCATAAATAGACTACTGAGCGCAGTGAGTGATTTAAAGGCACGAGACAACAAAAATTTGGTCTCGTGTGAAACATACAACTTTTCACCTCTCCAGCCAGGAAATTATTATAAGTGAGAAAAACAAAGCAATACTTGTTACATGTATTTTATCTTAAAAATGATTATTGAAAATTAAAAGTAAGATTAGTAAAATAATTAATATTGAACGTTACAGTCTTGTTCAGAGCTCGCAGCAAAAATCGTTTTTCCTTCGAGACTTAAAGAAGTAAAGGGGTCTTTTGGTGCTGGGAAGGCGAAAAATATTTTTATATATCCAGTCACAGAAAGAGATTTTAACTTTTTCCATCTCGCGAAAAACGATTAAGTTTGTTATTTATATAGTTACCACTTCAATTAGTAGATTTTAAATAGTATTAAGAATCTTATTTCCATAACGTTTATCTTATTGAAACATTCCTTACCTACAAAATAAATCGAAATGCAGGTAAATATTTGCGGAGCGCTTATTATGTAATGTTCGCCAGGTTCTTTGAAAAAAAAACAAAAGACGCATAAGAGATCTTAGCTGCTAACAAATTATTTTCTAAAATTGAAAGCATTGATATAAACCTGCTTCATAGTTTTCCACTTTCCAGGTGCATATATAAAATACCGTGTGCTTTTAGCAAATAAACTTATGTGAATTTGAACAGAGAGCAGAGAGAATAGTAGTGAAGTTTTGGTCTAAGTTACGAGAACTTTAACCATTTTAACGAGTTTTATATTAATAAAATCGATAAAATAGGTACACCGTAAAAATATTTTGAATACCCAATCCAAATATTTTGCAAATTTGAAATTTTCATTTTGTTTTCAGATGGTATTCATATCAATAAAATAAGCAACTATTATTATTTCGATATGTTTTGTAATGCAGCGAATGTAAAAAAATAACATTATCAACGCAGTTCGCACACTTTATACCACTAAAAAATCACTCATGTGTAATAACAGTATTGTGAAACTTCTTGTAGAACTAATTTTTTTATATAATTTTATATGAAATCATCATAATACTTTCGCTTGATATTGGCTAATTACAGCGAAGCCAATAAAGATTGGTATTAAGTTACACGCCGCTAAAGATAGAAATAATTTTAAGGCATGAAAGGAAGATGCTTTAAAAGGGTTTCTCGACAAAAAGTGTATAGAAATCTATTAAAAATTTCAGGAAAAAAAAGTTTAATAATGGTAGAAAATAGACTGTAAATTTAATAGGTAAGTTATCTATTAAAATATTGATGAATGCAGTGAATCAGAAAATGAATCGAAAAATTGATTTTCGCTCACAACTTAAGCATCAAAATGGATGGCTACAAGTTAAAGTCAGGTGGCTCGGTCTTAGAACAAACGTCGACTCAAGCAGTTCTGTAAAACTTAGCTCAGACATGTTCACTTCTAGGAATATACGTAGTCGTAAGTTTTAATTTAATATAAAGTGTTAATACAAAGTCTTAAATTGGAAATGATATTGGTGGAGGTTAACCTTCATAACTTTGTAATTAAGTTGTTGGTTAATTAATAAACGAACAGTGCTTATTAGTAAAAACACATTTATCCAAATCTGGCACTCTGATAAGCTTCTTTAACGATCCGTTCGGGTTTCTCGCTGAGTAAAAATAATCTCTATTTTTCTTGCGCTAATCTAATAATAGAATTTAATTGGAACAGATGATGCCTTAAGTTACAATTGAAAGTAAAAAATCCAGATTTTTCGAGAAGCATGTTTCAGTAAAGAGTTGGGGTAACAATATAAATATGCAGCGTTATTATAGCTTTACTTATTCAGATCTAAAAGCCCTCGAACTGAGAGGCCCTCGTCTTCGGCCGGATGGCTCTTGAAACGACGAAGGCGGAGAATTATGAAGGTCCATTGTTTAGCTAGTTGATTTACTTAACCCATTTATTTGTTAATTCTTTTAGGAGAAAAGAGTTTTTTGAGTGAGCCCTATTTATATCTGCAATATCAATAAAGTATAAAAAAGTAATATCGCTGTAAGGTCAGACATTAATGTGAAAACCGAGAACGATGTTAGGCTTTTTGAAGATTAAAAGTACTTAGCAAAGTCCATTTAAAATAAAGAACTGATTAAAAACGCGACTTAAATCTTTCGATATCTTAACAATGTGAGAGTGATAGAAAAGACGAACCCAAGTGTTGAGTGCTAAGTGAAGACAAGATGAGATAAAGCCCAAGTGTTTCCTTGTTAATAAAGTGTGAAGTACATATAGTTCACTACTACATGCAATAATATTCTATACCACTAACGAAGAACTCAGAACACAAATTTTTACTCAGTGTTGGATCAAATCTGGAACCTCTGGATCTATTTCTAACCTACTTCTTCTTAGTCAGGATAACCTGGTGTCAGACCTAAAAGTCATCACTACCTGACCTCTGATGTCACTTGTTTTTGACGATTGCTATCTTTCGACTAACCTTCCTTATCACGGAATTAAATCGTGTTTGAACATTATCCGAGCAAAAACCGCGTACTTAAGAGCTTATTTTTTTTTATTTACTAAAAATAATCAAATTCTCGGTGATCATGAATCTTCAAATTCCTATACCTTTTACGAGGATAAATTATTATTGGCAACCTAGAGAGTGGCACGCGGCAACAACCTGGCAAACAAAATTATGGCGTTCACGAACATACACACTTCGCAGTTTACACGTTGGAAGACCCTTGAATCAGCAAGCGATAATCCACTGTCCCCCTCTAGTGAAAAGCCCTATTTTCCCCCGCACTATTCCTAGAAGCCGGGGGCCGAGTTAACATAAGTTTCCGTCATATTTTTCTTACAATACCGATACATATTTTTATGAGGGATCAGCAATGTCATGACATGATACTGCCAATAAAGTTGCTACGTCAATAAGTTTTCGGCGTATGATTTTACGACATGTGTCCAAACCGTGCCTATTTCCTTTTTGTGAAGTTTGGTTTGGCGGTGTTAAGCAGGTTTTTTATGGCGATGCGTAAATCGAATTCATGTTATAAAATTACTCATCACTGAACTATTTCCTACAAACAAAATCTCCGAAGTCTGGGGGTGTGGCATATACTCTTATAAGCTCCATGTGATATCAGTAGTAGGTATCTAAGTTGTAATTATGTAAGTTACGTGGCAGAAGATTTAATTCTCCATTGCATTTGTAATGCTTATTTCACTGCTGTATTAAATTTAATTATATTATATATTTCCCTGCACTGCTTCCCATTGTATTTCGGGTCTGCGTGATATGTTTTTTATCTTCCATACATCTTGGTCAGTAATCATCGCAGCATTAACTTCTTTCTTTGCCATAACATCTCTCACACAATCTAAAAGTAATTATCATTATCTATTTTTTTTAATGGGTCATTAAATGTATATGTGTAAACTATGTGATTATGTACAGTCGAACCAACTGAATCATGACCCACTTGGCCGATCATTCCTTTAGAATCATAAATTTAGTTAGGTTTTCTTCGCTATCATGCGTGTTGCACTTAGTACGTTTTAAATATGAATAAAAATGCGTCATTACGGGTCAGAGATCTATGCAATTTTAATCTTTCTTATCACTGCACTAAAGTCTCAATTGGAATTTTAAATAAGATATCGTTCATAATCTAAACTCTTTTCACTACTGAGAAAATGAAATAACTATTAAATTTTTAAAAATAAAATGACGTTATGTGTCAGATGTCAAGTAGTAGTCTGAACAAATTTTAAAAGGCCATATTTATTTGACACTGTCAGTGTCTAACAAATTGATAACAGGTTCGTTACTTAGAAATGTACGTTCAAGCGAATTTCATCCTACTTTGTATAGAGTGACTGTAGGAAAATGATCTTAAGGTGGGCCATGATTCAATTTGGTCGACTGTACCTAACGTCAAACATCGAATATCCAGCTTTTCTCAATTTGGCTAGACAAACCAAAATAGATCAAATGATTCAATACTATCTGTCGAAACAACTAACTGGGACAGTCAATAAGTTGCTTTGCGATTACTTTTTCACTAGGAAAAATCGCAACGGCATCGTTTCGAGCCATTTTATTTGAATTTCGATCATCATACTGACATTAGTAAACGTACAGTAATGGCAAACATCTAAAGTACTCCAAAACAAGACTTGTAAATAATTCCGGTCGGTTAGATTTGGTTCAGACTCCGAACGATGTAATTCACATAAACGTTTTATGTTCCCAAACGCTGTCATTCTCTTTCTCATTAAAATTGTAACAAAAGGAGATGTTCCATATTGGAACTTGAAAACCCCTACGATAAATTATATATTAAACGAAAGCTTATGCTCAGAGGATCTTCAATATACCTAGAATAAATACAGTGAAAAAAATCGATCTTCTGCAATCCGGGCGCCTGCATTTGATTGCAGAAGATGCTGGGTTCGATTACCGCCTAGGGCAAGTCGATTTTTTCAGTATCATTTTTCTAGTTTTAAAAATATTAACGCATTTGTAAACGCAAAAATTATTCTATAATCTTCAATATACCGTTTTTTTATTTTAATCCATCGAATTTTTAGTAACTTTACAAAGTGTATGCAAGAAATGTAACCTTTAAATCGAATGTTTTCTGATTAAATAATGGTTAAAAATATTAACATCCGTACCTATTGTCAGTCAGAAACAAGAGCAAAAACTGACTTGCCGTGTTCTTTTAACATTATTTATGAACAAAAAAAAAAATGCAAAATAGTTGTAGGCTGAAAGAAACCGACGCCCATGCCTAGTTATAAAAAATATTTTGAGAAGAGTTTTTGAACCAGAATAAAATGCTGTTCTTTGTAAGAATGCGGGGATTTAGCCCTATGAAATTCTTAATAATATCAGAGCACTTATTGAAAAGAAAATTCCTACATGGTCGTTTTAAAAAAGAGAATTAATCCGTGTGTTTCCAATCTAACAGTTCTCACGGGCGCGGCGTCCAGCGCAGCGCCGGTAAATATTTGAGCAATTCACGTTTTACAATTTTCACCCATCTTGGGAACGGAACGCTGCTTTACATGCTATCAAATACGATGGAATCCTTAATTAGAAATGTTTCAGTGCTCGTTCCGCTCAAATTGATGAGAGTTCGTTTCAAAGATTGCTTTTGCATTGAACTTTAATTGAACGTGTAATAGTGCATTCACACCGCTGTTACCTTTTGTTGGGCAACGTTATGCTTGTTGTAACAAATTCTTCATTTAAATGGTCTTTGATAACGTTTTCAGCAACTATTACGATGAAACTAAATGAACTCCTGAAACTCACGCCCGTATATCATAGTCAAAAACAATGCTATGCAAAATAAGGCAATTTTCAGTGTGTGACAATGACAAGGATTTTTAAGTCTCATAGTGCGCGTGGGATCATAAAAACCTATTCATAAACAATACTTAAGTGGGGGTCAGAACTATGCGTACTTTAAAATGAACGCACAGGTTAGGTAGCTAGCTAATTAGTTAAGTTTACTACACCAAATGTGAGACGTGTAGAAACGAATGTACAAATAAATGGGGTTGAATTGAAACCTGTGGAAACAACAACTTTCTTAGGAGTAATGTTAGACTCCAAATTGCAATGGGGTCCACATATTGTAAAACTTTCGGGTAAACTAAGTTCTGCGGCACATGCAGTTAAAACTATTAGGCGGCTAACTGATGTATATACCGCTAGAATGGTTTATTTCAGTTATTTTCACAGCATAATGTTGTATGGGATTCTTCTCTGGGGGAGTGCTGCAGATATAAATACCATCTTTGTTCTGCAAACACGGGCTGTTAGAGCAACCTATCAACTAGGTCCGCGTGACTCCCTCAGAGAAAAGTTCAAGGAGATAAATATTCTAACTGTGTCTTCACAATATATACTAAAAAACTGTAAAAACTAAATTATATAAAAAAGCTTATTACAAGATAAATGATTATTTAAATGATACAAATGCGTGGGAGTAAAATCTGCCCAAAAACGCATTCAACATTTTTATTTATATATTGATATATCTATTGACCTGTAATGATGTTTTGAAATCATTACGAAATTGTAAGCTGTGGAGTTCCTTTCGCCATTTCTTCTCCATCTCAGCATATTAACAATTATTCGTCCCGAAATGGTGGTAGGGCTTTTGACGATTTAAAAGTACTTAGCAAAGTCCATTTAAATAAAGACATTTTTCATTTCATTTCATAGCTGGCTATATTACACAACGCACAGGTCGAGAAGTCAAAAAGCAACGTCCAGATGTCAAAAATTTGAAGTTTAAAGGAGGTTTGAAGTAATAAAACGTCAGTAGATTCAACGATGTGAAATAGGCAACAGAATCGAACCAACCACAGAGATCTATTCATTGCAATACGTTTACTTATCCAAGAGTAAACCTCATAGTAATGTTTGGAAAGTCTTTCACAAAAAGTTTCGAGAATATTCCATTGAACTTTTATTATATTCATCATCATCATAATAGCAAAACAAAATTAATATTAATAATAATCACCACAACAGACAGTAGTCCACCACGCTTGCCCAATGCGGATTGGCGGACGGAGTATAAGGTGATCAATACCCCTGTGCTGGTCCATTAGTCGCCTTCGATAACACGCATTCGAGGATAAAAGGTGATACTATTCTACGCTGCCGGCATCACATGGCTATTATATTATATTATTATTACAAAATTCGCAAGGTAAAGCTAATCTTAATTGGTCGTCACTAGAACACTCTAAGATAATTATAGCATCAACTAGCCGTACTGCTAAGCAAACTCCACTCCAGGGTCGTCTGCGAAAAGGCATAGTGATTTATGTGAGGTGTCGGCGATTACCATCGAAGAGGCTACCCTCGACGGTTCCGTGCATTTCAATTACTAAGTCTGAGAGTTCCTGAATAATGCATGCGGACCCCTGATTGAATCGTTCCGTACTCATGTTGCTCTTAATTTTTGGGTGTTTTCTCAGCTACTTGTATTTGTAAATAAAATAAAATCAATTGAAGCTCGGTGGCGTGGTGTGGCACGAGCTCGATTTGTTAATTATGAATATTGAAATTGAAATTTATTATTATAGTTTGAAAAAAGAGTCTTTCAAATCACTCTATTCCACCTAATGGTAACCAGAAGTCGACTCAAAATCCAAAGATAAAAAATTAACGCTGAATTAGCTAACCTCGCCTTGACGTTCTGTACAGTCCTTCTTCATAACCAGCGCTATGCTGCGCCTGGCCGCAGCATAGCAACAAGCTGAGCGTGGACCTCATTGTTATGACCAGCGATGTGCGATCACTTTTATGGCCCAAACACTTTTTTATTTTCTTTTTCAATGATTTTTAGCTTTATTTCTAGATAGCATCTTTTTGGTATAATTGTAAGCACGTCGCCTGTTTTGTAACAATAAATATATTTCTATTCTATTCTATTCTATTTTTTCGTGCCTTCTTTGAAAGACGCAGGATTGTAAGAAGTAGATTCAGAAATGAGTTGTCAATTTTTTAGTACCTATAGTTGGAATGGGTGTCTGCGATAATTGCCAACTGAGGAGTTCTCCTATCTATCTAAATCAACTTCTAATCAAGTCCTACTCGTAGCTTGTTTTTTGCCTTATGTTCGAGATTTGAAATGTTTTACTGCCTCCGAAGGTTGTCTACCAGTTTCAGACCAAGAAGCCTTGAATTCGATCCCGATGAAATTACAAATTTTGCCTCATTGGGCTTTGTATTAGTCCGCCTGGCTATCTATTCATTTATTTTTTGGTATGCCACATATTATATTCTTATAGGTCATCATAAATGTATGCTTAGCACCGAAATTGAAAGGAATCTATCTAACATTAACACAAAATGGTGGTAGGTATCAAAGGTTAAATTAATTAGTTCATTAATGTGATTAATTGAATTATATAGAAAAGCTTTTACAAGATAAATTATTATTAAGTATAAATGAGCCAAATGCGTGGGAGTAATAACTGCCCAAAATTTACGCATGTAAAACTGTAATTTTAATTATATTGTTATTATCTATTGACCTGTAATGATGTTTTGAAATCATTACCAAATTGTAAGCTGTGGAGTTTCTTTCGCCATTTCTTCTCCATCTCAGCATAATAATTATTATTTCGCCCCGAAATTGTGGTAGGGTTTTGACGATTTAAAAGTTCTCAGCAAAGTCCATTTAAATGAAGAGCTTTTTCATTTCATTTCATTATTATAACCGTCTTTCCTTTCTTGGTTTATTCATTCTTATTATGTACTAGCTGTGCCCGCGACTTTGTTCGCATGTTATGATGTTATGTACCTAATTGTTTTCCTCAATAAATATACTATTCAATACAAAAAGAATTTTTCAATATGAATCAGTACTTCCCGATATTAGCGCGTTCAAACAAACAAACAAACTCTTTCGCTTTATAATATCAGTATAGATCGTGATTCGGCTTTACATTTAACATCTATCGTAATAAAGTCATTTGTTGTGTCTCGTATAAGAAAGTATTTTTACACGATTTGATGTAATGTATTTTGATGTAGATTATTTTAAATAAATAAATAAAAACATATGTCCAAAAAATATTTATATAAGTATGTATATAATAAATTGAATGTTATGTTATCTTTACGAATTTTATTTAACTGAAAGTTGATTGTAATGTTTTTAGTGTCGTTTATTTCACTAATTTTATTTTCTAACCAAAATTTTGCATAACTGCTTTTGTTCATGTTCCAATGCCTAGTCCTAAATCTTGCTACAAATGTTGTTTTTTTTAATATTTAAAATACATTAACAAATTACTATACGAGAAAAATGCACTGAAAAAAATCGACTTGCCTCAGGCGGGACACGAACCCGCACCTTCCACAATCCGGGTGGACGCGTTGACCAATTTCGCCACCGAGGCACTGCTTTTCGCTGTCGAAATTTGTCAGTGCTTGGTGCTTATGTTTTTATGATAAACATCGGTTCATCAAATCTTTGAAATTTGCACTTCCAAGACCCGAACGAAATATTTTTGCAAATATTTGACGCCCAGCTAAGATGAAACTACCTTACATTATGGAATAATTTTATTTTTGCGTTTACAAACGCGTAAATATAATACTAGAAAAATGCACTGAAAAAAATCGACTTCCCGCCTGAGGCAAGTCGATTTTTTTCAGTGCATTTTTCTAGTATTATATTTACGCGTTTGTAAACGCAAAAATAAAATTATTCCATAAATTACTATACGTTTATGCATTGTCTATGAAATTTCCGCTAAACACTATGCGAATTTAGTTCCAAACAGCTAACTTAAGTTTAGTGCCGTCTTACTACACAAGAAACTTCTCAATTATCGAGTCAGGCGTCAATCTGGTTTAAGTGTGAATAGTTTAACTTAAAGGACAGATATGCCACGACTTAACAACTACTTAGATTCACTTAAAAGTCGATTATGTGGTAAATGAAGTAAGTTATGTCTTGAGCGATATTTGAAACTGATTTACTGATATAAAAATGTTTTTATCTTAACGCACAACGTAAATGCACAACATTACAAACAGCCGTCAACATCTCAATTTGGTACATTTCAGTTTGATATCAATAAATTTAATTGTTCTTTCTCTGGTTTCCTATCAATAGGCAGGTTATTATTTAATTATACTAATAATAAGATTTTTTTTTGTAATATACGTATATAGCATGGCGTTTGTATCCTCCTCAAGGCCTCTTGGTAGACTCTGGAACCTATGGCATCAAAATTGATTTTCATAAGTGTACAAATTGTACCTAAATAAATAACTTTGATATAATTGTGTATTGGTTTATATCGTTTCATCCATTACCTATTTATTATATTTCCTAATATGATTCTATATACTGCTAACACATATTTGGAGTTCCAACCTATAATTGTTACTTAAGGTATCGAGTCCTCCACCAAATATATGTTGTAACTCTGTATTGTGTGACAAATAAAATAAATAAATAAATATTTTTATTTTTGGCTGGTTAGGTCGTTCACTCATGTTTTGTTGAATGTCATGTAACTTTTGATCTTTGGTTATCCCAGTGGTAGTTTACAATTCCTTTGAAGTCATAAAATTCACCGAAAAACCAAAAATCATAAATTGGTTGTACGACCCCATATCCCTTTGTTATAAAAATTAAAGTCTAAGCTAGCTTGATAGGTATCATATATTTGAAACCTATTATAATGTTACGATTATAAAGTCCACAATAGATTCAAATCATATAGAGCAACTCTCACAGTGCACTATCTACGACATGTACATATTAGTCCGACTACCCTAGAGAGAGCATCGCTTACAAATAAGTGAACCAATTAGACTAGTCTGTGAACTATCTCGCCCAATTCTCTATCTGTGGACGACGCGCTTGATCTTGATTCAGTGTCCATGAATTGTTCAATAACAAAATCAGTTTTGTAAGTTCTTGAGGATCTTGTGTCATTGGTACTAGGTTTTAAGGGTGTGTAATAAAAGTATACTATCAAAACCAGTTTCTACCATATTATATGGGAAATTCAGAAGGGAGTAAAATTCTTATTTGTTCACCATTACGGTACCACACGCAATCTCCAGTAACACCGAGCAAATCGGTTTTAAGAGGGTAAAATGTACTCTTCTTATGATTAAAGTCGGTTAAAATGTAAGCTATATTACCCGGACTATGAAAACAAATCGATTGATACCTAGTTCATGAAAATCAGATGAATAGTTTAGGCGTTAAGGGGGAACAAACGTAAAACAAACAAACACATACACTGCTAAAAATCATAACCCTTCCTTTTGGCTTCTCATAGTCGGTCAAAAATTATTCTACTGTTGAAGAAAATTTTGCCTATACGAGAATTAAACTTTGGAAATGTCAACGTAGTTATAATAATAAAAAAAAATTAAAACCCTAAAAAATCTAGTTCTATTCCGTGTTAAATTATTGGTTTCACAGAGCGGATTTATGGATGGTACCTTCCTCCCTGATAGATTTATAGGCACGAACACTGCTGAATGCTTGTGGCCAATTCATCTTCTGCGAGCATAAAATTTCATTAGAAATACGGTTATTTCTTTAATAGACTTATAATGCAGGGAGATTAACAATAATGCACCGGCTTCTAAAACGCTAGCTTTTTAATTCTTAAGACTTTATCAAGTACACTCTCGCTAACAAACATGATAATAAAATCTAGTCTATTGCCTACCAGATTTAGATCCACAAGTCCGGGTATGATCCCACAGTGGAGTAAACTTTATACTCGGTTAGGATGGCATCAAAATGTGTAACCATTATCGAAACATAATTTTTAAAATTAGTTTTCTATCATTATCAACTTGACCATTCTTTGTGATTCGGAAGGCACATTGAGCTGATATTCCTGGACGCTGTGGAAAAATGGCTGCTGCTGATAACCAGTAACCATACGATACTTTCATATTTACATTATTAGTGAGGACATGGCTGGTATTTAGGGGAGCGGAAAGCTCGTCACCCTTAACCAAAACCAAACGCCGCGACGAGTTGTACACACGTAAGCGATACACGGAACTTGAATCGCACGTTAGAGACGTCTAAAACTAATATCAAAACAAACTCACTTAGGAAGTGTCCCATACAGCACCCTAACAGCAACGAGGGGAGAAGCGCTCCCCCGACATCAACACTGGCCAAAGAACACCAATGGACCCTGAATAACTTTCAGGAACGTTTGCTTACAACACATTGGATCACGCAAACATTTAAACATACACAGAAGGGCCTATTTAGGCTGCCAAGACAGCTATTGGTAACAAATGTTCGCTAGCCGGGAGCACTTCACTCTTGCGTACTGTCAAAAGGCGTGTTGCTGTGCGACTACCAACGGCAGGGAATCGTGCGTTTGCCCTTAGATTTCCGAACACAGTCATATAATCACGCTCACAAGCAAAAGGGGTTGAGCAGAGCCTTAAGCAGTAAATTTACTAGTAACATTTAGGTCTAATGTAACTCGAGTATTCATTATTCATTGCAGCGAGCCGAGCACCGAGTATGGTATATCGGCATTACAATTCACCTCGAACGATACATTACAAGCAAATGATCACTTTTAAACTTTCGCGTTGCATGATTTATTTTTTACGAGTAAAAACGGGAATTAACGCGATAAAATTACCTTTTAAATGCCTGACGTTTCAGCCGGGTTGCACCGACCGTGGTCACAGGCGGACTGGAGAACTGCGATTCACTCCGTATGTGAGGTAGATTCACACTCGTCTACCCACAGGATGTTTCTTCTGCTACCGTCACACACCACACTTACTGTGTCCCTATTCTGTAAACTGACCGACGCGTCCGTATTCTGGCGAGTTCTCGTCTGCATAATGTTTATCACTGGATTCCACGTCGCTGATAATTTGAAACCGTCTTCCCGATTGAAATTATCGTGTTTCTTGATTTCAATCGCTTCACGCACGACTCTTGAATAAAAGTGGCGATCTGTGGAGAGGACTTGCGTATTGTGGAATTCAATCCAGTGATTAGTGCCTGCTTCGAGAAGATGTTCTGCAATGGCCGATTTGGTTATTTGTCGGTTTTTCACAGCGGCGAAGAATTGTCTGGATGGCAACTACTTTCTCTTCCAAGGTCAATATTGCCTCCAGATAGATGGCGTCGCGATGGGAAGCCCTATAGCCCCTGTACTGGCTAACCTCTGGATGGAACATTTTGAGGACAAGGCACTTCGCCTCGGGCCAAACACTATTAAACTTTGGAAGAGATATGTGGATGACATTTTTAGTATAGTGAAAGGAGGCAAACAAGAAGTCGATCAATATTTAGACCATCTGAATTCCATTCATCCTAAGATGAAATTCACATGTGAATTGGAGAAGAACAGCTCGTTGTCATTTTTGGATGTCAGAGTTGCGTTGAGATCCGATGGCTCACTATCGCACTGTGTTTATAGAAAACCAACACACACGGATAGATACCTGCACGCAACTTCACACCACCACCCTAAACACTTACAATCCGTTATGACGTCACTCAGAAACAGAGCATATGACCTCTGTGACCCTGAGCATTTGAAGCAAGAGCTAGATCATGTTCAGGAGGTACTCAGGAATAACGGTTATAAGGTGTCATCACAACAACTTAAACCAACGACGAGGAGGTCTAGGAATCCGGACGTAAACAGACATCCAGCATTTTTGCCTTATGTGAAAGGGGTAACGGACAAGGTCGGCTCCCTATTGAGAAAGTACTCCATACCCACTGTCTATATTCCTGGATCAAAGGTAAACAATGCATTACGCACACCAAAAGATGTCTTGCCCCTACAAACTCCGGGCGTTTACAAAGTCGGCTGCAGCTGCGGTAGTTCGTATATAGGCCAGACGAAGCGGACTATTGCTGAAAGGGTCAAAGAACACATCGCCGCTGTGAAAAACCGACAAATAACCAAATCGGCCATTGCAGAACATCTTCTCGAAGCAGGCACTAATCACTGGATTGAATTCCACAATACGCAAGTCCTCTCCACAGATCGCCACTTTTATTCAAGAGTCGTGCGTGAAGCGATTGAAATCAAGAAACACGATAATTTCAATCGGGAAGACGGTTTCAAATTATCAGCGACGTGGAATCCAGTGATAAACATTATGCAGACGAGAACTCGCCAGAATACGGACGCGTCGGTCAGTTTACAGAATAGGGACACAGTAAGTGTGGTGTGTGACGGTAGCAGAAGAAACATCCTGTGGGTAGACGAGTGTGAATCTACCTCACATACGGAGTGAATCGCAGTTCTCCAGTCCGCCTGTGACCACGGTCGGTGCAACCCGGCTGAAACGTCAGGCATTTAAAAGGTAATTTTATCGCGTTAATTCCCGTTTTTACTCGTAAAAAATAATACAAGCAAATGGTACAATCAGACTCCACCTTAAGGTGACATTTGGTTACACATGAAGCCACGTCTGGCAGTATGGGCTACTCAGTAACTCAGTAAGTTTGCCAGCCCGTGATCTACAAAATCATAAAAATCGGAAGAGCATTTTCGGAGGAGTACAAACACAAAAACCGTGACACGGTATTTTTATATATTTGACTGTTATCGTCTACATGACAGCCTAAGCCAATTACAAGTTTTGATAGTATTGATATTATAAAATGATATCAATAAAGCGCTGTCTCGAATGTCGCAGAACGAAGGACATTACCATAACACCCTTTAAGATATTCGAAAGTGGTATTGAAGCAATTTTAAATTTATGCAAACAAATCTTAAAAATTTAATCAGCCATACATTTAACAATATCTTCACTACTCGTAAATCATTTAGTTTACTCCACTACATTGAAACTAGCACAAATCTGTATCAAATTAACTGTATATCTGCTCGCCAGTGAAATATGGAGGTAAAATTAATTTTGGCTGGATTGGTGGATAACGAGCGTCACATGTGGCTGGTGATCGTTTTGAACGAATTAAACAGATTAGCTTTACAGGATTGCACGGTTAGTAAGGCATAAGTCACAATGGGAGCTAAGCAAAACATTTCTCAATATTCAAATACTCAAACTATTCTTAAAAATTCTCTTGCTCGTGCACAATGGCGAATGGCCTAGGCTTTTTCCACTATTAAAGACAGCTCAGCTAATGTTTGATACACTGTTTATGTGATCATGATTAGAAAACACGTAACCACTTATTGCTCATTTGCTTTCTTGCCTACATTTGTCTGTCCCTGAAAGCTGATGGGCTCGGACGACCTGGAAGGCACCGAAGGCGTACCAGTGATGTCCGCCCTAGAAAGGGGAGAAGGACCATAGGGACAAGGACGATAGATAAAGAATAACTTGTAGGAGAGATCAAGGTGCGCTGTGACACCAGAGCCTCCGGCAACTAGCAGCGCACTCTTCCGTGATTCGGCCTGTATAACCGTAAGGTTGCGTCAGGCCATGGGAAGGTGGTGGGTTTATCCCTGATAGCTTCGTTTGTCGTAGCTTCTGACGTTGCCTCACGAGTGGCTGCAAACACATGCTTCAAACGCTCAATAATTATAGTAGGACGTATGCCATAGATTTATTTTCGTGCACTTTGAATAAATAAAAAAACATGACGAGATACATTATTACTATCGTGTTATGTTTGATGTAAATATATATAGGAATATGTACAAAACCTACAAATTCATAACACGAACATTTGCTTCACCTTGGCTTCAAACCTGACCGCTTGATATGTAGGGAAGGAGAGTTACTGACCAAAAAAACTTTATTATGAACCTCACGTACTTATATTTTTCCCATATTAGTTAACTTAAGACATTATTGATTTTAATGGTTTCATTAAAAATGTCGTTTCATTAAAAAAAATGTTCAAAAAAAGCGTCGGTGGCGTAGTGCGTAAGAGCGTCGTCTCCCACTCGGGAGGCACTGGTTCGATCCCCGCCACGTACCAATGTGTTTTCAAATTTTGAATTCATATGTACGTATAATCGACGCTTTTACGGTGAAGGAAAACATCGTGAGGAAACCTGCAAACACCTATGAAGAAATTCATAGGTTGAGTGTGAAGTCGACCAACCCGCACTTGGCCAGCGTGGTTGACTAAGGCCTAATCGCCCCTAAAGTGGGGTAGGCTCGAGCCCCTCGGTGGGGACATTATATGAGCTATTGATGATGATGATTAAAAATGTAATACACATAATGTCAATACTAGGAGAAAAACACGATCTGGTTTTATATAAAACTTGTCTCCACAGAATAAACAATTACTTTGTGGGTCAATGTATACGTGTTTATATTTGATGTAATTATGTTGTTTGATTATATAATTTTGTTTATATTTATTTTATATATTGTATTCCAAAATAATGATAACGTATATGTAGCACAAAAAAAAATATGAGTAGTGATTTAAATTACCGAATTATCTCATACGTCTTTTAGGTTACGCGCGACCGCTGCCGCTACAAACGAGAATTTTATGGTTACATGATCCAAATGCGTGGTCGTAAAAGTTGCTTAAACTTTGCTCAAAATTTACGACCTGTAATGAGGTTTTGAAATCATTACGAAATTGTAAGCTGTGGAGTTTCTTTTGCGATATCTTCTCCATCTCAACATAATAATTATTATTTCAGTAATATAGTTATTTCTTCCCGAAATAGTGGTAGGCCTTTTGAAAAAAAAAAAACAATTTACAGATAGAGCTTTTTCATTAAAATTCATTTCATAAGTAGGTACTTATTTATGTTAAATTTGTTTTTTTACAGTATTTTTTTCATGTTTTTTTAGTATCGCAGAAATGCCACAATAAAAAATTGAAATGAAAACTAACGTTACAAACAAATAACACTAGATATTTGTTTTTCGAAGTGACGTTATTCTACCGGTGTCATTGTTTTTCGGGGTTTAAATATTTGTATAACATTTATTTGTTCAATATATACTTGTATAACAATACTTTGGCATTTTAACGTAAAACAGCCGTCTTCTTCTCATAATTGTATGCACTTCATTAAATTTTCATACGAAAAAAGCACACGAAATACCTAAATTGATTACAGCGCCATCTCTTCGCTTAACGGTGTACTACAACAATACCGTGCGTGCGAATTTACTTGTAGGCTGTTCGTAGCTACCGTTTGGTTGTACAATAGTACAGATAGACGTATCATTTAGTTCCATTCGATTTGAATCAACAGGACGGCGCTGATGTTTTGAAATGTTAATTGTGGACAAACATATGGTTTTGTGATTGCAATGCAATGGAATAATGTGGAGCTAAGCCACGTAACTGAATTGGCTGTGATAGCCGTTGTAATTGTACGTTGCACGTATTTAAAGCGTGCATATTTTGTCGGTTTGATTTTACAAATATTACGTCTACCATTTTCAATTATTAGTTAAAAAATATTAACAATAATAAGAAAGTTTTACGCCCATAACAATTACATATTAAATAAACTTAAATTTTATTTTACAGTGCTTAAAAATGGAACGCGATAACAGTTGACAATTAAATTTACAATGAGCCATAATGTAAGAAAGTTAATATTTCTATAAATAAACTCAAATAAATACACAAAAAATATAAACTTCTGAACAAAGTTTATGTTTAACAAATCTTAAAAAAAATGGGATTCGAATCCTGACCGCTTGTAAGTGTATGTTTAGGTGTCCTTAAAATTATTACGCAGTTTTTCCTATTACTGCCTCGAAGTGTACCACGGTACGAAAAACACAATTTAATTTTAGGTTTTAGCTAACGACTACGGAATATTGCTACATGCTACGAGAATCGTAGTCCGTAGCAATATATTGTATCGTTGAGTTATTCGTAGCAAGTCGTAGCACGTAGATGCCGCTACGTGTCGGTGTTTTCGGTTTATATAATATTTTATTTAAAAGGTTGCGGAGACCGATGGTCGCTCGTTAATTTGCTATCCTATAAGTTTGAAAATATGTTTAAAAATGTTTTATGTAAGTATAGCAGGACGGTTAAGACTTTTACACTGAAATATTATTATTATGTAATATGAAAGTGAATGTTTAAAATGTATCCGCACATAGGCATAACATTTTTTATATTTACTATTATTACCTTACGCAAAACTATTTTGTATAAAAATTATAGTCGATGATTTCTTAGACTCCGAATTGGGTAAAAATAATTACGTTAATATTTAAAATTTTACTTGTTTACCAATTTGCTGTTTGCAGTAGGCAATCCATATCCACTGCAGCATAACCTTCCGTTATGTTACGCCACAAGTCACATCCAGCCACTCCAGTGAAACCTGCCCACTGATATAAAGATAGTAGGAAAGAAAACATTAAAATATACTGTATTTAAATTATGGGTTGGTATTTTTATGTAAGAAAAACTGTAAGGGCTGTTGAGATGATTAAGAGTGAAATAATAGTTGATGGCTTTTGCTTGTTGGCTCACTTCAGGCTTAGCTATGAATTTGGGTTCGATGATGTGCTCTCTTAGGGTAAGAACATGCCGAAGCTGCTCGCGGTCGCGGTCGATATCTCGATACCTCGATGTCGATACTCGCTGTTTCTACATGGATGGCGGTGCCAACATGCCGATTCAGTCGCACCTGACAGCTCAGTTGCTCAGCGTTGTATTTGGCCGTACTATCCCTACTCCTGAGCAGCCAGCAAAGTCAGCCAGCCCACAAAGCAGGAATATTAAAAATTAAATCAATCAACACCTCCTTTTCCATAATTCAATTCACCAAAAAACAATCAAACAGCTAGCCGGTCATTTCTCGCGACGATAGAAGCGGCACGAGAGTGAAACAGATACCTACAACCTGAGACGAACTGATTTGACCAATCACGAGCCAGATCACATCGATGCCTGCCGTCGACCGCGATGTAAAAACAAAATATTTTGTTTGCACGTAGGCATTGAGCTAAACCGCGAAGCTGACCGCGATTAATCGCAGTGAGGTATCCTTCGGCATGTGCGTGCGTGTTTATTAGCATGCATTTGTTTTACATGGAGGTGATATCTATGTAGCGAGCTAAATAGCGACCGCGAGGTATCGCAGTGAGGCATCTCCGGCATGTTCCTACCCTTAGCCTCTACTTAACGCTTTCTGTATTGCTAATGTGATTTTTAAATTGGTATTTTTTTTTCTTAAATTCTTATAAAATTCTGACATGACATACCTTTTTAAAGTCTTTATGATAAGCCCTTTAATTTGATACCAATTACTGCCAAATAAAAAAAAATGTTTTACTTCTAATAATAGCTCCTCAAAGCCGCTATGTTCAAGAAAAATCTGACGATATCTTAATCTAATTTTATATTTCTTTAATTTTATTTTATTCTGACTTCTAATAAATTGCGAATAAATGGTTTAGAAACTGCAAAACGTCGTTGTATATACACAGTCACCCTGACTATTCGTGCTTGTCCAAGAGATAGTAGATATTGGAAGCAAATCTATTAACATCACGAGTAATCCTCGCGGATCACGTAAATTGACTGATTGTAGAGCCAACATCACACCAATCTATATACTAACAAAACAACTCGTATTGCAAGGAAATAAGGTGCTTTATAAATCCCTGCAACGTCTTGAGGTCCCTTCATTACTGTGCGTTGGTGGCATGAATTAATTTACTCTAATAAATGAACTCTAAGATAATACCTACCTATTACAAAGGTAGGTATTACAAAATAACCTCAGAATAGTTATTGGGTAATTTGTAATCGGCTTTCGCTAGTAGACACAATGAAGATCTGCTCTGACTTAAGTTATTTTAGATATACAGTTTACATCAAAGATTGATATTTTAAAATATAACGACCTACGTTACTTTAATAATCTATGAGAAGTATTTGGTCTTAATATATTTCAACCACAAATATTAAAATAAAAAAATCTACATAATATATAATAATACTAATAATAATTCAATGAGAAAAAAGATTTATTTAAAGTATTAATAAGCAAACATTTGACCACTCCTGCATTTGAAAATAAGCGAAGATGCTGAATACGATGAATCATGCAACTAGCAGTAACTTATTCACTTTAGCTTTGAAGACACCCAAGTCAATTTTCAGGGAACAACAATAAGCAGGCAACGAGTTCACATTATGAAAGAGTTGCAGATAAAACAATTGAGAGAGTGCTGATTGATTGGGACATCATTAACATAAGGTTGTTAATATAGGAGTAACCTGCTTCTTGTGTACGGATAATAAGAAGAGACTGGCTGAATTAATTCTTTTATTTGCAATGCACACATTTTAAAAAAATAATCCTTTATTGCACACATAAAATAACAATAGTAAAACAGTAAGAAAAACATGTACAAAGGTGAGCTTATCTCTAAAAGAGATCTCTTCCAGCCAACCCTAGCTTTAGTGAGACCATTTAAAAGCGGAAATAAATGTGTACTACAAAATAATAATTGAAAAAAGACACAATAACAATTATTATGTAGGTATAAATACACCTCATATGTGTATGTGTATATATATATGATTATTATATAATAATCATATATATATACACATACACATAGATATTGATCATTACAATTATCTACATACAAATACATGAATGCATACAAATACATGAATACATACAAATGCATAAATACATACAATAAATAACTAAAACGGGTTTGAAAGATAGTGCTCTTTTAATTTATGTTTGAAAGTAGCGATTGAAGGACACACTCTTATCTCCACTGGCAGTTTTTTCCACAATTGCGTAAAAGTAACAGTGAATGATCTGGCAAAATACTTGGATTTGGATACAGGACGAACTAAAGTTTTCGTGACGCAAGCACGCTTAGGACGAGAATTGGACGGAAGCTAATTAAAACAGAAACAAAAGTTATCATTTTTAGACATTTATCCAATAATAAAACGATAGACAGACTACTTTTTGGCAATGTTCAAGGCAAAATGTTGGTTGAAACGCAACTAGATATACATTGAAACGGCCACCTATAAAACTTATGAATCTTTTGCAGCTTTCCTTTTGACCAAATTCATTCGAGTTCCTTCCAGATTTCACATAACCAGCACATTTGGAAGTTAGCAAAGAAGCGTGCTCAAAATTTAATAAAAGCAAACGTATTATCATCGAAATAGCCACATTCAACCCACACGACTCAATTATAATAAACATCTGATAATCTCCAACACCTTATTAATTCTGAGCGTGTGTCTAATATCAGGCTAAGTTCAATTCGAGAGGGCGCCACTCGCGACAAGAGGCCCTCAAATCTGCCGAGAGCATACCAGGGGCGTTCTAGAATTAATTCGGATTTGAGAGCGCTTGTACTGCGAAAAGTGTGTTATTGTCAATTGTAATACGTGCACTAAGCTCTGTGAGACGATTAAGGGGTTTGGTTCCGATTTTATGGGAGACGGTTTCTGTCTTTATGTCGATGATATTTACTTTCGCGATTTTATCGATTATTGCAGCCAAAAGAATTAAGGAAAATAATACAAAGTGGTTTTTTAAAGTAAAGTTATAGTTAAACCTATTATTAATGAATAAAAAGTAACTGAGTCTGTCTGTTACCTCCGATTTAGATGAAATGTGGTATGCTGATAGTTTTGAGTTTCTAGAAAGCACGAGGATACTTTTGAACACGACATCCTTGCAGGTAAAACTGCGTACGGTAGTTCTAAATAAATGTAAAGCGTCCCTGATTCTATTTTAATTGAATGTGAGTATTGAAAAAAACCTTATACAAAAATATTTGCCTATTAAAAAACACGAAAGCTCCGCACAGTACCCATCCCAGTGTATAGGGGACCATTTAAATTTTCCACGGCAAAACGTGTCAAATGCAGAGCTTGTGGCAAACCACACCGATAGATTCGGACTAAGCGGTCAGTCACTTCATTTTTGCTTTTGAACTCGCTATTTTCAAAGGCATAAAAGATTAAAGGGCTTGATTACTTCCGAGGAACGGCTTTGTTGGTATTGGGTGGTGGAAAAAAGAATATAAATTTGTTTATTTTACTATAGTTTTTTGCATGGAGCGTCAGGAGATTATCTTGATTGGCGTAGCTTAGCACAAAGACTGGAATACAATTGTTGTGTTTCTGAAAAACTTACTTAGAGAATTCGACCCATATTTTGGCGAGATTAATGTTCTACGAATTTTCGCACCTAAAAAGTTCCCTGAACCCTTTTGCAAATTGTTTTTGAACGAAACTTGCGTACTTCTGTTCTTCATTACAGTTGCAGCTACCAAGTGCGCTACCCTGCTCACAATTTATTTGGAGTTGGTGCAGTACGTCTTTCTATCGACATACCCACTGGCATAGGTTTTGATATTATACTTTACGTAGGTGTTTCTGATTCCGAGATGCCTCCTTTGGAACGACGGCTTCAGCAGCTGCCAAAAACACCAGCTCACATTTGGTGCTACCACATATTTGGTAGTTTAGCTTTCACAATCGTTACAACAGGTCGCCAGGTACCTAAAAAATAGCGAATCAAACTCAAAAAAGGAACACACCGTTTCACCTTCAGTGAAACAGCCAACAAAGACAACAACCAGGACAGATGATCTAGAGATCATCTTGAAAATCCAGTTATTATTAAAATATTAAAAAATGTATGTCACTCTGCACCATATTTTCATTCACAATTCAGTTTTATATAAAACTAGCTTATGCCCGTTCGTTCGCGTAGAATAGTTACTTCGAGCAGCATTTAAATTTTCTTATTATTTCTTCTAACCCAAATGCCATATACCTACAAATTTTCATGGATTTTACTTTAAAAATTACAGATTTCCATACAAACTTTCATCCCCTATGGATTAAATTTACAAAAATCTTAAAATACATCTTTCTTGATTTGTAACTGACAGGCCATGTACCAATTTTTATGGATTTTACTTTAAAAATGACAGATTTCCATACTAACTTTTCACCCCCTTAGAGGGTAAATTTCCAAAAATCTTTTCTTAGTGTACCCCTGGACCTCATAAGAAACCTACGTACCAAATTTGTAATCTCTAGACACAGCGGTTTGGGCTGTGCGTTGATATGTCAGTCAGAATTCATTTTTATATATATAGATTCACGAAGGTAGTAAATGTTTTTGTTCTCTATGCCAATTAATTAAGAACCAATTTATTTACAAAAATATTGCAATTTTCTTCCTATGGCCATCAATATCGCCAGTTAATTGTTTCATGCTGCATTTCTATTAGCTGCATACTTCAATCAACTTCATCATAAAATACAAAGAATTCCAAATCAACTGATTGAATCAATTTATATTTTTATATACGTTTGAAATTAAATATAAACAATAAACAGTTCGTTTCGCGTTTTCTGCGAGGCTGCTACGAATACTGTTTAGGTTAGAATTAAAACTCAAAACTCTTTACAATTATTTTTTTCGTGAACATCAGGAAATATTGGTTTTAACCAAGGTCCAACTTAACTGTTTTCATATTTAAAAAGTATTTTAAAATAAATTATTAAAAGTTATCAATATTTTATACAGGTTCGTTAAGAAATAAATAAATTTTTAGAAACGGAATAAAAACTAAACTATTATATTTCGAAGCATTTATATGTATAAAACATAGAGTTTATTGAACGTAATTAATTTTTTTTAAATTAAATCGTCATTATTGATTCCGACCTTGACAGTCCTTCAAACGGGCACGGAAATTTTATGATATTTATAAAAGTTTCATCAGCAATAGGTTCCATTTCTTTCTGAGTATTCAGCTTTAATTGCCTAATTGTTATTGGATTTGTTGTTGGACACAGAAAGAAGTTCTGATTTAAGCTCAGTCTTCTGAACTTAAATAAGAACTCCTCAGTGGCCAAGTTTTGTCATAGTTCCTAGAAATCAGTTTCAGCTTTAACCTTGATCCATAGTTAAAGGCTTTATTCCCTGCGATTTTATTTTCTTCTAGTTGCTGCTAATCTTGGATTCGCGCATAAAGGTTCCCAAAATTGCTGAATGCTTTCGTCGGTGCCTCACCCTCTTTTGCGACATGGTGAGGGTGTGTTTTTGTGTGTAGTGCGAGTACCAGCGGGGACTTATTTAAATTATATATAAATTACTATAAGAATAACTGCTGCTGCTGCAGTATGAAAATTAAAATGTCCAGCTACGAAATATTTAGCTCGTCCTAGACGCTGGCTGCACAGAAACAAACGCAAATGAATCAAAGTAAATAAGATTAAAAATTTAAACAAAGGACAAGAAAACAAAGGAAAGATAAATTTTTCTTTGCATTGTGCCAGTAAAGGTGTAAAACGTGATACACAGAAGACGGCGTCTAAAACAGAAGGGTTGTAATTATTAAACGGCCCCGATTTTTAGACTTCATTTTATGGCTAAGCTTTTGTACGAAACAAAAGATCACCGTTGACAATGGGGTCGCCACCTATACTGTTGGATAAGTCGAGGGTGACCACGATGTCTACTTTCATCACAATTATCATTTCTCTTTATTAGGGATAACAATTAGTTGTAGGGATAACTTAAAGGACTTTTGAAATTTACGTTAAGTGATTAAATTGCTAAAGAAGGTATCATAATTGCGATCCATTTTTACATGCAATTGTAAAAAAAGAGCCCCTCCTTTTTGTGAGTCCATGTACGATTTTTAACCACTTCTTGAATTGTTCAGTTTTCATTCTACTCTATATTTCATATTTTAATAATTATAACAATATAATTCACCAAGAACTTGCTTTAAGATACAATCTTGTGGAATCAGAGGTGCCGTTCTACAGGTGTGCCCCAGAACAGGTTCTTGAAAATAGCCATGCCACATTGTATTGGGATCGATCTATCATTACAGACAGAACTATGGTAGCTAATAACGCCGTCATGGTGTAGTGGTCAGTATAGCTGCGTACACATCAAGCGGTCCGGGTTCGAATCCTGGTAGCGGCAAATATTTGTGTAACGAACACGAATATTTGTTTGCGAGTCATGGTTGTATATTATATATGGTTATGGTATGGTATGGTTGCATATTTATTTAAGTTTATTTATAAAAATATCTAAAAAATATTAAGTATAAATATAAGAAGAATGTCCGTAATGTAGTATTACGGATACTACACAAGGTCTTAATGATACTTATTTATTTACTTACTTCGGGCTAGATAATTGGTGTGAGCAAAAAAAAAAGAAAAAAAATAAGCCTGATATTGTATTGATAGATCGACACGAACGCCGCGCAGTAATTATTGATGTCGCTGTTTCCCATGACGACAACCTTGTGAAAGCTGAAAAAGATAAAGAAAACAAATATCTTGATTTAGCTCACGAGATTGTTGACATGTGGGATATCGATTCAGCAATTGCTGTTCCGATAGTCATATGCCTATGGTCTGATAGCTAAGAGCCTCGATAAACACCTCAAGAGGCTCGCGTTAGGTGGTTGGGTCAAGAGTCAGATGCAGAAGGCAGTACTTCTAGACACGGCCCGTATAGTGAGAAGGTTCCTATCTCTGGATCCTTAACCAACGGTAGCCGGGACCCAGATCTTGCTGCAGATGGGGAGCTGCATTTTTGTATTTTTAAAAATTGTATTTTTTAATGTTGTACATTGTAAAAAAAAATTATGTTTAGAAATTTTATTTTGTATGTATTTTTAATGAAATAAAGGATAGAACAATATAAATATAGTAAAATATTGTAATATACAAAATTCAAATAAATACATTATAATCTTATTATAGATAAATTACGTGTCACGTTGTTTGTCCGCGATGGACTCTTAAACTTCTTCTTTATCCTCGCCATTTCCCTTTACACGGGGTCGGCTTTCTTTACCATGTGGCGCCACTTTACTCGGTCTTCAGTATCCGCTATTGTGAGGGAGAAATTCTTCATATCCTTTTGAACAGTCGTCAACCATGTCGCCAAGGGTCTTCCTCTTTGTCGTTTTTGTGTTGCCCAGGATAAACACTTCTTAACCACGTAATCGTCAGGGCGGCGCATCAAGTGTCCGTACCATCTCAGCCTAGATTCGACCATTTTATCCGCTATTGGCGCAATCTTCAAGCTTCCCCTGATGTATTCATTGCGTACTTTGTCTTTCCTTGTAACACCCGCAGACCATCGCAACATTCGCATTTCAGTGACGTGAAGCTTCTGTGTATGGGTTCTTTTAGCTGCCCACGTTTCACTACCGTATAGTGTGGCAGGTCTGACGACAATCTTATATACCATTCCTTTGGTTCTCACCGGTATTCTGGCATCACACAAAACTCCAGTAAGTAAACGCCATTTCCTCCAGACAGTGGTTACTCTATGTGTGACGTCCGCATCTATGCTGCCATCGTCTTCTATCATAGAGCCCAAATATTTGAATTTGTAAACCTGTGGCAGTTTTATATTATCCAGCGTGATGTCTGTGTCCGGGGGCTGCGACTGACCAAAGTGGCAAACCATACACTCAGTTTTGCTTCTGCTATTTCTCAAACCACTTCCTTCCAAAACTTCTCTCCACTGATCCAGATTTTTTTCAGACCAGATGGACTCCTAAACTACTTAACCGATTTTAATCAAATTTGTACACCGTGTGCAGTTTGATCCAACTTGAAAGATAGGATAGTTTTTATCTTGATAAATATTCCTCGTTTTTTTTTTACTGCAAATTCAATGATATATAGGACAGTAGTATGAAATTACCACAGCAACGCGTGGCCGGGATAGCTAGTTTATTATATTTTTCATTTTAAACTTTTTAAAGCATAATACTAAAAGTATGGTAGCTTCACAATTTCCTAAAAGTTTGAGCGATTTTGTTCTCATGCTAAATTATCATTGGTTTCATTATGAACTGTCAACGAAACCCGTTCACTATCTGGGGGCATTGCACGGTCCATACTGCCAGAGGTTGCTTTATATGTAACGACATGTTACCTAAGACTCTTTTCAACCTTTCTTGGAACTGAGACCGTGATGGATAGTGATGAAACACGTTTAAATTGTTACGTCGCTCGAATTGGTTACCCTACGTTCAAATTCCCTTTTCATAGTACAGAACAATAGTAAGTTTGAGAAGCGCATGACGGGTGACTCTTAAGCGATTGTACGAGATTATATTCATGGGTACAATTGTTTGTCTCCGACGAAAGTTATTTGAACATTTTTATTTTTCTTTTCCAAAGAAAAGTACAGAGGAGGATTTTCAAGATTTATTCCAGATTTTTCTTTTGCAAAAACGCAATTACAAAATAAAAGTTTTGGCCATTGAACTTGTCTTTTTCGTTGTCAACAAAATCTTAATCCATGCTATAAGCAAACTGTAATAATTTAGAAATCGTACTCTGGACTTCTGGTTCTTATTACCAGTGCGATGAAAATTCCTAGCATTCCAAGGATTCAATGTGCGGGTGTTGGGTCCATCGCGTTGCTAAGAGGGGAGCCAGAAGCAACAAGAACTGTTGTTGAAGAACAAAACGGTAAAATTGGCGTGTACTACAAGATTCTTCCCTGGTTTGGAAAATGACTAATTTGAACTCAGTTTGGTTAATGATAGGACTTGGTTTAAGTCTGCTTACCACATTATGCTGATAGCAATATCCTTACAATTATATAACAAAGCCACTCTTTCTGTCTGTAAGCTTAGATCTTTTAAAGTATGCAATGTATTTTAATGCGGTTTTCTTCAATAGATACAGGGATTCAAAGGAAAGGTCTTACCTTAAGCGAATGTCTAAATCTAAATTCTTGCAGGGTCAAGGATTTGGTGTGAAGCTCATCTGCTGCAGCCTTATTATTTCTTACTTTAAGGTCAGATAAGCGCGAAGGGCTTTCCCACAATAATATAAAAATACCTACTTCTAATATCTTCTCAATAAAAATCTACAGGAAAGAGAAAATGGATGCTGACAAAGACGTATCAGTTTCCAAAAAAAATATTCTACTGAAAATTTCTGAAACTCCAAAGGTTAACGTGCAGATTTAATACCCTAACAGAACAAGGAGATTATGTTACTATTTCCGCTGATTTTAGGCGAAAGTTACGTGTCAGTCAAAGGCCTTTAAAGGGTATCCCAGTTACGCAGCTTATAATAAGGCCTCAACTATTTATCAAAGGAATGTGATGTGACTCGAAGATTTCCAGTCGTGGATCTTACAAATTGTTATTATTATTATGTATACCACTGCTATTAGCATTATGAGCATGATTGTATGAATGACTGAGGTCTAAATAAGACTTCATCTTATACAAAATAACAAGTCTTTTTCCTCAGACAAAAGTTCAAGGATTACTTTGTCATCACAATAGATACTTAAAAACTTACTGTATGTAAAGATTTTTTTTTCTGAGAAATGTAATACGCATAATGTCAATACTAGGTAGAAACACGATCTGGTTGTATAATTGTATAAAACTCATCTCCACTGAACACACAATTCATTTGTGAGCCAATGTATACGTTGTTACAATAAGCATATAAGATTTGCCTATTAATAAATTTTCAAAAAACTGTCATAACTAAATTATATAAAAAAGCCTATTACAAGATAAATTACATATTATTAAAATGATCCAAATGCGTGGGAGTCTGCCAAAAATTTACGCATTTAAATTTGTAATTAATTCATTTTAATACATCATGATGTTTTGAAAGCATTACGAAATTGTAAACATGTGTTATTTTATATTATTGCAGGTATATATGTAATTATATTTTTATTAATGTATAATTGTACAATAATTCTGTATGTTAGTTAATAACCTTTTATTTACAAAAGTTAAATACAAATATTTTGTTGTATTAACGACATCCCTCTGAGTTGCGGTTCATGCAAACCCATTAGACATTTTGTTAATCTATAAATTTTGGAAGTATATTGTTTTTAATTGGTTGGTGTACAATAAGGTGAAAATAAATAAATAGGTTGACGTGTGTTCAAAAACATTAACCATTGATGCCGACAGAATAAAATAAATCACCCCATATCATCCAATGGGTATCGTAGAAGACGACTAGGGATTCAGCAAAGGGGTATTGATCACTTTATACTCCGTCCACCAATCTGCATTGGATAAGCGTGGTGGACTACTCCCTAAACCTCCTTCAATAACAAGGAGAGGCCTTGTGTCCCAGCAGTGGGTCAAATTAAAAAAGCTGTTGTGTTGATGTGATGTGTTCAAAAAGGTGTTCATGTTATTTCAATTTCCATAGCTCTTCATTTTCCCGAAAAGTAAATTTAAAAAAATATTAAGAAAGTACGAGTATTGAGACAGCTAAAATGATACAGTATTAACTGTATTATTAGAGAGTAGACAAAAACAAAGAGTGTATTAAAATTTAAAAATAGTTAGTACAATACATAGTTTAGTACAATAGTGTCTCCAGTGCTACACAGTATTCAAATTCTTTAAATGAAACTAACTTTTCAAATAGACTACGTTACTGTGACGTCATGGAACAGAAATGTAATTGCGTCACGTGAATTAATGCACTGAAATCTATCCTGGTGATTTCATGGTTCCTGCTGATGGATTTTGAACTTTGCATTCGGCGTAATAAGGTTGAATTTCGTGCACATAAAAACCCATTCAAGTAGATTAGGAAGCTGTTCTCTAATGCGGTAGAGTACCTAAGCGTCGACAACGTAGGATAGCATAATGGAACACAGATTTTGTTTGAATTTCAAACTGAAGATTATTGTGAAAAAGAAATCACGATAGATTATTCGTCTTATTTTGAGACTTTTACGTTCTAAAGGACGCATTCATAGAATATTATCTTATATTTGTATTTCTGGTATGTTTCTCAAAAAAAAAAACATCGAGCACTTCGCTATACAAATATAATTATGATGATTCTACGCAGTGTAGCGTGCCGCACCGCGGTACGGGTGGCGATTGCTGCTGGTGAACTTCTTATGCGTGTATATGGAGTACCACACATCGAATGCGACGTGATGTGGTTGGGACCCGCACCGCGCTATCTCGGTAGTACTAACGTCAACACGAAGTAGCAGCAAACATTGCCGATAAACCACGCCTCACCGTGTTTCTACAGAGCAATGCACATCGGACAACCGCTCCGTGCCGCACCACATCGCGCGTGGGGCCTCTTACAATTAGACGAAAGGAACTCTATGTCCATAGATTCACCTTGCGGGTGTCGGGTCCACCGCGTTGCAGAGAGGGGAACCAGGAGTAGTACCAGGGAATTGTGACAGCAGGCGTAGGGTGAAAGTCTCCTTGTGGTGCAATGGCACTCTCAATCCACTACCCCGGCCCCTCTCTCTGCCTGCCTAGCCTTATTTGATACGATTCCGCGAGAGCTGCTTTGGATACGCATTCCAGAACAGGACTTATGTAAGTTCTAGACAAACCGACGTCTTTTGATAACGTATATAGGGATTTAGCTGATATACCTCTCGCGCTCACGTCTACCGCATACATAGAAAATTAAGCCATTTTTTGTTAATTGGTCTGTTAAATCAAAGTATTTAAATGTTTTTTAAGTTTTTTGTTTGTGGTTACATTAACTAACATTGTATGGCAGGTAAATAATATTATGCTATACAATTATATATATGTGTATAAGTCGGGAATATAGAATATGCCCTCAGTGCTTTAGGGTGTTGGGTGAAGTTCGTTTCCCTCTTTAACCTTATCATCATTTACCATTAGTTGAGCAGAAGGCCAAGATCTTGCCAAGTTAAAAAAAACATACAGTTGAATCAATAACCTCTTCATTAGAAAAAATACACTGAAAAAAATCGACCTGCCACAGGCGGGAATCGAACCCACCATCTTTCGCAATCCGGGCAGCTGCGTTAACCACTTCGCCACCGGGGCACTGCTTTCGCTGTTGAAATTTGTCAGTACTTGGGGCTATGTTTTTATGGTAAACATTGTTTCATCAAACCTTTGTAACATGCACTTCTAAGATCCGAACGAAATATTTTTGTAAATATTTGTCTCCCAGCTAAGATGAAACTACTTTATATTATGAAATAATTTTTGCGTATATAAACGCGTAAATAAAAATGGATGCGTGTACTTATTTACGCGCGTGAGAAGTTATACTTCTCTGCACACAGCAAAAAAATTTTATTTGATTTTTTTTAATGTGATTTAGTATTGTACAAGGACGAAGCGCTGGGCCGGGCTTCCGACTCGAAGGACCAAATTATGTAAGAAATCAAACGAGCTCAAGCCTTTGACAAATAATTAATACAATATTTTTCTAACAGTGACAAGGTTTCATAAAAAACACATAGATATTAAAAAGCATAAATATATCAAAAGAGTCGCCAACAAGTATAACTTTAAAAATGTGGTAAATTAAAAATGAAGACTTAACTTAAATCTTTTAAAGAAAAAGTTCCGTAACCTCCATTATTCGTATTCAAATCAGTTTAGAAGTTGACTTGTGATTGCTGCCGCAAAAACTTTTTAATTTGCAATTCTGGTAAGCAATATCTAACAACCAAGTTATGACGCCTTTTCATCAAACTACACTGTTAAAAGGTGTTTATTTCCTATAATGTCATTATTAGAAACTTAGCAACTTAGCAACTTCCCCAATATCGAAGTTAAGCCATCATCCGTGCACGAACTACGTAATCGTGTAAAAAAGATTGCGACGTATCCCAATTTCTTGTGTTATGAGGAAAGCAGGCCATAGCAAATAAGTTGCTTTAAATTATAGCAGCTGTTTTGACGGAGTAACTCCACGTTAGAGAAGAATTATTTTCGCCTTGCCTCTTCACTTGTGCTTAGACGCAAGGTGGCCGGTGGGACTAGGTTAAGATCGCAGTTGGGGTCCACGTCCGGAAGCCTCCTCGTGCCGGACCCTGGTAACGTGGTGGGGAACCTTCCTCGGCGGGTGTGTGGCCTTTGATGTCAAGTGTGTCCCCTTGGCATTCGAAGTCACATACCATCGTCGAGTTCTTTTCAGGGTGACGACCGCGCCCGAAGTCCCCCGGGTGAGGTCCGATGGCTGCTCCCGGTGTTCTCGTCAGGAGGACGCGCCAGGTCAAGCAGCCATCGGTTGAGGAGTGATGCAAGGAGTGCCTAGACGGGCAGCGTTGCGACGGTCTCGGTGTAGTTGCGCTCACGTGCGCAGATCCCGAGCCGTCCTGTTATAGCGCATTGAAGGTCAGGCCGGGGAGGATGTTTAGTGGGTATGGAGGGAACGCCTTTACCTCGAGCCCCACATATCCCCTGCGGTTGCCACCACCCCGCAGGGACGATGCGTAAATGCATTTGACCTCCCCGTCAAAAACATGTATGCAGACACCAAAAAGAGTCATGGATGACTCGCGTTAGTGAAAAAAAAATATTACCACCATACTTAGATTAGATACCTGGTACCAGGTATAATAATATAATCTAAGCCACCATATGATTGACTGTAAGCGACGCAGACGAGTCGATTGGTGGTGACAAAAAAAAATGTCAAAATGCAATCTGAAAAGTATCAACATCAAAAAAGAATTTTAAAGAATTAAACCTCAGACCAATTAAACGAGAATTAAACCATCTTCAAATTTATAAAGATGGAGAAATAAAAGTCAATTATTAAAAGTTTGTTTTAAACGGTCTAAAAGTCAATATGGTTACTGTTTTTTTAAGGTCGGTGTCAGCCTTGTGGTATTACAAATTTCTTTTTATTTTCACACCAACTATACTACTATCATCATAACAGCCCTTTTTTACAAACCACCACAGCCCAAATTCGTAGCATTACAATGTGAATCTTTTGTCGTTTAAAGATTACGATATAAATATTCGTACAATAAAAATATAGACATGAATAAGCAAAGCTTAGTGTGATTCTAATACTTCAATTATAACTTTATCAGTTCTATAAAAATCTCGTCTGATAGTCTGCCAGAAAATAAAAATGAAAACTAAATTGTGTTGAACAGAAAGTTTAGGTGGAAAGTTTGTAATTCACAGTTTTGTGGCGATGCGCAAATGAGGTCTCGTGGATATTTTTGTGTTGGAGCATTGGTTGCAACTTTTCATTTCTTTGTTCCAGTAATTAGAAAATTATGTACATTTTTATCATAGAATACAACAATTTGAGTTTCGGTAGGTTTTAATTCTCTTCTTCTGGTCGGTCCTCAAAGCATTGTCTGGAGAAGAATATTATTTAATGCATAATTGTCCATGGAATGGTGATCCACTCCATGCATGAACGAACCCAGACTAATTGTTCACGGTCGCGATCTTCACCAGTGAGAAAACAAGGCGAAATCTTATCATTGCTATCATCATTTTAGCCGAGAGACGCCCAGTGTTGGACATAGGCCTCCCCCGAGGATTTCAAAATTGATCCAGCATATTAAGAATATGTTTAACCAAAGGATACTTGATGGTCTGCTCAACCCTACTCATGATTATTAGCGTGATTGTTGATACTAATAATTACTATTTTATTACAAATAAAAACGTCGTATAACTTTTCTAAAACAGGAAGTGTCAATTTTTTTTCGAAATACAAATCAGCCGTAGATCAGGCGCGTGTTAGATTATACTTACAGAAATACGTTGAAAGAACAGGTAGAGAGAATTATGTCTCACTTCTTACCCAAAAGTAAAGAATACTTATATTTTATCCAGCAAATAGGTACTCAGAATCAGATAACACTGACAGGAGGCAGAGTAGTGTTCACTGTTGGTTCACTGTGACGGCTCGAACGAGAATGCCGCTACCACGCGGAAGCGGGTCGTTTTATGTGAACAACCCACCCTACTCCGCCTCGCCTCTGACTACCGGTAACGCTTGTACAAAAGCGTTGTAATAATTAAGTTTTGAAGTAAAACTTCTTTAGGCGCGACTAGGGGGTAACTCAGATTTTTCTAACGGAAGTAACGCTCAGTATTCTATAGTCTGTGTAGTTTCCGCTATTTAAAAATAGTAATTTCGATTGATCGTAAGTATCTGTCATATTTTTTTTTTTTTTCAGTTAAAATTTAATCATTTCAGTGATCTACGTCAAAGAAGTTTTACTTCAATCGCGCGTAAAGGTTACACGCACACAATTTTTTTATTATATAAAACTATTTGTAAATTCATGATTAATAAATTATTAAATAAAAATGATATTATTATTATTTTACCAAACTATTCCAACATAAATAGATTCTCAATATCCTATAACAGAGACAACTATGTCGGTCACCACGACAACTACTTTTTATCATAGAAATCTATTTCTAATTCATAACAAATCATTATTATCATTGTATAAGTTAACAAATATTATTAGAATAATTATTATCTTGGGTTTAATGTACAAATTAGTGCCCAAGATCTCACACGCGCACGTAATAGTCACCAGGACTTTTGTCACTGACTATCTTGTCACACTCGTATAATGTATGGAGATGCACTAAATTTCACCAACTTTTTACCATACATATCAATGGGATTAATAAGAGGGACGAAAAAGTTACGATGACAAAAGTCACCAGTGACCTGCTCCTGTCACTTACTGTGATTTATTTCACTAAAATAAAACTCTTGTTTTATGTTTTATGATTTGATATAAACGAGAACAGTCAATTACAAAGTTAGATATCTTACATTCCTTAAATTCCATCACTTTGTATAAAAATTTTAAGAAGAAAACTTTACACAACGAAGTTTTACTCCAACAAAAAATGTCAAAATCATGAAACCCTGTTTCAGAAAAATGTGTTTTTTGTAGTGAGTGATGTTGATGTGATGTGATACAAATATTGACGTAGTTAACTTTTTTTATATCTTCCTATTTTTCTATTATCTATGTAGTACTTTTGTTGTTGTTGGGTTAGTTATATCCTCAGACCAATGTTTTTATTTAATGGCACTCGCTATACTTAAAGATCATGCATTTTGCCGATGTCAATTGAAAATATATCGAATTATCAATAAATTGTACGATTAGTAGATTGCATTAAAGATGGAGTCTCCCAATTCGTGTTATGGTTAGTTTTTTAGGCAAAGCTTGGCTAGTGTCAAATTTGAAAAATTACCTATTCTGGCCGCTGACGAGGTTTCCCTGTGATCCCGCTGTACCCGTAAATTTCGTTGTACAACGCTTGTGTCGCTAAAAAGGAATTTATGAATAGGTATTTTGCGGCGTATCGTTGGTTCAGCGTCGAAACGAGGTTGCTATGTAAACTATGTGGACAGAATTGTTTAAATTTTAATCATAATTTCTCTTAGCGGTTTTATAATGTTGATAATCAATTATCAAATAGGAATCCACGGGTATGCTAGTAATTGTGTTACGGTGAAACCAAGAAATGTGAAGTAAGGGTAAAAATAATTGGTTAATTATTTGTCTTCTCTGATTAGTTACCTATAAAATATTTAAAATATCAAGAGGCTCTAGTTATTTTATTATACTAACAAACGTTGTACTGCCAATATACAGGGTGTCCCACGGCTATGCCACATGAAAGGAATGTATCATAAATATTATAGATCGACATTATTACTAAAAGAAGACTTCATTTTAGTGTTAAAAACAATTTAAAACTGAATTCAAAGCTGTTTGCGTAATCGCCTGTCATATTTTTTCCAAAATCATAAAGATTTTTTTTTCCAATTAACTTAGCGTCTAATACAAAAAAGACCATGAAATTTTACATTAACAATTTCAGGAGAATTAATACATTATCGCCGTGTGATGCCGGGCATCGCCCCAACCCTCCAATGGGTGTGGTAGAAGGTGACTAATGGATCAGCAAAGGGGTATTGATCACTTTATACTCCGTCCAGCAATCCGCACTGGGCGAGCGTGGTGGACTACTGCCTAAACCTCCTTCGATAACAAGGAGAGATCCAGAAGTGGGTCGAATTCTAAAGACTGTTATGATGATTATGATCAATACATTACACTTTGGTGGATATTGTAGTTAGAACTGATTCCAGAGGGGTAGGCATAACGGATTAACCGCTTGAATTTGGAGCACCCAATCTTAAGCAGTAGGAGAAGACCGTAGTCCAATAAATCTAAATTTTCTTAGTTGGTGAGTAAGTTTGCAAGAGCTCCACGAGGCGTCTATTTCTAACCGACAAACCATCCTATCCATCTGGTTGGCCGGTTAGTAATTTTATTTCTAAACCAACAATTTAGATGGTTGGTTGAGATTTATTTCTCCTAACCGACAACCTGGTTGGTTGAGATTTTTCTCTATCTGACAACCTAGTTGGCCTGCCTTGCTGATTAAGGTTGGAAGCACGGGAGTGACATTTCAGTAGAGTAATCTTCTATAGGTTACGATTACGATTGCTGCCCATCAGTTTCAGCTTCGTTGTAAGCAGCCTTAGGATGACCCATTAAGCTATCCTGCGATTTGATGTGTTGTTTTTTTTCTAACTTATTTGGTTGGCAGACAAGCATACGGCCTGCGTAGCCTATAGACGCTTGCATCACTGATGTGACATTCGCGCGCTGCCAACTCTAATCCCTACCTTATGGACATCTGACAACCTTACTTAATAATAGAAATATTACACCACAAAAATGTTGTGTTGTTTGACTGTGGTATTCTGTCAGCTAGAGGCACTACCTTAGTTCGGATGCTCTGATTTCAAGTGACTTTTCCGCTGTACCTTACCTCGAATACTTAATCTAATAGATTATAATGTAGAATAAAACAATCCTTGCTGCACTGCACTTTGTAAAACTTAGCAGAGTGCAGCATAACTCAATGATGAATGTGCACCCATCTGTTTGCTTGCCAAACACACAGCGTAAAAAAGTTTTTTCAATATTTTTACGAAACCCAATTTGTCCGTTCAATTAATATTTCTTGACGGTATCTGGAAGTTGTAAGTCGGTTGCGATAACCAACGCTGTGTTTGCGAACGTAATTACGTCAGACTGCGATCGGACGGGCCCCGCGTGAAATTGGTACACGCTACTTCGGAACGACTACAGATGCTCTAGACTTGAACCATTAGGTATTAATAATAACTATTGAACGTTAAGGATGGACGACAAAGAAATACCAACATTCGATCCAAAACAAATTTAGCAGATGTGGGCGAGAGAACTGCCAAGTTGAAATGGGAGTAGGCTGGCCACGTTTACAGAATGACAAGTGACTGCGTAGCCCTGACGCAGGATCAGTGGAGAGATTTGGAGGAGGCCTTTGCCTCGTGGGATGGTATAGGAGAACAAAAAACCTGACGTCATTTTCTAGTGCAATCCAACTATAGAATAGAATAGAAGCAGAGTAGAACAGAATAGAAAATTTAAGTGACTGTTGAATTTAGATCTCATAACGCTGTATTCTTGCCAAACCTTTTTTTGATATAACTTGTCTGGTGAATGGAATGTTAATAGGACAAACAGATTTCACACAAAAACAAAAATAAGCAACATTAGAATCTAATAGAAAATTAAAGCGACACTTTGAATTCAAATCTTGTTGCGAAATATTCCTGCCAAACCTAAATTTATCAAAAATTTAGGTTTGGCAGGAATATTTTATTGATAATTTTTCTGGCGAATTGAACGTTAAGTCATTATTTTTCTAGTATTAATATTTACGCGTTTGTAAACGCAAAAAAAAAAATATTCCATCATTATTATTTTTTTTAAAAAAAGACGACAAAATTATCGAAAAGAAATTCATTCTACTGAACGTCATAGCTTTCGTGGTCTTCATGAACCCTATTTAGGTAGCATGTTGACGACTGCCGATCAAACATACATAGTAACCTAAACTATCTTAGTACATCACTTTCCTTGTTCAATTTTAAAATCTTATTGGAATATCAAAAGGTTGAATATTTTCAACCGACTTCAAAAAGGAGGAGGTTATCAATTTGACTGAATGTTTTTTTATGTTTGTTACTCTTTACTGAGTGTACCGATTTTCAAGATTCTTTCGCCCTTTGGAAGCTAGTGCTTGTCATTTGTTGTCATTTAAATTTAATCGACATCTGACGGGTATTTTTTGAGTTATCCCTATTTGCCTATTTTATTGACATCGATGATATCGTTATCTTATCACTTGTGTGAAGTTTGTAAAATTGTGAAAATTGATGTACTTAAAACATTAAAAAGCAAAAAATAAATAATTTTTAGATAAAAAAACCGCCTTCGAAACTAAAAACAGAGAAATTTCTGTTTATAAAAATCTAAATGTTTTTTTGAGTTAACTTTGGTGTAATTACCTATATTCATTAGTTTTCGAGTTTATTCGTTACGAAAATACGAATCTTTCCTCTTTATATTAAAATAGATTTATGATATTAGTAGGTATATGTATAGATATAGTCACATCATAGACACCATTGTGGTCAGTCAATGTCTATACATCGAGCGATCTGGGTTCGGGCCTTTAAGGGCCAAAAGTTTGTGTGATGAACGGGGACATTAAAATTTATTCACAAGTCATGATTGTATATATATTTGTATAAATTTATTCATAATATTATCTACAGCATTGCCCAGACTGCTAAGGTGATCAAAGTGTAACATTTGACCTGGATAGCCATGTGTTACCAACAGAGTAGAATATCACCACCCCATATCCTCCAATGTATGTCGTAGAAGGCGACTAATGAATCAGCAAAGGGGTTTTGATCACCTTACTCTCCGTCCACCGAGCAGCATTTGGCAAGCACGGTGGACTACTGCCTAAACTCTTTCGATGACAAGGAGATACAATTGTGCCCAGCAGTGGGTTGAATTAAATTATGACGATGATGATACTAGATGAGTTTATTGATTTAATTATGTGACCATTTTTTTCTTAATCACTTTTTTCTGTGTTGTTTTTTTAGATTTTCAAAAAAGTTTCACGACATTCTTGGTTGGAATGACAGTCGAATTTAAAATTGCTAGTATAGAAAATATGTTTACTTTACAAATTTTCATAATAAAACAATTTCATTGGCAAGGCACCAAGGCACCTTATATAAATACTTAATTAATACATGGCGCCAATCTAAAATTGGACGTCATTTCGTTATCCCCGCCCCAGCCTACCGAAGCGTGATAGTAGATATCGATCAGATGCCGTGTTGATACAATTTGGGGTTACCATCACTGATAAATAAATAGTTTAGTTCATTGATGCAAAAAACGATGTCACATGTCATAGGTAACTAGGGGGATAACTACCTTGGCAGCACTAGAACATTCTGACACATATGAAATGTTAAATGCGAGAGATAAATCGATGCTTATATGACAAGGAAATATATTTATTATATTCGTTACCAGAATTTTCTAAAGAGGCTGATATCGGTAAAACCTTTAATATAAACGTAATAGAGAAGAATAAATGTTATAAGGTGTATTTTTTTTAAATAGTTTCGAAATTAGTGGCTAGAACATGAAGAAAATTGTTTTGTTAGTAGCCGTGATCAACGTCCTAAAGTTACTATAATTTCATGCCTATCTAGAAGTATAAAACGCATAAGTAAAAGAAGCATCAAATCCAAAAAGTCTTAAGCTACGCTAAGCCTTACTTGATACAAAAAAGACGGTAACAAGGATCTGTGTTCTCTCAAATACTTCAGCCGTTTGAGCATTGAAGTTACGTTCGTATTGATAAACTTGAAAACATTTTGTAGTGTGCAATTACTAAAATTCTTATATTCTTAATTAATGGCTTCCTAACAATTAATTGCTCACGCATTTAGCCATTGTCAATCAAAGTATACAGGGTGTGGCGTAAATAGTGGTCCAAAGCCAAGGGTTCGGCGTACTAGGTATTCAACTATAACATACCACTATTTTTACCCAAGGGTTTATAGAAAAACATATTTAAACCTTTTTTATACTTTTTTTTACCCTTTTTCATAAAAATAGATGCAGTTTTCACAATAAACGTTCTTTTCTTATTCCGTTTTCTGTTTCTTACTGCTGGATACATTAGCTATCTTAAAAAAATACTATCTTTGATGTAAATTTTAAGATTTTAATGCAAAAATAGCTTATTCTTAATTTTTAACCCAAACTTTAACTTATCATGGATAATCAGACGCGATTTTTGCAAAAAAAATGTACTACACGCTTAGTGCCCATAAACTTTAAAACATGCCTACTAAATAACGATTTCAAAATAGTATTACAATAGTGGATCCTATAATAAAAAAAAAGTTATTCGTAATAAAGAAGAAGTTCATCAAAATACTATGGAAATTTTGTTACGTTAATATTCATGTGAAATGTTTTAAGCACTCATAAAATGTGATTTAAGTTACTAACTGACTTTGTAAAACATGTCTCAGGTAAAAAAAAGGTCAATTGGTACCTCTACTTACTATTAATAAAAAACTCATTGTTGCGTCTGAGCGCAAGAGTACAGTCGTTGCTGCCAAGAGATTATCCGCTACGAGAAAGGTTTTGTAGAGAAATGCTGCGTAGGATTAGAGAGAACCCACAATTTTTTAATAAAATATTATGGAGCGACGAGTCATCCTGCAAAAAAGATGGATACCTTAACCTGCACAATCTGCATAGCTGGCAGCTGCAGAACCCGCATCTCATAAGGCAAGATAGGTCGCAATACCAATTTAAAATAAACCTGTGGACCGGAATAATTAACGGACAAATAGTCGGTCCACATGAACTGCCAGACACCTTAAACGCAGAAAGGTACTTAAGTTTTTCCAGAATGACTTACATTCACTGATGGAAAATATTGCTCCAGAAGTTCGACAGAACATGTGGTTGCAGAACGATGGCTGTCCCGCTCATTATGCTCTTAGTGTTCGAGAGCACCTCAACTCAAATTATCCTAATAGATGGATAGGGCGCTTAGGTCCAATATTGTGGCCACCACGCTCACCAGACCTAAATCCACTGGATTTCTTTTATTGGGGTTGTCTAAAAGAAAAGGTGTATAAAGAAGAAATAACGAGTTTCGAGCAACTGAGGACTAGAATCCAGACAGCAGCACGAGAAATCGAAGAAAGCGGGTTTGCTCGTCAAATCAAAAGATCATTTATCCGTCGATGCAGAGCGTGTATAGCTGCGCATGGAGGACACTTTGAACATTTGGTGTAATTTGTTAACATTATGTCAAAAACATTGATTGTTATTAATGTAACTACATTTATTGCTATTTTCGGCTTTATTTCACAAATTATTAATGGTTGTTTAAAATTGTTATGTACTCTTACTATTTCTAAATGTAGCAATTAATTAAGTATTAGCGATAAGTAAAGTATTCTTTAAAGTAACATCATAAATATTATACAACACGATCCTATTAATGTGTAATGCTAAGCGTATCGACGACTCTGGTGTACGGTAAAACTTGAATAAGTTTATGTTTACAACTAATTTAAGAAATCACTACTGTAATGTTTTATTTGAATAAATAAATAAATAAATAAAAATAATGACATCGCCATTATGTTTTTTATTTATTATTTCAATTAAGTTAGGTCTCAATCACTACAACTTGGTTGTTATTTTCGAATTAAATAGCCATAACTATTGCTAGGTTTACTAAATAAAAATTTTATTTAGTAAACCTAGCAATATTGTAGCATTTTAAAATGTGTATCTTGTAAGGATATTTTTGAATGCATTGCCATTGCCAGTATAGTACATTTTTTTCAAATAATGCTTTAATATTAACGTAACTAAATTTCCATAGTATTTTGATGAACTTCTTCTTTATTACGAATAACTTTTTTTTTATTATTAGGATCCACTATTGTAATACCATTTTGAAATCGGTATTTAGTAGGCATGTTTTAAAGTTTATGGGCACTAAGCGTGTGGTACATTTTTTTTGCAAAAATCGCGTCTGATTATCCATGATAAGTTAAAGTTTGGGTTAAAAATTAAAAATAAGCTATTTTTGCATTAAAATCTTAAAATTTACATCAAAGATAGTATTTTTTTAAGATAGCTAATGTATCCAGCAGTAAGAAACAGAAAACGGAATAAGAAAAGAACGTTTATTGTGAAAACTGCATCTATTTTTATGAAAAAGGGTAAAAAAATTTATAAAAAAGGTTTAAATATGTTTTTCTATAAACCCTTGGGTAAAATTGGGTAAAAATAGTGGTATGTTATAGTTGAATACCTAGTACGCCGAACCCTTGGCTTTGGACCACTATTTACGCCACACCCTGTATATTGTACATTTCACGTACGTACCTACACGCAGGTGGCACAAGTCAACCTGCCAGTCGCTTAGAAAAGACAGCAGCTGTCAGATTGCAGTGCTATTTTCCATCCGTCACACATTGGTATTTTTTTTTGGTCTCACCTAAGTCCATTTACTGGCAATCTATAAACATCAGTAATTATAAATCTATGGCTAAACCCCTTTGCACTTATAAGAGTGATAGCATTGGATTAAATTACAGTTGCAATATTTTCATTTACAAACAATACTGGAATTTAAATTCAGCTTAACTCTACTATACTAAGTTTAAAGTAAGAGGTGTGAATTATTTAAAAGATAGAACACGGTAGGCGGTTAGCTCTAAAAATAGACGTGGCCTAGAAATCCGCTCCCTCGTGGTATGTTGGCATAGAGTTGAAGTATTTTATGCACTGGATATTTTTAAACTCTGATAGTGGTTCTTTAAAAGTTTTATTTTATTTTTCTGATCAAATGTTGGTTATTAGAGTAAAAGGTAATAATAAACCAAGGAACTAAACAATAGTGAACTATATACTACTGGTTTTTGAACTTTGTCGGATTTTGCCTTCATATGATATTTCCTGGTGAAACTTCGCGTTCCCGGGGGCGCTGTCGTAGTGTTATTAGGATGTCGGGAGAGGATATTTAGTGGGTAGTGGGGGAATGCCTTTACCTCTGAGTCCCACATACCCCTGCAGGGAGTCATCCTTGGCGTAAAGGCATTAGAAATCTCCATAAAAAAAATATTTCTAATAAAAAAATCGCCTTCAAAAAAAAATTAACAATTTTTATCAGGTCAGTCCCAAATAACAGCGACAACTTTTATTCCAAATTGTTGGCACGGACCTCAAAAGAAAAACATTTAGAGTTTTGAAACCAAAGTTTTATTTCTCCGTTTTTATTGAACGTGTTTATTTTTAATATTTTTTTTTTGCTTTCTAGTGTTTTAAGTATTGAAATTTTCAGAAAACTGTCTGTAGATCTTTGAGACAAACAAGTACTAAGATTACCATATCACCGTTGTCATTATAGGCATTATTAGGGATACCTCTACAGGTACTGTCAGATGTACTGTTTTAATAAGTGGTAGACCCATATGTACGGTCGTCTGGGTATGTCTAGTGCAATCCCCCGGACCGGGCCGACCCGGAGGTGTTTTCGTGAAATGGCGCACACTATGTGCGCCGATCCCAAAATGCCCCCATAAGGGCTTAGGAAGGTACCGGTGGGTTTGAGCGAAGTAGGACCGGTGCTGTTCCACGCCGGTGAGTTCCGCACTCGCCGTACGCCCAGCCAGCGTGCGGTATGGTCCGTAAATGGATTTCCCCAACGTCACAAAAAAGGTCGTCTGGGTAGGTACCACCGCCTTCTAATTTCTACCGTGGAATAGTTCGGTGTGTTTCGGATAAAAGGGAAAGGTAGCCAGTGTAGTTACTAGGCATGAAAGGCATATCATCTTAGTCCCCACTACATCACCAAAGATCGCAACCCACTTGCAATGTTGAGTGATTTACCCTTAATATTACAAGTGTCTATAGGCGACGGTCACCACTTAACACCAGTTAGGCCGCAAGCTTGTTTGCCATCTCATAGTATAAAAAAGATATCGATCAAATTCAAATCACAAGCACCAGCTTCCAAACGTTAAAAGAAAAATTCGTCAAAATCGTTACACCCAGTAAAGAGTTATGAGGTGACACACATAAAAAATATAGTCAAATTGAGAACTCCTTTTTTTGAAATCGTTTAAAAAGTCCTTCATCTGATCTGATGGTAAGTTACGATAAAGTCGAAGTTCATACCATATAATCATGCTCATAACCTTAAAAGGAGTTGAGTAAAGCCTTAGCTAACATTTGGTTACTCATAAAGCTACAGTTGGACCATGTCTTAGTTAGTAGGGCCTGCATATGAAGTGACTCCCCATGTTCATAACAGAGGGCTCCCGTCTGGGGATTGCCCTAGTAGCATTGAGTAATCCCCCTCAGACGCAATCCCAAGATGAGGCGTACACTAGGCGCCGTTCCAGAAACGTCCCCATTATGGGCAGTGAGGGTACAGACGGTTTTAAGGAGTCACGCGGTCGAGCGCTCAAGCGGTCACTGTTAGGATCCTCGATGATGTGGACTGTATTTTCTAAATAAAATGTCACTTGTACTGATTTATGGGATTTATTAAACTCACAAATTAAAACTCACAAATATTAAGATGTTGCACACGCTCAAGATCGGGCGGAAGAGAGACCAGAGTTGCCATTATTACAATAAGTTTTAAAAAAAAATTATAACTGAAGAGCAAACAACTGAGGAGAAATTCTAAATCCGTCAAGTTTGATAATTGCCCCTTTAGTCCTGTTTAGAAAGGGTCACAGTGCCGGTATGCGACGTGTGACAGAACAATCCGCCAGTTGGCTTACCACTTCGATATAAATTAGTCGACTAGCGCTGGTGACACTAATTGCTTACAAGAACGGAATCGCTTTCCAGTTCTTGTGACTTATAACCTAAAGTAAGGTTTAATTTATCTCAGGAGGTCCTTCAAAGCTTTGCACTTTTTAAGTTGAGATAACAATAGTTGTTGTGTAATTATCAAATCTATGCGAGTAGCAATTGAAAAAAATTTTTAATTTACATGCTTAAGTTATAAATAAAATCATATTATTATATAGAACGTACAGAACTAAAAACAAAAAATCAGGAGTGGCCTCCCCTTGACTTTCTCGTATACCAAAAACGGCTCAAAAGTTTATAGAAACCTTATATTTTGATGTCAGACATGCATGTTAAATTTTGGTCACCCATCCGAGTAAAGACCGCGCACTTGGTTGCTTAACTTTCATGATCGACGACTCAAAAGTTAATATAAATCTTATATTTTAATGTTATACTTGCATGTTAAATTTGGTTGCAATAAGTTAAAGCATACTCGAGTTATCGTGCTAACGCACAGACACACAGACACATAGACACACACACAGACATAATTTTGACCTCAGGGAGGTCCAAAACGTGTAAATCCGTCAAAATCTCGAGGTCGAATTTTTTACGATTACAAGACTTCTTTACTGCGTATATGAGAAAGTAAAAAACAAATTAAAAAAAATATTTTAAATTGTGATTTAATAAATTGGTGGGTTTGATTCAATTTAAAGTCTTAAAAGCCTATAAACAAATATGTCCAGATAAATAATATCTGTACTTGTTTGTATAATAATATACGCTTTTCACTGTCATATTCCAAATTTCTTTTAAAATATTTTGTGATAAGAAAAATGTCCTTACTTAACCTAAACCAATATCGCTAAAGCAAAGCAAGGATCGGTCCCTAGTTTACTTATATTACGAGAAACCGTTTTAGAAGATTGAATTGCTTACCAGCGAAGTGTGCTGAATCGAGGGACGGAACTAGTAGACCGAAGAATCTCGTGGCACAGATGTTCCGAGGAGACAGTTTTTTCCAACTTCGCTACGGTAATTTTGTTTAAATTAAACCGACTTTAAAACTGAAAAGGGAGAATTAAAAGGTGTTTTAAACGATCTAGGTCGGTGCCAGCCTCACTATATACCATATTTCTATAAAGATTGTATAATAAATAGTGCACGGCGAGCAGTTTCTATACAAAGTACGAAAACGTTTACTACGTATTCTACCTTTGTATGGATATGTGAACGCCGTATTATCCTCTTGATTACCCCTAAATGAATAAATCATTCTTCACCGAAATTACTGTTTAACGAATAACAAGTTTTAGTAAGAATTCACAAAAATTCTTTTCCATCCCAATTTTTTTCCACGCTCACACCAATTTATCTAGCCCAAATTAATTATCATTAAGAACTTACTTTATGGATACTAGATAATGGACAAATGTAATATCTTCTTCTTCTTCTTCGTACGGGCAGTTTCCGCAACTCGACGGCTGATGCGCCTATTTTGCGTCGGAGGGTGTGGACCGGATCACTCCAGCCATCCCAGCTCTGCCAGGAAGTCGCCTAGCGCCTTGGGGTTGCCTAGCAACTCCTGGCCGCTCCTCGGCGAGCCGAGGAAGCGAGCCCGGTATTCTGCTACTCCTCTGCACTCCAGCAGGACGTGAGCGGCTGTTTCTTCCTCCGCCATGCAGGCTCTGCACAGTGGGCTGTCTGTCACACCTATATTGAAAAGATGTTTGTTAAAGTTGCTATGACCCGAAATTGCGCCTGTGATTAGACGTAACTGGTATCTTTTTAGCTGTAGCAATTTCTTAGAGAACCTTGGGTCGATATGCGGTAGAAGTAATCTCGCCTGTCGGCATGTCTCTAAGGTGTTCCAATATTTATCATGTTCTAGGTGGGAGTGTTCTATAATCCTACCTTTGAACCAGCTTACCGGGAGCGGGACCATGGGTTCTGGCCCTATCGGTGTTATGCCCGATCCCTTTCTGGCTAGCTCGTCAGCTGCGTCGTTGCCCCTTGCGCCGCTGTGTCCCTTTATCCAGTATATGGTTAGTTTGTTCATGTTGCCTGCCTTATTTAGGGCTTCGTGGCAGTCGTGTATTAACTTCGATGTAGTTTGAGGTCGACTAAGAGAATGTAAAACAGACTTACTGTCAGAGTGGATTTCTATATTATAGCCACTCATCCTCCTCGATGTTATAGCTTCGGCTGCGAGCAAAATACCAATGCATTCTGCTTGATATACCGTGTTATTACAACCTAGAGGTACGGAGATTGTGAAAATTAAAAGTTGAAATGTAATATACAAAATTATATATTTTTTTATATATAAACTTAAATAAATACATAAACAACCATGACCCTTGGACAAAATATGTTCGTGTTCATCACACAAACATTTGCGGTCGGCAGCGTTACTGACCACTCCACCACGATGGTGTCAAGTCATTTTTAGTAGTTGGGTAAGTAAAATGTTGCAAGAAAGAAGTACTTTAACCCTCTTCTTCCCTGGTACCAATTATATTTGGTGTAGTGGAATGTTTTCTAAACTGCTTAAAATTTTATATTGTTTTGGTTACATTATTATGTGTTGTATAATCTCCTGACACCAACTCTCGTTGACAACTGTTGCTAGTACTTTACGCGCCATAGAACCATTAACCTTATTGCTGCGATGGTCTAAATGAGCTTAGAAACTCCCTCGGTCAGCTTTTACGAATACCACGGGATGACAAGGGTAGTTTTAGTCTTCTCCGGGAACTACACCGGTGTACAAATACCTAAAATTTATTGATTTTATAAAGAAATACTAAACGTGCTTTAACATTATTTACATATTGATTTTATGAATTGGACATAAGATCAGCGAAGCAACATTTGTCAAACTCAAATTATCGGTCGCACAAAACATGTCTACGATACAATAAACGTCAAACAAAGTTCGATGGGATGAAATTTCGGAGCGCAATTCCACGGATCTACTGACACTGTTCGTAGTAGGAAATTATCGAACAGTTTGCCGAAACTTTGGGATTCGTCACTTCGTAGTTGACACCTTAACTCTTGCCTTAAACTTCAATATTTGTACTCCCTAGCTTGTACCAATTAAAGTTCATAAGAGTTTCAGGTCATAGATAGATATAGCACAAAACTTTACCAATTTTATTTCTAAATATCCTCTCATTTGTAAAATTGTAACAGATTACTCAAAATATCAGCATTTCTTAATATTCATCACCAACTAAAATTCGTCTTTGAATATGTTTTTTGATGTTTAGTATATTTTTTTAGCAAGAGATTGCAAAATACTTTTTGGTGGTCAAAATATTTGTTCCCATACTCAATGCTTTAAAATTAAGGTAACAGTATCCCGTAATATAACTCTGAACTTTTAAATTAGGAACGTTGAATCAGATATCTAAGGTTAGAAGTTCACTGAACGTGAACGCGTTATTCAATATTGCAGTAAAAATTTTAAAAATGGAAAAATCGCGCCGTTGCAGTTTCAACGTCAGATCCAAAGTGGATTATCGAGCTGCATTGGAAATAGCTGACATTTACTCTCGAGCAACGACCATCAAAGGTAACTAATGGATGTTACAGAAATCGCCTTTACTCAGACATAAGGGACCGTGTGTAGAGATTTTAAGTACGTACATGATAAATTTAGAGTGTGGCATTTGTTAATTTATGCTTGGTTTTTAATGAGTCCGAGGATTGCTTTTGGTCATCATCATCATTGTCATCACAGCCTTTATAATTCGACCCACTGCTGGGACGCAAGGCCTCTCCATTTCAACGAAGGAGGTATAGGCTTGCCCAATGCGGATTGGTTGACGGAGTATGAGGTGATCAATACCCCTTTGCTGACACCCATTGGAGTTTCTACTCTGCCGAAATCACGGCTCCAGGTTTTCGGTTTTGGTCACATTAAAAGAATAGAAATACGTTAATTACACAGAGAAACTCAGTTTTTGTTGTTGATTTCGAGACGTTTATGTTGATTTTATTAAACGACTTCAAAAAAGGAGGAGGTATATTCCCTGATTACTCGAAGACGTCTGGACGTATTTGGAAAATTCTTTTTTTTGTTTGAAAGCAATCTTCATCATCAATCAAATAGTCCAATGAAAAACTTAAATATTTCGGCACTTTCGGTTTTGCGTTCGGCACATTACGTAAAAAAATTATGACGATTTCGAGACGAATGTAGCGACAACGGCCTAATTAACTAACAAAATTGGCATTTTTGGTCTCAGAATATTCTCAGATAAAAGCACCAACGTTTTCTATATTGCTCTAGAGTCGTTGTGTGGGCTGCAATATTAGCCAAGGGCATTATTCGAACCCATACTTATCTTGAAATGAAAGGTGAAAACTATTGTGAATGCTCCAGGAGTTTTTGCTACCACCATCATCATCATCAGATCAGCCGAGAGACGTCCACTGTTGTACATAAGCCTCCCCCAAAGATCTCCAAGCCGAACGGTCTGCCCGCATCCAGCGGCTTCCGACGACCTTTACCAGATCGTCGGACCACCTTGTGGGGGCCTACCAACGCTGCGTCCCCGGTACGCGGCCGCCATTCAAGAACCTTTCCGCCCCAATGGCCGCCAGTTTTCCTTGCAATGTGCCCTGCCCATAGCCACTTAAGGTTCGCAATTCTTTGGACTATGTCGGTGAGCTTGGTTCTCTTGCGGATCTCATCATTTTTGATATAAAGGATAGCTCTCTCCATTGCCCTTTGAGTGACCTTGAGCCTTCTTATGAGGCCCATTGTAAGCGGCCACATTTTGGTTCCGTAGGTCATCACTGGCAACACACACGAATTAAAGACTTTCGTCTTGAGACACTGCGGTAGATGGGCCGAGAATATGCCACGTAGCTTCCCGAAACGTCCCGAGTTGGATTCGTCGATATATATTTCTTTTACATTTTTAGTAAAATAAAATATTCGCAGCCTTTTAAGAAAAAGAAACTCAAGTGTACAACCAATTTTCAAACATGGATTGCAAAACAAGCGTAGGGGATTCCAAGATAATAAGATTGAAAAGAATACGAGCTATTTTCCAAGATGCTTGTAACAATATTGCGGTTGCTAGACGCAGGGAAATACGAAATGAGCTGCCAGTGACAGCTTTAGCCACAACAAGTGCCTACAAAGATAGGCTACCTGAACCTGGCGTAGAAATTCAAACGCATGTAATAGGTATTCTGTATTTGAAAGAAACCTGCTTAGAGATCTGACGTATTTATGAAATAATGCTTGATTTTCAGATTGCCGTATTTTTTATTGGCGTGGAAGTATTTGACTTTCAACTCATCTGGTCTTGTGTGCTTTACCTTATGGCTCATAATATATTTATTGAAAACATATAGTGGCTCATTGAATTTTTGTTTTTAGAGAGAGTACAAATAATTATATCCTCAGCCAGACTCAGGAGCAACTTGTGAACCTGTACTCTTGCGAGTTTTATGTAAAGAAAGTTTTTTTAGATTATTCTCAGATGTGACATTGGCTCATACTCAAAGGACCAAATCTCAAATATTCTGTCTTTTTCACCTTTGTAAAGGGCTTTAAAGCTGCAGTTTGTCTCTTTATTTAAAACCTCTTCGTTGTTCTGTCCGTATTCAAATAAACTACATAACGTACTAGACTTTCAGTTTAAAGTCATTTGAAGCTGCATAGATGAATAGAATATGCTTATAAAACAAGAAATTGTTTTTTACCTTCTATTCTATTTTGAATTAATAATATCGAGACAATTAACTACGCATTTCATCATGATCATAATCATGTTGGAAACTAACGATCGCTGCAAGCCAAATCACGCCATGCCATCACTCCACAATTTTGGATACCCAAACAATCTGAAATCCATAACTCCATTGCTGCAAACTGAAAATCCGCGCGTGACGCGTAAGAAGCGATCGTGTATTTGCTAAATTTTTGGATGACATCCATATCATGGATGGAGTTGCCCACTTTACGGGCCTAGCAAGCTTCGCACAATTAAAAATTTTTGTACTCAGGAAGGTTCAAAACGTGTAAATCCGTCAAAATCTCGAGGTCGAATTTTTTGACGATTACAAGACTTCCTCTATACTGCGTACGAGAAAGTAAAAAAGGCGTGAAGAAGTACCTTATAGGTCAGCATTGCAAGAATGGTAGGTGCGGCTCAAATATACACAAAGAGTGAACCAATTATCTTCACATTTTGACCCTACCTGCGCTTGCCATCAAGTATGCAATCATTTGCTAGAGTTTTTTTTTTTATAAAAACAAAACAGTACTTCATTCCCTTCTAAATTAAAGTGAGATAAACTTTATTGGACACTATTTATGGTCAAACTCGGTGTAAATGATTGCATCCACAAATCCCTCTAAATTTATGTTTCAAGAAGGTTTACTTTGCGAAAAGAGATAACGGAAATTCTTTTGTTGCAAGACGTCGGGTGCGAGAAAACAATTTTAAAAGTGTACCATTTAACCAGAAGCTTTTAACAATGGAAACAAAAAGGCTTTTTTCTTATTAAATTTACAAGACAGCCGCTTTAATAACAACAGGTCAACAATAAGCCTTCCTTGCGGTATTTTACGAAAAAATATCCTGTTTTTTATTCCTTATAATTATAGGTATATTTTGTCTGCAAGTCGTTTGCAAGAGGGATCCTTCAAAGAAAAATATATTCTCTGCAGATTTAATGCCTTCTATTGTTTATTTGGCTGGTTGACGCCACCATCGTGGTGGAGTGGTCATGCAACGCTACGTTTTAATTCGACTCCTGGCAGATGTTAATGCCTGGGTGATAAACACGAAACATTCGTTCAAGAGTCTTGGTTGTTCATCATAATTATATTTTCTTAACTTTAAATATAAAACTATCCAAATTAATGTGTAATTATGTTAGATATATATTTTTCCGTCATTTAGAATTCATAAAAGAAGTTCTAAAGAAGTTCATATGATAACACATACACAAATACAACTAATGTAAAAATGGAATAAATAAAGATTATACTCGTGTAATACACTACTTATAATTATTAAGTCATAAGTTACAATGAAATATAGGGTTCTTTACTAAAATTAATTCGGACTGTGCTGATCTGATGTCGATTGGCAATGCATTTCATGAAATTCATTGCTGTCGCTGAGCCTTGGTGATTCCGATAATTGTTGACGACAAGGAGGCGGCCCTCCCTGAAATATTAAACTTATTTATTTTATTGTTATAAATTAGGAAAAAGTTTTTTAGTTACATATTTAAATCGGTGCTATTTAACTGGGCAATTCTCAAGGAGGGGCATTCCTAGTCCTATCTTTATTAGGAATAAAAACCTTAAAAAATAAAGGACTTAAATATTGTGGGGTCTATTTCTAGGGCTCAATTTCGGAATATGAGCCTCAATAGCCCAGTTAGTGTAGCTAAGTGCTAAGAGGCACGTAGTACGCGACACCTTCTACGTGACAAAGGGCCCCTGTGTGGATTGCCGTGTGAAATAAAAATCTCTTGTTTTATTTCCTAAGTAGGATTCTTGTCGCGTTTTTGAGACGCGGAAGAATCTACGATGACGGATTGTTGCAGCTACCTAGAGAGAAATATAATTTTAAATGCCAGCCATGTTTTTTGTCAGTAATTATTTCATACATACATACATGTATGATTATCATTATTGTCTGTGTGTGTGTGTGGTGTGTTTTGTTTTCGTTCTCTAGTAGCATTCTAGTAGATATGTTGTTAAGTCTGTTTTTGTTCTGATTATTTTGCTTATACTGCCTACTTGTTTACGAGCTATTTACGAGTTGTATTCTTGAGTGGACGCCATTATTGACAGCTTTTTTTTTTTAAAAAAAAAGAATGTACCTCTTACATTGAACAAGAAGGATTACTTTGCCGTAACAGTGTTACACTAGTACGAAAATTAAAGGTCTTCTTATTTTTGTACACGTATTGAAGTGTAACTAAATAGGTATGTACAAATTAAATAATAAATAAAATAAAAATAAAATTGTTTTTATTAACATAAATTACATTACAATTCATTTGTGAAACATCTCTTTTAAGTAATTATTAAATACTTGTGTTAGAGTGCTTCGCTCATAACATTTGACTTTATAACATTATGTTAATAAGTTACAGTGAAAACTATGAAAAGTAAAAGTAAACACACAACAATATAAAAAAGTATAAAAAGTTCTAAAATTTTGTTCTTGTGTGAGTGCGTGCTACGAGCACACGCAAGTGTGTGTGTGTGTGTGTGTGTGTGTGTGTGTTTTCTTTGTGCATGTGTGAGTGTGAGTAAGTGTGATACAACTAGTAATCCCTTTAAGTCTATATAATTCTTTTTAATGTGTTTTCAGTCTCTTCGTATGTTAAAGTTTTTAACCATTTAATTACTATTTCTTTACAACCATGAGTTGTTTTACCATAAACATCTACTTCCCTATTAATTTTATTATAAATAAAACTTGATTGGCTCCTGTATTGTCGCTTAGCAAAGGTCTTATGGACCCTGTCTGAGTGTGCCACAACGTGATTACGTCTGCGATTTAACTTACTGCTATCAAATGGCAACTTTTTATGTAATGTCAGAATAATATTTAAAATGTATAATTTAAAACAGTATGCACAATAAATAACATGAATTGAATTGAATTTGAATTTGAATACATGTATGATTGACGCCGCCGTGGTGGGGTGGTCAGTAACGCTGCCTACACATCGGGCGGTCCGGGTTCGTTTCTAGGTAGTGACAAATGTTATTGTGATGAACACGATCATTTGTTCATGAGTCATGGTCGTTTATATATTTATTTAAGTTAATTTATAAAAATATCTAGATTATTAAATATATTTGTCCGTTATCTAGCATCTAAAACACAAGTTCTTAAAGTTACTTAATTTGGGCTAGATAATTGGTGTGAGCGTAGAAATATATTGTTATTATTATTATGTAATCAAGCTCATCGTCCCAAAAGTGGTTGAGCAGAGCTTAAGTTAACATTTGGTCACACATAAAGCCACATCTGGCAGTATGGCCCAAACAGTAGGTACCACCAAAATTATGACCAGTTGCCAGCGTGTGGCTTACACAAAAAAGACATCTAACGCATAGCAAGTAAACCTTCGAGTTTCACCCAACTCAATCTACCGTACAATTTTACCATTACTTTAACCCTTGGCATGCCTTGTGAATAAAAATCACATCATATGCGTGGTGGGTCTGACGAACCCATAATTAAAAAAAGTTTTTAATAAAAGATAGATAGAAGATTTGTATTGTTATTGGTTTATTCCACAATGTGTAAATCGCACGGGAGCGGGGCCGGACTTGTGGGAAGTGCATGAAATTGACATTGAATTCATGCCCAGCTACTCAAGCGCGGGAAACTCCAAGTTTGGAATTAAAGTAGATATTATCTACTATTTTATGCAACAGTGCAACTACCAGGCATGCCAAAGGTTAAATATACTTTCACTTGACATCGGATAAATGCGTAAATAATTAATTGACGCAAGGCCATTAAATAAGAATAGATTAGATTAGAACTCAACCTTCAGTGAGTCACCAAACAAAATAAAAAAAAAACAAGACAGATGTAACTGTTGCTCTCTAAATTACCCAACAGTCCGGGTAATTTTTACCCCACAAATGGCAAAGTAAAAGGAAGGGTTTTGATTTAAGCAGTCTATGAATGTATGCATTGTTTTAAACTAACGTGCTCTCCCAATATAATTGTATGTATGAATGTTTACGGATGTTTATCTGTAGTGCCTAAACTATCCATCAGATTTCATTGAGTAATATGTAAATCGATTCATTATTATGATCCAGTTAACATAGGCTACATTTTAACTGACTTTGAGGGATAAGTTTCAACCGATTACATTACTTTCTTTTCTATTCGTAGTTGGAGTGCAATTTATTTAATATTTTTGCTTTTGTAAATTAAGTGATAGTCAAATAAATAAATTATATTATCTATAGTTTTCTGCTTCTTCCTACCGTGGTACCAATCTATTTGGAATCACAATATGTCACCACATTGCGGTCTTAGCATAGTTGACCAGCTGCCTGTTTGACACCGAGCTTCTTTCAGAATGCTGCTGTGGACTGTTTACTCGCCACCTCTCGAGTAAGTAATAGGAATAACTATTAACAGATTGAATATTTCCAGTCCGCAAAATCTTCAGTGCCGCGTAGCTTTTTGATTCCGCAAACACCTGATTTTACTAAGATGACTCTTCTGTCATCTTAGAAAAATCAGATCACAACAATTTTATTATTTACTAGCGACCTGGCGCGGCTTCGCACGGTTGCAATGCCTATGTAGTGATTTACGGCGACAATATTACAATACGTAATATTCAATCGTAGACGCCCATAACCTAAAAGGAATAACTATCAACAGATTGAATAATAGTGGAATACCCAAAACAACGTTTTAGTCGGAAGACATTTTTATTGACAATCAAAGAAACAGATTTTAAACTTTCTACAATTAAAAGTGATATGCGTCGTAACTAGATGTAAGACATTACCAGCCTGTATTAATTAACTGGCCTAATACAACCTCCAACAGTCAGTAGTGCATTGATCTACATGGGGTAGAAACTCATTCAGTTTTTACGACACCTACGTGATGAAAAAAGAAAGTCCTTTTCATGGACTGGAAGAACACCTATTACTTGTCATCATTTTTCTATTCTGTAATTCGGTATCCTCCTAAGCCCTTCTGGAAGCGTTTTGAGGTCGGAGTACTTTACGTACGAGCGTCTCTCTGTGCCTAGCCATATTTGATTAGATTCTACGAGAGTCACATAAGATACGCGTTGTACTGAACTTGTGGAAGTCGTAAAAAATGAGGCACACGACTAACCTTGTACCAGGTTAACCAATGAGGAAAAATAAGAATGCGCAAATAAATTCCAAGTACTACATTTAATAACAAAGAAAAAGCCGCGATGTCTCTGCCACATCTTACAATTCTTAATAAACATAAATTTTTGATTCACAGATGAACTCGCGCGACCCTACTCATGTTGATCGAGTGAGGCGACGATATAGCTTTTGTATACCTCCTAGGGGACCGCAGCGGTCACGTAACGGGGCCGCGACGTCCACGTCGCGTTTACGAGCGGCGAGCGTAATAACTGCGTAATTTTTGATAATACAGTGTCCTGCTATGAAAAATTTAGGAAACTGAATTGGTTTTTAAATTAGTTGGCTTAGGGTACGTGAGGCGAATGTGGGTGATTTTTATTTTATATGGGTGGTAAATTACACTAACAATATAATGCTGCATGAGCAGGACTTAAGTTTGACTAAGATCTCCATCAAAGGTCAGGAGCTTTAAAACAAGCCCAATTTGCTATCGCGTATTGTGACACTGATATGCGTCACAATAACTAATAACCATCTTCATAAAATTTGTCAACATAGCAGATTATGTTAAAACCTTTATTGTGTTTCAACAGATAATTGAAAAGATGACTTATGGTATCAACCAGCTCCGTAGTCGAGTGGTTCGTCGTGAACGTGAACTCAGCTCTTTAACTTCTAAGGGTTTTATTCATCACATTAATATAATATGAAGAGGTAATTTGATTGAAGAGATCACTGGTTCAAATCTTGGGTCTGCATACGCTATTTTTTTTTATTAATTATAAAGTACACAACACAGTCACATATCAGTATTTTAATGGGGATCATAGAACTTTGGTTTCAATAATCATCTCTTGCAACTACTTCAGCATTCTAATTCTGACATTTTTATCTGTTATGTCACGTCGAGGAGACCACCTCTCAAGTTCATTGATCAACCCCATGTGTGTTTAGTTTTCCTTAACAATAAATAGTTGCAAGAACTTATATCAAAGCCCATGGTATTCGTGCACCTAATTAGGTGCATCGATTTTCATTGCACATTAAGCTGTTGGTCCAGACAGAAGTGGATATCAGGTTACAAGTGCAATTTTTCACCTTTGCCTAGCAAAATTCTTTAAATTACAGCATCGACTTACCACCAGGCCTGGTGAATTGTTATTTTGCACCATATTATGGGAGACAAAACATAATTTTTAAGGGCAGTTATAACATTTTATAACTGAATTTTATAAAGAACATTTTATAAAGAAAACTTATTACCAAATTTTACTGAAAAGTACTAATTTTGAATAAGGAACTCGAACAATGCAAAACAAAAGAGTAGCGTTCCAAGTCATATTCAATTTAGACGCAATATACATAAAACTTTTTGGACGGCTGTTTTCATTCGTGTTGATCGAGCGAAGTGACAAAATGGTTTTCGAATACACCTCCTTAGGGAGCGAAGGGTCACGCAATAGGGTCAAACAGCGCTACAGTTCGGATGTGGGCTTGCTATTTACCTGAATTTTAATGCCGGTCAAGTTTATGTAGGAAATACAGCAGGTCGTTATTAGGCGTATATCCGTACAATATTATACACATAGCAATGTTGTCATGGTTGATAATATTTGGAACAACCCATTTAAAAACTTCTTTCTTATATTTTTGTTATAAGTTTAACTTTCTAGCCCTAACACAGTCTCAAGACTTTTTCAAATTTCATCCCGAGACGAAAACTCATCTCTTTGATTTTTCACCCAATTCGTTTATAAATTAAATCTAGCTACTGCCACTCTCTCAAAAGAAAAAATAATTTAGTTTACATTTTAAGTTCTCATATAATTTGCAAAAAATTAAGCTTCACAGACTTCCTCGTTCTTTAATTACTTAAGTCATTGCAAGCGCCACCTTGAATTCAACATCACAAAGTCGTTTATTATTCTGTGTACGACATCATATTTGAATGTCAAAGGGAAATGGGATAAGTAATGAGATGGACTGAATAAGGGTAAGATAAACTATATATTTTGCAACACTGGACAGAACTGTTAGCTAATTAAAAGCTTACAGTTGTATCCAGTGTTGCAAAATATAAAGTTTATTTTTAGAGTACCATTTACTAAAATAATCCATTTGGAATGTCAATTTTTATTTCTCACCATAAACAGGTCCTCGGTCTACTGGGATGATTTTGAAGTGAAATGAAATAAAAAATCTCTTTATTTAAATGGAGTTTGCTGGGTACTTAAAAATTTTCAAAAGCCTTACCACCATTTCGGGACGAAAAATTATTTTACTTAAATTACTAATATGCTGAGATGGAGAATAAATGGCGGAAGAAACTCCACAGCTTACAATTTCGTAATGATTTCAAAACATTATTACAGGTCAATAGACATATCAATATGAATGAATTACAATTTAAATGCGTAAATTTTGGATTGCCTTGTAAGTCATTTATGGACAAATGGACAAAGAATTGAGCCCTGTGGAACGCCTATTGTGACTAGAGAACCTGGATATCTTTTACCATTTATATCAACTTTCTGCATTCTTTTGCTCAGGTATGAAGTCATTAGGTTCAGAGCCTTGTTCCTAATGCCGTAATGGTGTAATTTCTTGACCTTTGAGTATAACGTCTGTCCTGTTTTTTGGATCTTGGTGCCCCTTTTGTATAGGCAACAGGCTGGCGATCTGACACTATTTTGTGATACTGTATGGCCCATACTGCCAGATTTGGCTGTGCAACCGAATGTTACCTGAAGCTCTGCTCGATTTCTTTTGGGACTACAAGCGTGAGACGTAGTTTGTACTTATCTATAAAGAGACACGGATGGGACTTTTGATCAGTGTACTGTCTGTTTACCAATGTGGTGCCAGCAGAGTAGAAAAGCATCACCCCTGTTCCTCCAATAGGTGTCGTAGAAGACGACTAATGGATCAGCAAAGGGGTATTGATCACCTTATACTCCGTTCACAAATCCGCATTGGGCAAACGACGTGGACTTCTGCATGAACCTCCTTCGACGGGCAATAAGGTGGTCCGACGATCTGGTAAAGATCGTGTGAGGTTGCTGGATGCAGGCGCACAGCAGCGATTGGGTTGGAGATCCTTGTGGGAGAAATTCTCTTTTGAGCCACGAAGCCACAGTTTGTTTGTGGACACATAGCACTGATAGAGCAGTTCTTGTCATTAAAACTGCTCCACCAGCAGAGAATAGGTCAAGTCAAAATTTCTTTAATCATTTAGTCATAAATTATACCTAAATGATTAAAGGAACTTTGACTTACACTTATGAAAGTCAATTTTGATGCCATTGGTTCAAGAGTCTACCAGCAGGCCTTGGAGTCATCACTACCCTCCGTCCGTTTTATAGGCCAAGCCAGCGTTTAACTTGTGACAAGTGTATGCCCTGTGGGCATACATTACCGCCACTCCGCTACCGATCTCCTTTGCGGCTGTGCTTAACTTTCATCGCTTCGTAGACCTTAAGACGCGCGCAATGAATAGTGTATATTACGGCATGCTCAACTAGAACCATGTTATGTAGTACGGCCGCTGATCGCGACACTCGGTATTCCTATGAACTCGGCGATTCGACCAATCTCCTTAGATTGATATACCCATCTCCCAATCACGCACTTTTTCCTTTATGTTATACGTAACCATGTTGCGACCTATACCCTCAAACTACATCTGATTGTACATAGGCTAATTTTGTCCAAATCGTTCTTTTCCGAGGCATGTCAGTCTCTGGAGACTCGATAAATTCTAATTTATGATAATGGATAACACGGTACAAAAGGAAAGAGGAGGTTTTTATGTTGTGGTAACATTTTGACGTGTAATACACTTAAGGTTCACGTGTTAAAATGATAGCAACCCGGCGTTAATGGATTTCGACACGGAAGTGTTAATTGCGCAAAATAAAGTTGCTTTTTAATTATGTAGCCCTTTACCCGGAATTTTTGGGTGTTTTAGGCAACGATTTGGATGACGAGGAGTCCTGATAATGTCTATACTTATACTATAAAGCTGAAGAGTTTTTTTGTTTGTTTGAACGCGCTTATCTCAGAAACTACTCATTTAAATTGAAAAATTATTTTTTTGTTGAATAGTCCATTTATCGAGGAAGGCTTTAGGCTAAACTTTTGTGATATTTTTTATAAGGGTTTTTTTTCTATTATAATTATTTATTATATATAGCATCTATGATAAATTTTAAATGACATTATGAATTACTTGACATTTTGGATGAATAATTTTCATTATTATGTAATATAATTTGATTTAATAACCAATTTAATTTAAAAATGATGTATTATTCTTATAACTGTAGATTTTTTTCTGTTTAATATCTTAACATAATTTCAAACGTGTACCCTCTTCTATAGATTTATTATGTACCTATATGTATTTGCTGTGCCCGACAGGGTCCATAATGATGTCTGCTGAACTTTAAGATCTTAATTGCTTGTAACATTAAATTTGATTGCAATAAATACTTGAATACTTAAAAAAAATCTGACGTTAACGCGAGCGGAGCCGCGGGCGTCCACTAGTGTATTATATTTTTTGAATTGTACTTTCTTCTCCTACCCTGCTCTAGATTTTTTTGGGGTCGGTGCAGTGTCTTGATATCGACAATACTGCTACAGGTTTTGGTATAAGACTTTTACTGACGATCTGGTAAAGGTTACGGGAAGCTGCTGGATGCAGGCAGCGCAGATCCCCCAAGGTGGTTGGTTTGGAGTTCTTTGGGGGAGGCCTATGTCCAACCCATAGATATAGGAAACTGTAGATCGGCAATGTAAAAGAGAAAGAGCATACTAACGCGTATATTAAAGCGAGATAGATAGACGAGACCATTTCACGTACACGCAGGGGGCCTATGGAGGCCTGTCAGTCACGTAGAAAAGACAGCAACTGTCACTCTGCAGTACTATTTTTTATAATAATAATAATATTCTTTATTATCAGGTAACAATGACCCATAGATAAATACCTTACGGACTAACATACATATCAACTATTTATATATAAAATGCATTCACTTATGTTGCACTGTTCTGGTAATGTGTACAGGCAATCTACCGCGGAAACGCCGGTACACAACCCCTTTCGGCCAGAAGTCCTCCTTCATAAAGTTGTCCAGCTTTTCGGTAGGGACTCGTACAACAAACGACTTAAAATTTACGTCATGTCGTGACTCCAACGGCTCCACCCTCAGAAGGAAGTTGGTCTTCATCTTAATGTACTCTGCGACGTCCTGCATGGTCATGGTATGGTGCAAGCGTGACAGGTACATCGGTGTGGTCGGTATCGCAGCTCGTAGAAGGAAGTTGGGCCCTGTCGGTGCGGTACCGCAACGGTTTCGATTCGGTCGCGAACGGCGCGTTTTCTTTCTATGGACCAAGACAAAACCTTCATCGTCATGATCCTCAGTCCTTGCATGCTCAGGCACTTCCTTTACCAATCGTTTAGACCCAGCAGCAGAGGCGTAGTCCCGGCGGCTGCACTTTGATGGTTTTGCGACAGATACATCTGTCGCGTGAGGCACCACGAGTGATGGTGTGGTGCGGGCGGTCGGCTGCGTTGGCGCTGATGCTGGCTGCTGTTGGGCACTGGCGCGGGGTGCCGGCGACTGCGGGGTGCGGGGAGCCACTAACTGCGGGGCGCGGGCTGTCAGCGACCGCGAAGGGGTCACGGTTGCGTCAGCGTCACACCGCGATGTTACCGGTGTCGAAAATGCTGACTCGATACTGAGCGACGGCGGCGTATTGACGAATGCGCCGCGCTGTTTGTTGACATTACAGTCATCGACGTCTGACCTGCTTAATGCGAGTGACACGCGCAAACTATCTACCTCCTTGCGTAATTCACTGACTGTAGCCTGTGATGCTTCAAATTTTAGCACCACTTCCGCCAAACTCGCCTTCAAGGTAACGATGTCCCTGAGGAGACTGGTTACGTCGACGTAGTCGAAGGTAACAGGAGGGAGCTTGTTGAGGTCCCTCGCCACAAAGGTCGGCACGTCGTCTGGATCTGTCTCAATGTATACATACGCATTATGCACACTTCAGTGTATTTTTTTGGTCTCACCCTAGTCAATTTAATGCCAATCTATAAACGTCAGTAATAATAAATCTATGGTCCAACTTATTTGTGTTCTGTGTGTCTCACAGCTGAAATATTGATGATGATGATGAGAGTTTTTACGGCCTGCCTGACACCAATCATCCTTAGGAACGCTATCTTTCGACAACAACTGGAATCACTAGCTTAACGTGCCTTCCGAAGCATGGAGAAAAATCCATTACAAAAATTTACAGTCGCCCATCCGAGTACTTGATGCGCACTTCGTACAACGCACTATGGTTGCGCCATCTACCTTCTCCATCGTTTCTCGATTGTACATCATACGTATTTAAGTAATCTATTGAAATGTGTGACACCAGACTGTTACAGATGTGCTGCAAACCTTAAATACTACTGCATTTAGCTTTGATTTACTACGAAACATACTTATTTGGAAGCAGTCTTTTTTCCGTTTACACAAACAGAAAATTATCAATACAGTATATACTCGAAGTATACTCGTAGTATTTGTCAAAGAACTCATTGAACTAAAACACGGTGCCTTCACACAACTATAGTCTCTTCTCAGTCTTTCAAAGCAATAAAATGTTATTGCTACGTGTCGCAACATCCCTGCACATTAGTGGGAGAGACAAAACGTGTTTACCGAGCCTCATTTAGGCCCTCCACACACCCTAACTACTAATGTTTATCACACAATACAATGGCGTAATTATCGCATACTTAGATGGGAATTGCCTTAAGGTAACGAACAAAACAAGGCAGTCTCTGAGCTAAAATATTATTTGACTGATTAATGCTGGTAGCTGCTGATTAACTTCTCAGCGTCAACAGGTTATTGAACGAACATCTTGACAGGTCTTTTAATCTTTAAAGTTCTGTCCAGACCTATTGGTCGCGTCAAAGCAGAGCGCGCTAGCTTCTCTGTTCGTGTCCAAGGAACGCGCAGTTCTCGTGTAAGAAAGGGTCACAGGAGAGGCAAACGTGATCCGCTTGCTAACAGCATGCTAATACATCCAATGATGCATGCGAATCATACATATCATGTTCGTCGTGGAGATTATTACATGCACCCGAACCGTTCGCAAAGATGCCCAAGAGTGTCTGAACTATGTTCTTAAAAGCTACGCGGAGTCGCGTATCACACGGTTTGTGCACGTGTGCAGGTATAAACAGAGCTTTAATGCGAAATTCCTATGAGATTACTAAATAATGGACTATCTCCCTCGCGTGAGTCTCTGGAGCTATTAGCGGCTTAATGCATTTTTGATGCTTTTGATTTGTCAGTAATATGAGGCACTACATGAGCCTTTTTTTTGACTGTCTACTGCAGGTTGTCGCTGATGACATTTCCTGCGTCAGCCGGTTTTTTTCAGAAGGCGAAGACCTTGGGGGGTCCTTAACATGTGTAAACTCGCGTAAATGAGGTCGCTTAATCAAACCGGTTTAATGGCATGATATCGTGCCGTCCGAGTAATAAGCGGTTAAGCCTGAAGATCGATCATTCCTAGAGGATCACTGGGCGACCGAGCATCTCCTCTCTGGTCTTTCGCCTAACGTCCCTAGGGCGTCTGAGTCAAAAGGGAACGATGCGCCCGAGGGTGCCTCTATGGGCTCGGCCCCCAGCCCGGGCACGTCGTTTCATGTTGGAAGTGGGGAAAAGCGGCCCAGTACGTATCTGTACCGAGTATAGCGCGAAGACTACATGAGCTATAATGTAAGACATGGCTCTATGTGTAACCATACGTTACCTTGAGCTCTGCTCTTTTGGGATTCTGAGCGTAGCTGTGTGTACCTATGTACGTTACCTTGTTATACCTATAAGTTTGGTGTTAACAACCTTAAGATCGAAGCCCACTTATCAGTTCGGAACGGCGTCTACGAAAAGGCTACAGAAATGAAATCAAATGAAATGAAAAAGCTCTTTATTTAAATGGACTTTGCTAATTACTTTGAAATCGTCAAAAGCCCTACCACCATTTCGGGACGAAGTGATTATTTTACTTAAATTATTATTATTATGCTGAGATAGAGAAGAAAACGTTGTATATTTGTACTAGGGTACCTTTATTTGCAACATGTAAGATATAATTATTGCCTAAAAAGTTAAAATTACGTGTTTCACATATACTGTGGCCTTGTCAGATATTTGACTCAAGCTTGAACAAAAGTTTCCAAACCATTATTGTTATCTGTTTCAGAGTTCCTTGTATATTATTATCTACACAAAACTCTGCCCGTAGTAATGAGTGGCATATATTTACACGATCCTTGTTCACGTTCCTAACTCGAGATTAAATATTTAATTTCGCTTGCAAAACATTTTATGTTGGAGTGTTGAAATCAAATAGACAAGATACAGCGTCCAATTACCATTTAATTAGTTTTAAATATTATACAGAGATAGGTATGGCGCGGAGAAATGAGGATATTTACGGAAGATTTCGATATCCTTGTTTATTACGTCTTCTTACTAAACATTATTTTATAAAACACGAGATGGAAAACAAGCTTGCGGCCCACTTGGTGTTAAATGGTTACCATCGCCTATAGACACTTGCAATATTGAGGATAAATCACTTAACCCTGCAAGTGCGTTGCCACCTTCAGGACTAAGATGATATGCCTTCCATCATCATATCATCATCATAACAGCCTATATAACTCGACCCACTGCTGGGACACAAGGCCTCTCCTTGTCATCGAAGGAGGTTTAGGCACTAATCCACCACGCTTGCCCAATGCGGATTGGTGGACGGAGTATAAGGTGATAAATACCCCTTTTTTCTGATTTATTAGTCGCCTTCTACGACACCCATTGGAGGATATAGGGTGATGCACACGGCTAATGCCTTTCATGCCCAGTAATTATTGTCTGCCTTTCCCTTCAGTCTGAAACAAAGCGAACTGCTTCACGGTAGAAATAAGAAAGGCGGTGGTACCTACCAAGACGTCCCTACATAGCCTACCACCTAGTTAATTTGTCTTATATACTTTTCTCATATTACTAGGTTATAGTTGATTTCAATGGCGGCGTTGTCGTGCGTATTATAAGTTATTTCGTATCAAAAACGTAACTACATAATGAATTATAGTTGCGTTGAACTCAATTTATATGGGAAATATAGTTTGCGCTTCTTTCCGCTAGGGGCGCTATTTACGGCGAATATTCCGAGGCCTATTTACGAGGGAAGGTGGCGCTGCCGTCGTCATGTTAAGATCGTCTCTGTATATTTTTGTTATTTAAAAATAGTTAAAGTTATTCTCAGTGACAAAGGACTTAATAACAGTGAAAATTAGTCGACAAATATCATACACAAATGTTTGCAACTGCTAATTCAATGGGATAAGTGTGAAAATAGTGTAAGAAAAGTGAACTTGTATTATGCATTTTTTAGACAAACAAAAACATTTTACCATAAAATAAACAATTATAAACAATTACCGAAGACAGTGAATTTACAGAGTGAAGTGATTAACAATTATCTTTGCTTATACAATAAAAACAATGAAAAATCAAGTGATAGACGGGTAATTTTATTTAAAATTCGATACAGTGCAAAACTTCATTTATTAGATTATGAACTTAAACATCAGTGCTTAAAGACAATTTTATCATAGCAAATTCAATAACGCCATCTATCGAAAAAGCAGCATATTTAAACTCTTGGACGGTCTGCTTATTATTGATACATCTGCTGTACAACGCAATACGTCACTTCATTTTGTCATTGTCGCTTAACAAATGGTGGCTCAATGGTGTCGAGTGTCGGTGTATTACTAGAGGACACGAGATCGATCCCTCGCCACTGCAAGTTCAAACTATTTTTTTTTATTTAAGTTATTTTAAAACGCCTTGAAGTAAACATTAGCTCCGCTTCAATTTTTTGTAAAAAAATAAATTAAGTTAGTGTAAAGCCCTAATAAGGTGTTAAAAGTGAAGAACACAGTATAAATTATCATAGTGAACGTTATCTAGAACATTAATTAACTTTATTGTAAGTATGTACCTAAATTAAATACGAACTTTAAAAGTGAATGATAACCAGTGCCGATGTGATACAAGTGACATTCAAAACTAAACATTACGCTTAGAGCAAGAAAAAATATTTATTCAGTGTCATAATATCCAGATAAAATACATTCAAACATAACACAAAGACATATAAAATTACAGTGCAATATACAAATAACTGTGCAAAAAAAAATAAAAATAGTGATTAATGGTTAAAACAAATAATTATAATACATAACATTACTCATTTGTGGATGACAGTGTTTTAGTGCTGGGCGAAAAAAAAAAGGACGATACCTACATTCTAAAATAAACTGTAACGACAATATTTATGGTTTACAGTGAATTAGCAAAATAGACTGTACATTTCAACGGTAAACGTACTGTCCACATAGCCGTAAGGATAAGTTTCTGCGTAAACTTAAGAACAGTGGCTCGGATCCCAGTGTCGACTTTATTTTTGTTACTTTTTTTTTTCTTTTTTCTTCAAACATTTTAATTAATTTTAAAAAAACAAACACTTTTTTTCTTCCCTTTTTTTTGCTCTCGTCTAAAGAAAAGGAGAAGACAAACAATGGGTCTGTGTTCGAAGTGTAAAAAAACACTCCATAAAAGAGAATTTTTGTGTTGTTCAAGGTGCAATTCTCAATACGATTTGCACTGTGCCAATGTGTCAATTCAACGTTTTAACAACACCATGTCACCAAAAAGAAAAATGACATGGGTATGCAACACCTGTTTAAGAAAAAAAGTGACACCTACTGCTACTGGTAGCAATTTATCATTGAAAAAAATGCTACCACCAATTATTACTTCTACTCCAACGCCATCAGCTAAATCTGAAGAACGGGATGATACGCCAAATCCAGACAAAAAAGAGACATCTGTTGAAAACATCACTCACAGAAAAAAACGTCACATCATATCTTCAAAATCTTGCGAGTCACTTAATCAAAGCGAATTATTTGTAAACAATTCGAGTACATTGGCTATCGATAAAAGTGTATGCAAAAGTGCTGAAAACCTCTGTGATTTGAACATTATCAAAGATATGAAATACGAACTGAACCGGCTAAAGACAGAACTGACTAGCACCCAAGTTGAGCTAGAAAATAAAATTGTAGAAAATAATCAACTCAACAGAACAGTGAAGGACTTAACCTTAAAGATAAAAATTTTAAAGGATATATGCCGTAACCAAGTAGAATCCTCAACGCTAATAGAAGAAGCGAATTGCCAAAATATGGAATCGTCGCAAGAGGGTTGTTCTGACTTAAGCGGTGGGCTAGAGAATATCGCTGTGACACTGGACGATAGAAAACACATTAATGAGCTTAGCACACAAATAACCGAGATGTCAAATAAATTGATAGAAGCTCAAAGGGAAGCTAAGCGGATGGATCTTACTATTAATGAACTACAAAAACAATTGAAAACATACGATATCACGAACATAACTAAAGTTGAAAATACAGATAACTTAAAGAAACATAAAATTAGCATCATTACAAGCAATAATAAAAATCAAATATTAAAAATGATTGAAGATCTGTACCATGACAGTAAATATGACTATTGTCATTTTATAAAAAATGGTGCAGGAGCTGCTGAAAGATTTTGATTTGAATGATTTCTGTGTAATCATATTAGGCGAGCACGATTTCCATCAAGATAATCTAAACTATAATGAACTATAATGAAAGTTTAGAAAAGTACCAATCTACTTTAAAGGTCAATAAATTTGGTGTACCTCAAGGTAGCATTCTGGGTCCACTATTGTTCCTCTTATATATCAATGATTTGCCTAATAATATGTCGCACGAGTGTATTTTATTTGCTGACGATACAACTGTCATAATTAAGGGAGATATAAACAAAAATGTAAAGGATTATGAAAATAATATAAACACCGCCTTATCTAAAGTACTAGAATGGTTAAGTTGTAATAATTTAAATGTAAATATTGAAAAAACTAAGTATCTTCAATTTGGTAGTTATAAACAAAAACGACATAAACTTAATATTCATTTTAATGACAAAGTTATAGACACAGCTACAAGTACTAAATTTCTTGGGATTACAATAGACTGCTTCTGCGATTGGAAACAACACATAAGTGAACTATGCTCCAAATTAAATAAATTTGTATTTGCCCTCTATCGCATCAGTCAGATTGTATCGATAGAGGCTGCTCTTACAGCTTACAATGGCTACGTAAATTCTTGTTTACGATACGAAATTATGATATGGGGAAATTCTGTTAATAAAGATAGGGTATTTATTTTACAAAAGAAGTGTATTCGCGCCATATTTGGTCTTAGGCAAATCGATTCATGTAGACCTTTCTTTAGACGCTATAATTTACTCACACTACCAAGTTTATATATTTTTGATGTATGTCTGTTTGTGTATCAACATAATGACCTATTTGAACAAAATTGTCAAGTCTCTAAACGTAATCTTCGCTCGATGTATAAAAATAAACTTCACAAACCTCAATCTAAATTAACACTTGTTTCTAATAATACCTTCATGATGTGCATCAAAATTTATAATAAATTGCCAGATGATTTTAAAGAGTATAAATTTACTAAGTTCAAAACCGTACTGAAAAAATGGCTTAATGACAAATGTTTCTATAGTATACAAGAATATTTGCAATATAAATAAATTGTATTGTTATATATGTATAGTGTATACGCCTGAAAAGGTAGAACTAAGAGATGCCTGTTAACCTATTTATAAGAACTCTTGTAACCTTTGTTCATACACAATAAAGACTTTTATACTTTATACGTCTCCTATACAAAGTGCGCTCTTAACGCAACTAAAATAGTAACGTTTTATACGACAAACTTACACTACAGGTACAGTTTGGTTAGTCGAAAGGATTGTTTAAGTCTGCCTGACTAGCTACCGCCACCTTATCAAAGGCTTTTGCCATAATAATAATGTTAACAGTAGGTATTGTTGTGGTCCGACAAATAGGGATAATAATATAATAATAATATGTTTCTACGCTCACATCAATTACCTAGCCCAAATTACGTATCTTTAAGAACTAGTGTTATGGATACTATAAATCGGAAAAAAATAACGGACAAATATACTTAATAATCTAGATATTTTTATAAATAAACTTAAATAAATATATAAACAACCATGACTCATAAACAAAATTAAATCATCGTGTTCATCACACTAAATTTTGCCACTACCAGGACTGCCGGAACCCGGACCGCCCGATGTGTAGGCAGAGCGTTACTGACCACTCCACCACGGCGGGATGTTTTCATTCACAAATAATCACAAGGTGTTATTCTTAAAGGTGATGGTAATTTATGCCAAAAATCGATATCGTTTCAAATAATCTCTAGAAGCAAATTTGAGCGTATCGAAACTATTTATTACTGATTAATGAATAGTTTTCATACACTCAAAATTTAGGTCAGTTAAGTAGGTATAAGAATTTATGATGTCACAAATTCGTAATTTCATACAAAACGCAGGGCAGAATAATGTTTTGGCAGCTAATGAAAAGTATCTCCTGATGAATGAATTGACAGACAATACCCCTATTAATGATGAGACAGCTCTGTGGTTGAGGATTCCAGAAGAAATTCAAAATCCACCTTCGATCATACCGTCACTTACTGTTAGGTTATGAAGGTTTTCCTGTCTAATATTAAAAAAGTGAAGGCTCGTAAAGTAAACTTGCCAATCTGTCAGAAGTACGTGTATATTGGAAACAACGCATCAGTAGATAAATGTATTGTAGTCATTAAACCAACATGGCGTACGATTTATGATGGCAAATCGATTTTTATCGCAATTCAGTGGGATCCGAATAGGGCATGTGATATAGTGTCATGTTAATAAAATTTTATTTAAACGATTTATCTTCCAATACTAAAATAGAAACGTGATAAAGAGGTCGATGGCTCTGCAATCGTGCGTTTTTAGTAATGATCACATAAGCTAAGTTACTAAGTGGGAGGTTGGTACTCGGATGGGTGATCGAAATTTTTTAAATTGATTTTCCTCAGTACTTTGGAAGGCCCGTATAGCTGTTGATACAAAGACATAAGTATTGCGCAAATAAATTTGGTGCAGAGTTAGGATGATGAACGTTGTTTTTTTTTTGCGTTATTTAGCGTTAGTACAAATATGCCTCTATTATGTTTCCTTCCAAATCTAAGGACTCAGACTTTTTAGAAACTTTTAATTTCACATAACAACAGTATTTATTTTTTAATGTTTAGATTTCTTTTTCAAATGAATGTTTCAAGAACATATTCTAATTACTTTTACGTAAATAATCGGTTTGAAATGAACCTGATAGGAGCCTGTTCTCTCAGTCTCATCCTCTGTTTGATTAAAAACAGTGTATAAGTTCAGACTTCCAAGACTGATGTTGATCCAGGATTTATTATGTTTAATTTCAGACTACAGCCCCCGATCCGCGGCAGCTGATATTAAAAGTATCGTGTGTGCTCTCCTATTTCAGAAAAATATGCTGCGATCTTTATCAACATAATCTTAAGATACGCGTCTATCTAATGAACAATATTTTTACCTACTCAGCTTTGGTAAATATTTACAGCTGTATCAAAATACACGCCCAACTTATATTATGTTTGCTCGGTATCGGAAATTTGGGAAAATCGCGGAGTATCATGTTGATTACTTGGCGCTGACTCTACAAAAGATAATACAGCAAGCTAATAATGTTACTTATTATTAGTGAGTAGGCATCAAATTGAATTGAGGACTAAATCATTTATTCATCAGATTACATTAATCCAATTACGGTAGTAACTATTTTGACTTAATATCTATGCTTGAAATTGTGATGTACTAATGAAATAAATTTCATTAAATTAAATTTTAATTGTACAGTCAATAGCACGTTGGGCTATACAAAACTGTCAAATTTCTCCAAACGATTTTCAACCTAAGGCTATTGCGGATTGGGTAGTTTGGACATCTTTTTCTGTATCACTACATAGTATAAAACAAAGTCGCTATCCGCCGTCTGTCTGTCCCTATGTATGCTTAGATCTTTAAAACTACGCAACGGATTTTGATGCGGTTTTTTTTAAAAGATAGAGTGATTCTTAAGGAAGGTTTATATGTATAATACATGCATATTTACATAAGCGTTGCACCCGTGCGAAGCCGGGGCGGTCGCTAGTTTTATATATTTCAAATAATAAAAATCACTTTATTCTTCTTTGTCCTACCCTGCTCCCAAATCATTTGGGGTCGGTGAAGTATATCTGGATATCGACATGAATGCGAATGGTTATGATAATAGATTTTACGGCCGGCCACCTGAAAGATATCGACTCTTCTACGGACCGGTACTACCAGCAGCATTGAAGAACCTCGTACTTGCTAGCTTAGCTTACGAGATCTTTGCGAAGAAAACTTAAACGCAGCGCCATTGACATCCTCAAAAAATGTATAAAACTGATGTAATAAGAATGTATAAAACTGGCTAGTCCTCAACAGCAAAATAAGAAATTTTAATAGTATGCGTTAACATTTTTAACGTCTAATATCTTATCTTAAGTTAAATATTATACTTATTTTCACTTCTAAATTCGTAATAACACACGCTATTAATTTAGATTTAAAAGTTCAATTTAAAAGTTGGGTTTTACTCATAGTTGATACTATACTAGCGTTCCGCCCGCGAATTCATATATAGCTTTTAGCCTTTCTCGATAAATGAACTATCTAATACAAAAATATTTTTTCGATTTGAATCAGTGGTTCCTGAGGTCAAGCAAACAAATAAACAAACTCTTCAGCTTTATAATATTAGTATAGATTGACAGATAATGTAGCAAAAGAATAAGCTTTTCATACTTGCTTAGTGGTTGCAGCGATTACGAGCCAGTTTCCTGAAAATATAATTGGTACCGACCGCTTATTCCTCGAAAGCAGAGCGTCTGAATGCAGAATAATTTCCCACCGGTTGCTTAATTTCTGCTTCCAAGAGGAAGATGGAAATTAATGAACTTATTTAATTAATTACATTCTTATGCGCAGTTTAGTTTTATTCAGTTCTTATCACAAATGACTACGTGTTGTCTAAGTAGTGGGCTATCCTTACTTAACGTTGTATTTTTATATGAAGCATCCATTGTATTTAATGACAGATATCAGATATTAAGACAGAAATCAGGTGAATCGTCTACTCACTGTTAGACCTCCCCCAAGGATAAACATAGACCTCTCCTAAGGATGTGCAAACCTGCGCTGCAGCAGCTTCCCGCAACCGTCACCGGATCGCCAGTCCACCTTTTGTGTCAACGCTGCGTTTTCCGGTATGTGGTTGTCACTCGAGGACCTTTTCGCCCCAACAGCCGTCAGTTCTCCTCGCAATGCGCCCTGCCCACAGCCACTTTAGGATTTGCAATTCTTTGGGTTATGTCGGTGACTTTGGTCCTCTAACGGATCTCATCATTTCTGATATGATAACGCAGACAAACTCCGATTTTAGCCTGCTATCTGCCCTTTGGGTGACTTTGAGCCTCCGAAAGGTGGAAGAAATGTGACCACTTACAATGGGTATCATAAGAACAAGAGGTCTATTGTAAGCAGCATGATCACTGGCAATACACACAAATTAAAGACTTTCGTCTTGAAACTCTGCAGTAGACGGGCCGAAAATATTATCCCGTTTACATTATGCCCATGCTGCTCCTCCTCGCGCTGCCGGCAATATTTCCCGAATTATTCCGAATTATCCCGAAAAAGAAATATCTCTATACAGTGGTCTCAATCAAGAATTAGTCTTCCTATAATATATAATTTCTTTGCAAAGTTTGTCCACATCGCTTCAAAATCAGGTCTGAAAATCCACAAAATGCTACAATTTTGACATAAATCGAGTGCACGCCCTTATAAAGAACTAGCCGACACGACGCCACTCTTGCCCCTCAAGTGTTCTCATATTTTCTTTTATTAAAATTTCTTGCAACTCCTTCTCTGTTCAGTGCTATTACTCATTACTCTATGTTCTTTAAATTTAATTCTCGAAATGTTTACTGTGAAATAATTTTATTACTGCAGACTGTAGCGTTAGGTGATTAAAATGACTAATGTACGTAGGTGGGGGAGCTATGGCTTGAGGTGTTTGAGTATTTCAAGCAAAATACGCTGCTTAGTAAAAAATGTTTACTTCAACGCTTCTACGAATGAATTAATAAAGAACATTTTGCTGACGCAAATGGAAATTGCTAACTGAATTAAATGAGTACGTGCAATTACTTTTAAGACTTGAATTTGGTTGCCACAATATTTTAGCTAATGTATTACTTTCTGTATTCTCATTCGAAATATTTACAATTCTTAATCGAATACAGTAAACATCGTTAGTAGTAAAATGAGTTAGAATTAGAAAATTAGAAAAGTCTCGAAATGGCGTTTTATTTTCTATGCGACCTTTGTGGCAAGCAAGCGGCTTTTCTGATGATAAGTAGGCACAGTAGAGACAGACATTTCTAATAATTAAATAATACCCTTTACCAAAGAACATTTAAAGAAAAGGTACTTAATGAAAAAAAAAGATTAAAAGTACCTACCTACACAAAATGACAAATTAATTTAAAAAAGTTAATAAAAATATGTATTCATTTCATAAAAAAATTTTTGTAGTAAAAGATAATTTAGCAGCTCATTTCAATTCAATACGGTTTATGTTATTACAAAGAGAATTGTGGATAAATGGCACAAATATATTCAGTATGTATCGCAAATTGAAATACTATGATAAAATATATTCTGAAAGACGAAAATATCAAATGTATTTAACGTTGACAATTTCCATTATTATGTTAAGGTTTAGTAACTTCAATATATTGTCACAAGTTTGCTGAGCAACAGCTCAAAATAATTTTAGGGTATGTTCACACTAAGGCTGATTCAAGAGTCACGCCTTTCAACAGCGCCACCCTACTACGCGCTTTTGCAGGAGCGCGCGTCTGGACGGCACTGGTCTAAAGCGCGATTCTTAAATCAGCCGAAACGCTTGCTTTACGTCGATAATTCTACTTACATTAAATTTGTGACGCAACGCAGACCTCTTTACTACCGGACTTGTAATACAAGGTTTTGTGAAACCTACATTAATCACCATGCTTTCACAATGTTTTGGCAGCGGTACTCATATCAAAAGCTGTACCTTTTTTGCGTCAGGAAATGCTTTACGCATACTTTGGGGCAGATGGGGCCACCGCAAAGTCATGTAGGACTCACCCTGTTAGGGCATACCAACTAAAAACTGACGTGTTCCTCTAGGTCGTGGCTTTAACGCTCACTTGGTACTTGGCGCAATCACTGTGTGCGTCAAAGATGGGACGCCATACCCGCACCTGGGTCCACTGGGGGATCAAAAGCTGTACATAGCATAAATAATATCTAAGCAAAAATTGTGAACAAAAATATAACTCACTTTTCTATTCCATACTAATTAGCAATCTCTTCGCAATGCATTTACCAAATATCATCATAACAGCCTTTAAAATGAGAACCACTGCTGGGACACAAAGCCTCTCCTTGCCTTCGATGGAGGTTTGGGCAGTAGTCCACGACGCTTGCCCAATGCAGATTGGTGGACGGAGTATAAGGTGATCAATACTTCTTTTCTGATCCATTAGTCGCCTTCTATGACACCCATTGGAGGATATGGGGTGACGCTATTCTACTTTTCCAGCATCACATGGCATTGGCCACTATGAATATATCGTTAGAAAAACAGTATTAAAATACAATATAGGATTTATTTTTGCATGAAATAATGCTTGAATGTAATAAACGTAAGTACCAAAGAAAATATGCTTTAGTTTAGCTCACTTTGCAATTATTCAAATTATATTTACACAAAATCCACAGGCAGACAGGGTCGTCTGGGTAGGTACCACCGCCTTTCTTATTTCTGCCGTGAAGCAGTTCGCTGTGTTTCGAATTGAAGGGAAAGGTAGCCAGTGTAATTACTGGGCATGTAGGGCATATCATCTTAGTCCCCAGGATGGCAAACGCACTTGCGGTGTTAAGTGATTTACACTTAATATTGCAAGTGTCTATAGGCGGCGGTGACCACTTAACACCAGGGTCGCAAGCTTGTTTGCCATCTCGTCGATAAGAAAAAATTAAGAATAGTTTCCATTAATAAAAAAAAGCTAGTGATTTTACTTTATACAAAAAAAAACTCGTCTTCTATCTTTGGTTGTGAGTCTCTTTCGGTTACAATTTGCCCTACCCTCTGTTCCTCTTCCTTTACTGTTGTTCTTTAACCGACTTCAAAAAAGGAGGAGGTTCGCAATTCATATTCATCATCGCTTTTTTTGCTCATCAAATACATACCCAGGTCATCAGCCTAAATAGCAAGTAATCAATATAAGCACAAAATTATCACAGCCTTTCACTTGATAACAAACGAACTCCTCATTTTACTCTCTATCTCCACATGAAGGTCTAGAATAATATAGCCTATGCTTTTACAAGTTGGTCGACTAGGAATATACCTATTAAATTTGTCTCCTGTACAGTGTGTAGTTCATTAGTTGACGTTGCCAATACTAATTATGTGTAACGTACAAAAACAGTAAATGTGTATATTTTGTCGTTACATCGTATCTGGGAACAGTCCATATGACGTTAATTCATGTAGTTGTTACAAGTGTAACGTGCTCGCGACAATGATCTTTCTACGAAGCTGAACTGCAGGAGAAGATATGACCGGTGGAGGCAAGCTTTTGCTCGACTTAACCTTCTGTAGAAGAGATTGCTGCTGACGGCTCCCCTGCCACGTCTGGTGAAGAAAGGGTTTCCCAAATGTACTCAGGATGCCCTTTTATATCCTAGGGACCTGACTAGAACGACCGCAAGATGGAGCCATACGGAGGTCTACGTAACTCCTCACGCGACCGGAGTCAAAATGCAGATAGAGTACGCCAGTAGTTTTTGTTGGGTACGCATGGTTAAACCTGAGAGTTCTACATAACCCTGTCAGTGATGGGGGTGTACCCTATCATATAAATGCAAAAAATGCTTTTCCTCTGAAAAAAAGGCGGTTGCTACAACGGAAAAGTCGATGAAACAAAAAAACTGTATAGAAAGTTACATGACCTACTTAATTCGAACAAATTTTTTTCACTTAACATACATGTCATAGCTCATAAAGTAACGTCGGTTATATAAGACACTTTATGAACATGATTAATGTAGTCAAACGACAATATTAAATCGTGAGGAGTCACATAACTTAATTACAGTTTCTTATAGGCAGGTCGTTTCACGGCCTCAGACACGATGACGTGCGATGAAATATCGTCTCTTTCACTTTATTTAATAAGGTTTCTAATGATGCGTACTTCGTATTCTTGTTGGTTGGATACCGCGAATCATAACGGAACGTAATAAGAATAATAAGTTATACTATACTGGGTGTAAAAGACATGAACAGTCAAAAGAGAACCATGTATTCTATACATCAAAATAAGACATATTTCAAAAAAATTATTGCTGGGAAATGATTTTTATCTTTTGGTGTTAAAAAAAATTGCAAATTGTACCACGCAATGTAAAGGGCTCAACTCGCACGCAACTTGCAAAACCGCGATAATTTTGCCAGACGGCCGCCCCGTTCTTTAGTGTCCGTGCGCATCGAATGAGCTACATCGAACGCTAACGTTTTGAAGCTATTTTTTGTTATGAAATACAAAAAAAAATTATAATGTTTCTTTGGACAATTATTAAGAAATAACGTATAAAATACGTTTTCATAACAAAATGAAAAAAAAAATTATGACTTTGACCTTCAATAAAATCGTAACTATCAATTTTCCAGGTATAGTCTAAAGGAAAAAAAATGTTCTGATGGTGAGCAGAATACATGGTTCTCGTTTGACTGTTCATGTCTTTTACACCCTGTATATATCAGCAAAAAGTAATCTAAGAGCGGTATAATACGCGAATTAGTAGAATACGGGTTTTATATAAAAGTAGTTTTAACATAATTTAGTAAAATAATACAATGATAATTATCCAAAAACCTGGTACAAGATGTGTTTTCTAATAGTAATAATATCACAGTTTGTTTTTGATGTTCCTGTATGTTTTTAGTTGTTATACCTTTCTGCACAAATACATAAAGCCACGCTTTTCTCCCATAGGGGTAGGGAAATAAAACTCTTCTTGCCACTTGCTATTTTGCTATGATGCTCGATGCACAAAATGCTAATGTGATGTTACCAAACTGTGATGCACGTTTTTAATAATAATAATTTATTTGCAAAAATATGGTTACAAAGGATGGATACAAGATTTTCCCGCATATTCTGTTGATCATGTCAACGTGCAAATATTGTTTACATAATTATAAGTCAAAAAATGTATTAGTAAAATTAGCAATTCATAATATTAAATACACATTAACCATTATTATTATTTACGTTTCATTAATGATGTCAGTTTTATAAACAACTTTACAGAAGAACATCACGTCGATGGATGTTACCACGAAAGATGGTCATTTCGATGTACGTTACCGCGAAAGATTATCACTTTGATGCACGTTACCACGAAAGATTGTCACTTCAAAGCACTTTACGACGAAAAATCATCACTTCAATGCACGTTACAGCGATATCTCATCACTTCGAAGCACGTCCGCGATAGATCGTCACTGCGACGCACTAGACTTAAATTTTTCTACCCGATAAAAATATTTTTATACAAACAAAGTTCTTTTACTAAACTTTGTATCACTTATTTCATTTACCTTGAGAATCATACCAAAACAAAACTATAATAAAATACAACAATAATTACTCCCGATGCTGCTACAAATTGGAGTACAGGGAATCATCCAATACTTTACCGTGTCCATACAGACGTTGAAACGATTGGATTGCGAACTCGTTAGTACAGTCGTGTACATAATTCCTGTTAATTTTCAGCAATGCATAAGCATTAAGCACTTTGAAATAGATATCTACTGTGAATACTGTGAACCTATAAATAAATTTATTTATTTAGCTGCACTTTTTAGGCACATTGAATGCATTTTTGTTGAAACCTTATTCGGTCTAAGTCTGCCTGGTGATGTTGGTAGCCAACCAACATCTTATCAATGTTAGTCACTACAATAATAATGTAATAAGCACGTGGTGATGAAGAAGAATGCTCTCAGGATCTCGGACCAAGTCTCGCACCAAAATTTCTGTACTCAAGAACTCTGTATCGAACAGCGGCCATCTAATGTAGCTTACTATTTTAAAATACTTCGGATACGTCTCAAGACGCAATGCAGAGTCCATTTTCCACAGAGATGGCGCTAGCCTCGTGGATGGCCCCTTGCGATGAACTGATCCCTTGCATGAGTGTACCAGGAACATGAAAAGCAGTGAAAGGTGGCGGGACATCGTGAGACGAGCAACATCAGCCCCTAAACTACCTTCATGCTAACCACGATGACAAAGAAGAAGAAAGAGCGTTACTGTGTTTCGACAGTTAATGGTGATATTACCAGTCCCTGGTGGTTGAGGATCTCGGATGAAACTTGCTTCCACCCTAGGCCTTATCCCACCATTAAGTGAGATGAAACCAGCATACATGACTTCACGTCATACACGTCGAGATAAAAAAAATGGTATCTACCAATAATTTCAATATTGAAATCCTTTTCGGATAGGAAACTAAACGCACCTCAGTAACCGTCAATTAATAGCGCTCGTTAAGCAACGTCGAAATGTCGACTCTGTCAAATGAATCTAGCACCAACGATGTTATCCGAAACATTTTTCCTCCGAAACAATTCAAGGGAAAACTTTCGGTGAAATCAAAGCTTTAATATACGCTTTAGATAATAAAATAGTTGAGCAAGTAGTTTCCGAAGCGAAACATGATATCGCTCAACTGGAATGCATTCAGAATGCAGCATAATGCCAACCTCTCATATTTGCAAACTATGTTCAGTACATGCATTCTGCTTGTAAATGCGTACGTCGCGGTATTTACGTTGTGTGTAAAAGTCACTCCACTAGTAATTATTAGTTGTTTTGAATTATAATAACTTCATCATCATTCACGAGTCCTAATTTTTGAATGATTATGTATCCATACAACAAGTTACAATTATGATATAGTTGTACATATAATTTGGTCAAAGGAATAAAAGTAAGCATGGTGTATTAAAGTTAACAATTAGGATCTCGTCCACTCTAAAACATTAAGGCTCTCCGGTTAGTAAAAAGTATGGTGTTATTATATGTATGTTAATTTAGTACTTAACTGTGTAAGTAAGAAAAATCGAACCTCCCCCCCCCCCCCCCACATTAGGGAAGATTAGGCCTTAGTCAACCACAGGCCAAAAGCAGGTTGTAATAATCATTTCATAAGATTTTGCAATCCAAACATACCTATACGCTTACATTTACACTTTGTCTGTACAGCGTCAAATATAATAATTGCCAACATAATTCAGTACATTACAACGCTCTTCTTAGCCGAGTTTACCAACGAAATAATAAATAATACATTTAATTTATGTCTGTTATGTTTATTTTACTTCAGCAATCCGGTACACCGTCACACGTTGCGCCGACAGAGAACTTTTCGCTAATTTCCCTTGAGTTTCAAAATCGAAAACACTTTCAAGTGGATTATTTTTCAAGTTAATTAGTTTATGAGCAAGAATAATCAAAAGTTGCACCTGTTAATTATCAGATTTTAAAGCTGTTTTGAAAGTTTTTTTTTTTTATTCTCAGGTGTCGTACGAGTATAATCTTCATAGAAGATTCAATTGATGATGTTTTATGTTGGCCAACAGGCAACACGTGTTGTCTGTTTTGATGTGCAATTTTGGCGCCCCTATGACGTATTTGCCTCTTTTTTTCGCTTAGTTCTAAGGCTTACATCGTTTTGTTTGACACTTCACAGGTACTTCAAGTAGAATATGAAGAAGTTTGAAAGTGTACCAGTAACAAACTTGAAAGGTAGGAGATTAACATGGTATGGGCATGTGATGATAAGATATCAGAAAAATATAATGAGCATGTAACAATGAATAAGAGAATTAATGAAGACGGAGAGAAAGACTGAAGAACAATTAGTGATAGACTGTGTGAAAGGTGATATGTAGTGGTAAATAACTTTTTGGAAAACTTTCTGTACTTATGGAATGCAAACACCACTTAAATTCTTCGAATGGAGAAGTAGAAGAAGAACAAATATTAGGCCGACCCCAAACAAAATTGGAAACAAGACAGGAACTTACATCCAAAACCCTTATTGGTATTCGCTTATTAATGATAAAGAATTGATAACATCAATACAACTTACGAGCGCAAACATATTTTTCTTTTTTCATGTACCTAACACTAAAATAAATACCTTGCTTTTTTATATACTTTTTTGCTCTACACCGCACTTGTTGAAAAGGGAGCGAAGACTTGGTCGATGTATGTCACACTGCATTAGGATACATACAGATCTGCAATCTTTTCTTCCATTCGTCTTTAGATATCCACAGGTAGGCCGATCCTCTCCTACTACGAAATGGTGGTAGGGTTTTGACGATTTAAAAGTATTTAGCAAAGTCCATTAAATAAAGAGCTTATTCATTTCATTTCATTTTAATGCCTCAATGCGTTGGAGCAGTAAATTCTACAGCGGATGTTCATATTCCAGGTTGGATACAAGATCTACATCTTCTATAAAATATAATAAGACGTATAAAAAGACCTACAATAATATATTAAGCGTTAATTGTCAAATTTCATTTCTATTGCTAAAGCCGCAAACCACATAATGTATGTTTCAACGGTGTTTTGGTACATTAACGACAAACGTTGCCAAATAATACGAGGACGCGACTTTCTGTCCCAAAAGTCCTCAATTTCAACTTAATTGATAACGTTAAAATTCCTTAAAGTGGGAAATTAAACGTAAAAAAATTTAACGGCGTGCGCCGGGTTTTTATGTAACGTCAATTAACTTTTTATCAGAGCGTAACAGCGATTTATCAAGGTGTATTCCGAATTCGAAATTGTGTCCAATGAGTTTTCCTTATGCAGTTTTAAGCACTTGCCAGTCAAGGTTACCCATTATTCGAAACTTTTAAAAATGTGTGTTCTACATTTTTAAAAGTTTATCACCTAATATCTGGTCTTGTGTCAAGATACTGCGTACTGGATATATGGATATACTTCACAAGGCCAATACTACACTACGTCAATAATATATTAGCATCTTTGAAATACACACAAACCACTGCACTAGATTGTCCTCAAGAGATTAATCAGTCCTAAGAATGATTTAATTTTTTTTAACTATCATAATATATCTTGACTCAGTAGATGGTCTCTGCTATTGCCTGTAAAAAGTCCAAGATTGCTACACTGAACAAAGCTAGAATGAAACAGTCGGCTCCGGTCAGCGAAAAGAAGTTTCTTTTTATCTTTGACTTTGACTTTGCCTTGTAATAATCTAAATAATACAAAGATAATTTCAAACTTTAGGTGAAAGTGGCTTCAACCTTGGTCTTTCCCTCACCAGGAGATATGAAGCCTTTACACATTCAAAATACAGTTAATTAAATATAATTATATATCCTTTTATTATTAGATACTTTTAGTCATAGCTTCTTAGTTTTATAATATGCAGTATGTGAAATTTAGTTATGTATAAGGTACAATGGGGTTGACATATCCATTAGGATAAAAACCCCTTACAAAATAAAGAATAATAATAAAAAAAAACATTCGAAACACTAAAAGTTTTCAGGGTTGTTCTCGTTTGAGTAAAACAAACCCACAAATTAACAGGTACTAAATGCCGCTTCTCAATTTATCGCATTTGTATAATCTACTTTCCCAGCGCCGTATGTAATTTTTCAAATGAGCGAATCTCCTGTCCAATAGCAACAACATAAATAACGAAGCGGTTTTTTTAAATACGCGAAATAATTTATTACCAAAATGGGCAACGAAATATTTTGAGCACGTTACGATTTTATGAAAACAATCGCGTATTTACTTTGAAAATATGGTAACATTTGATATCCTACATCATTTTGTAACTAAATCGTGGATTTTTTTCCTTATTATTTTAATAACGAAGCGTCTAGTCAATGAAGGTATTGTGTTCTTTGTTATTAACATACATACATAATCATCACGCTCGTAATCCTATGAGGGATTGAGCAGAGCATTAGGCAACAATTTGCTACTTATAAAGCCACATTTGGCAGTGTGGGCCATGCAGGAGAATTAAGTATTATACAAAACAATTTGTTACACATAAAGCCACATCTAGCAGAATGGTCCATGCAGGAGAATTAAGTATTATACAAATTGGGTTTTGACACGTCACACCGTCTATGGTGTGGAAGGTCCGTAGACGGATTCTCCATCGTAAAAATGGAATTTACGGTAGAATCTCCGATGCACATTCTGTAATAGAGTCTTTATGTTCTTTCGAGACTCGTGTTAGTTAAAATAATATAAATATTATTAAAAGAATGTCGATAACATTTCAAGGAGGGCCAGGTAAAAGTACTTGTCACAAATCACTGCACATGTCAGAGGACTGTCATCAGATGAAGCGAGACAAAAGTGCAAAGTTCGCAACAAGCCCAAAGAAGTGATCTCTGGCTACTCATTTAAGGCGTGACTCTAATTCTGTATGTAGTTATTTTAATCAACATAAAACTTAGTACACCTTAACTAACCTCACAACACATTTGGCAGTTGTTTCTGTCCGTCTATCTAAAAGTTAGTCTTTAATTCGTGTGTGTTTTCAGTGATAACCTATAGAACCGAAACGTGACCACTTACAATGGGCCACATAAGAAGGCTTAAGGTCACAAGGGCAATGGAGATAGCTATGCTTGGAGTTTCTCTGCGTGATCATATCAGAAATGATGAGATCCGCAGGAGAACCACCACCACTGATATAGCTCAAAGAATTGCAAACCTTAAGTGGCAGCGGGCGGGGACATTGCGAGGAGGACTCTCGGCTGTTGGGACGGAGAGATCCGCGAGTGGTGACCACGCACAGGGAAACGCAGTGTTGATACGCCCCCGCAAGGTGGACTGACGTTCTGATAAAGATCACGGGAAGCCGCTGGATGCGTGCAGCGCGGAGCTGACCTTCGGGGAGGCCTATGTCCAACAGTGGGCGTCTCTCGGATGAAATGATGATGATGATCTGTCCTGGTTGGCGCCTTTTGTTAGGTTACTTTTTGGGTGTCCTGAAACTGTCACTATTTGAGGCACTGCATGGCCCATACTGATAAATATTACTTAATGTCAACTAACTCAACTCTTGATTATGAGCCTGACAGGTATACATGGTTATTTGTAGTAAACCAAAAACCTTTAAACCATTTGGAGATCTCATCGATACAAACAAGTTTTGTTATGAAAGCAACTCTCAATCCCAAAAATATGCAAGTTGTTCCATAAAAATTTACAAACCAATTCGTCTGAAATGTCTGGAACCGAACGGTAGATTTTTTTTCGCAATATTAAAAATAACCCTGTATATGTATGTACGTACGTACATTCAGCATCAGAAGTGAATAACTAGTTAAATTCTATAGCAACACCAGCGCTTCTGCAGTAAAAGTTATCACTATTATATACATTATTGTAGTATTATTATTATGACAAAAGCGATTATTATGACAAAGCACTAAAGACTTAATCTACTCCTGATGCTGACGTAAATAATTTAGTAGAAAGGGAGTTCACAATTAAAAATTTTTGTCGTTAAACGAGTGCTTTGGCCTAGAAATTAACAAGTAGCGCAATAATTAATGTAGCGATGCAGCCAGAAACAAAATTTGTGTACACAATACAATTGCAACTTCAACGACCATAACAATTAGTCACTTTATTGAACGCTCATCAGTCCCGAGTTTAAACAACCATATTAATGGTTTACTGAATAATTCGATTGGTTTAATGAAAATACCCACTTCACAAACATTAAATTCGTGATATCATCGCGACCATTAATTTATCCACTTAAATTAGTTGTCGCAAACAGTCTAGCTGTTTGCGATACAAACAATGATAGCAACTTTTATACAGGATTGTGGCTTAATATAAAAGTGGCAAATGAAATATTCGAAATCAGCTTTTGCGAGAAGATAAAATGTCTACGAATCGTTATTAATTTTTTTGTCCTGTAATGGATTTAGCTTGAAGGTGTTGATACTTACGCAAGTCATACGCGTGTAAAGACTCCATCTGAAAATATTCAATTGGACGATTGAGGAGCACGCAATTAAATACTTTCGAGCATTAAATATTTTCCTGTAAAACGATATTGTTCTTTGTAGTCTTTTTTATGATATATGGAGACAAACGGACATGATCAACCACAACACTGTGTCAATGGCGCTTGCACTAGCTGATTTCTACACTCACACCAATTGTCTAGCCCAAAGTAAATATTAAACATTAAGAACTTGTATTATGGATACTAGATAACGATCCTTTTTTAATATACATAATAATTTTAGATATTTTTATAAATAAACTTAAACAAATATATAAACAACCATGACTCGCAAACAAATATTCGTGTTCGTCACACAAATATTTGCCGCTACCAGGATTCGAACCCGGATCGCTTGATGTGTAGCCAGCTATACTGACCACTCCACCACGACAGCGTCGAATAGACTCTTTACTTGAAGTTCCCTAAATCGTACCCCCTCGGAAAGACTGTTGTTACAAGCTGATTCTGCAACTTGGTTATGTGGGGTACAAAGTTGTGTTTACGCAAAGCACACGCAGGACACTCCTTGGGGGAGGCCTATTTCCAGCAGTGGGCTGAAATGATGATAATGAAGCGCACAGGCCATCCGGCCATCTAGCAACATTAGTCTTTGAGCGTTACGTGTATACTACATTTAAAATGGTGGCACAGCAAGCGGTGGCGATCGCCGCCTCTCTCAATGGAAGACTTTTGATTTTGACACATAGACGGCCCTTTCATTAATTTTGCTATTGTAATTTCTTTCGAATAAGTTAGTATACGACTTTAAGAATTAAATAAGCCATTGAATCTCCATCACGCACCTGAGCAATAATCAATCACGAATAAATTGATGACGAAATAATAAACCGAGAAACTAAAAAATCTAGAATGAGCGACTAAAAATACTAAATGGACGACTAATCACTTGCTAGTCATCAGTAAATGATGGTTTTGTCGCCGACTTAGTATTTGCATAGGTTAGGTTAATGTGCTGATCAGTTAAGTACGATCCATTTGAATTGGTCCGACGGACTAATGTCAGTTAAATCTTATTACTAAAGTCACCTCAGTTGGGTCAAATGTTAACATAAATAAAAGTCTCCACGATTCAAATACTCGAGGAAGGTCTCGTGACAACGGCATTAGAAAAAATTGCCACTTCGACGTACTAACGCTCAAGTGTAACGGACCATTTGCTCTTCCAATTGAACTATCGCCTGTAAGTATCGGAAAAGGCCCCGAATTCTTGCGCCATAAGAAACAAACATATTCTTTACAAAAATATACAAACAATTTTGCTCTCAAGTCAACAGTTCTTGGGTGTCTACTGTTGAGTATAGACATTAAAAATATTCTTATACAAGTATATAAAAGTGAATATACGTTCAGTCAAAAAAGTATCGGGAATGGATGATTTTTTATGATTCCAAATTTGTTTTTTTTTTTCGTTTTTGTGAGATTGGCACAACTGTTTTCCATTTTGGCGCGGAGTTTGAGTTGCATCTGTTATTTATATTAAATAGAGTGCTGTTTTCAGTTATCTCATATCTAGTGTGTATATTGCGAATTTCATATGGGACAAAACATCGAACAAAGAGTTTTGCATCGCCAATGGAATTTCGTGTTCGGAGTCACTGAAAATGTTACGAAGGCTTACGGTGAATCGAATTTATCAAAAACACGCGCTTATGAGTGGTACAAAGTGTTCAAAAAGCGGTCGAGGTGTGATAGAAGATTTTCCTCGCTCTGGTAGGCCATAACGTCTACAACCGAAGTTAACATCACAAAAGTAAAGGAAATACTGACTGAAAATCCTCATTCAACTTTGAGAGAGATAGCCATCGAACCTTCTGTATTTCTCTAGCCGATCCTTACCATTTTAAATAATCACTTGGGTATTAAACATGTTACCGCTCGGCTAGTCCCAAAACACCTGATTTTTCTCCAAAAACTCAATCGCATGAGAGTCGCTAAGATGCTAGAACGAGTCAATTCCGACCCAAGATTCATTTAACGCATTGTTACTGGTGACGCGACGTAGGTTTACGAGTTTGATACGCAAACTAGTCAAAAAGCTTCAGAGTGGCGCCTTCCAACTGAACCGAAACCGAAAAAAAAACACGAAAAGGTCGATCTCGCGACTCTCCCGGTGTTATGCACTCGGAATTCTTGCCAGAAGGTCAAACGGTAAATAAAGAATATTATTTGAGCGTTATGCGGCGTTTGAGACCACTTTCGACGAAAAAGGACAGATTTGTGGAAAGAAAATTCTTGAATTTTACACCACGATAATGCGTCTTCGCACAAGGCCATCATTGTCAACGAATTTTTGACAAAACACTCAACAAATACCATCGAGCAACCACCATATTCACCAGATATGGCTCCAACCTTCTTTCTTTTTCGTTAACTCAAATTACCACTTCGTGTCACCCGTTTTCAATCAGTAGAAAACAAAAAAGAATTCGCGGCGAGAACAGAACTTCATTCCGGAAACAGCGTTTAAAATATTATATTGATGATTGGATTATTCGTTGGCGTAAGTGTATCGTTTCTGAAGGAGCGTACTTTGAAGGTGATAAAATAAATTTAGATGAATAACTAACATTTTGTGTATTGTGATCTTTTCCCGGTACTTTCTTGACAGAGTAGTATAATCAAAATATGTTGAATGTGCAAATTAAATGTTCCAAACGCTCGTCGATATTACAATAATAAAAATAAGAGACAATATCTTCAACACACGTTGCGTTAATTTTACGTGACTTTCTAGACTAGAGTTAATGTAAAACGTTATTTTCTTACGGAGTCTAAGTACAAAAGCGGCTTAGCCTTAACAAGAAGCAACATAAGCGAAGTTATCCCAAAATAGTTTCAAACTGAAAGCTAAACTTAACCTTGACAACGGCTAAGAGGCACTCGATGTTAAACCTGTCACATGCCATACACATGGTCTCAAGAAAAGGGTACCCGGCTTAATACGTACTGACAGTTATAAAACGGTTGATACGGTGCGTTAATTAAACTACATTAAGTTTTCGACTACGATCTGACATTTCGACAGAGTTCCTTGTCTGCTGTCGATAGAGATGGCTGCTGTCAAGATCGGTATACATAATTTGCAACACACAAAAGGAGGTGGTTCTCAATTCAACTGTATTAATCTTTTATGTTTGTTACCTCATAACTCTATACTGGGTGTATCGATTTCGAAGATTCATTCAACCTTTGGAACCTGGTGCTTCTCGTGTGGTCACATTTAAATTTGATCAACATCTGACGAGTTGTTTTTGAGTTATCTTAGAGTTTTTTTTGAGTTATTTTAGAGTATAATAATGCCTATTTAATTGACGTCTATGACATCGTAATAGCACTATTCCTCGTTTGTTAAAAAAAATCGAGATAGTTACCTGAAAACAGTGAAAAGGAATATACACATTATTTTTAAATAAAAAAAACCGCCTTCAAAATTAATATGGAGAAATATAAATTTTGTTTATAAATAAATATTAATGTTTTTTAAAGTCGGTGCCAACCTCAATATTTGAAATAAACGTTGTCATACGTATTTGGACCAACCACAAAAAAAAACATGTAGATTTATAGAAAGAAAATTTTTATTTCTCTTTTTTGTAGTTTTGAAGGCGGTTTTTTTATTTTAAAATACTTAATTTATTTTATTGAAGTATAAAGAAACGTACAGCTTTTATTTTATGTATTTAGCTACTTGGGATTCCATATTCTAAATAGCTTCCGTCCAACCAAAGAATTATACAAAATAAGATAACTATTGCTGTTTTTAAAATCCATACGTGTGCAAAAACAAAACCCTTTGGAATGGCTTAGCTGTAACCATGTCGATATGTGATCCAAAAAATATAATAATATTAAATAATAATAGCAACTAAACTCCACTGAGGCTTAAACCTTCAATTACTCAAAATTAATATTATCCTTAGATCCTGCACCTCTTACTACTAAACTTAGTGCTAGTATTAAAACTTAAAAGTACCATAATTAAGTTTATACACTTGGTAAATTGAAAACCATAGATAAATTCTAAAAAAAATGTTTTTTCTCTGAGGTGGTGATAAATTGGTGCAATGCTAGCAATTGGGTGTGTCACCCTATATACAATCCAAAAGGATTGAGCAGAGATTGAGGTGAGATTTTTGCAGTGCTTAAAACATTATGACTAGAAGCCAACCTGTTAGTAACCAAACCTTAGTAAAGTAACAAATAAAAACCCACATCCAGGACTGATGTCACACTCCGGGCAAATATGTCACGTTTTATTTAACCTCAAAAACCAATAAGTCCACACACAACTGTCACCAAGCAATAACACGCCGCAAACGAGCCACATTCAAGAGGAAACTCTTAAACAAACTTACCCTAACTTCAGCACAGCCGAGTGCTATTTATTGAATTGTTATCATCTCACAAATACAATATACAAAATCGTAAGTTTCTCGGATCTATATACACCGCCAACTCACCGACTAAGCGCGCTTGGTTTACCAAGAACAGCTGTTGCTTATAGCAATTGTTAGATAGTAGCAATATCGTTGCGTCTCGGGGTTATATTGTGACAGACTTACCCGAACCCTTATTGGCTATTAGCAATGTTTTACACAGAGGCAAGGACTTCGAGTGACTGGAAGCGCAGGTCTAGTCTTTTTAATAGATTATTCAAGTACGTGTTCTGGTTTCAAAAAATTTAAAATCTATGACTTTAGACTGACTTTTAAAATGTATAGAGGAAATTTGACATATTTGGACAGCTTGACCTTCTGTCATCTGTTCATCAAGCGTAGTAATTAAGTTCACGGCCTGTCTAATCGGCGATTACTAACTTGTTATCATATCAGTGTGTGACTTGCGAGATGTTAGACCATATCTATTCCCAATACCTATTCCCCTATGGCAAAGCACTTACAGCATTTGACTGCAGTTTCTCTAAAGCCAGATACAGATATGTATCATTTGCCCGATCCGATCAGCGTATCCGTATCGCCGACGCGTATCATGATACGCGATCTTGATACACCGTTATGATACGGCCCGTCCCATGCCATGTTGGTTTCATACGATTGCATGATCATATCTGGACCTGCCTTAAGCCGAGTCCAGATATGATCATTTCCCCGATCTGATCAGCGTATCCGTATCAGCGTATCATGTATCAAGCCTCGTATCAAGTTGTGGACTCCTTGATTTGCTCCGTATGAAACCGACATGACCCGTCCACATATGCGATCATGATACGCGTCGGCAATACGGATACGCTGATCTGATCGGATCGGCTTTAATGTGGAGATTACTTTTCTAGCACAGTGCAACCGTTTTGAGCTTTAGCAATTTTCTTGTCAAGCGTGGGTCTGTCCTAAGCTCTTATCCGTTTCTACCTTATATTCACCAATAGGTGCTTGATTTCTTGAATACATGATGTAACGACTACCCCTTATCCAAAATTTTTAACTATCGGCAATTACCACTGAATGGGCATTTCTTCAGTGGCCGGCCAGGGTCTGCACTGACACCGACATTGGTGGACGCATACTTTTATAAAAAAATAAACGCCCGATGCTGTGACAAATATGTAGTTTTGACGCTTAGTATTGAAAGTTCCGGGTGAATATCGGTAAATCTCGCGAGCTAATCATCACTCATTATCAAATGAAGGCCAAGGGCTTTCCTGTCTTAGAAAAGAACTACAATGAACACTTGCCTAGACACATACATAATATGCAAATGGAACGCTTCGTTTGTCCATATTTAATGCTTACGAAATTTGCTAACAATGGATTCTATAGATACAATTCTTTTATCTTGGTAGATGCAAATGTTTGAAACTAGAAACTTTGAAAATAAACTGCAACTTTCCAGCAAGAAATTGTCATATTGTAACAATTAATTACAAAAATATGCCAGAACATTGGTTTTCGGAAACTGACTTACCTCTGACTAAAAATATGGTAGACTGAAGCTAACTTCGACAATAACACCGACCAGTATTTAGATTAAACCGTTTTAGCTTTTGATATATCGATGGAAATGGAATTGATCGACGCCTCGCCCAGTCAATGCCGGAGATAAATAGCAGGCCGAACATTGAATGCGTAACAAATGGTCTCTGCTTCCCCCCTTCAGTGACGCGGGACAAACGCTTTGTGCTTGGACCTGCATCACTTAGCACAATGCCCCAAGATATCCAGCGTTCTTGTGCTCCGCGTTATTTATTATAGAAATTTTTCTCAAGATTAAAAACCTTGTCAGCTTGCTTGCGTCCTTTATAAGGAAGTGTCATTGAACAGTTTAATTTTCCATTAATATGACGAGAAGAGAATTTGCTAATAATGTCCCGATAACAAAAAAAAACCATTGGTATCGTTTGTTATAAAGACAACGCTGACTCTGTCATTGAGCGCGCCGACTACAATATTTTTATACCAAAATCACTATAAAAATAATGAACTAGGTATATAATATACAAACGTGTTATTAAATAAGTACGCTTGGCTTTTTTATTATCGTGTGATTATAGCTTTGTACAAGTTAGCTTGATGTCCGAAATTTTCAGGTCGCATTTTTTGGCCTCTTGCAATTCTTTTTTTTTGCGATTGCTATGTCCTGACAGAATGGGACCATAGGCTTTATGTGCCTTCTGAAGCACGGTGGAAAATCGGATAAAAAAGTCAACCATCCGAGTACTAACCGCACACAAAGTTGCTTAACTTTTACGATCGTTACCAGACCTCAATAAGCATGAAAGTATTTTGCTGGTGTTAAAGAAATTCCGTCTTTAATAAAATAGTTCAACAGAATTTAATAATAGAGTTTCTGCGGTTGACAATGGTCTAAATAACCTTAGTCTGAGCTGATAAAAACTTAATAAATACAAGAAATTTCTACAATAAACTAGAATTAAACAATTGTAGCTCCCTCATTTAGAAATGAGATCGTGAAGGTGACTTAGACAATGCACCGAAGGTTAGCAATTCGCAAGTCAGAAACGTTAGTCAGAAACGTTTCTTGCAGACAATTAGAAAGCGAATTATTAGTTCTTAATGTTACTGAAAATAAAGAAAGTCCCTATTTTAGTTTCTGAACAAATTAACTAGTAAGCCAATTACATTATTTTTCGTCAACAGAGTTTGTCTCAATAGTTTTTATAAATTACATTTTGTCCAAAGAACTTGCCAGAATATATATTTTTTATAACGATCTAGATTTAAATTATATTCAATAGGATTTCTATTCCAAACTTGAAAGTTGGATTTGTTTTAGACACACATAACTGCTTTTATAAAAAACATATGATATTAATTTAATCTTATTATTTTCGAATATTTGAAATGTAAATCATAATTTTAAATTATGATTTACTTACATTTCAAATATTCGAGACTCTTAATAATTCTGCTTTAATATTTGTTTTTTATGAGTTTCTCTTGAAATCTTATTGTAAAAACACGTGACTCCATTTTTAACTCAATCTGCCGTTGTTACTTTAAGTACAGTTTCACTTGACATTGACTTTCACTTGACTACTAGCTGATTATTGCTGTATTTTATTAATTTTATATTATTGGTAAATAAAATCCCTTGTCACAATCAGTCAAATATCCTCTATTATTATTTTGACAGTTGTCATAATTCAATTTATAAACACCATAAACTATACGGCTGTTTACGGAGGTCAGCTACTAGCTGATTATTGCTATATTTTATTAATTTTATATTTTTGGTAAATAAAATCCCATGTCACAATCAGTCAAATATCCATTTATTATTATTTTGACAATTCACACATTAAATTTAAAAACACCATAAACTATACGGCTGTTTACGGAGGTCGGCTACAAACCATTGGCATATTTGGTAGGGTCTGACAGACCCATTGTTGCAAAAAGTTGTAGATATTCCTTGTAATTCCAAACTTAGGTTTTCCCGCGCTAAAGTAACTGCGCATTAAGAATTCAAAGTAATTTTGACGCACTTCCTGCAGTCCTGCGCCGCTCTCGTATGATTAATACGTTTACAAAGTGCATGACAAGGTCTGAAAGACACATGCAACTAAGCAAACGACGTCACGTTCTGTAATTTCATTAGTGTTAGTAGATTATTTCTATTAGGTATCGGTTTATGCTGGTATTGTTTTATTTAGGGATTTATTTTTAAAGGAATTGTATTTTGACTGCTGAGCCACCATGCAAGAAATCTGATTCTGGTGCAAAGAGGCGATGCTATTTGTGTCCAGTCAAGAAATATCGCAAAAAAAATATACCTGTGTCTCTTGCATAATCACATTTGTCTAGATCATTCTTACTTTGTGTGCAGAAATAGTGTGGCAGAGGTCCTACTCTGCCAAGAAAACACTGATTACTAAATATATAGTTCCTTTTTGTCATTAGTATTAAAGAAAATTAAATTGTGTCCAAAAATTATTGCCAAAAGAATGTGATCTCAGTCTCAAATGTAAGATTTACAATGTTAATTTGAAAATGGAACGACCTATTCATGTGAAATAATTTGAATTTTATGTTACTTTTTGCTGTAAACCATTGATTAATTATTACTTACGTTTATAGATTGGCAATGAACCGACTAGGGTGAGACCAAAAAATACACTGATGTGTGCGTAATGCGCATGTGTGCATGAAAAATAGTACTGTCTTTTCTACGTGACTGACAGGCCTCCTTAGGCCTCCTGCGTGTACGTGAAATGGTCTCGTATATCTATCTCGCTCTAATACACGCGTTATTATGCTCTTTCTCTTCTAAATTGCCGATCTACAACAGTTTCCTATATCTATGCTGTAAACCATAAGACTTGGCGTAACTGGCCGTATAGATATACTAAAGGAGATGCAGTGAGTTAGCCACGAAGATAGAAAATTTAAGCTACTTGGAGTTATCGGATCCTGTCAAATCGAAAACTTCAGGTCACGTCTCAGAATAAAACATGTTACCTTTTTCTGAGACTCTAAAATTTGCGACAGTGACTCTCAAATTTGCGTGATACCCATAGAGACATCTTGATAGCAATTTACGGGTATGGTTTTCGTATTTATTGAGGATATTTAGGAACTTTTGCTTGAAGAGCTCTTCAAATGCTGTATGATTTTGAAATTTTCACTTATGTATAGTGAAATTAAGTGTAAGTTAAACTTGATTTCTCTACATCGATTAGAATCCGTAATGATTTCATGGGTATTTATTTGTGATTTCATTTGGTATGTTAGCTTTATTTTAATAATTAGATTATTCATAAGTAACTAAAAATGTGTCGTAAATATTCAAAGTAATCTGAATCTTGTAATAAAATATATTGAAGATTTATATGACAAAAATACTTACTTTCTTAGGCACTTTGTGTAGTTTTATAGACAGGTAGAATCTTGACCAAGATCAGTGTTGTCATAATACGGCAACAATTATAATTATCTGTTTAATTATAGCACTGCTACAGAGGATTCGTATATACGTAATGCATTTTTTGACAGTTGAATTTTGAGTTTCATAAAATATAATTATAAAAATTGTCAAAAAATGAATTACGAGATATGAATATTCGACCATAAATAATATGAATTGAGTAACCATTTTAGTAGATTCCACGACTCAACTTTGTAGTACAACTCCATTTTCATGTAAATAAGTTGTTTATAGAAGCTTTGTCAGCTCGCCCATATGTTAGTACAGTCGCCGTCAGATATATTAGAGCAGTCAAAGTGACCAAATACTTGTGAACAGTTTAAAATGTCAATAAGTTCCATACACTACAAGTTACCAATAATATCTGAACGAACATTCATTACTTCAATTATATCTGAGCAGATGCGGCTCAATAACTTCTAAGTGCGTGCGTGCGTTTAGTTTTACCCTGTGTGAGCTCACTCTGTTAGTCTGTGTGTGTCACACCCGTCATGTGTCAACAAAAACACCATCAAAACCATATTATTTATATTTATGAAAACGTTCTCTTTTCCCCAACTGCGTAGATACACTTGACGTTACGAATGTGTTCAGATTATATTGGTAAGTTGTGTGTATAAAAGTTATTGACATTTTAAACTGTTCAGAAGTATTTGGTCATTTTGACTGCTCCAATATATCTGACGGCGACTGTACCTAGAACATAAATTTTTCACATATCATTTTTTTTAACTAACTCCTGTTAACCCCTCTAACTAAGCTATTGCACTTGTGCTAGGAATGGGTACACGTCGCTAGTCTACCGGTGGCCGGGGGTTTTTCTTCCGAAGTCGAGTCCACATGCCCGCTCGCTTCTATTTCAATTCAATAACTTCATGATAAAACATTAACTTGTTGCATAAAATTAATATTAATGTGGATGAGGAATTCGTTTAGCCGTAGATCGTGGTTGTTCCTTGAGTCGCTTGGCGGATGACGGGGCTGGGCTGGCAAACAGTTTCACCGTGAATTGGATGCCGCCAACGTACACGGCGTACAAAAAGACTGGGTGGTGCGCCATGACCGTGGTTGCACGTTGTGGATCACATAATTACATGCAAACAGCATCACAGTCAGCTACCTAAGTCTGCGCCACCCGTATCTTCACTAAAATTAATCCCCTGAACTGACTGCCTGTCGTGTGATTTGAGTTCGCGGTGCGGGGAGCCGCAGAAAATGGCGGGCAGAAGCGGTCTTTATTGTTTCGCGGTCATCAACAGCTCATATAATGCCCCCTCCGAGGAGCTCGAGCCTACCCCACATTAGAGGCTAGTAGGCCTTAGTCAACCACGCTGGACAAATGCGGGTTGGTCGACTTCACACACAACCTAAGAATTTCTTCATAGGCGTGTGCAGGTTTCCTCACGATGTTTTCCTTTACCGTAAAAGCGTCGATTGAACGTACATGTGAATTCAAAATTCGAAAACACATTGGTACGTGGCGGGGTTGTCTCCCGGGTGGTAAGGGCGTTGTCTCCCGCGTGGGAGACAACGACCTTACGCACTACGCCACCGACGCTTTCCTAATAAATACTATGTATCTAACTAAATGCACCACTAAGAAGTCCCTTAAATCCTTATATAAATGTCGACAAGTTACAACGGGAACAATTCTAATCCAGCCACCCGTATTTGAATGACATTGTAACTTGTCGAGAACATAATACCAATAACCCTCACTAGGTGCCGTCCGGGTTTACAGGACTTTCCCCTTTTTTCTCTAGTTAGTAGTATAGCAGGAATCCTTGTGTTCTATAGTGGAATATTAATAATCATTGAATGACAAGATTGTAGAATGTTTGAAAACAAAAACAACTGTTCAATTTCAATATTTTATTTTAATCACATGTAATAAAAATGATCTTCGCTCTTTACTATTCCAATAGAATTAGATTAATAAATTTAACTTCGTGCATTGTAAATATTTATTTATGATTCATGAGCAATTTGATTTTAATTATACAACCAGTCTGTGCTAGCATTACAAAATTAACAATGAATTGACCAAACGCTAACCCATATACCTGCCCTGCAGCCCTGAACAACGGTTGCTTTTGTTTAGCCCACACGAAGTACTAGACGTTGTTCAATGCCCGAAGATCCAATGCTTACAGCCGGTATTGAAATCATAGTTGTAGGAGAAATGTTGGCTCCTTATGTGTTTTCTATCGGTTTTTCTTCTATAGGACTATGCCATAAGAAGTTATTTGATATGATCCCAACAGCCGACCATTGCATAGCTCGCCATCAATAAGGTATTTGTCAAATTTGTCCTCACGCATCGGAACCGAATTGATCGTACCTACTCAACGTTTCAGGAGAAATTTCCGCGCTTAGGTTGTGGAATTAGCGCCCTCGTTGATATTTTTTCAAAGAATTACAACATAGGTTTCTTCACGACAGGCCTGAGAAAGTTTTCATAAGGCGCGAAGCACACCAATCTGGCGTGGGGCAAGGATGCGTCGCGGACATCAGTCAAATACCGTACTAAACACACGGCAATAAGGTAATTAATTGAACAAATTCAACAGCCCTCATCGCACGCGCTAAAACACGCAATTTCGGCGTTGAATTTGTTCAATTAGGGACCTTATTGCCGTGTGTTTCGTAAGGTATTAGCATGAAACAGAATGTACCGCGCCCGGCGCCAGATCGGTGTGCTTCGCGCCTAAGCTGGGCATGTAACGGGGATGTTACTTGCCGATTGCCACCCCTATGAAAAGGCCATAGGTCGTGGCGACCTCTAATCATGTAGATATGCTTGATTGCAACCAATGTCCATAAAAAAATGTGTATCACTAAACCTCGGATTTTCACTGAAAATGTATTTTATAGATCAATAACATGGACATGCTGGTATATTAGAAATGTTGACGAACACTAATTACCTAGGTACCAATTTGTACGGTACGGCTTGTTAGGGCATAAAACATCGTGGGCAGAACTTGTTAAAAATAATCCTTAACATGCTTTTCTGAAAAGTTATTTTGAAATAAAATCATTCAGGAATAAAACAATTTTCAACTAGAGTTGTTTGTTTTGATTTAGTGGCTATTGAAGGTGTAATGTATGATAATGATAAATTATGTAAACAAAAAACCCCATGATGAATATCAGCAAAAATAACCTGCTCTTGACATGCCTTGAACTGGCAATCAACGAAAAAAAAAAGTTAATTTATGTTTTTATTAGCTAGTTCTTGATTTCAATTAATTGATCTTGAATTACATTAGAATGTTGAAGCTAAAGTGAAATTTTCACATGGGCTTTACAAAGAATACCTATTTCAAGAGCGATTGTATTTATATCACTATTATTTGTTGGTTCCTCATACATGTAACAATTAATTAAAAGTATACTTACTTCAAGAAATAAATTAACAACGATATTATTAATTTACTTAAATATACAATTAAACAATTAATATCATATCTGTACATATAATTTTAATTACATTTCGTTAATGATGTACAAGTTGTGCGATGAATACAAAAAATAAAATAAAATAATAAATATATTATTTTTACGATTAAACTTAATATTTTACAGTAATCTCTTATACTACGAGATTAGTTATTTTAGCTTAGAGCCTCTTTTTTAAATCTCCATTCTCTTATCTCTTAAAGAGTATCTACCTAATACTTAATGGAATATAATTACTTATAAGTATTCTCTTTATTTACAATTTCATCAGTATCAGTCATTGCCTCTATTTCACCTAAATATTCATAGTAATCGTTTTTTCTTATTGCCTTTGGTATGGTTTCTTTGAAATTAATAATTTTACTATTTTATACAGTATTGACATCTAAAGAAGAGAAATCGGACAAAGAAGTCTCGTGGTGAGGATCTTTTTTTAATTCAAAAATATATCCTATTGCATAGGTCTGCAATGCAATACATATTATGAAAGCATTTGCTTCATGCTTGCTTTAATTTATACATATTTTGTTTAAAAAAATCTTGTGACGAATATTAGGATTTCGATTAGAAATTAATTGGAAAAATACAGCGTTCTTAAAATTTAAAAAAAAAAAAATACTTCCCATGTTTTACAACTTATGCAGAATTGTATTATATAATATAAAAATGACTTTAGGTATTATTTGGAACGCTTTAAAATAAAAATTACATTTTTAAATTTTTTATCTCAATTTTATTTCTATGCCAAATTTGTATATGTTATGGAAAATCATTGCGCCTCTGTTAAATTTCATCTAACGAAATGTACAAAATTAATATTTCTCTTTATTATTACGAACTGCAAGTAGATGTTTACTATTGACGAAAGAAAATAAATATGTTCAGCAGGGTGGTTCAATATTCATAGCTTCTGATAATTTATTAAATGGTCTGAATCCATTAATATTTTACCCGTCACATAGCTGTTAAAAAAAATCCAATTACTTTATCAGCTCATAATTACGAAATTTTTTAGCAATCTGAGTTTATCATTGTTATTAGAAAGATTTAGAATGTGTTTATTTTATGAATTTATATCAGTTATGTTTACTTTTATTAATATATTTTAACATTATTTATTGTATAAAGACAGTAGATGCAAAAAACGGACTTAATGTTGTATAACATTATCTACTTCTCAACCAGTACAGTGATATTTTTTAAGAAAATTAATATAACAAATATCAAAGTTCTTGCTTTGAATTTTGGTTAAAAAGTATAAAGTTCTCACTTAGAAACGTAGATATATAATAATTATATATATTAGTAATATTATGGTATGTACAAATTGATATAAATCATAAGACTTCTTTGTCCATATCCCTCGTTTCAGAATGATTCCAATTCCCAAAGTTTGTAACGAAACACGGAAGAGGGATTGTTATAGGAATTACAAAAGTTCGATTTTGACTAATAAACTATTACTTTTATAATGTTAAACACAGCTTTCTTGGTGTGCTGCTAATAGTGGCGTCCTCGTGGTAACTACTTCTCTGTGTGATCTCACAGCCCCATTCACGATACTTCTGCCGGAATCACTCTGAAAGAAATATAATAATTTAATAATATTGTTTAGACTAAGGCTGTGTCCCCATTAGGCTCACAATGACTATCCGCTGACTTACTATGAGTGGTGTATTGGTCGTATGGACCGATGGATTTAAAATAGATAGGGAGGCGAACTAGAGACAAAAAGTTAGCCAGGCAATCATATGTAAGCCTAATGGGGACACAGCCTAAGGGTATACAGCTCATAAGTGAGAGAAGAGAGACAACAAAGAAGAAGTATTGATAGAATGGATTAAATTCTAGGCATTTTTTTTGTCAAAATGATGGTTGTAATTGTAATTAAAAACTACAAAATTGAAAATTTTACGTTACCCGTTACCCCCAACATAAATTTATAGCTAAGAACCATTTCAATCACGTCAGCTTTAAACGAAAACAACCGCATCAAGGTCCATTCATTTAGGAGCTGCGATGCCACATACAGTCACACAGACATACAGATATACAGACAGGTCAAACTTATAACACCCCTCTTTTTTTGCATCGGGGGTTAAAAATACTATAAATAATTTATGATTACATATTTGAATTGACTCTCTTTTTGTACAAAGTTGACAAAGTACCTTTCTAAATTTGGTTTTAATGGTCATCGTTATTGTGAGCAACATTTCAAAAATTCCTTTTCGTAAAACGTAACATTTGGAACAAAATTTAATAGAATTCTAAATATAGCCAATACATCTAGTATGTAGGTACAGCACTAAGCATTTCAGAATGTTGTCACTGGTTAATGCATTATACAATAAAGTATCAAAGAGCGAATTAGAATATTTATCTCTTTGAACCTTTCTCTGAGGGAGTCACGCGGACCTAGTTGATAGATTGCTCTAACAGCCCGTTTTTTGCAGAACAAAGATATCTGCAGCACTCCTCCAGAGAAGACCGGATTTGATATTGGCCGGTACAATTCAGGATGCCATGCTGAATGCAGCCGCCTGTATCATTCTATTAAATTGCCTCAAAAGCATTATTTACTTTTTTTCTACCCAGTCTTTCTCCTACTCAGTTTTTTACTGCTTTCAATTTATTTGGATTTGGTGCAGTTTATCTTGAAATCAACAATACCGCTATCTTTAGACAGACGCAGGGACCACCAACTCAACGTGTGAATTTGTAAATTAATATTTTAGACTGGTGTTCGACGTCACTCTGTGTCTTCTGTAAAATATTTTCAACGTGAATAAACTAATTTTACCGCATCTGCTGTTCTCACTGATAACCACGCACAATTAAACCCAACAAAATATATAACGGCATTCACTTTATGCACCGCCTGAGAGAAGAAGAGAGAATGCCTTAAGGCATTAAGTCCGCCATTTGTATTCTTTTGTGTACAATAAAGTTGAAATAAATAAATAATGTTGAATCATTATTAAAGCTAGATTTTTTTTTTTGGGGAGTCTCATTTCCACACTGGACGTCTCTCAGCTGATATGATGATGATGATGATGATAATGAAATTCATTTTTTTGAGATACAATGTTGTTGTGAACTTAGTGTTGTATCACACGGATGTTGTTTCTGCATTCCTCATGCGTCGTAGTTTGTGAAAAATAAAGCGTTTATTTTAATAACTTACAAACTCTTTCTTCTCTATTTTTAGTAGAGTAACACTTGAGTCATTATAATGTGCGTGCGTGACTGCAGATATTATATTGACTAAGGCTTTACCGAAAGCGAAACATTTATTTTGTATATCTGCGTTAGGTATTAGATCTTAGAAATTTTGATGTCACTTTGTTTGTGTCTTCTGTAAAATGTTGCAATTAACCCCAACACAACGTGCCTTACTAAACGCGGAGGAAAATAGAAATATTTTTTTTTATTTAGTCTTTTCTTCTTTTTTATTCATTTTCCTTCTGATTTGGAACATAAGTGGATTTATGTGGCACATTATGCAAAGTTTGTGTCGATTATTATGTATTTGCTTCGTAAATAGTTTACTTTTCAACAGTCCCTAAAACAAATTTACTTACTAATTAAGGTATTTAAAAAACTAATATTAGGTCTTTAACTTTAGCTGGGTAACTTGTTTGATTTTGTACCTAGCTATTTCAGATTTATATTTTAATTATGAGTAAGAACTATACTTTTACGGATTTGCATATAGTGAAATTATTATTAAAATGTTTAATGTCAAAAAAATAAAAAGTGGCTCTTTTATTTGGTCAGCAGAAGAGTTGATCTTAGAGTCGTTGTAACTTACGGGCAGGTTTATTTTTTATATAAATTATTGATTCTATTGTTAACTAAGTCTTGCTCAATTATACACTCGAATTTTAAAATTCAAAAGATTAAGCGATGGAGCTTTTCCAAAATTGGCGTTTTTCCAAACTAACTCTATTTTTTAACTATAAGTCCTAACGTTACAAAAATTGGAGGAAATAAACGAACATTCCTTTGCTTAGTCTAGCATCTATCATTTATGAAAAAATCAAGTCTGTCCATGAGTTAGTAGGAATCAAATGGTCAATTCTGATGAAGAGATTAGTCATTTTAACATTATTTTTTCAGAATTTAACAATAGAAATAAAATATAATTGCAGACAAAAATCTTGTAAAAAGTGAAGTTTAAAAAATAATTATTATAAGAACGTAAAATAACTATTGAATTAAAGAAATTACAAGTTTAGAAGAAAATAAATCGGAGATTTCATAGGTAAAGACCTAATTTAATAATATTTTCAAAGCAAGGGTTGCGGAACAAATAAAAGCTCCCGACGTTGAACTGAAATCTTTTTTTCCAACATCAGTGAATTATGCCTTTGAAATTTCTTAAGTGGCTGTAACACTAATGACGTACTTTACTGCGGCTTACGCTAAATTCAAGACGAGTTTTAATAGATCTCTGTTAAAAATTTCGATGCAAAAATGAAACGGTTATTAGGACTAATTATGTTTAAAACGCTATTTTTTTATTTGCAAAATAATACGTATATTTATCCAACCAGTTTACCAATGAGGTCATTAAATAATACCTCAACAAATATAGTGCAAACAGTTACGCATTTAGTTGAAAGCTTACATGACAGTGATTACGAATAATAGATTTGAATGATATGGAATATTGTGGTAGAAAATTTATTGTGCAAATTGTTGGTAATGTTAATCTGGAAGTTAATGAATCATGTACGAATTTCGATGATGTAACTGTGCATAAAGGTAGGCATTAAAACAATCAATAACAATCTGAAGCTATTGATAACAGCCATAAATTACATAGACGTAAAGAGGATGCTAAGCATGGTTGTCTTAGTAGGAAAGCAGTAAATGTTATTATGCTAACCTGTGAGTCAGTGTATTGAGCGTGCGGCGATACTGGCGTGCTCGGTGATTGAGTACGAGGTAAGCTGTGCGCGCTGGTTGAGATCTTTGGTTCGGCTGTCACTGCTGCATACATAGGTGGATCCGGTGCACAGTCCGATATTCCTGAATATGGCGAAGAACTTGTTAATTAATTAAGTAAAGCTCGACATTTACTCGTTTGTTAAACTTCTTACTACCTAATCTTCTATTAATTCTAGTCTTTTTCGATTTATTTTTTTTGGAAATTTTAGATAAATTATAAAATATATAAGCAATATGTCAATTTTTGCATATTTTTTCCTTTTCCAGATAATAATTTATGTATTATCTCATTAATATCATGTACACTAAAGGAACGAATAGTAATGTCTTTCAGCTCTTATTAAGAACTACAATCGTCTGTTGTGAACTTGGCACCTAACTACATACCATCTGCACCGTGTCAATACAACCACACCAAAATTAATTAGAAGTAATATATGATGTCGTAATATGCTTGAAAGTCCCAAAACAGATTTAGGCAGCTACTGGGAGTAAATGTGGTAAAACAAAAATTTTACTTATGTCAAGATATGAACCCATACTGTCTAACATGAAACTAAGTGTAAAAATTTACTTGAAATTTTAAGAATTTCTGTTGATTAGTAGAATAAAAATCCAGTTGCAACCCCAGTACTAATGAAACACGATTTCTTAACCCAGTGTTGTATTTATTTTTATATATGCAATTAGGAAGAAAACATAGTAAATAAAACGAGTTATCAAGCTAATAAAGAACGGCTATGCAATTTAATAAACTGCTTTCAATCCCAACGCTAACCAATTTCCGGCCTAATTAAATAAGCTCGGCGAAGTCAAACAAGCGATTGCATAAAAAGATTGTTAAGAAGAAACTTTAGTAAAACACCGTGGCTTGTTGCTCCAACTAAGCTAATTATTCACTGACATTGCTTGGAGAGTTTGCTTCGATCCAGCCAAATAAATAAATACAAGAGGCTAAAATAAACGCGAAGCAACTAACTTGACCCGCTAATCCTCTTAGCTTAAGCTAAAAAGACCGTAGTTGAAGCTCCCGTAAACGCTGTGCAAGTTTCGACGGGTAGGTAATAGAAAAATGTTGGACGGATTATCCTGAGCGACTCAGCTGTATAGATTGTGCGAATTCTTCAGAATTTAGTTAACATTTACAATTCCATTACCTCAAGTAATTCTTACTTATATCAATACAAGGACACAATGGCTACATCTAGCAATTAGATTTTATCACAAGTATTAATCAGACTAAATATAGGATTTAGCTGTAAAAAAGCTGTGTATATATAATCAGTGTAATTGCGATTCAACTGTATATAAGGTTGAATATAAATTCTGTTTATTAATAAATTTATCATTTAAATCCTTCTTAAAGAATGATCGACGACAAAGCGATTCATCATACTTTGTTATTTTGGGCAGAATATTGCAGAGAGTCATGTTGGTTTTGGATCATCAATCACCTTTTTATTACAGCTTAAGTTCTATTTTGTATCTCATAATATACATATCAAATTGAACTTGGGTTCTCAACATTGTAACGTCACACTTTAAAAACTTTGTCTTGAGTCATATAGTCCAAAGTGCACCTGATAGTTTGCTTAGCTACTAAACTAAATTGTAAATAATTCTTGGCGAAGTATCGGCTTGTGCAACAAAACATGGGTAAGTCAAATACTGAGTTTTAAGTTTCAATTTATCAGCGGAGTTTGGCAACATCTGCGCTGCGATATGCATTACGAGTTACCAAATGACGATCCTCTAATGCATACTAAATTTAACGGTGCTGAGATCGAAATTTAGGTGGTTGAATAAATTAGTAATGGAATCGCTAATGACAATGTTTGGATATAAGATGCTTCTGCTTTAGTTAAAAGGAACGAACTAAAACGGAGCTACCAATCGGACGTATCAGTATATCTCTTCAATAAGTAGATATTTAAGTTACTACAATATATTAATCATAATAAAACATAACATTGAAATTTTTCGAGATTATTAAGAATATTTAATTTAAAACGATGATTTGTAAATTGGTTTGATAATGAAATAATTTCTTGAGTATAAATAAATATATTATTATATAGGATAAATAGTAAAAAATGTCCTAATCAAAATAATAATTTAATAAAATAAAAGATAAATTAATAATGGTTATTACTTTTAATTCGATTAAAATTAATCTTACACCAACTGTTAATGCTTACTAAATATAGCACTCTGATGATAATAGTATTAATACTGTTGGCTGAACAATTTCTAGTAATTAGACAACAATTAATATTCTATTACGGTCTTCGGCAATGTATAAAACGACCTTACAATTTTAAACACCAATTTAGTCTGTAAATAGGTATGAGACAAATAGCGTAGGTATAATCATATAGGTACATCATAGTTATAGTAGGTAGTGCTTAGAAATACAGGTACCAGTATAGAAACACAAGTAGGATTACTTATTGATATGAAAACAGGAGTTACATGAAGTAATATTCGTGTTGCCAAATTTAGACTACTAAAATTGAATATTGAAGAAAATTGTTCTGCCGCTATTTCCTTTGAAAACATTAAATTTCACTATTTTTTATAGTCAATGCAACATTTGCTTAATTTTAATTTAGCCTGTTGCAATAAACACAACTGAACTCTCTTCAAAAATATTCGTTTGATTACAATGAAAGTGCATTAGAGAATGAAGATTACACGATGTGACAATCATATCGATCCCGATTCCTTTCTAACTTGAAACAACTGTCATTCCGTATAGAGTAATTATCTACAATTAAGTTATCATTTTTAAAAGCGTACCTTTTAATTTCATAAATGGACCGTCGTTCGCTTTATTGGCAGCGATTATTCAAATACCCGATGAAATGGTTATATTAAACGTGGGTAATAATATTTACCTTTACTTAAGGGTATTAAGTCTGGATTCCGGTCGTCCGGTCCATGAGTCGAGCTTCGTTTAGGCAAAGCCGTCTTCTGGTTCTTCGACGAAGGTATTGTAACTGTGGAATTTAATTACATTTAATTAAGTCCAAAAAGGACCGATCCGATAATGAGTTTAGAATTTCACGTTCACGTGCGGAAAATGTAATTGAATGTGAAATTATTCGGGTGTAAGTATTTAGGAGCTATGCTTTTACTTAATTTTAACAACCGTAAAATATGTGTTTTGATATAATTAAAGCAAAGGGAAATAGAGAACGTTAATTTTATAGGTTTGAATAACTAAGGCGTTAATTCTGTTATTGTATACTGTAAGACATTCTTCACAATAGCTGTAATTGAGAACTGCTTAAAAGGAGATTTAGAATATAATATGTACCTTTAAAAGTTTTTCTATATTCATTTCAGAATCTAGGTATTAATCATTGGCTTTAAATGTGACTGTACGTGCTTTAATTTGAAAACTGAAAGTCACTGCTTGATTTTAATATAGTTTTCATCCTTAATCTTATGCTTCAACAGTCAGCTTCAAAAGTCAACACTACATTTTTCTGTTAATTCGTATGCGACAAAATCAGTCATCCTCATATGCGATAACACCCATATAACCCAATTAAGTCAGGAATATTAATGTAATTGGTCTCTCGATATGGGATAATGTCATATATTTTACGTCTAAGGTGGTTTATTATATTGTTAAACATACCTTCATAATCTCTAGCACGATGATGTATTCTGGTGGCGATGAGAGCTAAACACAATATGAGAGCTACTATCAATGCAGCACCTATGACGATACCTAATGTCCAGTTGACTTCCCACGCCTCTTGTGCTTCTGTTAACAAATATAAAACATTACTTGTATAACCATAGATATAGGAAACTGTAGATCGGCAATGTAAAAGAAGAAGAGCATACTAACGCGTATATTAGAGCAAGATAGATTGACGAGACCATTTCACGTACACGCAGGGGGCCTAAGGAGGCCTGTCAGTCACGTAGAAAAGACAGCAACTGTCAGACTGTAGAACTATTTTTCATGTACACATGCGCATTACGCACACATCGGTGTATTTTTTTTGGTCTCACCCTAGTCGATACATTGCCAATCTATAAACGTCAGTAATAATAAATCTATGGGTATAACAATAGTATTCTAAAGATGATTAATCTAAGTAGAGAAGAATTCAAAAGTAGTTATATTAATGACATGTCTGGCTAGCGGCTTGTCACTATTTTCTGGAACTGCATACCGCGAGATGTAGTTTTATGTATCACCATTTGGGGTTTAATAATATGTGCATGTTGACGAGAAGTATGTATGTCTGTGTTTATTTATTTCTCTATAATGCATTCCATTTTTGTACCCATAAAATAATTATGCTCACTTTTTTTCTATTTACGGCGTTATGAAGATATGAAAAACATGAGTTCATAACATCGTCATTATTAGTCGATTGTTATCAAGAACTAGAAGTTTCTCTGGTTTTTCTCGCGATCACGGTTCGTTTACAAGTTATTCATATACAGCATTCTTAGCATATATGGAAATGCTAAACAGCAGGAAATTTTAGTAGGTTGTTGAAAAACAACAGTTTTTTTATTATTAAAACGATGAATAACTCTACTTTCTTTATTTCCTACACGGACTCCCCAGATTTTGTTTTTCATGTCTGTCCATCTAATAATTTTAACAGTCTTAAACAGAAAAGATAATGAACTATATTCAAGACTATTACCATAAATCTTATTAATAATAATTCTTAGTGACAGCCAAGCGGCACTTAAAGCCTTAACTACCCACAAAATCAATTCAAAACTAGTTTTGAATGCGATACACACACTAAACAAACTAGGCAAGCACAACCTAGTCAGACTAGTGTGGGTACCGGGACATGTAGGGATTGAAGGTAATGAAAATGCTGACAGACTAGCAAGGAATGGATTGGCTCAAGACCTCAATGGGCCCGAGCCTTTTGTAGGATTATCTAGGAGTACCATAAAAATGGCACTAAAGGAGTATTGTCAAAAGAAGCACCTCAGGGAATGGTTGTCTACTCCCCGACTGACACACTCAAAGAAATTTTTAGGATCCTCACACACAGGCTACCTTAAAAGAATAGGAGGAATCAGCAGGACTCAAATCCGCTGCCTCACAGGTGCTCTCACTGGCCACTTTGCCACTAAACGACACCTGTGCACAATAGGCAAAGCTGAAGACCCCATTTGTAGAATGTGTGGTGAGGAGGAAGAAAGCATGGAGCACATACTATGTGACTGTCATGCACTAGCCAATAGGCGACTAAGGGTCCTGGGTCTAGGTTACCCTAAACCAGAGGACTTTATAGACCTTATTCCCGCCAACATCGTAAAACTCATACAAAATGTTTTCGATGTTGGCGGGGATGGGTGATAAGGAAAGGGGTAGCACAAAAGATCCCATAGGGTCGAAGTGCTCTGAGACAGCCTCAGCCCCTTACATAAGAATAATAATTACCATAAATCAGGAATATGTTTCCTATGTATTGTAAATATCGTGTGTTTGTAATAATAATAAAAAAAACAGTTTTACACTGATTTCGAATGGGATTACAAAATACTATAAATTCGACAAAATATTTCATCTTCTTCATCATTAAACCCTTTTCACGGTGTGTTATTCATTCTTTTCATGTTCTAACAGAAATAGCGATATGAGAAAACAGGAACATCAAGAATTAACATACAAAATTATTACCAGGCTAATAATCAAAAAAGAGTTGAGCGAAGTTTTATCTATTATATATATTAATTTTTATTTTTATTTCTTCGGTGAATCAACAGCTATATACACTCTTTAATACTATGCAACTCTAGGTAATATTTCGTTTTACATAAAGTTACATCAGCAATATGGGCCATGCAGTGTCTCATAATATGACAGTTTGCTATTGACTACTTGAAAGTATAATAATTGAATTAAAAAATAATAGAAATGAAAAACCTTCAAGCTATAATAACTAATATACAATCAAATTTAAACGCGACTCTCAATAGGAGTATAACCATAGTATAAGGAACCCGAGCTCGGTTTGTATGTGTGCGCGCCAGGTAACAACGCGTCGCTAGAGGCCGGGCCACACACACACAGTGACAATTTAATAGAACTAAGCGTGGCGCCACACTAGCCGGTTGTTCTTTGCTACCTAGAAAAGACCATGACCTAAAGAAGACTGCGCCGTATGTAACACGGCTCGCGACCGTCGCACGTCGCTGTCGTCGAAAGAGAATACCTATATTTTACTTTAATTTCAAATAACAAGTTGTATAGTAGGTACCTATGTATGTATTTCTTGAAATCGAAGATTTATTATGTCATTTTTTTTAATGGTTCTGTGATTCAGAAAATAGGTTTAGGATAAATCAAAGCAGGTGCAGGACTTAGAATATTTTTTAGTGTTTTATACAGAACTTCAGCTAAGCAAAAAAAAAAGCAAGCTAATTTCAATAAAATTAATTACCAAGGACGATAATATTTCGAAAACGGAGCCAATTTTGGTTTGAGAAGTCAGTTTCCGAATACGTGTACAAAAAACAAAATTAGAAACAATAAATTATTTAGCCCTGATGCTGTGCTTGCCTGTCCTCTTGACACACTTGACTAAATTATATCTAGGTATTGAACGAAATTCATATTTATATACGACAAAGCTTAATTTATGACGACAAACCTGACGAACATCATTCTATACGGGTAAGCTATTATCGTCTCAGTCGGCGTACTTGTTTCCTTATACTATGGTATAACTGTCTATAGAGTGACTGTTACTGCATAATTTAGCGAGCGTAATTCCCCCGCCACTCACCAGTCCTTGGAGAGAGACGAGGAGCAGTTTCGATAATGAAAGTGACGTGCTCCGATCTTCCTCTTGCGTTGGCTGCGTACACAATTAGCTTCAACTGCCTCTTAGCTCCCAACCTTCGGAGGTTCCATAGTGCCGCAGAATTGCTTGCATTAACAACTAAGCCTTCATTAGCCCACACTTCAGCTATATACACACAATGAAGGCCTCCTTCGTATCCTAAAACAATAGTTTTTATAATTATATCGATGGAAATAATTTGTATATCGCCAATGCTTTTGATGTAACTGAATTTATTGAGGACTCCGGACAGCTATAAATAAAGACATTGTTATGTTGTTCTAGTATTTTTCTAATTCAAACATTTTTAATTATTTTTTTAAACAAATGTTTAATTTTATTTTATTAATACCTTTCCATTCATACCAAAAACAGCATGTACTAATATAATACATCGCTGAAGTTTGCGGAAAGATACTTAACTATGATTATTACGTAACCAGACAGATCAATGGTTTAGTTTTTTGAAAACTTATAACGAATTTTGAACTATTCATCTTTAAGACAAGATTGAGTATGTCTGAAAATAATTCTGTTCAACAACATAATATTGTTGAGTCACTGCAGCAAGAAAATACCATAAATTTTCTCTGAAAGTATTATAAAAATGTTCATCAGCCTCTATTTTTATTATTTTTTACTCGATACATTAGGTATTTCAATACTTATCTTTTTTTTCTACGAATCTGATTGCAGCCCGAGTTGTTCGAATCGGTATTCAGAAAATAATAATCAACATTACTGTTGACGAACCATAAAAAATACAGAATGTGTCATACACTCAGATCATATAAATAAAGGGTACTTATATGATCTAAGGTCATACCAGTAAATATCATAAAAAGTTTCGTTTTTTCTACCAAAACAGTGAAGCTATAGACCTTTATCTCGCCTGGTGTTAAGTGGTGATAAGCCCACAATAATAATATATTGTTGCGCTCACACGAATTATCTAGTCCAAATTAAGTATCATTAAGAACTTATGTTATGGATACTAGATAACGGACACTTTTTATACATAATATTTTTTAGATATTTTTGTTATTAAACATAAATAAATATATAAACAACCATGACTCGTCAACAAATATTCGTATTCATCACACAAACATTTGCAGCTACCAGGACTCGAACCCGGACCGCTTGATGTGTAGGCAGCTATACTGACCACTCCACCACAACAGGTGAAAGACATTTCACCTGGAACCCTCAACCACTAAAAGACTGGCTTAATTATCATTAATTATCGGATCAGTGCTGTGACCCCTATTATGACGGTATTGATAAGATAGAAGTAGTTTACTAAAATTTAATTCCAGAAGGAGAACGATTAGACTACGAAGACGGTTGAAAGATAGATTTTCATTAATATAAATTTACATCTAAACTCACACGACGCAGAAACGTACGAGTATTTACCTCTCGAATTTAACTCCCGTCTGGGATAGTCTCTTCATCTTAAAGAACATCGTAAATAAGTGTTATATTGTATTCCCGCAATAAGTAAAGAGTTCAAAAAATAATTTTATGTAGTTAAGGAGTATACATACTTTTCTCCTAAGCTATCGATATAATAACCTTCGTTCACAAAGAGTAGATTTACTCAAACAGGCCCCGACCACTCACCATGACGAGAGCCTTGTTGTCATTCCTTTTGAATATAAAAATGATCCCGAATCACATATAGAAAGCATTACAGCAGTAAATAACTTTATTATGAATAAAACAAGAAATAAAGTAGACCTTAAAGATGAAAGGGACGATAATGCATCTGATACCCAAGGGCTCTTTTGAGGAATATAAAAAATGCATGATCCCACTACATAAATAAATAATAATGTAGACATGTACGTCTCATTTACAACTTGATTACTCGAGTGCTTAATCTTCGGTACGTTTCGACGAAACTTGCAAGTAATTTCGTGTGATTAATTAGTTGTGTAATTTTCTTCGGGCAATTAAAGTGCCTAGCAAATTATAAATACAGCGGTATTTTTCGGAGGTCGTGCAATGCTTAAGCGGGAAGGGTTAAGCGGATCTGTTTTAGACAATTTCGGCGAATTAATATTTGTTGAGGTAAGTCCTCGTTCAATTTTACTAGTACGGCCTGGGATTGACGTTTTATAATTGGAGGTAGCTCCTATTGTGTTATGGGGTCAAGTCTTTATTTTTCAAACATTACGATTCTTGCTCAGGAGATCTTTAATTTCGACAATCATAATATAGTATATTTTTGATAAATTGTGACACTAAAAATTAAATAATTTGACAAAGGACAATTTGACAATAATTTGGCAGTAGATGTGCGGGATTTTCACCATTTGTAGGTGAACATCCCACGTGACACCCTGACAACATCCCCTACCCCGTGGTGATTTAGCAAGCTTTCTCACCCACAGAACACGTTACATGAAGATGTCACACACACATTTTACATGAACTACATGTTCATGTAAAATGTGTCACACACTGTGAAATGCAATAAAACAACGAGTATTGACTAAAAACTGCCTATAAGGCGTAGGTACTGCCCCATTTCTGATGATTTTAATCTCATCTCGTTTGAATTGGGATAGTTTTGCGTTGGGTTTCCCAAAAACGTTATTTGAGTGGTGAATTAAGTACAAGAAGTAATATTTAATTACAAATATTATCAGTAAGTCAGTAAATATAGCTCCCCAAATATACCTACACGAAGTCACTGGAATAAGTAACGAAAGTTAAATTAGTAAAAGTCACATACCTGCAAGACACATTAAGTCCAACGAATCATCTGTCAGGTTATACACGGTACAATTAGAAGGCGGGTCTGGCCTTGTCGCCGGCATTACCGTATACACGCATGGCGTGGTCTGTTGTCCCGCCAAATTCGTAGCTCTACACGACAAAGTTCCATAGTCGTCGTCAGCTACAGGAGTATAGATCAACACGGACCTACCCTCATTGGCTTCGATCGTAAACCGCTCCTGTAAAGGAGATACTATGTAGCCTCGGGTCGTAAATGGGCTATAAAAGCTTAAGACCAGATGGGACCAAATGACGGAAATTGAAAAATAAAACAAGAGTCTCAAAAACTAATACGGAAGGTCAAATTCCAGTATTTTATTACTTTGTTCTAAATAGAAAATTAAATGGCTATGTCTCTTTAAATAAATCTGACAATTTACTCAATGCGAAAGTGAAAAAAATAATGTAATTATTTTAAGAAAACTAGTAGATTACAGGCAAACTGAACAAATTATGCTGCAAAATAGAACTTTGCGTGCTAAAGTGCCAACTCAAAGGCGTGTACCATTACTGTATCAAAGAGTCCTAGACAAAAATAAGGTCAAGTGATTATCGGAACATGGCAGCGACCTTATCTGGCATTTATTACTTGTGGCTAGGGTCCAATTTAGTGGGTTAGAAACGGGACAGCTCGGTTACCTCTCCACTTTGTATGCAACCAGGGAAGGATTTCATTGCCTTCTGTTTACAGAGATAAATAAAGCCATTACTTACAGAATTGACTTTTTTTGATCCAGCAGAGTTGTTAAGCATCCATTCAAATGTATCAGGTGGTGGAAATGCGTCTACTTCGCATATTACACTAGAAGGCTCTTGAACGGCCGCTCCGATCATTTTTATTTCTTTCTTCCTACAAAGCGGCTTATCTGCAAAATCAACCCTTATTAACGCAAACATAAAGCCTACATTCAAACATCGTTAAGCAAAATGGTTCCACTTTAAATGTTACCCCTAGAGACTTTGGAACGATCCGAGTAATTACTGCTATTAATAACTATGTAGGTTCAAGAAAACTGGGATAATACGAAGATTGTCATAGTATTTAAAGTCTGAGAGCTAAGCTGTGAGGAAAAGATTAAATTTCCCTTACTAATGTAAATTCTTAGAAATGAATTATTTAATAGCCTTACTAAGAAATTGTCGTACTGATAATCTTAGTACAATAACATTAGTGTAGATGAAAGGGTAAAAGGTTTAAGAAGAAATATTAATAAGTTTTTTGCTAAGTATGATATTAAACAACAAGTTATGTTATAATGAAAAAATTGTTTTTTTCAATATTTTTCTCCTTTTTAGGAGCATATAATTCTCAGTGATTAATAATTCAATGCATGTCATTAAGACATGCTAAAGCATACTGACGGAAATATGATCTACAAATGTTATAGCACCAATGTCAGAAAAAAAAACATTTAAGATTTTAATTTGAACTAAAAGAATTCTTTCTTGCGTATTAAGTTATTTTACCGCTATTTAACAGACCAATCAAAAGTCAATTTTGCTGGTACCCTAATGTAATAACTATTGGAGTTCACCATGTTAGACGAGCAAATGGAAAAGCGTTGCCTCAATTAATTGATTGGAAATTAGAGCCGCCATAAGGCCTTGGAATGTTTTTGCTTAATTTACCTTTTCCCGTGAAAATATAAATGGTTTTAATTGGAAATCCAAGGAACAAAGTCAGAATTGATACTTTTTAGTGGAAAACTAAAATATATACATGCTATAAATTATACAAGTTGGAGACAAAATTACATGAAAACGATCAAAGAAAATTTGTGTATAATTTCAAAAACGAAATAATTAAATACCAAACAAACCAAAACTAAAAACCATTTCGATAACACGCTTTGGGTAAGGTAACAAAATTACAGAGACAAAATTTATTGATATAAGCGGTACAAATAATAAAGACTTAAGCTTTCTCTAAGAGAGGCTTAAAATCTCGGGCCAATTTTGAACTTTCCTAATAATTCAAAGCCAAATGAATTCACCTATTTTCTGTGTTACGAGTTCACGATTACAAATTAGTTCGCAGAAGTACTTTAACTGCTAGTTAAATAAAGCATTAGGCAATTCACAGATTGCTCATTTTTACAATTGCGGTGGAACCATTCATTCTAAAATGCAATATGAATTTACATTATCGTTATACAAGCTTTCAAAGTACTAATTTAAAAGTAAAATCTTGTTATAGAAAGAAAGAGGATTTCATACATTCATTGTTTGAGAGACTTAACATTATTCACATTGCATCATGCCATTTTATTCTTTATTCATTCAGTCAAATGAATTATGCTTCATTTCTTTGTAAGGAAACATTGGTTTTAACCTGAGTGGAGTTTGTAAAATGTTACTTTTCGATCGTGGTTCTTCGAGACTTTCAACACGAAACAACTTATTTGCAGTAGGTACTCCCAAAGTAGTAGTTGAATACGTTACGGCAGAATGGAGTTTTACAGGATTCGCCGAAATATTTATACTCACAAACAACTTGCATATGAAGCGGTATTGACTTCCCGTCACCCTCCACATTGGATGCTGTACAGCTGTATTTCCCAGCTTGGAGCCGGGAAACGTTACGTAAAGCTAAATTTGTATTCCCCGTCAAAATTATACCACCAGGTGGATTGTGTTGAAGGAGGACACCCTGTGAAAAACATAACCCCTTTCTTGCAGTTAGGTAAAATGATAATGATTTTGATGATAATATAGCAATTATGGAAACGCTAGTTGATGGTTAAACTGACGATGACAATAAGCTGATGATGGTTAAACTTATATCATCAAAAAATCAGCTCTTTTAAAGCTAACTTTGTCACAAATCAGACAAAAGCTTTGGCACAATAACTACTACTAAACGTAATTATTATAAAACATGGATAAAAAAGTTATTCGAGATTTAAAACTGATGCTGTCTCTTTTATTCGTTGAATGAAAGACAGAGATAGCGTCAGTTTTAAACCACGACTAAATTTAGTCCATGTTTTATAATAATGGGGAAAATGTATAGATATGTTTAATATACATTTCTGGTTACAAGCATTCGTCTAAAATAAATTCTCTTTTTTACTAAGCGTTATTCACGACTTTGACCGTCATGGATATCATATCCATATAAAAGAGACAAAATCCGGAGCCGATTATTTATAAAATATTATTATTTACAGTGCATCAACTCAGTGTAAATACACTAAACTTTTTAAAAGTGCCAATATTTTGTAAACTATAAAACTGTTTCATATTTATTTTCGACTTTCACATTGAACGTTGAACTTTATTTTTAGTCCCGTCATCAAAGGATATAGACGTGGTTAAATTAAACCCAACGTGTGTGTGTATTTCGAGCTTTAAAGCCAATATGTTATTCTTTTTTAAAAGCATTGTTGCCAAAATCAGTTTAGGATTTTAGTGAAACCTGTCTAATGTATCGTTGGTTTTTCTTTCTGTTTTTATATTATAAGCAAGCACCTTCTTTTAAAACTATTTGAATGATTTATATGATTTACTAGTGAAAGATAACCGATTTTATTGTAAAGTTTAAGCATATTCACTTACGTTATGCTCCCAAACAACTTTGTAAGCTGGCGGATTCGCGTCCACCGTACATTCGAAATAAACATCGTCACCCTCTTCGATGTCGTTAGGATTCATTTTAGCTCCTAAACGTATTGTAGCCACTGGTACATCTGTAACAATTTCGAAATTATTAGATAGTTGACAGTATACGTAATAAGAGATAATTTTATTGCAAAAGTTATCTTTGGAGATTAAAGGACGATTTAAGTGTTCTACCCGCAAGTAAAAGTAAGCTTACTGAAGTTTGGTTGCCCAGTTAATTTTAAATCTAAAAATAACAGCGGTCGCTTAGTAACAAAACTCTAGTAGAGCGATTTGTAACTGTAAATTGAATAAAGAAACCGGAAAGTAGACATTATTTACACATAAGAATAATTTCTATAAATAGGAGAAATTCTAGAAATAGGAGTTATAAGAGTTAGGTCCTCGTTTGATGCCGGTTTCTAAATTCTTTCTTCTTTTAAATTTCGGAAATTCGAAGGTAAAAAATTTAAAGCAATAATTTAAACCTAGAATAACTTTTTGAGACAAGACAGACGTCAACTCTTAAGTCTGTGTGTGTTGGAGGGTAAAGCATAATTCACAATACACCGTGTCCCGACCGGACCGGGCTCGGCTGGAATACGGTCAAACATCTATTGCATACTTTTTGTGGCCGCCGGGACTAGGCCGTGGCACGGTCAAGCATGAATCACTTCATACAATAACTATATTATAGATGATGACCGAGCCCCGGTTGGGGCACGGCCCGGTCACAACACGGTGTACTGTGAATCATGCTTTAGTCTGTACTCGTCAGTCGACCTGTAAATTAGTATTTTGCCTCTGATTTATTTTTGTTTGTTTGTTGATAATAATTCTTTGTAGAAATTCGGAATATTATGAATTGATAATAGTAATATAAAGCTATTTGGTTTTAAATAATAATATATTTCCACGCTAACACCAATTATCTAGCCTAAAATAGGTATCATTAATAACTTGTGTTATGGACACTAGATAACGGACACTTTAATATACATAATAATTTAATATATTTTTATAAATAAACTTAAATAAATATATAAACAGCAATCTCCCAAATAAATATTCGTGTTCGTCAAACAAATATTTGCCGCTACCAGGATTCGAATCTGGACTGCTTGATGTGTAGACAGCTATAATGACCACTCCACCAAGACGCCATTAACAAGTAAAAAAATTTTTCATTGTTAAAAAATATAACTACCTACTATAACTTAGTTTTATTTTTTGTTGTTTGTGAAGTGCGAAATATAAAGTTTTTAACTGAAGTAATAACACGGGGTTTTCCAATAAGAGGTGTTATTTTGAATAGCTTGCTATTTCGGTAGTTGTCACTTTTTAAATTGTAATTTTTGGACATTTAACAAGTAGAAAAAACTAAAACAATTTTGGGTCGTCCTGAAGCACCTTGTCGATCCGCAATACAGAAATTGGTGAAAAACTTCGAGCTGTTGGGACAAGTTAGTGATGTGAAGAATTAAAACCCGTGCACCTCGCTCAAGAACAACTGAGAATATTGCTGCTATAGCCCAAAGTGTTGAAGAAAACCCAGGTTTTTTCCTCCTCCTTCCTCCTAATTCCTCGTCGTTCTTTGGAATTAGGCATTCCAGAAACGTCATTACACCGTATTTTGCATAAAGAGTTGGGTCTTAAGGCTTATAAAGTTCAGTTAACACAAGAACTCAAGCCGGCCGATCATCAACAACGTCGTGTCTTTGCTGATTGGGTTCATGAAAGTGATCCGGAAATTTATCGAAAAATCTCTTGAAGAGGTGTTCACAAATTGGCCACCGAGATCTTGTGATTTAACACTTTGGAACTTCTTCCTTTGAGGTCGCGTGAAAAATAAGGTCTACACTAGGGTGTCCCAAAAAAATCAAAGTAGTTATTTTTTAACGCATACCCTCTAATTTTGTTTCAATAATGACAAAACACTTATAAATAAAATTTCATTGACATAGGACCACGGGAACCCGTGCCGACTTGCATCGAAACATGTTAGTACTTATCTATAAAGACGTCAGTGAGCTAACGTGTTGAGACGCATATAATAAGGTGCAAATGCAATTATTTCTCATTCAATCAAGAGATCGTTAGTATCACGCAGTTATCGAAAGAGTATACTTGTAATAGGAATCGTATAACACAAAAATATCGGGTTCTAAACAGTCCTTTATTGGAAGTTCTGGAAGTTATGTTCTACAATATTCTCGGTAAGTGAATTCAACAGTCAATTAAAGTGTAAATCTTACAATTTTGCGAGTATATTATTCCAATGGTATAAAGCGCATAAAAATACTAAATCTTGGCGTAATTCTGTGAAGTAACATGTAAATTTATGAGAAGTTTGGAGGGACTAGCAAAAAAATGCTCATATAACACAAGATTTTAGAACGTTATCAAAAGTTTGTCAAAAACTAAGATAATTAATTTCATATTGCATAATGCCAATGCCCTTGAATTAATAAATGAAGACCTAATCTTCTTTCAGAAGCAAAGAGAGCCAGGTCGTCGTGGCCTCTTAGCTGGGGTGGGAAAAAAACCTATTACTTCTCAAAAATGTATTTCTCTGTGCGACCTTCTTTGAGATTATCTTATAAACCATTACAAAACGACTGATTACAAATTTAGAAGATTTGCCAGAACCACTACCGAGTAGGTACTCAACCTGAAACCAGTCACCAGAACACGTCGATGCGAAAAGACTTTAATACTCTTAAGTTAGTCGCTGCGACTACTAAAAGACAGGTGCCAGTTAAGTATGAGACGACTCAGTATTCATTCTTGAAGCTACTTTTGAGGCGCTGGGATGAAATATTGTTAAGTTTCCAATAAGTAAGGCTACGATTCCAAGAATTTGAAAGGAGAAACGGAAGAATCCCGCGAAAGTCATAAAAGTTTATTTTCAAAACGAGGTACCCGATGTTGTGAGTCTAATATATTCCAATAGAATAGAGAGAAGATTTACTAGGTGGTAGACCCATATGTAGGGTCGTCTGGGTAGGTACCACCGCCTTTCTTATTTCTGCCGTGAAGCATTTCGCTGTGTTTCGGATTGAAGGGAAAGGTAGCCAGTGTAATTACGGGGCATGGAGGGCATATCATCTTAGTCCCCAGGATGGCAAACGCACTTGCGGTGTTAAGTAATTTACATTTAATATTGCAAGTGTCTATAGGCGGCGGTGACCACTTAACATCAGGTGGGCCGCAAGCTTGTTTGCCATCTCGTAACATAAAAAAAAAAAAAAAAAAAATATCTTCCAATTTTCAATAGTTATATTTTATGGGAATAAAGAACAAATTATTGCGGGGCTATGAATGGAAAGCTCTTCAGGAAGACAATAAGTGGCTGCTTTATGAATATGATTGTAGACTGAAATCTAGAAGATAAATTATAAATTCTGTGTTGTGACAACCAACAGGTTCAAATATGGATTGTTTATTGTTTCAATGATAATTGAGTCATAATTAGGTGTTTTTTTTTTCAGAGGGAAAAAATTACGACTTCATTGCTGACAACAGCAAGTCTCTGTTTGATCGTCTAAAAACTATGCCACTTTTCTAACGAATGTCCTCTGAGTGGCCAAATAATGCCTATTTTCAAAAAGCTAGAAAGAAGACGTCGTCTCTGAGGGTAGCGAACAATACAACTGAAAGAGTAGTTAAGATCACAGTCGAGAAGGAACAATATACAAGTTTTGTCACAATGTGTTTACGAATACCGGAAGATTTTTCTGACTGTAAAAAATAAACTTTAAAGGGAAAATTTAATAAATGAACCGTTTTAAATATAAATAAGTGCATAATAGATTTTTTTGGGTAGTTTTAATTTTATTTATCCAACAAATATCAAGGTCTTAAATATTTTCCTATTAAACTCCATACAAAAAAATTTTCGTATGTTTGACGTCAAGTCGGCACGGGTTGCCGGTGTCCAATCACAATAATATTTATTATATGATCTATTGGGATCAAATGGAAAAAAATAAGAGGGTATGCGTATTTAAATTCACGAAAAAAAAAATTCCCCTTATGTCTTGGGACACCCTAGTCTACACCAACCAGCCCAGCGTCGATTCAATACCTCAAAGATGGAATTCGTGAAGTTATTGAGGGCATACAGCAGCCACTTTGCGATTTAGTGATCGAAAATTTCATGAAAAGGATATGGACCTGTAAGCGTAGCTGTGGTGGCCATTTGGCTGATATTGTTTCCGTTATTATTGGCATACCTTTCTCTTTACATTGAAATAAACATCCGACCATTTATCTCAGAAAATACCATTTTTCTTTGAATATCAAAATAACACCTCTTATTGAAAAACCCTTATAAGTAATTTAGTGTATATTACACTTTAACCATCAGCGTATTTAATAAATAGGCTAACCAATATTATTTTAATTACTACCCACCAATTATTAGTTTCATAAAATTAAACTTAAAATTGTATTAAAATTATACATAAACCAGTTTTGAGCAGTACAAAATGTTTCAATAAATTAATGTACAGTTTTTATGCACAAACGCGGTGAGCTATCCTAAATAATAAAATAAGTTTTACGAGCTTCGGTCAGGTTAGGTCCGAAAGGGTTAAATTGGTGAACGCTGTTGGACATTGTCTTGCTGGCAACATGGTAGAAGTTCGCATTGATTACACCGAAATAGCATTAGCATATTAAAGAACACTACCGCATTGTAAAGAGAGATGTACAATTTTTAGTAAGGAGCAGCACAACAGCTTATGCAATAATAATTGTTTTGTTAAAATTAAATTTTGACAAAAAGTTCCATCAGAAAAATAAATTAGTTATTATTTAATTATCTCGCTGAGGAACGAGTTGTTACTCCCGCAAACCAATTTGAATACGAAAATAGACTTGGTATTTCAAATTTATAAAATTCAAATAGCCTGAAACGAAACATGAGAAATGGCTTCATCGTTATAACTGAACGTATGGAAAATGTATTTTAGGAGTATTAATACAAGATCCAATTTTCCTCAAAGTAGAAGTTCCTTTTCTCAACAATAAGAACGTATTCAGGTACATAATTGACTTACAGTATATATTAAGTGGCAGTTTGCTTTCAATGGTGGATCTGTTGAACTTCAAATGCTCCGCTCTGCAAGTGAGCACCAATCCATTGTGCTCCTTCAAAGGCACCCATTGCAGTAGCGATTGCGTTTCGTTTCCATCTTCTAGCTCCTGGGGACAAAACAAACGGAATAGTTTTGATGTAGACATTGTATTGAGAACTGACAACAATATTTTTGAATATACAGGGTGTAAAAGACATGAACAGTCAAACGAGAACCATGTATGCTGCTCACCATCATAACATTTTTCTTCCTTTAGACTATACCTGGGAAATTGATAGTTACGATTTTATTGAAGGTCAAAGTCATATTTTTTTTTATTTTGTTTATGAAAACGTATTCTATACGTTATTTCTTAATTATTATCCAAAGAAACATTATAATTTTTTTTAGTATTTCATAACAAAAATGGATTCAAAACGTTAGCGTTCAATGTAGCTCACTCGATGCGTTTTTGCGTTTCAATTATCGCGGTTTTGCGAGTTGCGTGCGAGTTGAGCCCTAACCTTTACATTGCGCGGTACAATTTGCACTTTTATTTAACACCAAAAAATAAAAATCATTTCCCAGCAATATTTTTTTTGAAATATGTCTTATTTTGATGTATAGAATACATATTTCTCGTTTGACTGTTCATGTCTTTTACACCCACTATAAAAGACAAAGATAAAATTGACGTCAAGGCGCTGCCAAAATGAAGACAATTTTAGTTCCCGACATAACATAGAAAGAGTAGTGTGTCTAGTAGCTACAGTCAGACACTCTCCGGTTGCCTGTTACCGACACAGGAAACCATGATTGCTGTGTCTAGTACGCTATATCTGGGCAACTTTTAAAGTTGCTTGTATCATCAACAGGCAAGTTTTCAGTTACATCGATTCTATAAAAAATATATGTATAAAAAAAAAAATTTTTTTTGAGGATAGACCCAAATACAAGTGCCAAAGTTTATTTCAAAATTAAGGTTCGTCTCAAAAAAGCATTAAGATTTTTATTAACAAAATTTTTCTTTCTCCGTTTGTATTTTTGAAGGCCTTTTTTTAATTAAAAATGATTTCTTTTTTGCGTTTTAGTGTATAAGTATAGAAATAGATCTTTTCGAGAGAATGAATCTTCAAAATCAGTGCACCCAGTTATGAGGTAACAAACATAAAAAACACAGTCTAATTCTATAATTTTCTCCTTTTTTGAAGTCTGTTAAAAATTAAATATTCACGGTTATCTTCAGGACACAAAACTCTCTACGTTAGCGCAGGTCTTTAAAAAACTTTGCTTGGCGGATTGATCATTGGTCCTTATTCTTATAATGGGAGAAGGAAAACAAGTCAATGAGTATTGAAATAGCCAATTAGGTAAAAAAAAGTACTTTTAGAATAACTGAACATGTAATTAGAGTGTTCTTATGAACAATAAGCCTAATGTACCAAAATATACATTTTCCTTTGTTCTAAGAAATGGAAATCGAATACCTAGCGAATGTTTCGCTAATTAATACACGTGCCGTCGTATTATTACATGAAATGCGACTCCCTAATGGATCGAGGCAGAACAAAACCAAAAATATATTCACGAATATATGGTAGGTACTAGTGGCCGCCCGTGACTTCGCTCACATGAATATCAGTTATAGCGCCAAAAGTATTCTACGGCCTTTCAAAGGTCTTTAACTATCATCATTTTAGTTTTCCGTGGAGGTGTCATGAGGGGCAACGTCGCAAGCTGCCGAAACTAGCACCTGGTACCTAAAAGTTACATGCGTACCCATTGAGGCTCACCCTCTTTGAGAACCGGTATTCCTGATGGTTGTGTGGCCTTAGGTACGGAGATAGACTTGGCTTGGACACATGGCATTAAACTGTGCTTAGCTCCATCAAAGCCGCCCTTGGCACCACTGTAGAGACCCGGGAAAAGACCTTTTTCAGGACCAGCGGAGCCTTGTGTTCTGAAGGGTCCAATTTCCATGACATCATGCACAAATGATGCACCTGTTGGGCCTTAAAAGGCGGGCTCAACTGTTGCCTCATTCGTGTCTGATTGCTGTTCAGCAAAAGTTCGCGATCCCTGATCGCTGATTGGTTCTTGGCATGATGTCTGGAGAGTATGTTTAGTGTGGGGATAATTCTTTTATTTCTGGATTCCGCATACCTTTCCAGTTGCATCGTCCGGTAGGGATGATGCATAAATGCATTAGACCTCTCAAAGCTCACACACCAAAGTCGAGCAACAATTACATCGCTAGCACAATTCATGCCATTCATCAATCAAATATAAAAATCGGCACTGTGTACATTTTTGTAATATCGAAGAGGCTAATGACTTTCTACTTGGATTGAATTTTTATTTGACAGTAGTTACATGGCGGTGTGGTCTGAGTTATCGTGCAAGTTTGGCTCCTTTTCGACTTATTTATTTAGACGCAAATACGCAAGAAGTACCTAGGTAAGTTGTCTCTCAACAGTCAAAACCAATTTTCGACTATTTGTTGGTACTTCATTGAGCCGAAATTTTGCACACAAGTTTCATTTGGATGACAATGCATGCTTAGTTGAGTGACTTCATTCTAAATCCCATGATGTGAGTATCAAATGAAATGGTTTGCTGAGAAAAATACGAATAAACTGACTTAAACTCGAAATAAGGTTCTTGTACGCGATGTGAGGGGGAGGGAAATTAGAGGCAGAATCGGAAAGTAATTATAGGACAAATTTAATAGGCAACTATTTTACAAAGACGTATCAAAAAACCCTGCCACAATGACGTATATAAAAAAGACATAAACAAGTAATAAAGTATAAAAGGAGTTCGGTTTGCCACAGTTCTATATAAAACATTTCTAAAAACATGTTTTTTTTTAAATGCTCTAAAAATGAGAAGACAATAAAATAGCACTATCAAATGTTATTAAAACTTGTCGCGAAATTTTTTCTATCGTCGAAGGAAGGAATAATCTGTACTTTCGACAAGGTAGAATGCAATGCTCGTGAGATCAAAATCTTTTGACTTCACATAAATCTCTTTACTAGATTCTCCATTAAAGCACATCACAATGATTGTAATGTAAATGCTTTTAAAAATACACAACAATAAAAAAAAATGTTTAGAGTTCTTTAACTCACCCTATGTTTGGTGACAGATTTAAGCACCTTTCCTCCTAGCCACCAGGTAATAGTTGCAGGCGGTCGAGCCCCGGTGGACCGACACCACAACTCAGTCTTTCTTCCAACCGACAACGGCTGCTCTCTTGAGAGGATCTCCACACTTAATGGTCTCACTGTCAAAGAGCAAAATTACGTAAACAACAAGACTACGTACAAAAGATTTCCGATACAAAAAACAATCTGTCAAACTTAGTTGAGGTTTCACGGAAGAATAAAGATTATACGCAAAATCTACTTCACGTTTTTGCTTATTTTCAAACAGCTTTTAAGTACAAAGCCTCGGGCTTTTAAATGTCAAGATAAATCTTTAAAGCCAAATTGTTTGTGATATAGACAATATCGCAGACGTTACTTTTTATCCAGTCTCATTTAAACTCGGAGGCTTTGCTGTTGATACAATTGCTTTAAGAATAAAGCAGAACACAGTTTGTCATTCACGTCAAGTATATAAACCAATAATGGGTGGAAAAGGAGATACCTCGACAAAAAGGCATTTGTTGTCTCCAACACCCACTTGCTTGTCACGCTTTGTTTGTACAACGAAAGGAAAATATTGTTGTTGAATTAGGAAAGTACTGGAGACTTTCAGCAAATCATTCCTTTGGTCCTTATGTCGAAGCATCAGGGTACAATTTGGAACGGAAAATCAGAGAGAAGTTGATTATTATTTTTTGGCGATACTTGAGAGAATTATGTTTTTTATCATCCCATTCTGGGAGTGAAGTGTCAATCAAGAAGAGTAATGAATAGCTGAGTGACGTTTATTGAAACGGATCTAAAACAATGCAAACGTGAGTATAATACCTTACGTTAGACAGTTCAGAGGTCGAAGTTGGAGGAAAAACCCATTACGTTAAGTAAAATATCAGATCATAATTGTCTGCTTTTCAAATGAAACTTAAAATATCTATGCGTCATTTTCAATATTCATCCCAATATTACAGCAAGGTTTATATTTCAATAAAGATATTTAGGCCAACACTACATTGCTTTCCTCGTAATAATGGAGTAAACATAAGTATACCGTGTAAAGACAAAGTCATTGACTTTAAGTTTCGATGCTTTTTCTTTTGTTTTGACAACTAATCTCTACATGCCACCTGATGGATTCTAAGTGACGATGAGGGAAATAGAAGCCAGCTTCACTCGGAGATCTCAACCACTAAGGATTTGGCTATATTTTATCATTAACTTTCGAAATATAAGGATGCTGATAGGGATTATTGCGAAAGACTTTGATAAAATGGCCTTCCCCAACTAAACTCATTACAAAGCTACTCATCTGGAGATCGAACTCGAGCCACAGATGAACCACTTGATCACGAGAAGATTTTCTTTAAAGGTTACTTACAATACAATTCTACTCGAACTGTAGTCTTCAACGGTGATGTCAGAAGAGTGTTGTCAGCTGCGCACGTATAAACTGACGATTGATGCGAGCGAGTCGCATTTCTGATGGCTAAAGTCAATGTTCTCGTTGACCCTGGAGGCTGCAGGTCTCCGGCTCCTAATGTTTCGAGCACTGTGTCTCCTTGAAGCCACTGGATTCTTGGGGTTGGATTACCTATACAAATAAAAATATGTCAGTTCACTGTTCAGCTAAAATGAACATTACGTTCAATCTTTTCTTCTTATCGTTGAGTTAACCTGGTAAAGGTTAGCATGGCGTAAGATTTTCACAAGTCGCCATTTCTGGTATGGCCTCTGACGTTTTTACGACTGATACATTTTGTCAGTAGCCGGGACTAACAGACTAATGTGCCTTCTGAAGCACGGAGGAAGATCGATCGTATACCCCTTTTTGGTCACCTATCCGAGTACTACGAGACAGATGAAGGTGCCGCTGCTGTGTTCTTTACAACGATTGCAGAAGTAAAGCTACAAAAGCGTTAAATGGTAAATCTTTTCTTTATCTTCTTCATGCTTTACTCTTTGAGTTGATTCAGTATATCGTGTTCTATTTATTTTATGTCAGCGGCCGTCTTATCATGTACTCCACTCTCTTTTATATCATATCTCACGAAATCTATCCATCTGTTTTACGATCTTCCTCTCTATTTCTCAAAATTAAAAATTTCTTAAAAATGCCAGAGCTTTTACTGATGTTAACAAACGATGTTTAGCATTTCGATGTTAATTTACATGTCAACAGCGTGAGATTTCTATAAGTTTCAATAAGTTATGTCACTTGCACTAAAACGTCAAAATTATAGATTTGATTTATGATTAATTCTGTTTCATAAGATAATAAATTAAGCTACCTACAATACAAAGACGCTTAAATATTGTTGAAATGTTTATGAATATTAAATTAGCGGAAATGAGAAAAACAAAACAAAATATTTCCTCGCATTTTTCTCTTCAACGCAAAGCACTAGACATTTTTATTACTCTGAAATGAAAATGTAAATTTATAAAAGCTTTAATAGCTAAAATTACATTCAAGGCTGTAATCACGTAACTAAATTTAATGTAATCAGTACACAAGAACTTGAACTTCCTCTCATAAATCAAATGAAATGCTCGAAACAAAGTAGAGTCAGAATATTAAGACTAAAACGATTTTAATCTTGGAAGTAAATTGAATTGCTTGAAAGAAAAACAACAGACTGTACGGAAAAGAAACACAGCAAACAATACATTCGCATCAACGTGATTGAAGGACCACACATCTGGCACAAGACTAATGCTGAAACTCATCATTTATTCTTTGTCCCTTTCTCATGCGAGCCCAACATGTTTTACTTTTAGAATCACACTTGTACGCAGTAACACAGCTTTGGAATTGAGGAAATAGAAAAGAAAAATACGGAGCAATAACAGGTAAGGAAGTCTGTAATAGGGCAATTCTCATTCTTACACGTTCCACATTAAGGGACTGTTATTTAAGTGGTCTATAATTGTCTATGCATTGAAGTAGGATCAACTGAAATTGTAATGAAATTCAGGATGCCATTATTTTATTAATTTTTAGATGTAGGCTACACCTGAAGATTAATAAAATAATGTGATTCTGAAAATGAAAATGAAAATGAAAATGAAAAAGCTCTTTATTTAAATGGACTTTGCTAAGTACTTTTAAATCGTCCAAACCCTACCACCATTTCGGGACGAATAATTATTATTATGCTGAGATGGAGAAGAAAAGGCGAAAGAAACTCCACAGCTTACAATTTCGTAATGATTTCAAAACATCAATACAAGTCAATAAATAATTATCAATATAATTTAAGTTCCATTTTAACATGCATAAAGTTTGGGTAGTTATTACTCCCACGCATTTGGATCATTTATCTTGTGAAAAGCTTTTCAATATAATTTAATTAATCTTATTATTGAACTATGCAATTTAAATTTTGATACCCACCACCATTTTATGTTATTGTTAGATAGGTACTTACAGATATTCCTCTCAATATAAGTGGTAAGCATACATTTAAGATCCTCCGGTTAACAATGATAAAAGAATACAATGTGTGGTATACAAAAAAAAAAACAATTATTACATATTATTATTGCATGTGTCATACAATTGTCCATCTAAAGATAACAAATAATTATAAGACCTACGTTTACATCAATCAAGAAAACATGAGATGACCATGAGATCTGAATTTCATTATAAATTCAGTTGACCTTCATTTCACATTGAGAAAAGTTGGATGCTTCCGTCTGACTTTTCACACAAGAATCCTTAACATACGTACCTACATACCTACTTTAGAGACTAGGTATCTTATCACTAGCTCTCGAAATACAACAATGCTGTTAGTATGGCAATAGAATTTGCTAAGATGGGGGCAGCCAATCAACCAACTGACTTTTGGTAATATTTTTTAGACACTGATGTAAATGTTTGTGGCAAGAAAAGAGAAACAATAAAATAGACTTACCCCCGCTAACTGAACAAATAAGTTTGAAATCTCCCCCTTCGTTGTAAGGACCTGCGATTCCGGAGATCTCCTTGCCGTATTCGTCGAAGATCACCGGCTTATTCGGTAGCTCTGTAACAAAAAAAAAACGATTTATATTTCTTTGTGGATCAGAAGTACCTTAGTTTACTCGAAAGGACAAGTGTGGGTGAGCATTCCTGTATTGTCAAGCCAATTAAGTAATAATAGACAAGCGAAACTTCCGGTTCAGCGCATGTAAAGTTATTGATTAGGGATATTGTAATGATCACAACACATTGAGTTACAATCCAATGGATGCGATTTTATTTCCAATTCACGGAGTACATTCACTGATTCAGATTGAAACCATATAACTTATGATCACAGTAACTAGATATAGAGATGAAAAAAACAAGATTTCTTTTTCTTTTTCCGAAGAAAATTTATTCAGAATCAAAATGGAATGAGTATGAGGATCGAACATAGAAAGCGGAATATTCTCGAATTGCAGATAAACAAACTAGGTGCTCTAACGTGGCCGAGGAAATGAAAATGTTTTCGTTGACTCGAAACAAAAGGTTTCACGATATGAGTATTCAGAGGAGGATCTCAGCAATCATGCGGAGCTTTCATATCCATTCCCCGGCAAGCTATCGCTTACTGGAATGAACAGCTGGCGCCCGTTCATTGTTTCGTACGTTCCGCATAAGTGCGGACCCCGCTGAAATGAGAATTTCGCCCCGTTCGGAAACCACGAAACGGCAAATTTCTCGGTAAGTGGCAGCTAACATGTAATGCCGTGATTCGATAATACCCCTCAAGCATATATTTACGTCATATCAATTTCGACACGCGCGCCTTTATTGTATGTAGCACATATTCTTTTGCATGACGATGGTTTTACATATTTTCTGTCGGTAACTGGATCCGCTACTTTAATAAATTTATTCATTACCTTTATGTACTACCTATAGATTATATTTTTCTTTAGATTGTTTTGAATGTGTGTTAAAATTGTTGTTGTAATTGATACATATTTGTCACGATATATCCCCTAAGTATACTTAGTTAGAGAATATATCGTGACAAATATTTATGTATAGGTAAATTGCAATTCCCAGTAGAAAAGCAATAGGTATATTACTTTCTCTGAATTGCTGATCGGTCACCGACGACGCTTCTAAACTATCTACAAGTATGTGGTGGCCAATGCCGTCTCCTCATAAAACACAGATGGCGCTTATACAAACAGTGCTCATACAAGCGCGATAATTAGTATGGGAACCTGAATCGCGTAAACGAATTTTCCAAAGGTGCTCGCTATACATACAAGTTCCAATTACAGACAGTTGGACCGCGGTCCCCCGGGCATACAACACCTTGCCAGGCGCTAATACTACGCTTTGCACTTCTTCAAATACATTTTTTTTAAATAGTAAATTAAAATTTATTTCGGCGAAGTAATGCAGCCAATTTTATTGGTACACTGCCCGTATCTCCTTTGTTTTCAGAAGACACATGCAAAGTTTTTCATTTGTTATTAATTAAATAATAAATTTGTAAGTATTTTAATATCCAGTAAGTAACCATTTCATATTGAAAATATGTCTATAAAAATTACGTCGAAAATCATTTGTCCACGAAAAAATTCCTTGCCATGCCGTGCCGTCGGTGGGCGCAGGAAGTAGTAGACTATTGTGGTAAGGACATGTGATTTGAAGAAATGGTGAGATGTTATGGGTATAGAATTAAAAAAGAAAAAGGTTAAAAGGCAAAGAATAGTGTACAGTTGAGATAACGGTTGATTAAAAAGTGTGGAAGAAGAAATACATATTAAATCGACTCGAAATAAAATTTGGAATAGAGCAGTTAGATTATTTACGATACATAAAAATATTTACGATAAGAGGTTGCTAACTTGGCAAAACTAATAATTTTTATATGTCTGCTAAAAACAAAACTGATATAGTCACGAGTGATGAATCCAATATGTAGTACTTTAATACAATTCACAGTGTATGCCTTTGAACGTAGAATACACTAATAATAAGGTCATAAAGATGTCAAGAGGTTTTCTAGCAATAAAAATCAGTGATTCGTGAATGCGAAGGCTTTGAGTATTACGAGACTTATGAGGAAAACAGTTTTTATCGAAAATTTCCAAGAATCATATTTGAAATTTTTCTATTGAGCATCTTAGGCGAGCGAGACCTTTCAAAATATTTTGTCGATGTACCAAAGTAGTGGAAAGTTCTGCCGTGTGGACTATCGTGGTCGGTCACGTGGCTTCCTTTGCTTTTATTAGCGCAGGTTTTGTTATTTTCCTAACGAGCTTACCTTGCCTTATTTTTGTAGCTTTTCTATTAAAGTGATGTTTGGAAATTCTTTGATATTTAGTCTTTTATTAAAAGTTTAAATTGAATTTACAGAATTTTCAGTTCTTTTATGTTTACATTTACTCGGATAAGTATAGTTATCAACCATGGCTTGTAAACACCTTTTATTTTCAACTAGCTGTGCCCGCGACTTCGTCCGCGTAGAATTTACCAAAAGAAAAAAAAAAGAAAAAAAGTAGCCTAAGTTACTCCTTATTACACCAGCTACCTGCCAAAAAAAGTCCCGTCAAAATCGGTTCAGCCGTTTCAGAGATTAGCCGGAACAAACAGACAGACAAAAATTGGAAAAATTATATTTTGGTGTATGTACCTTATATATATTCATATATGCATGTAGTAAAAAACGGTTATTTCAATATTACAAACTGACACTCCAATTTTTCCAGATTAGCCTGACGTCAGAGTATTTGCTAATTGGCATTTCTGACCTCTCTGTCGTGACTATTTTTATACTCCTTCCGAAGCAGTATGAAAAATAGAGTTGAAAATGGTTACACACCCAAGTACCAACCACGCAGTTTTTCGTTATCAAGAACACACGAACCCCGTCCTATTCATCTCCTCACTGACTACATAACAGGAACTTACAACCTGACAATTCTCTAGCTAGAACACTAAGAACCACCAAAGTTTCTTAAAACTCCTGAGACACTGTAACGAACATCTGCTCTGAGCTGTTTGCAGTAAATATCAAATGGAAATATAAAATACCACAATACATAAACTGATTTAACTTTTTTTTGCTATTGGAACATAAATACCGCGTTTCGTGTTATTATTATGCTACGGTTCTTTGAATTGATTCTACTATTGAAGCCAAGCCGATACTTATTGAGAGCTTATTGGTAGATTTTGATTAGTAACGCCTACATAGGTTATATAATAGAACACAAAGGTAACCTTCTGATTTAATAATGGATTTATAGGGAAATAACGTTATCGCGTTTCCTTTGATTGACTCGAAAGTAGGACGGAGACTTTTCGAAGAATCAAATGAAGTGGTAAATTTAAAAATGAAAAATAAGCCTTACAATTTAATGTACCTGTCTGATAGAACAATGTGATATATTAGCGTGTTCTTATAGTCTTATTTTTATACTTATGTTACAGTTAAAACCAGTTTTTAGTTAAAACGCGTTTTAACTAGTTAAGACGAGTTCCTATTGAATGCCTTTGTTACAACTAGAATTATTTGCTGTTCAAAAATGAATATCAGTGAGAGTCTAGTGTTTTATGAACCTACATGGCTGAGTGATTGGTAGGTTGGGGTTATTTTTTTACGACCAGGCGGAGTGCATTGTTTTTAGGAATCAATGCCTTATAATGAATCAAAAAAGTTTAAAGTTTAGAGCCTATTTTCAATTCCCATCAAGTTGCTCTAATACTAGTTTTGACTAAGGTTTGATGTTAGAATTAATTTTAACTAGAGAAAACGCGTTTTAACAAATGCGGTTAGTAAAAACTATTTTTAACCAGAGAAAACAAGTTTCTAACTAAAAACTGGTTTTAACTGAAAAATATAGAACGCAATTTCAATATATAAATAAAAAAAATGCGTTCACTTAATACAGAACTAAGATTCTATTTCTTATGCTGAAATTCTTAAATTTTCTTTTAAAGGCATTTGTTCTGTTTTTAAAAAATTGTGTGCGTGTAACCTTTACGCGCGATTGAAGTAAAACTTCTTTGACGTAGATCACTGAAATAATTAAATTTTAACTGAAAAAAAAAAATTACAGATACTTACGACCAATCGAAATTACTATTTTTAAATAGCGGAAACTACACAGACTATAGAATACTGAGCGTTACTTCCGTTAGAAAAATCTGAGTTACCCCTAGTCGCGCCTAAAGAAGTTTTACTTCAAAATGTTATGCTACGCTTTAAATATTTACAATACCTTAGCCATGTCCCATGTTCCACCTACCTCATGTCCGTATCGGCCGCAGATTCTGCTGAATCTCTCAAACGGCGCAAATACGCTGGTTTATCAGTAGACTTTGTTAAAGCAGTTTGGGGTTGAGACCCCCTGACCATGGTGTCCAGGAGCACACTGAATTTTTCGGGATTTTGCAGAACGACTACCGTCAAACAGTAAGCTTGGTATGTATTTCACACAAATAAATTTGCTTCGTAATTCAGCGAGGTCACGCAGCCGGTTTTAAAGGTACACATCATCCTATGTTTTCAGAAGACCTATGCGAAGTTTTTAATTTGTAATTAAGTAAATAATAAGTTTATAAGTATTTTATATCCAGTAACCTTTTTATATTGAAAATATGATTGTAAAAATAAGATACATAAAACATGTCTTATTTTAAAATTGCAGACACTTTTTTGAATGTGAGTTTTTTTTTATTAAGTAAGGTATCTTTCTTGTACATCATTACTTTTTATTTGAGCAAAACGTTTTCTTCCATTTTTTATGTCAATAAAACTTGAACGGTTACAGTAATTACAATCCATATCGTTTAATAGGTGTCATTTTAGGCTAATATTTACCTCGCGCGACCAAAAACAAGCTTTCATGATCTCATATTTAAAGGTTAAAAAGCGATAATTAATAGCCTTTTTTAATCTTTACCACAAATTATACCAACAATCGTTATTTTTTTTTCTGTTAAAAAAAATAGACGAAGGTGTCACCATGTATAACGGGTTGATAGTGTTGCAGAGAAGGGACTAATGATCCCTAGATAAGGCAGTACCTGGATCTTGCGACTCAGATGAAGGCTCAGCTTCTCTATCTGCCTAGCCCTATTAAGTAAAATTCTGCGACAGCCGCATTAGATGCGCGATTTAGTATAGGTTTTATGATCATTGGTTGGTCAGTCCTGTGTTTATTCAAAGTTCTTAACGCCTTCTTTCAAAGGTCCTGAATCCGATTACCAAAGAAGGACAAATTTGTCCTCGGTTTGTTTTTCGGGCTTGTCCTAAGTCCGCGTCCTCCCCGGCCTGACCTCCAGTGCGCTATTGCGGGACGGCTCGGGATCTGCGCACGTGAGCGCAACTACACCGCGACCGTCCTAACGCTGCCCGTCTAGGCACTCCTTGTGCACCAATTGGTGGCCAGCAGCCCACAGGGGCTACCGACTAACGCCAGCCCCTTTGGGCCACTGGCCGACGCCGGCCTTATAGGCCGCTTCCTCACCGACGGCTGCTCGACCTGGCCCGTCGTCCTGACGAGGACACCGGGAGTAGCCATCGGACCGCACCCGGGGGACTTTGGGCGCGGTCGTGGCCTTGAAAATGGCCATCCGGAACTAGCCGTGGTGGGAAAACAAAAACGACTCGACAATGGCATGTGACTTCGAATGCCAAGGGGACACACTTGACATCAAAAGCCACACACCCGCCGAGAAAGTTTACCAACCACGTTACTAGGGTCCGCCACGAGGAGGCTTCTGGACGTGGACCCCTGTTCTCAGTCCGCCTGGTTAGCTACCACCATTTTATCAAAGTCTGTCACCGTAACAATAGTGTTAACATCTTCGGCCTTAGCGTGAGACCACACCTACCGGTCGTTTTGTTCTACCTAGAAAAGATCATAAAACCGGGTTCATCGTCACACACTTACCGGTGCGGCCACCGGCAAGTGTGTGATGATGAACCCGGCTTTCTTATTTATCGCTCAGTCAGCGCTTGCCGAGAGGCTTAGTCGTATAATCGTAACGGACGATCTAAAACGAATTATTATTTGTAATCCGACTTCTACAGGTTGTTTGGTATATGGGGTACCAAGCGGGCACCTACTCATGCTAACATAGTAATATAAATACAATGGTGATTATCGAATTTTTTATTTTGTAAAAGAAATATGTTGATTTCTCTATACAAATAGTTCGATATGAAAAACAAAATGTATGTGTCACGGTGGCCATAATGTGAAGGGTCGATAGAAATAACCCGATGATTGTGTTAAATAATAAACTGACTTCAAAAAAAAAAAAAAAAAGATAAAACACAATAAAATATATTCAGTTCACACACAACATGACAAGACAAAAAACCGAAAAAATCAATCTGACATTTCAAGAGAAAATCTAACTATATTCAAAATATACAGAACCAGCCAGCTACTGGTATAAACCTCAGCAGTACGAAAAATTACAAAATTAGTTTTACATTTTTTTACTTTTAATATAGAATAGAATATAATAGATCTATAATACATCAACCCACACAAAAATGAACACAGAGTAAAACGATTTCTACGAAGGGCGACCTTATCACTAAAGAGTAATCTCTTCCAGGCAACCTTAGTATGGATAATGTTTAAAATAAATGATCTAGGGAAGATGGCGACGTTTATATTTTTTTTTTTATATAAACTACATAACTTAATATCACCATAGTATTTATTCATGACTTTGTTAGTTTGAGTAGGTGCCCGCTTTATTATTTGTGTTGATGAGATCTTCAAATGGCTTTGACCTTAATTAAAAACAACCCGTTACAAAATTGCAATTCTGACAATTACTATCTACTTAAAAATACGGGTAAAATTGATATCTCCATTTTTTAAAAGTCGATAAAAAGAACATACTGCTTGTTCCATACACACGGGTATTTTTGGATATATGAAATAAGATATTCTGTTGATTCCAACATTTTTCACTACTCCGCAACGAGTTCACGCAGGAGCACAGCTACCGGCTATACCTAAGTATTTATATTAATCTATGGTCGTACTGAAGCAAACACACTGGCGCCGGGTTGAAAACGGGCTGTCTGTGACGATATACGCAGCTAGCACGTAACGTCCGTCTCTTTCTTACCGGCCAGAACGTAAGCGGGGCCACATCGGCCCGTTGCTTGCTTACCGTTTAACGCCGGAAGGTGTGTGATGTGTAGTATATTTTGTATTGCATTCTTGGCTTCCGGTTCTATGATCTTTTCTAGGTAGAACAGAACGACCGGTAAGTCTGAGGCCACGCTTATCATAATATGATAAGCGTGGCCCCAGATTATATAATATTATCATCTTTTAATATATTATATTATCATCAGCTGAGATAAAGGATAAGAACTTCCCCGTAATGTTTAAAAAAAGTAGCTTAATTCAGAAATTTCCATGTTGTACTCCTACTCAAAAGAGCAAGAAATATATTTGAGTGGGTGTGTCTCTCGAAAAAAGGCACTTTAATTATAAAAAGTTCAACAAGTCGCAGTGATAACCCACCTCAAAAATCAGGGGCCTCCGCAATAAAATTTTAATTCACAAACAAACCCACATTTTCACTGTCACCGAACAAACGTAAATCATCCGGATTCGCTCGGACTTTTTCCTTTAAGTTCTCGTGTTGATTCCATGAGGATAAGGGTGGGTCAAGTTTACGAGCGTACCACTTTTTATCGAGATTGCCGACGGTACGACGACTTTTCATAGCTTTTGTTACTCCCTCTATTTCGGCGTGAGTTATTTTATTAAAACACAAAAAGGCGAGAGCAGATACCCGAGATTAAGTGAGAATTTAAAGTTTCCTATTTCCCGAGATATGCTCGCAGATAATAATAAACCTTAATATTTAAATGGAATATATTTGGAGGTATAAGAGTGTCCATTAGCGTCAGGTCTTCTTTCGGTAGCGTCTTTTAGTGAACTAGTAAATCATTTTGACCTTAGCCGCTATCTTTCTTGCTAGAAATATTTTTTGTAAGTGGCTATAAGGAAGGCGCTTTGATATATTATGCTATTAAATGCGAATGCTGAAAGGCATGGAAAAATGCTCTAAGGAACAAAATCCCTTAATGATGTTATGCTAATGTAATTTTCGTGTAATTCATTCAGTATCACTTTACTGAACGCAGCGTCATTTATGGTCGCATTGAAAATTAGCTAATATAATGGAGCAGAGTAGAGTGGAGCATAGTATTTTATAACAGAAAAAAAAAGAGTAAATAAATGTAAAACGCAAAAATAAAACTATTCCATCATAAATAAATGGTTACTCTGATGAAACTCGTCATGTGATCAAGCGATGTAAAAATAAATATAAAACTTCCTACGATTTAATAATTAACGCGAGATAATGAAACACATAAGCAAATTTATTTCATTCAACGTTACATTTTACAATTAAAATAAAATAAATATTAAACACAATGAAGAAATAATTGTGTTCATCTCGCAAACATTTCTCCAGGCCACTTGTTGTGCAAGCAGCGTTAGTGAACACTACAGTACAATTGCGCAAACTTGGCTTTTGAAGTAACATTGCCACGCTGCTTGCTGGTCCATTGTGGGTCCACATCCATAACAACATTTGCAGCAGCGAGACCAACGGCTCCATCTAATCGAGACCAATCCACTGAGCCAAGACTATTATGCCAGTCAAATAAAAAATCATAAGACTAATCTTATGCATAGTAAGCAAAAGTGTTGGTATATATGTTACTGACACCCAGCATTAGACGGTGCCAGTAATAGATTGGATAACAATCAAGTCCAACTAAGACTAATGGACTATTTTCACGAGACCAAAGAGGAGACAATCCACTCAGCCAGTCCAATAACCAATCTAAAATCATTCTATTTTAAAGGAGTCACTTGATCAATGTCTCGAGGATAACCCAACGCATCGTGTCTATATAGATGATGCTAAGATTGGATCGGTTAACAAACGCGACTAACGGAGACTAATGGACCATTTACATAAGACCAAAGAGAATCCACTGAGCCAAAACATCATACCACTCTAGTTACAAATTTGAAATCATTCTTGCCTTGAAGATAAACGAATGCAGTGGAATGTGTATCTCTAGACGATGCCAATATTGGTTTAGCTCGGTGGATTGTGTCCAGGCCTCGTGTAAATAGTCCATAAGAATCAATAAACTAACTTCAACCGAAAGTTTCCATTTTCCTAAACCAAGTCTGGCTTCTCAATTGCAAGGACTGTATAAAAAAGTCATAAAAGAACAAACGTTGTAGGTTCACCTCATTTCGCCGTTTTGATTGTTGCGTACAGTTGAAATAAAGTACTACGTTCAGCTGTAGCAAGGCTGGTATGTTTTGATATTGCACCATAAAAGGGTTTAATATCACCGTTTGGTATCTCATTGACGCTTTCTTCTAGATATTGTGAATATTTACATTTCAATAGGTGCGTAGACTATAGTGAGATACTAATATTGCTAGGATTGTATTTTAAAGAAACATTATTTCAGGCTCTGTTATAATGTAGAACTATAAGTAGAAAAATACTTCTTCTTCCATGCCTGTGTTGCATAGATTTTAGCATATGACTATACATATAACCTTTATGCATATACATATATACACAAATATATATAGGTAATAAAAATATATATCAATTATAGATTTTTGTGAAAAGTGCTTCATCAGTCTAATTTTAAAAGTAGTGGCAGACGGACTATCTTGGATTACGGCTGGTAGACCGTTCCATCGCAGAGCAGCTTAAAAAGAGAAGGAGTGAAGGTGAAAACTGGTGGTGCCCTTCGGGAGCTCAAGCACTTTAGTAACGCAAGGCCGCCTAGAGCGAGTGGGAGATGGAGAGAGTTGGAATCGGGAACGAAGGTAGGAAGGATCATTAGGATCATTCAGTATTTTATAGAGATTGGAAAGGAGATGCACCTTGAGATGCATTATTGTCGTTATCAAGACATACAGCACCGACTTTAAATAATTTGGGAGTAGGGTAGGTAAAATGCTCGGCGGGGGGGGGGGGCTGTGGGCCTACCCGTAAATCCGGTACAGGGAGACGCGGCGGCGTGCGCAAGGGCATCAGTGCTCGTAGCGCGGCCGCAGGCCCGTCCAGTAGGCGGTAGCGGGGGCTACCGCTTGCATTGCACGGAGGGCTGCGGTTGGGGGGCGACCTAGCTCATGGCGCCCCCCCGGAGGTGGAGAGCACTGCTTGGGCATGCGGAAGAATTTATACGTTCCCGCGGCCCGAGCCAAATGGTGCCGAGGATGGAGCAAGTGGGGTTTTAGTGGGTATTCCTTCGGGTGAGTCCCACATAACCGGACCTCCTCTCCCGAGGGGGGCCGGATGCATAAAGGCATTTCCCCACTTAGAAAAAAAAAGGGTAGGTAAAACGAAAGGCTTAATATGCAATTCTGCAAAGTGTACTTATGTATTTTGCCGGATACAGCAGGCGTTCTATAACTATTTCCCCGTAAAATCCATTTTCATTTAACGTTATTTATTTGGGTGTTAATAACTATTCCAGATTCCATTAACGCCATTCATGTTGAGTATTTCCAGTTCACAGTTGTCTAGTTATGCACGCACCGTTAACTGATTATTTCAATCCACATTGGGAGAGTCAAAATAGATCGTGCGTTACGATTACAAAAGTAAAGTATTCTGCGTCATTTCTCGGATGAGCGACCCTTTGTTTCTCCTTTACGAGATTATGTAAAGTCGTTGATGACAGCTGATGACAGGAAAATAGCTCTAAATCATTACCAAATAGTACGCTGTAGATTTTCCTTCGACGCTACTTTTCAAAAAATTGAGGCGAACTTCCAGCAAGTTGTTAGGGTGATCATGGCGCAGGATTACGAGTTGTCTAGCTAGAGTGAGAGGTGAATAGAGAAGTCTTAGGGCGTCCGCACCGTTATTAAGCAGGTAACCCGCAGCGTGCCTGTTTCACAGCGCTACTTGAGCGGGGATGTCCGTCACACGTGATGCATACGACGACGGGTCCTGTCACACAGGTGACGTGGCAAGCATACGGGCTCTTTTTTAACCAACTTCAAAAAAAGGAGGACGTTCTCAATTTGACCGTGTGTTTTTTATTTGTGTAATAACTTTTTACTGAGTGTACCGATTTTGACGATTCTTTTTACGTTTGGAAGCTGGTGCTTGTCATGTGGTCTCATTTAAATTTAAGCGACATCTGATGAGTAGTTTTGGGTTATCCCTAGTAATGCGTACTTAATTGACATCGATGATATCGTTATCATTTTATTAGATACTTGTTTGTTTAAAGGATCTCAAGATTATTTCCTGACAATTAATAAAAAGCAACAAATTACTAAATTTTGAAAAAAAACCGCCTTTAAAAGTAAAAACCGACAAATAATAAGTTTATGTTAAAAAATGTTTTTTGAGGTCGAAGCCAACATTTGTAATGTAAACGTAGACTTTGATATCGACTCAAAAAAAAAAATTTAAATGAAAATTTATTTAAAAAACCTTTATTTAAAAGGACTTTGCTGGGTCCTTTTAACGTAAACATAAAATAACTTGTTTATTAGAAGTAAGGGGTTTTAGATTGTTTTTTAAATCAATGAGCGCTGCGCCGAGGCGTTCGCGCGCGCTGGGCACATGTGGTCGCGACGGCTCGACGGGACCCGCCGTGGTTTCCAGGCTCCTGTTCATCTCCATTTTCCTTAAAAATGAGGCAGAACCTCGAAGAATAAACAAAAAAATAATTTGAATGAATGTTTTTGCGTTATTAACTTACACTGTTTTAGAGGTCCTTATTAAAATTATATCCTAGTTTCAAAAATAACTGCTACAAAAAATGTCACACTAACTTCCTTTTAATAGAAATTATATTCAAAGTTACGAAGTAAACACTGAATATCTGCAATTTTCTTTTCGAACAAACTTCCGACGATTGAATCATGAGAAATCCGTATAATTCAAATAAGTCTATAAGAAGGATTAACTGCAAACCCCATTTCGTTTTGTAATTTAAACTTGGCACCCAATTCCAGCCACAAAAATGTTGGTGTCTCATCCGGGATCACTCCGAGAATACACAAATTGAATCCATTAGGTACCCATAGTGTAATTTTTAAAAAAATAACTATTTTCACCTTATAACTCGATTCAGAATAACGGTTTGGCGACGAACGAATCGCCGAAAAATCCATAGCTGGTTCTTTCACCATTAGGCTGTATGTTTGAATTGAGATTGCATTTTTTGTTTTATGACCTTCAGTTCGTATAGGTTACCTACTAACGCCTTATACAGAAAAAAACTGTAGCCAATTAATGAAAGGCTATAAACCAGCAATAGCAAAGTACCTCATAATGTTCTAAAATGATAATGATGTAGATGGCTATCTGCTAGAAGCACGTTTGTAAGCTACCTATCCAAACACACACACACACACACAAACGCACGCACGCACGCAAGCACGCACGCACGAACGCATGCACGCAAGCACTTTTTACTTTGGAAGAGCGCGCTGATTTTTTGAGATAATAGTATTTTTGTACTTAGTTCAGATATCAAACATTTTATAATAATATATTGTTTATTATTGTGTTTTTGTGAATAAAGTGAATAAAGATCATTACTATTTTTACTTTGATCAAACGAAGTGGAGCCTTTAACAATATATTTTTAAAAAACACGCTTAACTGACTGTGAACTTTTAATCCTGGATCGAGTTTTAAGGTAAATTATTTTATCTGCAAAAGTATGGGACAAAGGTAATTAAAAACCCCAGCGAAAATTAGCGCAAATCTCGCTTCTTACACAAATGAAGATTTTCCGAAACTATAATAGTTACGTTTTACACTAAAACACTTATACCGGTAACGATAGTTTTACACTGGAATGCCTTCTAAGTAGCTCGTCGGGGCTTCTTGTTAGCATGTTCAAGTAAACTACAAGTTGGTAACGTGTATATCAAAGTTGTACGTAGCGGAGGTTTCTGTTTAATTGAGGAATGTGATATGTAATTATCATTAGTAATTGTTCAGTCTTGCGTGAATTGTAACATTTAAGAGGCTGAATTGAGCCTAAACGTCATTAACAGGACCATAAAATAATATGAGCCGTAGGTTTTGCTTATTATTTGTGGTTTCGGGGCTTTTGCGTAATAGCGACCTATCAAGCTCTATAGCAGCCTTCAAGTAAGTACTATTGAGGCCTTCCAGTACTCTTTGAGCTGGGCACTGTCTAAAAATGCTTAGATATTGCTTGCATGTCTAAATATAGCTTGGATTGTTTTGATGTCAACTGGGTCAAGAATCTCCCCAAACGTCGGTTTCTTCTTGAAGAAGACGTTCACAAAAGCACAGGAAGTGTATTAGTGATTCACGCCACCGTCCGCAGAATCTGCAAGCACCAGTCTATTTAAGTATTATGTTGTATAGATGACTATGTTTAGCTTGTAGTAGCTAATTAGAGATAGTAGCCAGAGGCATACAAAAGAATATATAATATATATTGAATGATAAGATTAACTACCTGTACTTTTTAAATAATCCTTTTAATTTGAATCTAAAGCAAAAGTTAACAGTCAGTTGATTTGATTAAAGCAAATGTCACTTGCAATCAAATACAAGACACGAAATTACAACTTAATTTAAATCTGAATAGTACGATATTTAACGAATGAAATACATAATATATATCTAGGGATCGGAAAATCAACCCTAAATCATATTTCTTAGTAAATCGATTATGGCAAAATAAATTGCGATAAAATTCGTCAAAAGTTTGAATAAAAGCCATTCATAAGTAAGGGTTCTGTCATTCTTTCGAGCAAAGGACGGGAAGAGAACTGCTCGTCTAATAAAGTTAACAAGGGAGGAAGGTAGGAAATGTCCAAGTACTTCTGCACACAAGAAGGGCGCAAAGAGGGGACTTTGAAAAACTTTCACAGAAACTTCGAGCTTCCGATCAAAACAGGCAAACATTGCGTTATAAGTACGGCTGCGAAGTTTATTTTGTATAGTTACAAACCGGAACGATGCGTTTTATTTTATAATGCAAATCTTTTTTATAATAATATTAATAACATATTATTCGAATACCTGAGATTCTCTACTTCTTCTTTTAATTAAATGGCGTTCGCGACACTTAAAGATTACGCATTTCGCCATAGTCAAGTGAAAATGCACTTAAAGTAACAGACAATTGTACGGTAGATTGAGTTAAAACTGGAGTCTCTCAACACCGTGTTATTACAACAAGAACTCGGGAGAAACTCCCCTAAGATTCACATCATGTGGAAACGATAAAGATCTAATCTTGGCTCATACAGAGTGGACGACCCCGCGTCTGCATAACACGCTCAGAAAACACAAAACGAAAAATCTATTGATTTTACTTAACAAGATGCTACTTTTTCTCATATGAATATTTAAATAATCAAATTATCTACTTATTTAACTTGAATAAAGTTTAACGTTCAAACAGTTTCTGAGCTTTGTCACTTTTTAATTTTGGTAAACAAAATGTTCTCATGCTAATTTGTTATGTATGACATGAGTTTTCTTTATACTGCGAGATAACAAACAATTTGGTGTTAAGTGGTTACCTTCGCCTATAATTGCAAAATTATGGGTAAATCACTTAACACTGCAAGTGCGTTGCCATCCTGGGGACTAAGATGATATGCCTTCCATGCCCAGTAATTACACTGGCTACCCTTCCCTCTAATAATAAACACAGTGAACTGCTTCACGGCAGAAATAAGAAAGGCGGTGGTACCTACCCAGCTATGGGTCTACATTTTAGTATAACATTAAAAATACTTGGAAATAGGTCTTATCGTCCTTGTATAATATTATAGCCCTTATCGTCGCCTTAAGCTTCCTCTCTTAAATGCATTATCTTCTTAGAGACGATATTATTAGCTTAGAGGATAAACTGTACATAAATTTATTTACGTGTTCCTAATATGTAGGACAGTATAAACTAACAGATTATAATGAATTTGATGGTAGACAAAAAATATATATAATTTACAGTGAATGATTGGTTACATGTGCCAAATTAATTTCTTGGTTACTGAGAGTATTTTCTTAAATATGTTTATGTTAATACGAAGCCGCGACGCTGCTAATTGGATATTATAAACAACGGTTCGATCCTATTACTTCTAGTCGGCAACACTTTGTAGACAGCTCGAGCTCTATATTGTGTCGAGACTTACATGGATCTATGACATAATTGACGACAGAGGGCGTTGACATACACTGAAGTACTTTGCGGGGTATTAAGCAAACTTAGTTTCTGGCATAATTGAATACATCTTATGTTACTTAGTTCTAGATTTCTCGCCGGATTGTTTCTAATTAGGTGTCTAGCTAGCTAATTGTGTCTGACGGCAATAAGTTTCTTACTTATTAAATAGAAATGAGGATTTTGTACTTTTGTGACTAGTATAAAGGGCTCAGTCAGTAAAATAAAACGAAATATATTTAACGCGACGAAAGATTAATCTGAATTTGGGAGTTTTCAAAAAATAAAGAAGGTAGCAAAAATAATGGGTCCACGCATTTATGTTCGTGCTTACCACTTCTATGAATCCTGTGCTAATCTCATATCCAGTATGACCTGGAATCTTTCGAATGTCGTCGACCAGACTGGCAGGCGTCCGATGCTTCTTTTGATAATACCCATGATAAAAAACCTGAATATCAAAACACGCTCCAAAAATTTATAAATCTAAAATTAACTTACCGATGACATCGAGCGCAATTCTGTAATTTCTAGTAGGCGAGACTTGGAAGTCGACTCTACATCTGTAAGTGGCTCGGTCACGCGACTGCACATCCCGCAACCGAAGCGAGGAGCTCGGCGAGCTGAGCCAATAGGCTCTCTCGCTGAACGCTTCGTCTGTCCAGTGGGCGGTAGGCCCTGGCACCCGAGTGTCGAAGCTGCAACAATAACACACTGTCAGACCTCTCGACACTTGAGATCGCTCGGAATATTCTGGCTTCCTAACAAAGATAGTAAGGCGGTTTGAAGTGAATTGATGTAAGGCAATTTTGGTCTCACCAGCGTTATTACCATACGACAATGTTTCTAATCTAAACACAAATGTCTACCTAACATGTGCGTGCATATCCAGTATATTTCTGTTTACAGGAATAGAATCTTGTTACTCGGAATCTTTAATTAAATTATTTTATGAAAACCGTAAACTATACTTCGATACGAAGATTATATTAATCCTTGGACTGTGTTTGGGGTCAAGAATAATTTACGGCTCATCGAGTTTCTCGCTTATAGTTGTACTGTAAGAATATGGAGAGGAATTAGTTATGATGACTAATTATTACTTATACAAAAAACCTCTCTCTCTCACAATGTCAAAAAAGCAATACTTTTTAGTTGAGTTGAATTTCTGTCAATTATGGTATAGGAAAATAAGCATTAATATCTTATTTTCCCATACTAAAAAACATGGCCTTCCTGGGTCATTTAATTATAATTATTTATTTATTATTTATATACATATTCAGAATTAAATGTCACCATTTAATCATGAATATCCCATATGGCGCATTAAAACAATGAATTAGGGAGAAATAAGTACAATGGATTAGCTTCTCGAATTGAGTGCCAATCCCAAGGCACTGTTAAATCTCCTTACAGTACGCGTTTTTTAGTATAAAAACGCATTGTAGTTGCGTTGTGAGAAACATCATTTGCGCTTTTTTCAGCTAAGGGCACTTTCACGTTTCTAAACACATTGCTATCTTAACGAAATTAAAATAGTCACGTATTTAATCCTACACTACAGGTACACACCACAAAGTAGTTACACAATCTTCTCGTAATGTTTCTTACACTAGAGGTACACACCACAAAGTAGTTACACAATCTTCTCGTAATGTTTCTTACACTAGAGGTACACACCACAAAGTAGTTACACAATCTTCTGGTAATTTTTTGTTACTCATAATAATAAAGCCTTTATTTCACAGACCAGAGTTAAGTTTACACAAAATTATACTTAAAAAAAACAAATTAATATAATAGGTCCGGTTGTCTATTGACATAGGCCTCCTCCAAGTAATGCCATTCCTTCCTATTATGCCACACTCTCCTCCATCCCTTTGGCATATCATCATTTGTTACTCATACCTAGTCTCAAAGATTTCAGAACTTCACGCGTTATGGTAGTGCTCTAGTGATATGTTATTTGCGGCTCGATGTTTTACCAATAATTTATGGAATAATCTTTGTTGTCGCAAAAATCAAATGTCACAGGGGAATGGCACATTTTGCTTGTATGGAAAACCCTAAAACGTGATTCGCTATATTATTTTGCAATTAACACGACCAAGCTTATCAATAAAAAGCTACTTGCAAACCATTTTTTTTCCTAGAATAGTTAAGCACGCTTCAGCCATACAATTAGCAGGGAATAATTTAGTTTACACCGAATGGCCGACATGGCATTAACTAGAAACGTTACATAGTCACGCAGCAATGTGCCTCGAAGGACAACCGGTTGTGTAGCGTTGACATTTTAAAAATTTTTTTCGGTATCTATTTATTGTGTAGTCAATTTCACTACCAAATAAGCATTTGAATTAATATGAACAATTATAATTTTAACTTTAATGTTTATCTATCCAGTGGTGTTACCGCGACACCTAAAATACACGTTATTATTATAAAGTGTTTCTACAGGCGACAGCAGACAATACCTAACAAAAATAGTTAAATCTAAACTATCTATACTAATATTATACATAGGAAACATTTGCAAGTTTATAACAAATAAACTCAAATCCTACTGGACCGATTTCAAAATCTATTCCTCAATTAGCAAGTTACATTATTCTTGAGTGACAAAGGCTAAATTGTATTTGAAAAAAACTCCACACAGATAAAGTTGCGGCCAGAGTGCTAATCTATATATATAAAAATGAATACTGACTGACTGACTGACATATCAACGCATAGCCCAAACTGCTGGGTCTAGAGATTCCAAATGTGGCACGTAGGTTCCTTATGAGGTCTAAGGGTGCACTAAGAAAGGATTTTTGGAAATTAACCCTCTAAGAAGCGTCGGTGGCGTAGTGCGTTAGAGCGTCGTCTCCCACCCGGGAGGCACTGGTTCCATCCCCGCCACGTACCAATGTGTTTACAAATTTTGAATTCATATTTACGTTTAATCGACGCTTTTACGGTGAAGGATAACATCGTGAGGAAACTTGCACACACCTATGAAGAAATTCTTAGGTTGTGTGTGAAGTCAACCAACCCGCACTTGGCAAGCGTGGTTGACTAAGGCCTAATCGCCCCTAATGTGGGGTAGGCTCGAGCCCCTCGGTGGGGACATTATACGAGCTGTTGATGATGAACCCTCTAAGGTGGTGAAAAAGGGGGGTAATAAGTTTGTATGGAAATTCGTCATTTTTTAAAGTAAAAACCATGAAAATCGGTATATGACATATATACATACGTATGTTACATACATACAAATCCTTCCTCTTTATAATATTACTAGCTTTTGCGGATAAACTCAAAAACTACTTATCTTATTTCAAAAATTTTGTCATCATTAGAATGCTACATTATTTGTCATTGACATAGGCTATAATTGATTTTTAAAAATGACTATGTCCACTTGCGGGTGGAGTGCTAGTTCCATTATGATTTTATAGATTAGACATAAACTTAAAACATTGATGTTTTAACAATTTATGTTCCATTACGGAGAATTGATAGTGCTTTGTCTCATTAACCGATCAAGGTTTCTAGTTTACTATTATCCCCAGTACAGAACAAAGAAACAAACAATACAAAACCTCCTCATCCTTTGATCCCCGGTAGCGTTAAGAGCGTGCATTCATCGAAGTACCAATAATATTCTTTCGCTGTATTGTTGTTAGATACACACATCTATGTGACCCTATACACACATAGACATTGCTCGCAGACTAATAGGTCCACTAGCTGTGAAGACCTGGGGTGTACGATCGAGAAATGGCCGCGAGCTCGGATTTAGACCATTTTTAAAATAATTATTTAAAAATATCTAAGTGCATTTAACAATGTTATATTATCATTATTATGTCTAAGATTATATGTATTTTAATATAATAAGTAGACTAAATGAGTTTAATTTTGAATACATTGTAAAAATCCTCATAAAAATTTACTAATTTATATAAATTTTTGTTATCCCTTTTTAAAATGTTAACACAATTTTTTACTTATTCAGGCTCTATAGCAGTTTATAATAGTATATTTCCTATTGGAAAAATAGTTTTTGCAAAGTATTGTTTGCCATTATATTTCATATGAAAAATAGCTCCAAACTGCATTTTCGTATAACTGCGCCATAAGATTCTCGTCGCTTTACAAAACTATAAGTGTAAATTAAAATATTTCTCCACAGCGGTTATATTATATAATTTCATTGCAAAGTCTGTTCACATCGCTTCAATATTAGGTCTGAAAAATCCACAAAATGTGACAATTTTCACGTAAATCGAGTACACACCCTTAAATAGCTATCAGCCGGATTAGAAAAACATCCCGTCCACCATAAGCTTTTTGCATTGACACGCTACAAGGACTTCACAGTGTACCGCCTCAGTTTAGGCTTTTTATATTCCGAAATACAAACGTTACTTTGACAAACCATCACCATTTTGCAAAGTCTCCTCTTTTAAGAGCAAGTTGAATTTACAACCAGTCTCTCATATTTGGAACGATGTTCAAATAGAACTGTTATATGCATATGTCAAAACTAAAACAGTGTGACACGCTTTGAAAACATTTTCGGACGGTGATGAATAGCTTTGAATATCTGAAAATTAATAGTTTGTAGTGCTTATGCAATGAACCTATACATCAAAAGCAAAACACATTATGTAAACCAAAAGTAGACTGACAGCTATATAAAATAATTTTCAATTTCGAAATTTAATTTAATAGTTTCGCTTGCCTCCTATTATTAATTTGAAAATAATATTCTGGATAAGTTGTTCGATAGTAAATTGCTTTCTGAAAGTCTCGATTATGATTTTCAAAATTATCGATATTGACTTTCAATATTGCGCAAATTTAGAAGCAAAAGAGGCTTAAATTATAATTTTAGAGTCAAAACAGTAATGTGAATTTCACAAACAAGATGGCGTTACGCAGTCAGTCCTCGTACCCTGATTGGAGCTTAACACTTGTTTGATTTAGCCTTAAACAGAGGCTAGGACCAAACACAATTTACTGTTCCACGGCCAGGCTTACAATCAATTCGGTTATTTACACTGAACTTGGTTTGAACTCCAACTATTGGCTATTGCATCACGATGTTATGAACTAGGCTACAGTCGAACGCGAAAGTGAATTTCGCTTTCAATACATAAATCAGAATAAATTTAAAACACTCAGGTACTTAGATGCGCACCAGCGTAGCTCCCGGTGGCGAAAAGAGTATAGCTAATGACCCGATTCCACCTGACCGTAAGCAGAAGTTGAGTCCGAATGCAAGGATAGGGATGAACGGGACGGTGCTCTAAAGGAGATATCAGACGGTTTATTTTTCGTTCATTTTTGCTATTCGTTCGGTACCTTTCACTCGAAATGAAGTGTCTGAACCCAAAATGAAGCAGAAGTGCTGAATGAATTCATCAATGAACCGATCTACTTCTTCTTCTTCTTTAATTAATGGCGTTCGCGTTATTTATCGCATTTCGCCAATGTCAAGTGAAAATGTACTTTTAAAGTAACAGACAATTGTACAGTAGATTGAGGTTAAAAATGGAGTCTCTCAACACGTGTTTTTACAACAAGAACTCGGGAGAAACTCCGAACCGATCTAACAGTGTTGGATATTGGTATTCGGCACCTTTCACTCCGATAAATGTCACTGTCACAAACAGTCTGAACCTCGGTCTGAAGTCACAAGTCTGAAGTCTCGAACACACACACACACACACACACACACACACACACACACACACACACACACACACACACACACACACTCATACATACATACACAAACCTACAGCCAGGCATGAATTTTATATTTTAATTGAGTTTGAATATTCATAAAAAGAATGAGCGGTGTCCCCTATAATAATATAATAATGTAACTCAAACCTTTTTAGCGAAAACAAATTATTATTATGAAGGATAATAAATAAATTATTACTATAGCTTAAGACATTATAATATCTCCTTACCACACTTAATTTTCAATTATGAAAATCACAATCACATCGTTATAAAATGTCAGTACTATTATTAATGACGTCGAAGAATATAAATGTTGAGAAAAATTCTGGGTTATAACTTATTGGAAATTCAGTTACGGAATTTTCTAGATTTTATCCTAGTGGAAATTTGATAAGAGATTACTTTAAAAGGTCAAGAGGTGAAAAGGGCAAAGTCAATAAGGGTATTGAAAAAAGTGTCAAAGAAGATAATGATCTTATACACTTACAACTTCAATTTTATTTTTGAAAGGTCGGTAAGTGATGATAATGCCGTGAATGAAAGCTAGCTTTACCTGGAACCACTGAATGACTATCTTATTTTGAACTATCGGAACACTACCGTTAAAGGAACTGGTACACAACTACCAAATGTTAGAGTGACATAATTTAATAAGACGATGGTAGGATAGTAAGTGATCAAAACGAGATCAAACTTTTAGGTTTTAACTAACCTCAGATGTGGGGACGGAATCTATTTTTTAGCGAAGAACTTTGGAAGAACATTACATCACGCCATCTAAGCGAGGTAGAAAGAGTAATCCTAACGCGAGAGCAGCAATGGTTTGATCGAAGATGTCTTTTCCTTCGTCACCTTTGAGAGCGAATACAACTAGCATCTTCTGAGTATCTTTGTGATTAATCATCTTCTGGGCGCTCCAGCGGCAACGGTCGAGGGTACCTACGACAGGACACCTTGGTCCAATAGACGTGCCCACGGCAGCTTGACGCGGCACGGCGCAACACGGCACGCTCCGGGATGCCATGCCATCCCATGACGCGCTACGAGATACAGCGCCGCGGAACACTTCAACCTGAATGTCAGTGCTAAATTAATTGAAATAAGGTCCAAATCATTTGTTTAAGAACAATATGCAGTAATTTGAAGAATGTAAGAACTTTCATAGTTCTTGACTGACTATGGGGTTAGATTCATCCTTAATTAAATAACTTTGGACTCAATTTGCTTTAACAAAACGAAGTAATGTCTGCGTCTTACGTGCCGGAGGACGCAGGAAGCCGCGGACGGTAAAGAAATCAGTCATCTGTAAAACTAGAATGAAAAGCAGCATAGCTATATTGATAATACCTACTGTATATATTTTTATAAATTTGATGAAGTTACAAGGTATCCTGGTAGACTCTTGAGCCGATGGTATCTAATTAAAGAATTTTTCACTTTTACTTATTATTATTCCATTTGATTTGTTTCATTCGTTTACAGCACAACCCCGCCTCCCCTTTCTCTACGTTAAACAAAGCAACCTAATGAATATTGTGTAAAATATTTATTCAAATATTATTCATAATAGTATTTAATATAATCGAGTTGCTGTTTAATATTGCCCCTAAAATACAAGCTCAAATAATGAACGAAATTGCCGTACTAATGAAATTCATAACTAAAATGAGATCTTGTTTTTCGATAGTCCTTTATTGAAGTTGTGTTTCTATGTATATTGCCAGTGAAATTTAAATCAAGCAATGTTCTAAGACATAAGCATTATATCTCTAAACAATTTTATTAATATAAGTGTACAAGAGAGTAAAAAAATAAATAATTGTTTATGTTTTAGTAGATTATCTCAATCACACTCATACTCATTTTATTTAATAATTATTATTGAAATAAATATTAAAGTACGGTTAGAATTGGAAATATGATCTGTGTCTTGGGTGCATTAATACTTGATTTTTGGTATCAGGACGCTATAGAATAGTAAGTGGTATTAATCGCGGTCTTCATTACTCCCCTAAGGGGGTTGTGGATTGGGCTTCAGGCTTTAGCCCACTACCCGGGGCTTTTCTGGTCGAACTTTCAACCCGCCGGTGATCCTATCCTCTGCTTCAACCCGGCTTTAGGCACAGCCCTTGGTGCGGTCAGCTGACCGGGTGAGATGGCGTTGGCCAAAGACCGGTGAGCGCCAGCGATCAGGCTACAACTTACACCTCAGCTAGGGGAGCTGATGGAGTAGAGGAGGTGATATAGTGATGACACCGAAAAAGAGGCAAGCGAGCGTCACCAGGTATCCACAACAATTGAAATTGATGTCATCACTATTGCCAAAAAAATATTCCATCTCCTTCGATCCGTCGCGTATGGTCAAATTCGCAATCGGTCCAATTCATAAAAATCGCAACTAGTCAAAATAGCAGTTAGTCAAAATAGCGAAGCGTCAATATCAAACCGCCAATAAAACAAAGCGTTATTATAACAAAGCGTCAAATTAGCAAACCGTCAAGTAGCAAACAGTCAAGCTGTAGTACGTGAGTTTGTCTGCTATGATTCGTTTATACGTATACTAAAAAATGTATCAAAGATTAACTAGTATCCACACACTAATACTCTCAAATAATCACGACGTCTCTAATGATCTTGATTTACTTAGTTGTTTTAGTTTAAACAAACAACAATTTTCCCGTCTTCGTGATACGGTAACTGGTACACTAAACAAGCTTATTGTTTCCCATTTCGTAGCTGGCTACGGAAAGCTATTAATTGGGTTATGAGACGGAGTGCCGTTGCCATAGTAACACAATCGTATTACAATTGGAACGTCGAAGAACAGGCCTCTAGTCTGTTTTAAACACAATAAGATCAACACTTCTCTAGTTAATTGTACAAGATCAATACGGGTTCTGTGCGTCGAACTGCAATGTAGGTTAGTTTGGCTCTGCAACACAAGCGGCAGGATTGCATGATCCATTTGAAACGATTTAGCTGTCCGGCAATGTCCGGAGTGTCGAAGCCGACTAAATGTAAGCTATATGAGCTATATTCGAAGATCATAATTGCTGATTTCTGGCATTTAGAATGAGTAACTCTTGTAAGTGAAGCAAAATTGAAGAAGAAAGGGACAATGATATTATAAACTAGAGATTTATGTTACGCTCATAGTGATTTTCGTTGAAATCTGTGCCGCGCAATCTGAAATTGTCAAATGTTTACTTGTACAAAGAATAGCTTATAAAGAATTAAAGTGGATAGTAACTTCGGACGCCGACGATTCATGACTCCGCTTGATAGACTGATAGCAGGACGTCCTGATTGGTCGTATTTGAGTCTACACAATGCGCGAGCCTATGGCATATCTGTTTTTTTTTTTTTATATAATATCATTGGAAGTAATCCATCTTGTGTGTTCTGTCCTTTGCCAGATAAGTGTTCCAACGTTCCTACATTTTCAATCATAATCATCATCATCAACAACTCACATAATGTCCTCACCGAGGGGCTCAAGCCTACCTCACTTTAGGGGCGATTAGGCCTTAGTAAACCACGATGGCCTAGTGCGGGTTGGTCGACTTCAAACACAGATACACAGCCTAAGAATTTCTTCAAAGGTGTGAGCAGGTTTCCTCACGATGTATTCCTGTACCGTAAAAGCGTAGATTAGACGTACATATGAATTTAAAATTTAAAAACAGATTGGCACGTGGCAGGGTTCGAACCGGTGCCTCCCGGATGGGAGACAACGCGCTTACGCACTACGCCATTGACGCTCACAAAATCATAATCAAATTTATTGAAAAAAAAAAAACTATACATAACATGAAAATAAATGCGAATGAGAGGTTTGTAATGTGAATGAATCTCAATCTATGTACAATATCCAGTGATTTCATATCTTATGCTATGCACCAACACTATGCACCTATGTGAAATCATTTGTCTTACAAGTTGACAATTATGTATTTGTGCTTAAGCAATGAAAAGTCACATAAGAAGCTTAGTTTATGTCCTAAAACAACTACATACAGGTTACCTAGAAGAGAATAAAATAATTGTCTACTAAGCAAACTTCTCTCTGTAAGAAGTTGTATTCTGTTCTTCAGGATCTTTACTCTTGCTGCATTGTTCCAAGGTTTATTCCACAAAGTACGGGTAGACTCAACACGCAATAGGGTAGTTCTGTAACGTCAGATAGCACCTTATGCCAGACTATTATTTTCTTAACTGGTTACAAAGTGAACGATTCGAACACGACCCAAAAGGGCGCAGTGTTTCATTCACCTGTGTCTTAATGGTTTATTGTGACTTGTCGAGATAACAAAAATATTCTGCACTTCATATTATCTGACAATCGGAGGTATCCTGAAAGGCGGAGAAGAATATACGGCATGCTCCAAATACCACAGTCGGGGTGACGGGCAATGGGATCCCGTTGTAATAACACGAGACTAAGAGTGCATTCATGATCCCTGGAATGTCTTTTTAAACCCTAAATAGCATGATGAGACCAAAGATGCTCCAGCATAACCGTTGATACGCAGAGAGAAGGGATCCGATAGTTTTAAATTGGTTTGTCAGCCCTTAAGGCTGCAATATTATATAAAATGTTTTTTTTTGTCGTAATATTAAGTACTAGCTGTGCCCGCGACTTCGTCCGCGTGGATTTCCCATTTTTGCAACATTTTTCATTGATGCTCAATTCCTATTAGTCGTAGAGTGATGTTATGGAGGTATATAGGCCTATATCAGGGTTTCCCATACTGCGCGTCGCGATGCCCTGGCATCCCAGGGTTCGCGGTTCTATCCCGGGGGCGGGCGTAGTGAGACGATCCACATAGAATGGCTCTCTAGCTGCTATGCGAGCTAGTAGAACGAAAATAAATGTAGAGAAAGAAATGAAAGTCGCGATTTCAAAACTTGAGCCCGGATCGACTGTCTAGGGCGGGCGAAAAAATCGAACACAGCATCTTTGGCAAACCGGGCGGCTGCGTCCGATTTTTTTTTGTTTTTGTAGGTATGTACTTAACTTTGCTGTTACTATAACGGGGGGAGGGCTCGTAAAAATTGGAAAATTCCTAAGGGCGTCACTATGAAAATAAGTTTGGGAAGTCCTGGCCTATAAATAGACAATCAAAGATTTTTTAAATTTGAATCAGTAGTTCCCCTTTTTAGGGTTCTGTACCCAAAGGGTAAAACGGGATCCTATTACTATGACTCCGCCGTCCGTCTGTCCATCTGTCACCAGGCTGTATATCATTAACCATTATAGTTAGACAGTTGAAATTTTCTCAGATGACGTAGTTCTGGTTCCGCTATAACAACAAATACTAATAAATAGAATAAAATAAATATTGAAGCTGCTCCCATAAAATAAACGTGACTTTTTTTGGTCGATTTTGATAACGGCAATAGATAGACGCTTGAAATATTCACAGAATATTTAGTTATATTATTCACTTTAAAAATAAATGATTACATTAAAATAAAATTAATATTTAAGGGGGCTCAACAACAAACGTGATTTATTTCTCGGTCTCAATAACGATAACAGGTAGAAACTTGAAATATTAACAAAATATTTAATTTAAAATTCAAATAATTTTCGGACAGTTTTGATAAAATCTATGGCACGGAACCCTTCGTTCACGCGTCCGACTCCTTCTAGGCGGTTTTTTTTAACTGTTTTTACAGGATGTCTCTGATGACCTTCTTTGAGTCACCAGGGGTTTAAGTAAAGGAGAGGACCTCGGTGGGTCCTCAAGCTTTAAGGTCGAATCACTCCAGAGAGGATTCCTGACCGGTGAGCATCTCCCTCGGAGGAGTCTCTGAACTTATTAGAGTCTCTAAGGCGTCTGAATCTGACGGGATCAGTAGTTCTTAAGATAAGCGCGATCAACCAAAAAAAAAAACAACTCAGTATAGATGCGTGCGTAGTACTTGATCATTATTTAGCTGCGGAGTTATGTTAAAACTGTGATATCTCTGAAGATATTCATTGAAATCTAATGATGTCAAGAACAATTTTGTACAAAATTAAATACTTGTGATGAATAATGTATTAATTTTGATAAGGAGTAATATTATCTTTACAAAAATACCTTCGCATCTAAAGCATTATTTTAGAACAAAATTTATTAACCAAAATAGGTTATAGCGAGTCAACCTTAAGAGATAGATAAATGCTGTCTGTGACTTTTCTTTAGAACTTTTAAAGATAAATAATTCCGTTATACATAATTTTTGCATAACTTTAACCATTTGCGCACGCAAAGAAAACTCTGAAAATCAAAATTTATTATTTTCCGTTTATTTCAAACTATGACATTTCTTAAGATATTCATTGAAATCAAATGAAGTCGTGAACAATTTTGTGCAAAATTAAATATTTGTGATAAATAATGTATTTATTTTGATAAGGAATAATATCATACATACAAAAACACCATCGCAGATAATGCATTATTTTAGAAAAAAAATTATTACCAAAAAGAAAGGTTATAGTGAGCCAATCTTAAAAGATAGACATATGCTGTCGCGGAATTTTCTTTAGAAATTTTAATGGAGAATAATTCCGTCATACATAATTTTTACGTAACTTTAACCGTTTGCGCAGCGCACGCAGTGAAAGCTTTGAAAAGAAATATTTTTCTCCCGTTTTTGCAACATTCTTCATTGATGCTCACCTCCTATTGGACTTATCGTGATGTTATATAGCCTATAGCCTTCCTAGATAAATGGACTATCCAACGAAAAAAGATTTTTTCAATTTAAGTCAGTAGTTGCTGAGATCTTAGGGTTCAACCAAACAAACAAACAAACAAACAAACAATCAAACAAACAAACTCTTCAGCTTTATTATTAGTATAGTATAGATTCTCCGGCGTTACGGAGTTCCCATATCTTTCCATGAGTTGCTTCTGCAAAATCGTTAAGAGATCTTGTGATATTTGTAAGACAATTAGAATGAAATGGTAACGTTATACGAGTACGTAAATTAATTAGTTATTCCCTCTCCGCTTCATAGAACAAATCCTCCTAATATTTCGTGTTTGTGGGTGAAACAGGCGTAAACCATTGAATGGATTTTGATGTACTTTGAGTTAATCTCATCAGAAACCATACAAATGCTGTCTGCTAATATTGCTTAGTAAAATAAAATCCGAGTTAGGGTATAGATTTAAAGTATATAACTGAGTTAAGTTTTATAGCCATTTTGGCACTAGGCAATAGGGAGTGTTTAGTTGGTAAGAGACTGACATAACCCTAGGGCCGGCCGTAGGGTATCCATGAGAATTCACTCCGGCCTTCCCTAATTTGTCCCGAAGGTCCTCTGACTCTTTTCGCTGTTCTGTCTTTCACTCCTCCCTGTGGGGGAAGGAAAGGGAAAGCACCGGAGGGGGTTATGGGGGCCAAAAATACATAGAGTTCGTTACCAGAAGGTAAAAATAAAATGTCTTAATGCAATTTCCTACCAGGGTATTTACGGAAGACCAGCGTCGAGTGTGTATCCTGCATGCTTGCCATTTTATGCTGAGTAAATGCCTTTTCGGTATTCAGTATTGCACGCACTTGTATAATGTATATCAATGTATTACCTAAGTACTGTGACACTGAATAAACAATATTTCTTTCTTTCATTTTTTAGATAAAAATCGCGTTAGTTCAATAAACCGATATTATCATATTGTATTGCAACTATGGAAAGACTGCAAACAGGCGGACCATTAGCTTATTTGCCACCAATGTGGTATAAAAAACTATGAAGAGCAAATTAAGTGTTAGCTAGACCACTTCAAATTAGAAGCCCAAAAGGTGGCTAGTGCAGAAAGTATAGTATTAATCTATTAGTTATCTTTCCAATTGCACTTCACTTCCGCCTGCCATCAGTTAGGGTGTATTAAATTTTTTATAAAAAAAATATTCTTATTATTAGTGCCAGTATTTTAGTTTTTACTTTCTTGTATACGTAGTATACAGTCTTGTAATCGTCAAAAAATTCGACCTCGAGATTTTGACGGATTTACGCGTATTGGACCTCCCTGAGTCCAAAAATACCGTTTTTGGAATTATGTCTGTGTGTGTGTCTGTGCGTTAGCACGATAACTCCAGTATGCTTTAACTTATTGCAACCCTTAACATGCATGTATGAATGTATGACATCAAAATATAAGGTTTCTATCAACTTTTTTGGAGGTTGGAGGAGAAAACTGAGCGTTAGCAGCGCTACGGTATATCTTCGCCATTTGTTGACCAGTATACTTGCTTTCCATCCAAAAAATATACAAACCCAAAACTTTGCATCCACATTTCAACCTCATTACGTATATTTTGGATTCAGACGCATGTTCGTCTACATCCCCCTTGAAAGTTGCCGTGTATAAGGGCCCTTAGGGTCCCTTTTTATTTTCATGCCCGTGATCAAGTGTGCGTCGGGATACATTCATAATGTTTATGATTTGAAAAAAAAATATTTGAAACCATAAACAAACCTTTCATTCCCGATACTTTTTTGACTGAATATACATCTTTTTTATCGTACCTTGCTCCCAATCTATTTGAAGTTGGTTCAGTATGACTTTATATCGACAATATTGCTCAGCACACTGATTTGGCGTCTGGTAAGGACACGGTGCACATCATTCTGTTTCATTCAAATACTGTACTAAACACACGGCAATAAGGTCACTAATTAAACAAATTCAACGGCCCTCATCGAACGCGCTACAGCACGCCATTGCAGCGTTGAACTTGTTCAATTAATGACCTTATTGCCGTATGTATGGTATGGTATTTGAATGAAATACAATGATGTCCGCGCCGTATTCTTTCCAGATCAGTGTGCTTCGCGCATAATAGGATTCAGTATTATTTTTTTACGGCTGGCCGCCTGCCTCCTTCGGAACGACTGCTATCTTTCAACAGTAGCCAAGACCACCACTTAACGTGCCTTCCGAAGCACGAAGGAAAATTGAGTTGCAAATTTTTCGGTCATCCATCCGAGTACCGACCGCAATCTTGGTAGCTTAGTCTTCGTGATCGCCACGAAGAACGCAAGAACGTGGCGCCGTCCTCCTTCCTTATATATTTTAAAATAAAGTCTGTTCCAGTAGCGAGTAGCTAAATAAAATGTCTACAAATTTGTCAGCAAAATGGGAAAATTTTCCTCAACATCTCGATGGAAAACCACAGTCCAATTAACAATACATTAATGGAACGTATCTTAATTGGTTTATAGGAGTTCTTTAGGGGAAGTATTCATCAAAGAGAACTGTAACTGTAATTCAGACGTCGTGTTACTTAAAGTCTTTATATAATGGCCATAAAGACCAACCCAAATGGCAGCATTACGTCTGCATATCCTTTTAGAATTAATAATCTGGTAAAATTTTCTCGTGCTATATCGCTTTTACTATTTCTGTAGTCTAGAAGAGCGGGTTCCAACTTAAATAAATATTATAATAAGCAACCATGTCTCGTCAACAAAAACTCGTGTTCATGACACAAATATTTCCCGCTTACAGGATTCGAACCCAGACCGCTTTATGTGTAGGCAGCTATTCTAACCAGTCTACCACGACGGCGTCAATACAATTATGTACTTGGTGGTGTTTGCCTGGTTAAGATAAGATAAGATCGGTCTTAACATCGTAGAAAAAAAATACGCCTTTATGTCCCCCTTATAGACAGGTGGGTTATACAATTAGACGAGAGAGATGTGATTTGAAATAAGACGTAGTGACAAGAATTGAGAAAGAGACGCTCAGAAGTTATGGTGATGCAGAAAGAGTGAGGGTGGAGTGGTCAGTGACGCTGCCTGCACACCGGGCGGTGCGGGTACGAATCCTAGTAGTGGCAATTTTTTGGGTGATGAAAAGGTGAAAGACTAATGCTCAATCAACTATTAAAGCATTTCAATAAATACAACATATTTCATCAAAAGCAATTCGGGTTCACTCGGGGTCGCTCCACCATTGATGCGGGAGTTGAGTTGTTAAAGGAGGTATTTGCTGCTTGGAAAGAATCACGCGACGCCCTTGGGGGTTTCTGTGATTTATCTAAAGCTTTCGACTGTGTTAATCATGATACTCTGGTCAGGAAATTACACCATTACGGCGTTAGGAACAAGGTTCTCAACCTCATGACTTCATACCTGAGCAATAGAATACAGAAAGTTGATATAAATGGTAAAAGATCTCCAGGTTCTCTAGTCACAATAGGTGTTCCGCAGGGCTCAATTCTTGGTCCATTTCTCTTTCTAGTGTACATAAATGACTTGCCTTACTACATAAGGGACAATCATGACATTGTGTTGTTTGCGGATGACACTTCTTTGATTTTCAAAATAAATAGAAAATTAGATAATTATGACGAAGTGAACAATGCACTTGCGAAAGTAGTTTATTGGTTTGATATTAAGAACTTGTTGCTGAATGAAAAAAAAACCAAATTAGTTAAGTTTACTACACCGAATGTGAGATGTGTAGAAACTAATGTACAAATAAATGGAGTAGAATTGAAACCTGTAGAAACAACAACTTTCTTAGGAGTAATGTTAGACTCTAAATTGCAATGGGGTCCACATATTGTAAAACTTTCGGGTAAACTAAGTTCTGCGGCATATGCAGTTAAAACTATTAGGCGGTTAACTGGTATAGATACTGCTAGAATGGTTTATTTTAGTTATTTTCACAGCATAATGTGTGATGGAATTCTTCTCTGGGGGAGTGCTGCAGATATTAATACCATCTTTGTTCTGCAAAAACGGGCTGTTAGAGCAATTTATCAACTAGGTCCGCGTGACTCCCTCAGAGAAAAGTTCAAGGAGATAAATATTCTAACTGTGTCATCACAATATATATTGGAAAAATTACTATATGTTAAGAAAAATATTATGAATTTTTCCGAGAAATGTCATACGCACAATGTAAATACTAGGAAGAAACACGATTTGGTTGTATATAAAACTCGTCTCCACAGAATAAGCAATTCCTTTATGGGCCAATGTATACGTTTTTACAATAAGCTTCCGAAGAATATTAGAGACTTGCCTATTAATAAATTTAAAAAAACTGTAAAATCTAATTTATATAAAAAAGCTTATTACAAGTTAAATGATTATTTAAATGATCCAAATGCGTGGGAGTAAAATCTGCCCAAATTTACGCATTTAAAATTGTAATTTATTCATATTGATATATCTATGGACATGTAATGATGTTTTGAAATCATTACGAAATTGTAAGCTGCGGAGTTTCTTTCGCCATTTCTTCTCCGTCTCAGCATAATAATAATTATTTAAGTAAAATAATTATTTCGTCGAAATGGTGGTAGGGCTTTTGACGATTTAAAAGTACTTAGCAAAGTCCATTTAAATAAAGAGCTTTTTCATTTCATTTCATTTCATGAACACCAACATAATTTGTTTATTTATAAATATGTTTCTAGATTTTTGGTATGAGCATGGGGTCAATCCATTAAAAATGGATATATGAGCTGGAAGTAAGTGGAGAATACAGGATGTGAAACATCTAGGTAAATCATTATCAACCAAATATTTTAAATAAGGACCAGTACAAAAGCATATACATACTATAGTAGCGCTAGGATGAGAGATGAGTATAGATGAAGCGAAAGAATCATGAAATAGTTTTAGTAAGTGCAAAGATATTATTGCTTACCACTATTAGAGAAAGCCGTGACTCTATGAAAATGTATGATAAATGCTAGTTAGCACTACAACGAGGAAAACGAAGCACCAATGACCTTACAATCGCAGTTACAACTAATTACATAACATACTCAGATGGATAATAAATATCAATAATCTTAGTTTATTTCTGTGAGGAAGACACATTTGTGGCACACTGAATAGATGGCAATCGTACAATCGTAAAAATACAAGGTCTTTGAGATACAATCTAAGCTCTCTCTGTAGTTAACAAGCACAAGAAGGAGTAATATTTTATTTATTTCTATTGTCAGTGCCTCCAATTTTTATAGCTCACCCTGGCTCACTTTATTACAGTTATTTCTTTCTTTCCCTTTCCCTCTCGTCTACTTTTCATTAACTTTATTAGTCTGCTGCATAAGATTTCTCACAGAAATATGTAGTACGTACAGTTATATAAATCCGTATAATGACTACCTTTTATAAATAAAACGACCACAAGTTGATACAAATATTTAAGTGAAAGAGTACCATTAATGGTAATGAAATCTACAGGTAAATCAACACATTTATAGTAAGCCGTTCTCATTATTTCAAAGTCTGTAGGCACGAGTACAAAAGGTGTTCTCACTACCGCGATACTAAATAAAGGGTATTACGTAATGAAGCTGACCTCGTTTCGAGCTTATACGAATTACCTGCAGACAAAAAGTACTGGCCCTTTGATTTATGAGGGGTAAAGGAGAAACATAGCTCAGAAAAGCAGGCACAGCATTTATTTTATCGAATCAAGGAATTAATTCTTATGGAAATAATGACAGTGCAAAATAAGTGCCGACCGAGGAATAAATTATTGATGTTCCTTAGAACGTTGAAGAGAGTTCGTACACGCCAGGTTAGCTGTTTAAATTTGGAGCACATGTTTTTGTAGATGAACTGTCCATGAGTGATTTAGGGGAATAAATGACAGATGAAGTAGTGGTAATGAAATCCTAGGTTGGCGTAAAGGTTCTCAGGGCTATCCCGCCCTAAAACACCGACATCTTCATCACTATTTATCAAAGTGAACCAATATGAAGTAACTCTACTCCACCTCTCCTCTGACTAAGTCACATAGTTTTTCCCATATATTTTGTGAAATTGGGTCCATAGCAGAATAGCCGGCGCCTCTTGCCGGTCGGTTATTTGCTCGCTCGTTCCTGTTCCTCATTCCGAGCATCTGCATTATGCACTGCATGACACCCACGCGTGGACAACTGAATACTCAAAGCTTTCGTTGAGTTTTCGCTTTAAGCTCAAAGTACTCATGCTAGTCTCCATTATCGTCGTGAGAGAAATAATCAGCTCCCAATTAGAACAAGTCCCAGAATTCAAAGTCAACACAGCTATATTTATTTACTCCTTGTATTGGTGTATTTACTTCTACTAACACCAAATCCAATTCAATTCAGCGTAATTGAATAACCCTGACCTGAAGGAACTATTCCTAAGTTAGCTAAGTTATACGTGAAAAACTTCCGCGTAATAACAATTGGATAAAGTAATACGGAATCCGTAGTTTTGCATTGAGGTTATTCTTCTTTTATTTCAAAGTTTCCTTAGGTTACTGTACCGAAAGTCATTAATCCTAACTTTGCAGTTGGAGTTAGGAATCTTTTCTCGTTCGATTCTAAAAGAAAGATAGTTTTCATAAAATTTCTTGGGGTTGATTCTTCCAGCATTTAGTTGGTCAATTTCCTTAATATACTTTAAACTTTATGTCGACTGCATAAGGTTTACGTTTTCTGTAAATATAAAACTGAAATTGTATTTGTTTAGAAGATAGTTTAAAATAAACTAGCCTTTCCCTGCGGATTTGTCGCAGTACCGACTTAATGAGATTCCTAAAACACGGTGGCTAATCTAGTTGAATATGTTACCCATCAGATTTCCAACCACACTATTTGTTCCTTAACTTTTGCCATCGTCCTTTTCAGTACGAGTTTGACTAGTGGTAGGTGTGTCGAAGTGAAATCCGATTTCACTACAGAATAGCACGGTAGTAACTGTTGCAGTTTGCAAACCATTTCACAGTTGGATTCAGAGCCACAATTAATAGAACTCTCGGAGCCTTTACAAGTTTAGGTATGTCAGGCAAGCGAGTTGGTAATAAAATTACGTCGTTCATTGCTTCGCTGCAAATTCAAGAAGCGTATAATTCTAGCTCGAATTATGCAAACAGGGGCTCTTTCCAACTCTCGAAGTTTACAGCGAGTGCTTGTCAAATTTGTGGACGCATCGCGACGTGATTAAAATACATTTTATTGTATTAACATATTTTGACTTATAGGCGTAATGTTAAAATCTGGTTGTGGTGGTGAGGTTTCTTCTGTCCTGTTTTGTGTTAGAATTTTTACACTTAAAAATCTTAAAAGTGGAGGCACGAAGTTATCGATGGACAACAGATCAACAAAATTAATCCTTTACTATCTAAGAATATCTTTTAAATTAAGTAATCGTTTTTGTCGATTACGTGAAATTTTGTTTGCCGGTAGATCCTTGTTCGAACTAATACTGCCTCATTGTTACTTGATAATTTGCATTGATGGGTATTCGTAGTATTCAGCTCAGTCTGTCTAAAAATTACTTCAGTAAAAGAAGTCAAAGAGTAAGGATAGGATCTGACAATATATGGGGTTCCACAGGGAACAGTATTGGTTCCTACACTCTTCCTTACTAACATTAATGAGCTCTGTGACCTACGTTTGCTAAATGGCAAAATTGTTATATTTGCCGATGACACTGTCTTTGTCGTTCATGACAACAGTTGGGAAGAAGTCTAAAACTTTGTGCACAAATGGGTTTCAATTTGATAACCAATTGGTTGAGAAATAACATTTTGACTTGATGTTGAAAAATAAAATATATGCCCTTCTCTATGCGTAAAGATAAGAATAACCATCAGTTTAAATTATAATCCTACTTTTCTACCTCTGACTATTCTTGACAAAGTAATGAAATTGCAAGAACCGATAACGTTAAATATCTTGAGGTGGTGATTGACAAGCTCTTAACTTTAATCACCATCTACTACTCTTACTAGCAATTTTAAGGGTCCGTTATTCTAAACCATTTCTATATCGTACCAAAGGTCTTTTTACATTGATAGACGTTATAAGCGTTCCTCAGTTATTTATACTTGGCACTGGGATAAATCAAAATTCTATAATCGGGTACGACTTAACTCTAATAAACATCTCAAACATAATGTTTCGTACTAAGAGACCTTGATAACATTTGAATGCTGCACCACTTTAACTGACCTTAGCCACAGTCTATACGGAAATGTCAAATTAAAACAATAAATTTTCATCTTTATTTCGTAAATAATTGGAATTCAAACTCTATTGGGAAATTATCAGATTGTAATAACCCAACGTGTCTCTACAACTTGTTATATTTTCGTAATAAAATGCGTGGTATCAATATTGATAATGTAAATCAATGAAAATAAAGTAATACAAAAATTAGTCGTACACCCAAATCATAGAGTTTAAATTCGTATGATGAGAGTAATATTAAGTTAAAGAAGTTCACCGCACTCTAATACGAAATATGAGTAGTTAAATCGGTTCACGAAGCCTTATGATGTTACAGAGGTTTACTCGTGTCCTGTGTGAAAAGTATTACACAAATCCAGTAAAAAGTTGCAGTGATTTTTTTTTTTTATACTATATTATTTATTTTAAAGGAATAAACGTTAAGGTATAGTGTCGCAGGTCAGGCTCAGGTCATTTCTACCCTTCTGTTGTGGACTGGCTGGAGAATTTTATATTTTTAATATTTTGAATTTGATAATTATTATTTGTCATATTTTTGTAGTACTCCCTAGCAACCGTTGTGCCTTTTTAATTCCCTACAGTGGCAAAGTAGGTAGGATACGAACCTACGCTCCCAAAGGGAATCTGATTTCCAATCAGATTTCCTTTGGGAGCGTAGGTTCGATCGTTTTTGGTAGGCTCGTTCGTTTTTGGTGTCTGAAGTTAGTATTTTGAATTTGATAGTTATTTGTGTCATATTATTGGAGTATTTGATTAGCAACAACTGTGCCTTTTTTGTTCCATACACCTTTTTATTCTAACTCAAAATAGTTAAATTCTATCACATAGAAAAACTCAATACTCGTTGACGAACCAAATTACTTATCTTTAAAACCTCGTGTATATAGAATGTCAAGAAAATTGACGATTTCATCAAAAAAAAAATTACTACACATAGTTTCTTACTATATAGAGGCTCTTCTCTAGGAAGAATGATATTACGGTAGAAAATTGAATTGAAGTGAACAACAAGTTCGTTGATCTGCCTTTAAGCGCAAAAGAACTCAAACATTTATCATCTTGGGCTTTCATTGTGATAGTCATCAGAATTTTAGATTACCAGTTTAACTTTTCATATTAAAACTTTTTAAGTACCTACACATCCTGTAAGTCCCATTTTAATTGCTTTCAACCTAACCATGTTTAGTTAAGTCACGGTCTGGTGGAAGTTACAATTGGGGCTTGTATCTAACTCAAATATCCGTTACCAAAAGGGATCCCAATATTTGCATGAGCATCGCTCATCGTCAAACATATACTTGATAAAGTTGCTCATTTCACCTTGACATTCCCGACTTTAGTCTACAATTTTAAAAGGGTTATTATTTAATCTTCGATAAGTTACTTTGAAATTTAAACGATGCTGCTAATAAATTCAAGGATGATAATTTTCAAAGTAAGTTGTATCAATATTTACAGGAATTAGGTTAAGATGTTTTTCAAGTCAAATATTGCACCAGAACCCTCGAAGGATTTACTTTGCTAATTCTTAGGTTAAAGTCGCCACCCTTTCAGGTTCTTCAGCATTAGAAAATTGGACCTTATTTTAAACGCAAAGAAATGTCTTTTACTTGATAAACAGAAGTGATCAAAATGGAATTTTGTATTCATTTCTACATTCAACAAAACATATAAAGATACAAAGATCATAAGTGTCGAATCCCTATTCCAACAAAAAAAGCTGCAATCTACAATTATATTAAAAACATTAAGAACTTTATGATATATATTAGTAAATTAATGCAAAAATCAAGGCAGCCAAAATCCAAAGTTAGACAAATACTTACTTTAAAGATTCAGCGTACATAACCCTGGCACGCAAAGCATAATATGACACAGTCGTAAACAATGGGAAGCGTGATAGAATTTGACACATCATTTATTGTAACCGTTATATAACCTTGATATTGGTCAGTCGCATCACGAAAAGGGATCACGCAATCTTCGTACTCGTAGCGAAATAGGAAAATTTTGTGCTGAAATTCATACAACAAAGAAAAGTAAAAGAAATTTCGCAATTGGTACTTTAGGCTTTGCTTTTACAGATCGGCTCGTTTGCTCAATCAGTTGTTTTATTAGTCAAAGTTGTAATAAGTCTTGTTCTGTTTTATTACAAGGAAAACTTTCTCATGTAGTATGGAAATTTAAGGCTATTGGAATAATGAAGAGAGGAAGTGCACACATAATTCTAATTGTCATAGATTTAGTGGCTCGGTTGCTAGGTTACTTGTTGATTGTCTAACATGGTGGTGTTTGTATGAAATTATTCTAATATAATATTACAACGTTTCTTCACTTAAGGAGTCAGTTTTTATTTCGCGGCATTTGGCGACTGTGACAGGACTCTTATCAAGCGAAAAAAAAACTAAACTATGGATTCTTTAAAGAGGAAACGGACACAGCAACGCCGCGAGTTTACCATTGCAGCGGATGCAGTATCGACTGCAATTCAATCCAAAGACATCGAGGCTTTGGAAGACGCTTATGCCTTGACGTCGGAAATTGCAGATAATATGTTAACCACTGAGGCCGTCATACGCGATACTTGGTGCGAAAGCGAGGATTTTGACGAGTCATCATTTCAGACTGATCAAGATAAGTCTCTGGAATACCGAAAGCGCTGGTTACATTTGCAGAATATGTATAATAAAATACATAAACCTTCGATGGAGAAATTTGCGAGTAGCTCATCGCTAGCATCGGGGCCAACAGTGAAGTCGAATATAACCCGAAGGCGAATTAACATGCCAAATTTGGAACTGGTCAAGTTTGACGGTAACATAAAAAATTGGTTGCTCTTCTGGGGCCAATTCAAAAAGATCCACGAAGACCAGGACTTGGAAGACATAGACAAGTTTCAGTTTTTGTTACAAGCTATGGTCGTCAGTACCAGTGCGCGGCAACTCGTGGAAACTTACCCACCCTCTGGTGAGAATTATAGGAAGGCTGTCGAAGCATTGAAGGCGCGGTTTGCCCGGGACGACCTGCTAATAGAAACGTATGTGCGAGGTTTACTGAATCTCGTGCTTCTACGACAGCGAGGTCAGATTGAAAGTTTATCGTCGCTATATGACAGCCTCCAAACGCACTTGCAGGCATTAGAGACACTGGGTGTCGCCAAAGATAAGTATGTAGTTTGGAGAGCAGAGGCATCACAAAGTGACGCAAGAATACCTATCAACATCCATTGCTTTGCAAACGACAGTAGAGTGCATGTGGGATATTTCGGACAAAATGGGGTGCAGCAAATTTGGTTGAGTTCAATGCGAAGAAAACTCAGGTGTGCGCGTTTACGGCTAAAATGTCGCTTTTCTTTTCCCTTCCCTCTTTTAAGAAGCACCTTGCAGGTCGATAAGGCGAGGGTGGCTAGCGCAGCGGTTTATCTCTCGCACTAGCTATCTTCGCATTTTGACTCCACTTCTGCTTACCATCAGGTGGAACGGAGTGTTTTGCTTGACCTTTTTATAAAAAAAATTAAGAGGCCAGGCTATAACATTTTACTGCAACTTTACTTTCTTGTCACCCACCATGGAATGACTCATAAAAAGGAACGTCCGGAGTAGACAAGATAACAAAACATCCAAGCTGTTAATCGGAACGTTATTATTTGGTATTTTAGCACTCAACTACCATCTTACAAAAGTAATTACACTTCTGTACTTGTAATTTGAATATCAAGCGATTAGCATTACCATTTAAATCAAAGTTTAAACAGAACTGGCTGTGTTTAAGCCGTAATGAATTAACGATAGAACTTTGGAAGGAAAAAATCTCTGTTTTGCATAATGAGCCTGCATGATTGATGATTCTCGTTGTGCAGTAATGGCTTCTGCTATATGAAATACGAGTTCTATTTTGGAGATATCAATCAGCATAATATCGGGGCTTTTGATTTGATACGCATTACTGATGACTGTTGCTTTGCAAGGATTGCAACAAATAATTTTATTCTCACTTTGGTTCAAGTTTATAGAAAAATCAGCCATATTTCTTTCTCTCGTCAAAATCGTTGTGTTAAAGCTGATTTTGAAATTTATTATCGCATGATAATAAGCTTAAATATAAGTTTATTATCATGCGATAAGATGACACAAAAGAAAAAAAATCTATAAAATATTGGGCATTATATACTCGTAGTCCAATAAATAAATCTACCTAGAGCCTCTCCAATCCTACGAATGTCAATGATAAAATTTTAATGACTGAACAAGAGTGAATATATATTCTGAATAATAAATACGAAGCACCTATAACAAAAATATACTAATGAAAACTCTTGCAACTGAATATACATACATATCTCAACTTTATGCTGGGAATCAAAAGTGTATTGGTGCCCTCAAAGATTTCAAAGTCCAAAAGTTGTTCAGTCGTGACAGTGTTGTAAACGGAACATTATTAATTTGGCTGTGAAAAATATAGTGTGGGTACACAATAACTCTGTTGTTTTTTTTTACATAATATACCAAATTATGATTTTAAAATTACATTCATGAAATAGCCCAGTTTATCCATAAACCTTTATTTAGTAGAGGTTTTGGATCTCAAAACTACAACTTCAACCGTGTAACTGGGTACCCTTTCAGTTGATAATATACCAAATTATAATTTTAAAATCACTCTCATGAAATAGCCCGGTTTTGCATCTCAAAATTACCACTTTAACCGTGTAACTGGATATCGTATCAGTTGATAGAGTTGAATGCAGCACAGAAAACTAATAAACACTCCCCCATCACCGAACAATGGAAACTAAACAAACGGTAGACATTCAAAATATTCCGCGCGCGACCTACTTCACACATGTGGGCCCTATCTAAATTTTACATAAACCTCGAAAAATTTGCCTGTGACGCGATTCGGCGCATTGCGGCACCGCAAATATTGTGACAACCGCCTCAGCGAACAGAATTGAGAGTTATATTTCAAAGTTTACCTTGCATGAGAGGCCAAATACTAACAATTTACCTACAAAGTGAACTGGATTTAGCTATCGAAGTGTTTTCCGATTGAAGACTTCTTAGACAAATACCTACTCGTTCTGAAACCAGTTTTTCTTTTGGGAATTGGCAAAAAATTGGTGAAGTAAATAGTAATGGCGATAATTTGAAATTACTTGAAGATAATCTGAATCTGTATTATTGATGTCAGGAACATTGTTTGGTAAAGAAACTGAATTTAAAACTCCCTTAAAAGAAACTGGATATTCTTGGTAGTTTACTTTGTCCCAATCAACCAAAACAATATTGGAAATGAAAAGCATTTTACTGCGACTCAAACTCACAAGATAACACGTTCAAACTGTTTTTGTTTTCAAAGCTTTTCATTCCTTATTTACTATGTAACAGAGTCTACTTCATTTTCTTGTAAATAAAATCGTTTATCTTCTTTTTATACTTACACCCTGAACATAATGATATTTTTATTTACATAATACATAAAAATAACAAAATTACCACTTCTTACTAACCACCTTCTTGGGGAATATTGAAAAAAGATAATGGCAGCTGTTATCCTAAACGAGCTCGTAGCATACATAACCATAAATAAGATATTATTTATAATTTGCTTCGCAACTTTCGGAACGCCAAACATTTTTGCAGGACACAATTTTCTTCCGACAATTTTGGTGACGGTTTTGAAATACCGAGATATATCGTTTACAACCACAAACTCATTTCTACCGCAGACTTTTCCTGAACAATACTTAAGTCGGAGTTATTCCAAGTCCGCGGCTTGGGCAGACTAAAATATCATTTGTGTTTGCCCGCCTGACAAATAGTCCGTGCCGGCGCAGGAAAAGATAACTTAAATAAATTACTCAGGCTTCATTTCAGCTAAGTCCTGCTTTTTATATGCAGCTCTTTCTACAAGCGACCCGCCATTTTTGTACCCTAATCATGTTATGTTATCATATTTTTCTTACGTTGCGTCCATCGGCGTGATGGTCTGTTTTCTTTGGGATAGGGATGAAAGTAATATTTTTCATAGTCATGCTACTACGTACTAATGAAAGCTGTATCTTTACATACGGGTGCGTGTTTCTAATGTGAATTTATCGCTTCACTCAAATGATAATTAATTAATGCATGCTGACAAATGACCATTAAGAAACACCCCAAAGCTGTTCCTTTTTGTTCATTATGCGGAATTATGTTATACTAGAAATATCATACAGAAAAATCGGGAATGGTCTCCCCTTGATTTTCTCGTACACCGGAAACGACTCAAAAGTAAAAATAAACCTTATATTTTGATGTCATACATGCATGTTACATTTTGGTCACCCATCCGAGTACCGACCGCGCACTTGGTTGCTTAACTTTCGTGATCGACGACTCAAAAGTTGATAGAAACTTTATATGTTGATGTCATATACGCATGTTTAATTTTAAGTTAAAGCATTCTCAAGTTATCGTGCTAGCGCACAGACACACACACAGACTCAATACTACGTATACGAAAAAGTAAAAATGGTGTCGCAAAAGACAGTTCACCTATAGAAATGAGATTCCCTAATGAACACAGAAAAGAGGATGACGAGTTTTTATGTAATGATGTATTACTTAATCTAATGAAGGTTACAGATAACCAGATAGAAGATACACAACGTCCTGTTCGTTCCAAGCGTTAACAAGTACAGCGGTGACTGCTTACTACAGTCGTTTAACAATAATATTTTGATTTTCACACCAGTTACCTAGTACAAATTAAGTGTGATTAAGATTAAAATTGTGTTATAGGTATTAGATGACAATTTAATATTCAAAAGGAATCACATTTTTAAACAAACCTTTGAATAATTATTATAAGAAATCGTGACTCGTGAGGAATTTGCGATTGCCACGCAAACATTTGCCCCGACCAGAATCAAAAAATAACTGCAAAGAAGTTTCCTACTACAAGCTACTTCATCAAGAATGTCATCACTTAACACGTGTCATTTTTGTTATTTACCTTCATGCTACGGTGTGGAAGGTCCTTTTCATCTAGTATAAGAATTTCTGATTTCCCATTACCATGAGTTATTCTGTATTGCCAAAACTCGCCTAGCGCTTATTCGCCTCCAGTGTTAAAGTTTTTATGCACTTTACTCCAACTTTTTGCTAGTTAAGGAATCCCGATCCTTTAACAAAAAAGATAGAAATTTCTGGATTGGCGCCAGCGAAGTTTAAACTAACCCCAGCATATTTTAGAAATAATTAAGGAAATTAAATTTTAGCCAAACAAAGCCTCTGCGGAAGGCAAATTATTTGGCTATATCGTATTTAGTACACTTCGGGTTGGCGCTTTCAATTTGTTTATTAATCCAATAATCGAACCCTGTTTATCAATGGCTTACAGACTAAAGCTTCCTAACAAAATGGGATTTTGTGCTCTAAAAGCTTGTGGAAGCAAATATATAAAAGGTGCGCTCTTTAATGTCTTGAATAATCTGAGCAATTTTTTGTAAAGTACGTGGTATTACTTAGTTCCTGTTTGAAAAATTGTTTGCCGTTTTATGAATACAAATCTCATTAAAACGACGTAAGCACATAATTACTACTACCAGGATTCAAATCTCTCTAAGTTGGGGGAGTCCAGTATAACTTTTGATATTTTAAACTTTGATTAATGTTTAAATTTTTTTTTCTATAAATTTCTTAGGAGCGCCCTGTTTTCAAAGACTTTGTTTTAAACTTGATATTATGATTATGTTGTTGATATTATTTAATAGACCTTTAACTTTTTCTTTGATGGTTCGTCTCTAGCTTGTTTTTATAGCAGAACGCTGTGCCGAAGGAAACAACCTCTCTTTGCTACTAAATTATGTCGCACAAATGCCGGCGTTCACCGATGTATCGCTTAGTGAATACTTTCAACGTCCATTTTAATACTTTAGACATGTCAACTCGTGCTAATATCTTTAAGAGACAGTACCCTTAGTATGAGTTTTTGCAACACCAAACGAGTGATCGTCATCGTCAAGACTATGAAACTATAGGTTTACTTAATACGTCGTAGTATAAGATTTAAATTTGGCACATAGTCTTCACGATATCGCCTACTCGATCACTCGATTATACGAACTTCACACTGTTTAGTTTTGTCTCTTTCATTTCTTATTAACAAGAAAGAGACAACATGTTCATTCGTTCCATTCACTCCCATTCATAGTATCTCTAACTAGTCTGTGCTCGATGAAAACAAACAAAATGTCTGCGTCACAGTGAGAGTCGTATTGATATTATTTATAAATTATTACTAAAACAGATAAGAAGTAATAGGTTTTGATACATAAACTATACCCAATTGTACTAAGGTGTTTAAACGGAAAAATAAAATGAAAATGTGCAAAACAAGTGCGTCGCAGTTTGAACAAATAGTGAATTTCATTGAGTGGTGTATTTAAAAGGATATTATACAGAAAAATACTAATGTGCAATGCTTTTGGGAAAAATAATGATCTCGTGTCTGACGGCAAACGAGATTTAGAGCTGCAACAAAGGGAAATTGAACTCAAGCGAGCTTGCCTAGTGACAAACTCTATTCGCCATATTTATTTAGAAAATAAAATAATTTAATGTTATGTATTAATTAAACAATGTGTTTTATTCCCTTATTATACTACACTGTGATAGTGTCCTATTGTTTAAATTCTAGCTAAGACGACTAAAGCGTAGATAATTATTAAAGCGTCGGTCGTCTCTGTGACGAGTGAATATCCACACGGTAATGTTATCGCCCGTCACGACAATACCTACGCCGCGTGGAGACACACATAATTCGCTTATAGGTAGGTAAATATACACAGACATTATTGCTTGAGACTTATAAAGTAGAAGCTATATGCTTATAATTTATCAATGCGCCACTGCTGCATAACCTCCCGACGTTCCTGTGTACGTTGGTGGGCTTCATTAACCTCTTTAGCGACCATAATAAATGAAAATTATGGCGATAACATTGTAATAATTGTTAAAAATTTCGTTCGTTTACCTACTCACGGAATTTCTTTCATCGAGTGACGACACGATCAAACGTAATAGTATACTTACGACGACTTGTCAAAGTAACGACTCGTACTGCCAAAATGCATTCGTGAGGCGAAAACTATCAAAGTTTTCGTGTTACGTTAACTCGATTTAACTTATACTGCCGATTTTTGTTTTTGATAGTTTACGCTAGAGGCGCTAGTGGGCAATGTATGAAAAGAGACGATACGTTTGATCGAGCTCGAAAACTATCAAAACTCATACTAAGGGTACAGTTACTGTCGAATATTAATAATATTGATTAGTTTAAACTTTATATCTACATTAACCTTACTACCTACCTAAAGAATTATTTGTCCTTATTTTAGTCGTTATGTAAGTTTCTACTATATAATTTAATTGTTAAAGTTGTTATTATCACCACATCGTAATGTTTTCAAGTAATCTGTGGTTATTGTTGTTGGTGGTACAATTAACTTTATTATTGGATAACATTTAGGGAATATACATTGTACGCACTGTTTTTTAACCCAAATAAATGAAAAAAAAAAAAAAAAAAAATTGTGTAACTGTCGTGGCCAGATACGTACGGCATATCATCAATGCTACTGGACCATTAAAATCTCGACTAGTGGTCGAGTAGCCCAGTATCTAAAAATGGTAGTGGTCAGGAGTGATCAGTAGGTTCAAGGTTATTTTTATGACCAAGCGGAATGGACTGTTTGTGGGAGAGTCTAATCTACGTATCTGTGTGATCGGTAGGTAGACGATATGTCCAAGAGTTCAACTATCTGGCGAACTCTATGATCTAGCCACGACATAACTACCACCATCCAATCAAATTCCAAATAATAGCGGTAACATCATAGTTGTCTTTTTTTTAATATTACGAGACGGCAAACAAGCTTGCGGCCCACCTGGTGTTAAGAGGTTACCGTCGCCTATAGACACTTGCAATTTTAAGGGTATTTTGCAAGTGCGTCTCCATCCTGGGGACTAAGATGATATGCCTTCATGCCCAGTAATTACCATTGTGATGGTACACACATTTTTTTTTATCACGCATAATGAATTTTTAAAAAATCGAATACCGTCGCAACCTGTACTTTCATTACAATCACCTTACCTATACCTACAATTATTCATTATTCAAAATCGAATCAACAGCACTCGAATGTTTTGTACGGTGAATAGCAATATTTGACATCTCACGAAAAATTTTAGTGTACTTTGATAAAAACTAGTCTAGAGATCGCTTAGCAAATAACGAACATCAGAATTTAAATAGCTTTACATTTAAATTAATTATGTGCATACCAGTATAAAGTTAAAAATCTCATTTATTTTTGATATAAATTAAAAAAAACTGCCAGTGGATACGTTCACAATTCCGTGAAAAGCATTTAAATTCTCTCCGACACTCATGAAAGCAAATATTTATGTGAAAGCCTTCAGTTTACCGTCTGTCTGTCACACTCGTTGATTTATTACACGAAAACTTGAGTGTGTTGAAAATGGCAACATAACGAAATCTAATTTTACAAAACCCTTACAGCTATGTCTTGCACTGTATTTATTTTCACATCAAACATAACAACATAAAACACAAGTAATAATATTGAACATAAACAACAAAATTTTCACATCAAGGTCAAGTCAAGGGCACATTGTTCTTATGCGTTTACAGGAGAGTTAATATTAAAGAGGATCATTTGAATCGATTTTAATAAGGTTTCAATCTATACTTGCCCGTACAATTTGTCGGTTACTTTAAGTACATTTTCACTTGATATTGGCGCAATGCGTAATCTTTATGTGTGGCGATCGCAATTAATTTAAAAGAAGAAAAATAATCTATATTTGGCAAACTTGTTGTGTGTGTTGGTTGCCTATTATTTCATGTACGAAGGTTTGGGTGCATACCTTTACTCTTTATTCCCATAGTACAAAAAATTAAGAAGCCATCCCCAAAGTCTACCACGCAGATGATGGTAATAATAGAATTATGATTTTATAATTCTTGGAAAATCAAACACATAGCATACCAATAGTAAACTCATGTGTATGTATGTCTACTCGTAGGTCAAGGAAAATTACGACATTCGTGCGTTCATAGGGGCGGTTTTTATTATCCCGATAGCAATCAAACAGTTATGCCACGTTGACATTTTGGGGAATAAAATGTATTATAGTACTGTGTTTTATTTTTTAATACGACTCACGGAAAAGTTATTGGCACTAATTTCAAATTGCTTTCCGTTTTTCCCTCCCTCAAATCTTAATATAGATAGCTATTGAATTGTTTGTTTTATTTTAAGCGAGGTCATATAACTAATCATCCCAAATTCTACTTATAGAATTCAAAAAATCATGTAAAGTACGTACTAATGAAAAAAAAACTAAATGAACTCTATTTTTTTATCGATTAAAGTAAATACAAGAAAAAAACGATTATAAAAACATATTTGAATTTGTTAATAACCGATATCTTTTTAAACATTAGTGTTTAAACATTAGTTTTGAAATGTATAAATCGTTTTAAAGACACTAAAATTAATAATGCCCCCGTTCACAAGTCTGCTACCCTGAGGAGGACGGATTCTAATGCTTAATTAAAAGAAACTTTGTTTTTATGGTCGTTTAGTAACTAATTTAGTTACTCGTTAGTTAGTAATTTATTCGTAGATAGTGTTGGAATAAAATGAATTAAATATTAGCAATGAACTAATTATATTGTTTCCGCGCTTTCCTATATTTTGGCACCAAGTGAACGGTTACATGTAGGTTCTTATTTTGTTACAGGCGCTATATTACACACAAACTCCTTGGTGGCATCGTGCATGTAGTCTGACACGCGGTTGATGTGTCACCTCCCGCGCATGCGCCAACAATGTTATAAAGCCGCATTAGAAGACGGATATCTTCTCTTCTAAACGCTGATTTTCAGCCAACCACAGTGCAATAATTTCTCATATTTTTTAAAAAAAGGTCAAGCAAATGACTCCTTTCCACCTGACGGTAAGCAGAAGTAGAGTCCAAATGCGAAGATAGCTAGTGTCAGACATAAACTGCCGCGCTAGCCTCCCTCTCCTTACCGACCTGCAAGGTGCTTTTTGACGCCTCTTTTGAATAACCCAGGATTGTAGAAAGGAGAAAACACGTGTGCTGGCAGTGAATTCCATCTATTGATTGACTGACAAAGATACCTCTGGCACAATTATATAGGTATATTATATTGCTGGATTTTTGAATTCCACGCTGAATGAGCCCCGATTGCTGCGCCTGCGTTTGCTGAGGAGCGGAAAGGTAGCTTCAGATTGTACATGTGACTGATTTATGTAGTTAAAATACTATCACCAGATATGTACAAAACATTTAAGTACCAATGTCGAACCCATATCAGAAACAGAGCAGTTTACAAATTCAAATATTTGTGCTGCATACCTATCACACTATAAAGGAATGAACGAGATGCATCTCAAACATTTGATCGACACGGACATATGAACTGCCAACAAAATTCGAACTCTTTAATCTGGGACGCGCAAAAAGTAAACAGTAATAAAAAATGCAACGCGAAATAATCACTATCAGTTACCCTTGTTTCGTAATTCGCAGTGTTCATTTCGATATTAATAAAATACTCGCGCCTCGCTAATGAGGCCTCGCTTCAGAATCTGCAGTAGTTACGTTACAGTATTTTATTGTTGGCATTGTCAATAAATTCTGTGTGATCGAAATACGGGTAGCTGTATATTTATCTGCAGCTTCAGAGTCGGGGGACTTTGGGAGTAATATGTTTGTACAACTATAGTTTTCTGGTGTACTGATGTTTGAGCAGATGGTTCTGGACAATTTTGTTGGTGTTCCATTGGGTTATAGTTTTTGCAAGATACACTCAAATCAAATTACAAAACGTTATGTAGTCATGGCACATGAGAAGGTAAATCATGGTCTGTTTTTAGTCGCGTTTTTTTATATAAGTGTATATTCTATAAGATAAATGACTACTAATCATTACATTATCTTAACTTAGTTAAGCTTTGTTTTTGTTATTTAATTTATATACTAGCTTTTGCTCGTGAGTCAGCTCGTGAGCTCGTGAAAAATTATAGCTTGTATGTTATTCTGATGTATAAGCTATTTTATTGTAAATATCATTAAAATCAATTCGATAGTTTTTGCGTGAAAGAGTAATTCTCGTATACGTAGTAAAGAGGAAGTCTTGTAATCGTCAAAAAATTTGACCTCGAGATTTTGACGGATTTACACGTTTTCGACCTCCTTGAGTCCAAAAAACCCGTTTTTGGAATTATGTCTGTGTGTCTGTGCGTTAGCACGATAACTCGAGTGTGCTTTAACGTATGACAACAAAATTTAACATGCATGTATAACATCAAAACATCCGGTATACGAGAAAGTCAAGGGGAGACCACTCCCGATTTTTTATGTCAAACAAATGGCAGACATGCATACGGCCTGCCTAGTAGTAAGTAACCACAGTAGCATATAGCCTAAGGCGCGAAGCACACCGCTCTGGCGTCTGCATAGGACACGGCGTGGTCAGACAATTCTGGACTACATCATTCTGTTTCATTCAAATTCCGTACCAACCGCACGGTAACAAGGTCAATTGAACAAATTCAACGCCGAAATGGCGTGCTATAGCGCGTTCGATGTGGGCCGTTGAATTTGTGGTATAAGACTGTTATGTAGTCTACTGTAAGGTGGAGGTTATTCCAGGTCATACCTCAACGAATACAGCAGCATACAGAAAGCAACTTAAGGCTAGATCCTTAAATAACTTTCTGCATAAAGACCGAAGCCAACTAAAGTACCTTTGGATTGTTTTCTATTCCGTAATGGAACGCAGCGAGAACTTAAATTGTCCGCTGTGAGCCGAGACAAGCGTGAACTCCCAAAGTTTTCCAAAGCCTCTTTATGCTAATTTAGAAACTTATTCTAAATCCTTTTTTTAATTATAAAGGGCAAAATCTTAGCAAATTGTCCTAAAATAATGTTTTAGCTACCATTATCTTATCAAAGCCTTTAACCGTAGAAATAGCGGAAATATGATTCGTGTTTTGACAGTTAACCGATGAGAAAACCCTCAGAGAAAACCAGTGCCAAAAAGAATTTTGTGATTTTCTTGCTTGCGTATTGCTTGAAGTATGACGCGGGTAGATCATTCACTGTACATTATAACTTTCAAAAAGTAGACTAACATCGGAAGAGGTATATTTTTAACATTGAACGTCGTGAATCAGCTGAAAATGATTATAATGATGTTAATACACTTTCGTATAACGAAGGTTACATTGACACTGTTTTCAACTTCTTTTTTTAGGCCAAGCGTATTACAAAAGGAACCTAATGGAATTCTATATAAGTGCCATTACAAAATGAAAAGCATGCTACTAAATTGATGAAATAGCATTAATGAAAGGGCAATAAAGGTTCCATGAATTGATAGAATGGCCGCAAGTACTAAGTTAATTACATTTTTCTTGCAATCAATTACATCAAAATTTGCGTTGATAATTTTTATGTAATTCTGGTTATTAAAAGAATGATCTTAATTTGAATACTTGCCATAGATTAAGCAGATAATAATTTGTCTACACAATTAAAAATTGAGGGAGAACGAGTGCTTTATCTATTGTGCACGTGGACCCATTCTGCTCTAAAAATAATAAATTAATTTTTTATAACAAATAGTCTCCAGAGTGATCGCTGATCGGGTTACTTTTTCAAAGGCAAGTTTATTTGTATTTCATCAAGTTTGTAAGGTGAACCTCACAAGAAATACCTTCAAATACACTAATAATTGTGTTTAAGTAAAAAAACATTTGACGAATCAGTGCCTTTTATTGGCTTGACCAGTTGAAACAAAAACAAGGCTTGGCAAATCAAAACAAAATTGGGACTTATTAATTATTACTTTTGCATTGCTTGACAACCAAACCACGCGGTAAAAACTCACTTGACGAATTGGAACTTTCTTTCTGCTTGACGAATTAGTTCCTAAATAAATTTTTCCAGTTAGCTCCTTTGGGAGTCTCTCTGCTGACTGCAGTCGCTACGCCGTACAAGTCGGTAAGGAGAAGTGTATCTAACGCTGGTACTAAGGGCTTAGCACTTAGCTCTTTGTGTCGTATCGTAGAAGCGCTCCGTAGGTACAGAATATCGCAACCGGGTATATCGCCACGACTAGACTAGGTCTTCGCACAGAGTGTGTAGCTATTGCCTAAGTGTGTACGTAGTGCTTATCTGCAATGTGACACTGGCAGAGTAGATGAGCATTACCCCATATCCTCCAATGGGTGTCGTAGAAGGCGACTAATCGATCAACAGAGGGGTATTGATCACCTTATACTCCGTCCACCAATGGACTACTGACTAAAGTTCCTTCAATAACATGGAAAGACCTTGTGTCCGAGCAGTGGATCCAATTATCAAGGCTGGTATGATGACTGGCATAATAACGAGAAAAAGCCATGACGACAGTCGTGTCGAATGTTAGAGCTGACGTTACTCATAGAAATAGAAATGATTTTTGTCGTTTGTCACTTGTCTAGGACCTCTGGTCGTGCTGGAAATGTTTAGCTTGCCGATGCTACCGCCAAGCTTATGCGGCAGTAGATACAAAAGGTTTCCCCGCACTGAAGAAACATTGCACTAACAAAGGACCTTATTGTCTTGGTTTCAATGATATCGCTATTTTTTAACTAAGACTTAATTATAAATCTCTATGTAAACTTGGCATAGAGTACACTTGACGTATTTATACTAACTTAATTTATACTTAACTCTTTCTTATAAATAGTATTTTTCATGTTAGGTAATTAAGTTATTAAGTTGTAACTTTTCAATAACGGTGAGTTCTGTCACGATAAAATATTAATTTTGCTTATGTCTGCCAATAAAATCCGTCACTGTCATAAAATTATATCGGTGACCGACCAATTGATTACAGTTACGGTTGTGTTACAATACTATTTATATCAATAAAGAACCGTCATAAACCACTATTTCTTACGAAAAAATTCTATATGTTGTGCTATTTATTATTAATGCTCAGGGTAAGGGGGAAGGTAGAGTATTTTTTTTTATAAAAAGGTTTATCAATTATAGCAAGAGAATTCTATTGAAAAGGATACGAAAAGGTTATCAGTTTACGATGAGAAAAATCTTACAAAAGGTTGTTTCTCTTAACTGAAGCTAAGGAATTGACCGACGATAGAGACGTCACCTGTTCTACAAGGGGTAAATTGAAACCCACCTCAAAACAGAATTTTTCTAGTTAATTCGTAAAGCTAAGTAATTAAAAAAAATAGAAGTAAGTCCTGTCTACACATTTTGTTGTTATAAAACCTTATGATAAAGAAACTTAAAACAATTAATAGGTTACCACTATTATGCGGTATTTATTCTGCCCCTTTGTTATCAAATGGGTACGTAATAAAGTGTTCTACGAAACGATTATGAAGCTTGATTAGTTTTTGATGAGTTTTGTATAACGTGTTTCTGCATACACTTTTCCAGTGCTTCAGTTAACTTTACCTATGGTTGTTAACACTTAAAACCGTTTGTTTACAAGTTCATTAATGACATCATATCAGCCATTATATTTCGACCCACTGCTGAGACACAAGGCTTCTTCTTGTCATCGAAGGAGATTTAGACAGTAGACCACGACGCTGGCCCAATGCGGATTGGTGGACGAAGTATAAGGTGATTAATGCCCCTTTACTGATCCATCAGTCGCCTTCTACGACACCCATTGGAGGATAGGGTGATGCTACTCTACTCTGACGGCAACATATGCATATTAGAATATAAAAATAATATCCTATGATTATTTTAAATGAGTCGTCGTCAGGTCGTCGTGCCAGGGCTTCCAAATAAATTGGAAAGAAGTTAGTAATTTGACTTGAGAAGCTAAATTGAGACTTAATTACCACAGGCATTACACGTGGCCGGGACAGCTAGTATGCTATAAAGATTCGCAAGTAATATTTTTTCATAGGCAAACTATTTACTTCTATTACTTCCGAATTATGTTTCGAAATAGGTATTTGCTGTTATTTTTAAATAATCCATAGAGTCAATTAACTTTCAGCTGGCTTTATAACAAGAATCTCAATAGAATCTTGTGAGTTATGAGGGCTAAGTGGCCATTTTCCTTTTAAATATAAATTAGTCGGCATTTCGCTCCTGATTCCACGAAACACTACAGCGAAGTGAGCACATAATACCGAGAAATATCCTCAATTCTGTCCATTCTCCCATAATCACCACTCATTCCACAAAACAACGCGACAACGTCAAACGCGAGGACGTGAACTTCCAATTTAATTCGCTCTAAGCCTTAGAAGTTGATGCTTGAGGACCTACTTTTTACATTAGAAAAGTGGATTATGTGCTTCATGTCTGGAAGCTTATTGCTCTAGAGTATTTTATTTGTTATTTTAATAAAGGTCCTTTTTTTAAGCAACGTTGGTTCAAGATGTTCCTTGCGAAAATTATGAAATCTTTTGTTTGGTATAGATATTCTATCTTTTATCGATATAAGAGAGAGATTTGGATTGAAAGAAGACAGTGATAAGAATAGAGTAATGGATGTTCAAATGGTTTGTTCCAAGTGGTCATGTCGAAAGGATGAGTGAAACTACATTTACATAAAGGATATAACTATGAATCGAAAATTAAATTGTTGTCGGTACATTGTTTTACATTCTGCATTTTCTCTACAGCCTAAAGTTGGCACATTCTCGAGTGGGTTTGAAGTTTTTGGGTGAGCTACAGAACAAAAATTAGTGTACAGTGGTTCAATAAATATAACAGGTGTATTCCTAAGGGACCTTGTTTCCCAATTATTGAAATTTGATCTGATACCAAGGTAGGCGTCTACTTTTCTTCAGGTTTCACTTGGCAAGAAAATATTCTGCCTAAAATGAAAAGCCAACATGAAATCTTAAATGTTTGTTTCAGGAACTTATAACAAAAGTTTTTGACCTCAAAATTACACAGACTAAAAGTCTAACTGATACACTTTAAGAATTCCTTGCCAATTTCGGAAGAAACAAACTTTGAGATAAAACCACTTAAACTGGTATCAGTCGTACAAAAGATTAAGTATAAGGAAAGGGTTCAACTTAGTTTGGTAGATTATGGATCTTTAAATTATGAACACAAGGTAACTTAAACAATTTGATTAGAATTTACTCGTTTAAGCGCAGCACCTTCTACGTTTCTTATTGTTTTGTTTAATAATTGAGTAAGGTGGTAGCAGTTATTAATTATTTTACTTTTAGAAAGGAACATAAGGAAGGGATGCAGGAGTGACTTGACCTTGGGCACTCAAGGTCATCCAGGCAACAACCTACGTCATCTTCCATTAGTTTGAACAATTTTTAAATTAAAATTCAGTTATACACATAATCACAAAGAAAGTGGTTCGGCAACAAAAGCTTTAACAACTTCCAAAATATTGAAACTAGCGTTCTGGATCACTGTATTAGAGAAAATTATGTATAGTGCTTATTATTTGCAGGTAATGCCATAAACTTGTATTTAGTTTTTTTTTTATAAAAATGTCAAGCATATTACTCCCTTCCTCTCTTTGGCGCAATATGCCAAGCTGGGACCATTTGAGACATACCTAATTATTATATTTGATATTTCTGTTTGTTTGTTGTATTTTCTCAATAAATCTTTCTTTCTTTCTTTCTTCCTTCTTTCTTTCTTCCTTCTTTCTTCCTTCTTTCTTCCTTCTTTCTTCCTTCTTTCTTCCTTCTTTCTTCCTTCTTTCTTCCTTCTTTCTTCCTTCTTTCTTCCTTCTTTCTTTCTTCTTTCTTTATTATTTCTTTATTCTTTCTTTCTTTCTTTCTTTCTTTCTTTCTTCTTTCTTTCTTTCTTCTTTCTTTCTTTGTCATCGAATACGATTTAGGCAACAGTCCACTAGGCTAACCCAATGCGGATTGGTGAACGGAGTATAAGGTGATCAATACCGCTTTACTGATCCATTAATCGTCTTCTACGAGACTCATTGGAGGATACGGGATGATGCTATTCTACTCTGCAGGCATCAGATATCTAGTTCCTTCTTTATGTTTAAATGCAAAAGTAACTCTGTCTATCTATATGTTGCGCTTTCACGCCCTAACCACTGAATCGTTTTGGATGAAAGAATAGATAGTTTGAAACCCTGGAGAGGACATTAGGATACTTTTTGGCGCAATAACCGACATTGACACGAGTGAAGTCGCGGGACACCACTAGTCTCCTTTAATTGATTGTTATGAAAGAGAAACAGCTTATTCTATTTCCGAAAGTCCCGAACAAAACTTTGTAGGTCTCTCTTATCTTAAATTGACATAGACATTGTATTAATATTGAAATCTATTTATCTTCGCGACAACATTTCGCCAAAGATTTAATTATCAAGCTCTTCGTCGAAGTAAGTTCAAAACCATGTCCTCTTATTATTATCCTAGCATTAAAACACGAGGGTATTTCTGAACAAGTCCGGTAACACAGACCCACTGGAGCGAGAAAGTCAGTGTACCGAATGACACAAAATAACGGGGAAATGTTTCAAATATACAGCTGCATTGGACCTTTCTGGTTGTTTGAATGAAAATATTTCTCTTGTTGAGATTAAAGAAAATATTTTGCGAGTACCATTTTGATATATTTGACAGTATTCGTATCATTCACGTCACTTATAGCCGGTAAAGTAAAACTATAGAATTTACTGCCCAGCAAGGTCATATAAGTCGACGTTTCAGCTGGCTTAACGCATTATTGGAATGAATAATACTCGGATCCAGTTAAAAGGTATTAAACTCCGCGTTTTGAATTCAAAAACTTGCTCGAATTTAAAATCTCCTTTGAGTTTTAAAATGGGATCGTGACTATTTAATACATGTATCTGCCTACATCATTAGTAATAAGTATTCGTATGTTTATCAACAACTAGTATATACATTTTCGTACATAAGGGTGTATTCGTATACATAAATAAAAGCTGGTTTCCAGCACAGAACGCACCGATAAGTTCCGAATATCGCGGGAATGTGTTGACCTGAGCCGATCAGCGCACTTTTATCAGACTACTATTAGACAAGCAGCCCCTGCCTCAGCTTACTTGCTGAAGATGTTATCACCGATAAGCGCTTGTTGATGAACGCTGGCAACTTTCTATGTATCTGCCTTAATTTAAATCCTTTTCGACCTCTCTCTTTCCATTCTCTTCCGCGTATTTTCCACATTATTTGATTCAAATTAGGTCCAGTCATCTCTATTAATTGATTACCATACTCAATAGAATTTCGTATCAAATTAAATGTATAACAACTTGAATCGGAAAAAAACTAGAAAGAAATCCTGTAGTGCTCAAATAATAACACGGGCATCGAACCTGCTTTCTTCACGATCGGAGATGTCTAGGCGTTTTCACAAATGATTCATAATAAAAGAAAATTTGTCTCATTCGATGTTCAAAAGGTTACGATGAACGTATAGCATTTATCGGCTTATCGATTGCATTCCAAAAACTTTTGAGAACGCCAAAGACCCTTGTTCAATGCGAGTCATAAAAATATTGTCCCAGAGTTTATTGTCATGTCATCAGAATATATTTTATGTATATTCTTTTATGTAGGTAATCCACCATTTTATGAACAAATCTGCTTGCCAGAGTTGCTTTATTTTCCTATAAAAGTGTTATGTGTTTTACTATTTGTGATATTTACCGTTTCGTTTGTATTCTAAGGACAGTTAAAGAATAGTTTTCTTCGGGTCGTTTCGTTATACGCATTCATATGCAGGTTACTTTTCACACTTCAAAAAACAGACAGTAAATAATGATATGTAGGATATAGCGGATTAGTCGCTTGAATTCTGAGCTTCCGAACTTGAGTTACAGCTAAATTCCGATGTATTCCTCCACTTACACAGAAGACCACAGTCAAATATCTCTACATTTCGTATTATTGTATGTTTGTCCATGAGTAACTTTATCAGAGCTCCGAGGTTTAGGGGACAGAATTGTGTCCTCAAATAAGAAATCATGTCTGATTGACACCTCAATGATTCAAGCGTATTCAAGCTAAGGTTATTGCTTATCGACAGGTGGGAACTTAATGCCAAGGTATTGTCAGAACTCTTTTGAAAATGTGCAGAATTTCATCGAGAATGAGTCCATCCGTCGCCAGAAATGAAATCGTTAATCGGCGAATGGAAACGCCACTAAACCATTGATGGTCTACGGGCAAATTTAACTTAATGAATGACTCAGCAAAAAGACTCTTCTTCATACACGCTTGTTCAGATTACTGTCTGGAAACGGTCGTTTCGAGGAATACCTATCTGCATAGGATCAAGGGAGAGTCGTGTACCTGATGGCATCATTGCAACGATGACGATGACACCACGCGTCATACATTGCAGTCTAGTCCTGTCTGGGAAGAACAGTGTGGCGTGTTAGTCGCAGAGGTTAGCTCAGATTTCCCACCAGCCAATCCACGAACCTCAGCATGACGTGCTGAGAATCAACCGATTTCTTCCGCAAGCAAGTGATGCAATAAAAGGAGGCTGTTAAAGGTTTCTGTAAGATGGATCCCTTTGCTGGGCGGTTTCGCCGTAGAACTGACTCACTCTACGGCAGGTAGACGAGGTTGTGTGACGACCAGATAGAACTCCGTCGCTCGAGGAGCCAAGCCTCTAAGCATAGAGAGGACATCCTAGTTGCACTCAGAATATTCTCTGCAACGTAGTTGTGAGAAAAGGTCAACTTTATACAGTCCTTACAGACATCCACGTAGTTTCTCGCGCAGTGGATTTGACATGCCGATGTCGTTTTTAGAGAGTATGCCATGTGTTATCGGAAAGTCTCATATAACCATGGCAGCGGATCACTTTCGTGTAGGAAAACTATTTCTCCGTGTAAAAGCCGTGTGCTTGTGTGCCAATGTGTTACTATCCAGATAAACATGTTCGGGCAGGATGATTTATCTTGGCAATCGCCAGTGGGGATTGGAAGTAGGGGCTCTGCCGGTTTCTCAATCCTTCACCATGTATGGCGAAGAGGGAGTGCCGCTGGGTTGTTTTAGTGGGTAGACCACATACCCCTCCCGTCCCCCGACTGGAGAGCGTGCGTAATGCATTTTTACCCCGCGGAAAAAAAAGGATGATTTGTCTTTCCAGCAGGGAGGGGCCCTTGTAATTCCAAATCATACCTGTGGTAAAAGGCACTATTTTTATCTATGTAATATACCTCACAGTTCTCCACGATTTACCAAATTTTTATTTTTTGCAAAAAAAGAATATAATGTTATTAATAATGTCTCTTCTAGTATGCCCATTTTAGTATTAAAGGAAACATTATTCTACTGTCACAAAATATGAATACGCTTAAAATATCTTATCAACTTTCGAAAATAAGTTCGGAACTCATTCTCAAGAATGACTCGCGACTTGTTTAATAAGTATTCTATGGTGATAGACGCTTTGGAAACTTTAGCATACTGGCGTAGAGTTGAAGGATGAAGTTTCTCGCTAGAAAAACATTTTTTAAAGTTCAATTTCTTTATTGTTCCCATTTAGAAGCCACTGTTTGGTTCATAAATTAGTACTGTTTCTGACTTTAGGTTTATTTAAACTTTTTATTTATGATACCTATGAAGTAATATGAAGAGCCATAACTTCACCATGAAAAAAACGTTTCGAACGTTAGCATGTTAAGAGTTAAATGATGAGAGAAGTTTAAGATCAGGCCTGATGCAGGGACCCGAGTGCATTCAGCAGTTGGGCAATAATATCAATGAAGAAGTAGAAATAATTAAATAGCACCAAGTATATTCTTCTCTGTGGAGGTTAAATATGTGCAACTGAGCTTTAAATCCGTTAAGTATTTAAATATTCTTGTTAATTACCTAGAAACCTACACTTGTGCCTACACGAGTACTAAAGTTATTATGGATTATCGATTGAATTTTACTTTTTATAATTGTTTAAACCTTAACATTTCTATTTATAATAGCATTACACGTCGTTAGAAAATGCAAATGCCATACAAACTAAGGTATTTGTTTCATATCACAAGTTATTTTCATATTATTATTTTCATTGCAAATTATCTCGAACAATAATGAAAGAGGTATTAACGAATAAAATTATGTTCTGTATCGTGAAACAAAGCATAATTCTTTTCTCTTTGTAAAAAATTTAATCAACGTATTTTCTTCTAATGATATGTTTTTATTTTATTGAATTTTGTTTGTAGAAGCTATATCAAATATAATAATGTTATTGGAATACATTTGTATTTCTATCTTTAATTAAATTAGACGTGATGATAAAATTTTACGCGATTATGATTTTCCAAATCTTATTAATAGAAATCAAATTTTGTGAAAATATTTGTATAATCATTTCATGATTAATTTTGATTTGAGTCACGAGATGGAAATTTAACCTTGAGATAACTTTGAATTTGTTCTAATCAATCTTTCTTACTCCGCGAATTGACGCAGCTCTCAACATGTTCAGTAGGCTAATTCTGGATATACAAATACACATGAATACATAAATCACTTCCATAATCCCAAATTAAGGTTGAGCAGAGCTTTAGGTAATTAGCTGCACATAAAGCCACATCTTGCCACAAAAATGACAGGTTGCCTGTCACCAGCCTGTCACCTACGCAAAAAAGGACACTAAAACCCAAAAATTAACAGTTAATCATCTTAAATCAACGACCATGACAGATTTTAAACTTAAAATCATCACAGCAGTCCGGGTTTTATAAAATTACACGGAATTATTCCAATTACATAAGTATGAATAGCAATCACAAGCTTATCTATTTTGTTCAAAAAAGATTTACAGTTGTCCACAAGCACGTCAAAATCTGTGTAAGCCACAAGAAAATATGATTTATTACGAAGGATCTGTTTCTAATACAACATTCGAGAAATGAGCTTGTATTTTCTGGCATATATTTATAGCGAGATTCATGTTAAACGTAAACGACCTCTGTAACCTGAAAAAAAAACATAAAAGTTCTGTCACCACGCGGTACAAACGGCTACACACACAAGTTGCGAATCCTGTGGGAACTTTTCCACGCCTTCCTTAATGAAACCCTTCCTGAAGTCCTTTGGGAAAACCTCGAAACGGAGCTTGTTTGGCAAACTAAGTGTATACGGAAGGGAGCGGTCACGATAGCATATGCGAGTTTCCAATACTATAGTAACACACACGCAAACCTTGATCCTGTCTACACAGGGTGTAAAAGACATGAACAATCAAACGAGAACCACGTATTCTATACATCAAAATAAGAAACTTTTCAAAAAATAATTCCTGGGAAATAATTTTAATTTTTTGGTGTTAGAAAAATTGCAAATCGTACTGCGCAACGCAATGTAAACCGCTCAACTCGCACGCAACTCGCAAAACTGCGATAATTTTGCCAGACTGTTGTAAGTTGTAAAAAAATTTACACATACGAAGAGAAGACACTGGCTTTGCAAGGTCACTCGCGGTGTTGCCATTGTAAAACCGCACGGTTAGATGCGTGGAAAAAAATATTCATTACCTTCTAAGGCAAGGATTCAAAACTAGCTACTTTTACATTGTCATAGCAAATATTACTGTTGTCAACATTATTATGGCACAAGATGTCGACAAGATGGTGGTATCACTACAAATTAGAAAGGCTCCCTTAAAGAGTTTATTTATTAAAATTATAATCTACCCCAATCTCTCATATTCCATCTCCGAGTCAGTTTAAATTTTTGTGCCCGCAAATTCTTGCTCATCAGCCCCCGGTCCCCTAAGCGGGTTGGCACAAATTAACGTTGGTCCCCCGCAGGGAATTGTCGACTTGCCCCGTTTTCCGCAACTTAACATGTAATCGTTCAGGAATGGGTCAGCTTTTCATTGTGTCAGTTTTTATTGGACAAATTGGGCAGTTTGGAAAGTAGTGGCTTTTCTTCTTATTCCATTATTTTTGACGTTAAAAGAGGCTTCCTTTTAATGATTATATTGTTAGTGTGCGAGAGATTACGTAGATACTATAATAATAATATCATTTATTTCTGGGAAAACCCGTATTGTTAGTAGCATTAATAATTTTGACGCCGTCGTGGTGGAGTGGTCAGTATTAGAGAGCATATGTCTAAAGAGCGTATTCGTGACAGCAATATATCACATGGATTTCTAATTATTGACCCGAAGGTGACAACGTGATTATCTGTGAATATGTTAGAAGCGCTGCATCGCCACGGGACCTCCAACAAAATATGTTACATGAGGAGTATGTACCTACCCTAATCCTTGTTTTTGGGGGCGCAATATATCCGGCCACCTGCATTACACCGATCGTCCTTGTAAAGACAATAAAGTTTATAAACTTATTGTATTCTAGACACATCATTCACCAAACACCTAAAGTGACTAAAAAATTATGAAACTTATCATGATCCTACAGAAATACAATAAAATTAATGCATGCAGTTACCCATTACTTTACATTTCCAATTTTCACATCCGCTCTCACAACACTCCTTTGCCATGAGTGCTTTAAATTATTTGGATAATAATTCCAAATAATTGTGACTAGTATATAACTTAGATATACAAGAAGTATATTTATTACTAGCTGTGCTTGCGATTTCGTTCACGTGTTATGATGTTACATAGCCTATATATAGCCTTCCTCGATAAATGGATTATCTAACACAAAAATATTTTTTCAATTTGAATCAATAGTTCCTGAGATTAGCGCGTTCAAACAAACGCACCAACTCTTCGGCTTTATAATATTAGTATAGGTCATCTTCTCTTTCTCGGGAAAAGCTCGATTTAAAAAAAATGTTGGGTTAGCTTAAGCAATGTTAATTCCACTCTGCTGTTTCCCGTTATCAAACTCGTGAACTTAATTAGAATTTTAAATGCCAAACATATTTTAATTTTATTCCCCACGCTTACTTCCGTGATGTTAGCCTTGACGTTTATAGAATTAATTAATTTAATAATAAGACTTGTTATACTCTTTTGCCTATTAATAAAATCCTGTAATGTAAACGAATTGTTTCAGGAACGTACGACTTGTTTTAAAATGAGTGCTAATAGTCGACATGTGTAGCGATACAGTATCCAAATATTCCACAGCTTTTAGCAGAAATGTAGAAAAATATTATATTTAAATTATCCCACGAAAAAATGTCAGGAATGATATACGATCTCTGTATTGTATTTTGTCAACAAACATGTGAGGGGTCGTAAATAAAACAGAAGTATTTATAATGTTGTTAATATATTTTTACGTTTCCCTTAACCGCTTTAGACGGCTGGCGTCAGCGAGGTTTTTGATGGATGAGCCTGTTCTTTCAGAACGAAACATACATCATCTAAACACCCTATAAAATCCCCCGCCAAAACCGACATGCATCTGTGCTTAAGCGTATCTTTAACAGATAAATGCTGCGACTTATAGATTTGTAAGCTCGTTTCTAGATAATGTAAATTTCTCAACACTTGCAAAAGGTTATTGAAGTAAAATGTAAGGTATCAACAAAATCTTACAATTTAATTTACGAAACCTAATGAATGGGCTAGCATAGAAGCAAGGTTTTAATAGATTAATAACAAAATAACGAATATTTAATACATCAACAGATCTTTACATCGAATTACAAAATGGTTTTCTACCAGTGTTTTCGACATAATTTTGGCTAATCTAAATCAGCTAAGTAATGCCAATAATTTTAATGCTAAACTATCCAAATATTTAAAATTATGTTAAATACGCATAGTATGAATTGATCATTGTGTTTGTATTTAAAATAAAAAGTTTAATATTTCGCTTTGCTTATATTATCAAGGACAAACAACATGAGGACTTGCGTATTTATTACCGACGAGTATTTACAAGTATCTTATTTATTTTTATCTCCATTTATTGTTTTTTATTCTGACCGTATTTAACTGGTCAGCAGGTTCATCTTCATGAACAGCTCAAATAATGTCCCGCCGAGGGGCTCGAGCCTATCCCAGAGAAGGGGCGATAAGGCCTTAGTCAACCACGCTGGCGAGGGTGGGTTTCACACACAAACTAAGAATTTCTTCATAGGTATGTGCAGCTTTCCTTACGATGTTTACCTTGATCGCAAAAGCGTCGATTAAACATACATATGAATTCAAAATTTGAAAACACATTTGTACGTGACGGGATCGAACCGGTGCCTCCCGGGGAGAACAACACCCTTACGCACTAAGCCACCGACGTTTTTACGCCACCGTCAGCAGATTAACCTAACCTTCGCTCCGGGTAATTTTTGTTACAATAAAGTCATTCCGCATAATTATTGATTTGACCGAATATTTAATTGGTAGCATTTTATTGAGCATATTTATTTCTTTAAAATAATGTCATTCCACCGAATTTTTTAATACACTTATTTTACTTAACCTAATGTTTAACTAGACTTATAATGGTTTGGTCTAAAGATCAAATGGCAAATGGGCGTTATGGCTAATAAATCGGACCCGCCGGTGGACAGTGATAAAACTTTTGGAAATATGTTTCACTGTCTGCGTTTTAAAAGAATGATCACTCTTCCTAAAAATTTTATTGCTAAACGCCTGAAATTCGCTAAATATTATCGCCCTTAATATGATTCGTTATACCCATTTCATCTCCTTAGTCGCTCATTCTGGATTTTTTAGTTGATTGGTTTATTATTTCTCTTTTTATTCTCTGTTTCAAGTTATCTATTTTATTTATTGAGATCTACTACGGCATATCCATACATGAATGAATATAGATAATTTTATCATATATTAAGTGTTAATCAGTTACCAGTACATGAGTGTTCTAATTGTATTACATACATCAAATGAATCTTCTGTATCGCTTCAATAATAATCACATGTAATTAACAGAGGCTCTGATGGGATTAGCTTAATTGTTCTGTTGCCAGTTCCAGTCCAATTGAATATGAACCTTCCAATTAATCAATGAAAAAATGAATAAAAGCAAGAAAAATATTAATTAATATAGAATTTTATGTTAAATTAAAAAAATATTAATTGCAACGTAGTTTTAGTCTGTAAACAGATTAAGAGTTTTCAATACAATTTTTTCGCGTTAGTGGAGTAGTGCGTAAAGGCGTTGTGTCCCACCCGGGAGGCACCGGTTCGAACCCCGCCACGTAGCAGAGTGTTGTCAAATTTTGAATTCTTATGTAAGTCAAGGAAAATGAGAACATGATGGGTAAAGGAAAACATAGTGATAAAACCTGCACACACCTAAGAATAAATTCTTAGGTTGTGTGTGAAGTCGACCACCCCGCAATTGGCCAGCGTGGTTGACTAAGGCTTAATCACCCCTAATGTGGGGTAGGATCGAGCCCCTCGGACGGGACATTACACGAGCTGTTGACGTTGAATACAATTTTATTATAACAAATTTTATCAAATAATATTAAAACGCTGGTGTTAAGTGATTTATCCTTAATATTGAAAGTGTCTATAAGCGACGGTAACCACTTAATACCAGGTGGGCTGCATGCTTGTTTGCCATCTTGTTGACACATAAACGCAGGAAAATGGAATACCCTAAAAATGCTTCTAATTCTAGTTACTCTTCTGAGAGTAGGTACGCTTCGGGAGATTTGTAACGAGTGGCAGGAGCGATGCAAAGGATCGCGTTAGTATTGCTACACTACCGACGCGCATCAGCACGATAGCGTCAAATTAAAACATCTTGCAACTGCACCGTCCACATTCACAGGCATTTCTGAATCGTGATTGCATTACGTTTGCATTGCATTTCCAACTTTGAAAAAACTAAAAATGAGCGAGGAACCAAACTTTTATCGGAAAATTGTATTTTTTTTTATTGGCCTGATTAATGGAAGTCTGGATTAATGGCTAATGAACTCAAACAGTTAAAAACAAAAACAGTTTTTTTCTTGCTACGCTATATGGCGTGATGCCGGCAGAGTAGAATAGCATCACCATATACCTTCCAATGGTTGTCGTATAAGACGACTAATGTATCAGCAAAGGAGTATTGATCACCTCGTACTCCGTCCACTAATCCGCATTGGGCAAGCGTAGTGGACTACTACTTAAACGTCCTTAGATGACAAGGAGAGGCCATGTGTTCTAACAGTGGGTCGAAGTATGGAGGCTGTAATGATGATGATGATGACTGGTATGAAGAAAGCAGATGCGGCATCTTGCTTTAGATTTAAGAATTCATCAGAAAATAAACTAAGTATTACTGACTGACTGACGTAATTTATTTTGTTATTAAAAAACTACTTATATCAATATGTTTTCAAAATTGTTCATTAATATTGACGATTTTTTTTATGGTACGAGATGGCAAACAAGCTTGCGCCCACCTGATGTTAAGTGGTCACCGCCGCCTACAGACAGTTGCAATATTAGGTGTAAATCACTTAACACCGCAAGTGCGTTTGCCACCCTGGGCACTAAGATGATATGCCCTCCAATCCCTCCATGCCCAGTAATTACACTGGCTACCTTTCCCTTCAATCCGAAACACAGCAAACTGCTTCACGACAGAAATAAGAAAAGCGGTGGTACCTACCCACACGACCCTACATATGGGTCTACCACCTAATGCATCATTCACATCTCCCATGTTATAATTTATAACAATCACATAACACATGGGTTACGATACGTTAATTTCTTTCATTTATATCACCAGTGCATTGAACATTCTATCTTCCTTCACTTAATTCTTGTTTTATATCATGTATTCACTTATATTACATTTTGTAAGTTATGAATATATCAATGGAAATAATAGGTTGGGGAAAAAGTTTCTTCGCATTTTTTAAGAAAATTCAAAACATTTTTTGATATAGTTTATTTACATTTAACTAAAGTATGTAGGTACCATTTTGTTCGATAACTTTTTGCCATCTTGTAGGTAGGGATATGATCCCATTGCTATAGAAATTTTGACACTTCTGGTCAAAATACCGCGACAAGTGGTTTTGGCAGTCCTCTCGTGGTGTTAACCTGACACTGCCTAAAGAATTCTGAAGAGACCGAAACAGGTGGAAATCTGAAGGTGCAAGGTCAGGACTATACGGCGGATGCATTAACACCTCCCAGCCAAACTCTCTTAATTTTTTCTGAGTGGCTAAAGATGTGTGAGGTCTAGCGTTATCATGATGAAAAACCACACCCCTTCTGTTGATTAATTCCGGCCGCTTTCTCTCAACTTCTTGCTTTAATCTCATCAGTTGCTCGCAGTAGAGTTCAGAATCGATGGTCCTGCCTGGTGGTAACAGCTCAAAATGAATAATGCCCTTCCAATCCCACCACACACACAGCATCACCTTGTTGCGAGTTAACCCGGGTTTCGCCACAGTCTGTGAAGCCTGACCGGCCTTTGACCACGACCTTTTTCGCACGTTCTTGTCGTACGTGATCCACTTTTCATCACCAGTTATCAGCTTCTTCAAAAATGGTTCGGTTTCATTACGTCGTAATAAAGAATCACAAATGAGTACACGGTTCATTAGGTTTCTTTCAGTGAGCTCGTGAGGTACCCAAATGTCGAGCTTTTTTGTGTACCCAGTTTTTTTCAAATGCGCCAAAACTGTTTTGTGGTCAATTCCCAGTTCTTCAGCTACGTCGTAACTACTGACATGCCGATCTTGCTCCACTTTTTCAAAAATGGCAGCCATTTTATCTGTAATAGGGCGACCAGAGCGACGTGCATCTTTGACATCAAAATTTCCGGATTGAAAACGCTTAAAACAAATTTGTGCTACTCTCACAGACACTGCACTAGGTCCATAAACATCGCAAATTTTTTTCGCGGCTTGCGTTGCATTTCTACCTTTTTTGTAGTAAAATTTTAAAATGTATCGAATTTCTTCATTACATTCACTCATCTTGGCGGTACGAAAAACAAATGAAAATCACACATTTTCCTAATTGGAATTTGGAATTATGTTCTTTAAAATTTAAACTTTCAATGATACCAAAACCAGCCAGATACAAATAGTATAGCCAAAGAGATTTTATTACAAGTTTATACATACTATAATGCGAAAAGACTTTTTCCCCAACCAATACATTGATGCTCAAAGCTGCAATACTAGTGGAATATCAAAGGCTAGTGCGACAAAAAGATAATACACCTTTTTATACGCGTGTCGATATCCTTACAAAATAGCTGAGGCGATGTACAGCAATATCCTACACATAGCAACGGAAAAATTTATACATTGCTCAGCATGAATATTGCGATGAATTTTATGCTTTCCGAATGTTGGGTTCAAAAAAAGGTCGGTCCTTTGACGGGATTTGTTATAATCAACCGTATCGTTTTTGGTTACCTGTCACTGGTAATACGGAACGTTCTCATTTTCCACATGGCGTTGCAATATTTATAACGCAAATTATCTTTTGCTGGAATTACACGAGAATATTTGTTATATTTAGGTACAATCTTCTCATTATACTTTGACCTATTAAATTTTTATAACATCGATAGCTTCATCGAGATGTAAAGCTAAGAGGCTGTTATTATATTAGAATTTAATACACTACATTTTACTAATACTGTTAATGTTATTAAAATTACTAAACAACGTCAGCGTTGATTATTTCCTCTGTAATATCATTTTCACCTCTTCAGCACCAAAAGACCTCTTTTGCTTCGTAAAATCTCGAAGCAAAAACGCTTTTTCCTGCGAGCTCCAAACAGGACTCTACCGTTCAACCTACACAATGGCAGTAATTTTACTTTTATTTTTAATACTAAATTTTGGCGTCATAAACATGTAGTTTAACATTTTCTTGTTCTTCTCACCTATAGATAACAATTTTATCGCTGGAGAGGCGAAAAGTTGTAGGTTTCACACGAGAGCAAATTGTTTTTGTCTCATGTCTTTTAATCACTCACTGCGCTTAGTAGTATATTTATGAATCGCTGGTTTGTGATTTAATATCGGCACTCGCAGCAAAAAACATCTTTGCTCACTTGTTGAACAAATAACAATTTTATGAAGTATTGCTTTCTTCGTCGTATTCTACGTCAGCATATTAATTGTACAATAATAATAGCGTTTATTTCTCACCACAAACAATTTCTTTTTTCAAATTGTTTTGTTCATTAGTCTTTCTTGATCATATATCTTTCCAGTCTGCTTTATCTGTTATTTTTACTTAAAATTTAAATATTTACTTGTGAGATCTGTTCTATTACGTATTTGTAAGATGTCAATATCATGTCTATTCTATGTTTTTGTGTTTATTTTGGACATTTGAATATGCATTGTATTGTAATTCGTTTTCATATCCTTCACTGAGCAATAATGTCCTTATAATAACGTAATTTCCTGAAGGACACTGTACTTTCAGAGCGCAATCCCTCGGATATAAGTCATATTTTCCATTCTATCAGGCTTGAAGTATCCTACGGGTTATACCTTTTCTAAGGGCATACGGAGATTAGGTCACTAACCCTTCACGCTAGGACAGTTTCAAGAGCGGAATTACCAAAAACAAATCAACTTTATCTACAACGTAACAAGGTCTACTCTTCTTCGCATGACTTCATTGACCTGAACATTAAACATCGCGTATTGATGCGTAAGCTCGTGGGACAGTCTAATATTATAAAACGCCTAAACTTTTCTACCGGTTTTTCTTATGTATCTTTATTATCGGAACAACGATTAGAAATATTAACTAAAAATTACAATTTGTAATTGATTTATTTTTGTAATTTTTTTCTGTTTAGAAATTTTAAAAGGACAAGGCGGATTTATTAGTCGATGTTGGGGTGATGTCCTAGAGAAGTTCATTAAGCTTGTATACTGTTGATCTCGTTGTGTTGTACTATTTATGTCAAAGCGTAAGGTTTGACACTCGAGGGAGGGGTCAGACTCAGCAGTATGTAAGTGTCACCTTGGTGTGGTGACCGTTCGCCATTATTGGCCGTTTTCTATTCGTGTGGTATTAAGATATATGGTTTTCTTCCTGTTCAGAAATATAACAGTATAAGACGGTGGACAGTGACATCATTCATTGTCTATATTGTCCAAAGAATTAAATAAGCCCTACGCCACCTAGTAGTCTAATATGAGACAGTAGTATACGAGCCTTGAATCATTTTCCTAAGTCTTTAATTTATGTTTCTTAGAACTAATCTGATTGACTAACAAAAGAATTTCTCAAATTTGACTATCAAAAATTTACAACTTGAATCTACCTAAATGTATAAGGAAATTTGTATTTTGACCAAGCTCAATAATACTATGATAATAAATTGGCTGAAATCCCGTTATTTTAGTTTAGTTTGTTATAACTTTATAAGCCACAAAAGTTTTCTATAAAGCCTGTCGAGAATATCAACAAAACAGTAGGTAGCGAACAGTAGAATTCTCAGCTCAAATGTCGCCGTTGGAAAATTTTCAATAAAATAATGGAACAAATGAAATACAGTTGAGGGAACAAAGATGAAACAATAGTATGGAGTGTGATTTACTATCAGGGTTATTTGACCAGTTGTTAAATGCAGTTCTCTAAATATTAGTGTACCAGTGGTGTACCTAGTAGCTACTACAATTAGATTGAAAATTGTTTGCACACACGTTTTCGAGATTTATTTTCTATACTAGCTATACTTTGCAATATAATAAATCCTATGTATATGTATTCGTTGATTTGTAGTTAAGTTAGTATTATTGAAAATTTTTAGTGTATAAATTGACATTCGTGTACAAATTGTACCAAAACTGAATAAATGTATTTGATTTGTAGAAAGTCTTACATCATAATTTTATGGTGCCTAATTATAATCTGACCACAGTGAAAATTGCACTGAGCTTAAAAGTTTTCGCACTCATACATCTGTATATAATAATATTTTACCAATAATATTCTACAGCGTACTAAAGTTCTGCACTGAGTCTTATTATCACACAAATATTGCCTGATATATCCTAACAAAAGATTTTTCTCAATGCCAGCTAAAAGAACTATTAAAACAGGCAGGCAAAGTACTAAATGTTATGCAAAATATTGACAAGTAATTGGAAAGAGTCGATGTTTTTTTTTACTCTTGGGACATTGTATGTAACTTTTTCACGTTTTACGCGAGTTTTATAGTTCAGTGAACAAATCAACCATAGCCGGCTGTATTTCTCCTCTTGGGAGAAGGGAAGGGATTCCCTGTCCAATCATCTCTTTATAGGTTAAGTCAAACTAAAACATTGAACGATGAAAACCATACAATGCTTTCTATTCAAGTAAAATATTGAAAAGTGCAGAAAGTTTCTTAATCTGTACAGGTCTGACCATTAAAGTGAAATAATAATTTAAGCAAGAGAGCCGATAAAATTGATACTTTCTCGTCCGTTATGTTAGTATTTAAAATTTCAGTCCCATTCACATTGTCATCTTTCTATAATTTACATTAGGTTTAGTTTTAATTATAATCATTTTGCTAAATGCAAGGATTGCGAAGCGTCAGAGTCCCTCAAGGCTTAGCTCAGGTATCCTGGGTTAAGCTCAACTATCATGGGTTTATTCGGAGAAATAATTGGATTTATACTTATGTCTAAATGATTATAACAAAATAAACAACATCGTAAAGAACTTGTCCTCGACAAACTATATCGTTATTTGAAAATAAATTTTCTTTTTTATTTATTATTATTATATTTAAAGATAAAGTTAAATTATTATATACAGGATGTAAAAGCCATGAACAGTCAAACGAGAACCATGTATTCTGCTCACCATCATAACATTTTTTTTCCTTTAGTCTATACCTGGGAAATTGATAGTTACGATTTTATTGAAGGTCAAAGTCATAATTTTATTTTTTATTTTTTTATAAAAACGAATTTTATACGTTATTTCTTAATTATTGTATAAAGAAACATTATCATTTTTATTAGTATTTCATAACAAAAAATGGCTTCAAAACGTTAGCGTTCAATGTAGCTCACTCGATGCGCACGGACACTAACGAACGGGGCCACCGTCTGGCAAAATTATCGCGGTTTTGCGAGTTGCGTGCGAGTTGAGCCCTTTACATTGCGCGGTACAATTTGCAATTATTTAACACCAAAAAATAAAAATCATTTCCCAGCAATAATTTTTATGAATATAGTATATAGCTCCAATAAATGAAATGAAATGAAAAAGCTCTTTATTTAAATGAACTTTGCTAAGTACTTTTAAATCGTCAAAAGCCCTACCACGAAAACTTGTCAATTCCATTTTTAAAACTTGATAATGTGAAGGTCGAGACAGCTCTAATAATTTTGTAATTTTAAATTCAAGTATTTAATTTTTACGAAATCGTTTCCAATGAAATAGGTATTTTTCAAATAAAAATAAAACAAACACTACTCCACAGACATAAACCTTAAGAGATAGTATAAATGCTGAACTACTTACTTACCGTAAATTCAGAATTTCTACCCGCTTACAAAAGTACTAAAACTAGTCACAAAATTGGGAATATGAGAAACGAAGTGCTATAAAAGCAAATCTAAAATAAATCTTACCGACGGCGGGTAGTTCAAAGATTTCCTGAAGGCACGTACCGTTTCTAACGCGCCACTAGATTTTCTTGAATTGCACTTCTGAGGAACATAACTTTACCAGAACGAAGCTATGAACTGTCCATCCAACATGGTTCTGCATGTAAGTTATAGTTGGGTAGTAATGTTCAACACTTTAATTTTTACTTTAATTCGCTATGAAAATGCACGGTAGAAGTTCCAGTTGGGTTGTAATGTTCAACACTTCAAGTAACGTTTGTGGAGAATTAAACTAAAAATTAAATAGTTTAATGCTGTATATAAATGTATGGTATAAGTAAGGCATTTATTTCATCTATACCCAAGCTGATGAGATGCTTAAGGCCCGCATCACAGATTTACACCCAGAAATCAATCATGTCTTGAGAATCGTTTGTCACTTTCTATCAAGTACAAAGTGATAGAGACGTACGACGCTCTATAATACCAGCTTTAGAGTAACATCTGTCCTGATGGCTTTTGTTTCTTGGCTCACAGAATGTTTGTTACTTTTCCGGGTTCTATGCCCCTATTATAAAGGCAACAGGCAACCTGTCAGTGTTTTGAGGCATTGCAGCACATAATGCCCGATGTGGCTTTATGTGTAACTATGTGTCTAGCCAAGTATTCGCGAATACTTCGGCACTTCGTGCGAAGTCGCAAGGACATCGCGCCACTGTCGGTAAACTGGCGCACATCAAAGCATTTTTATCGCGATGTCCTTCGCTTGCGTGGCCACACTTCGTGGTCTTCAGTCGGCGCACAGACGTCGTGCGCATCGGACGTATTGGTTTAAATTAGTTTTCTACCATGGATTGGATTATCGACAGGATTTTAGGAACTTATTAGCAACTAGGAGTGTGAGTCAATATTGTATTTGAGGCCTTGCTTTTTTCTTAAACAATAATTCCTGACAGAATAAAAAGATAATTGCCCTAGAATGTAGGCCGACCGCGCGGCGTCCATTTTGTTTTTTGCGTAACATCGCTATCACATCGCGACAGACTTTACAGCGCGCAATGTGTGGCCTGGCACATTCGCGGTAGGCCGAAGGCGAAGATTATCACACGAATGTTATCGCGATGTGTGAGGCCGTATAGCATTACCTAAAGCTATGTTATTCTTCTTCTTTTATATTACCGGCGATCGCGACACATAAAGATTACGCATTGCGCCAATATCAAGAGAAAATGTACTTAAAGTAACCGACAGATTGAGTTGAAAATGGAGTGTAAATGATGTGCGGTCCACTACCTTTTGTTTAGTAATCTAAATATACAATGAAATTAGGCTTTTAAATCTAAAGAACAAAGGTCCAAACTTACCTGTACACCGGGTTATCGTCGCGGTACCACACGACAAGCAGTAGGCTGTCATTGCGCTGAGGCGGGCGCGAGTCGCAAGGCAGCTCGACTTCCCCACCGACCACCGCGGAGACACGTGTCAGTGTTCCCGTCACTGAAGACAGCGAACTTCCTGCAAGGACAACCGCTGATAAAAAATTCGTAATAAACATTCAGAAATATGTAAAACGAAGAAGTAAAACAGTACGCTTTGTATTGTAGATGCCTACCTATATTTACAAATTTATGAAATAGTACATGTTTTTACTAGGACGGTAAAATAAAGAATGTCTCAGATCTCAGTTACTTCATGCCCAAACTGAAGGCAAGGGCAATTAATATATAGCGATATGAGGCTTTCTTTTTAACCGCCCGGGGTAACTTTTTACTCTGCCAACATAATTTAATAGCAATAGAAATTAAAGTTTGATATAATTGAATAAAAAAAATTGTTTCTTTTACAGGTGAGAATATTTTATTGTTTTGTAAAAGTACTAAAAATAAAACCATGTTTACAGAGCCACATCATTATATTTGAAATTATTACTTTAATAGAGAATAAAAGATCCACCAAGAAGAAATGAAGAAATGAAATAGTAAAATATTTAAAAGCATTTTTTATGTAGACAAAAGAACAACTAAGTACCTACATAATCCTAAATAAACTTTAATGTATTGTACATAAATAATAGTGCATTGTCGTATCATGGTAAATATTAAACACTATAGTTAATGTTAAAAGCTTTATATTTTTCCAAGGAAAAATAGTTAATAGCAGCCTTGGGTGCTATAGCTTTTACCAAGAAAATGCTTACGATATATTTTCCAAACATATTATTAAAAGAAACTTAGGTAGACAAAAACATTGGTAGAATTTTATGTACCTAAGTTTCCTTTTTCTGGTAATAAAATGCTTATGTTTTGTTTTTATATACCTATCGTACAGCTATAGAGCAGCCTACCAATAAAGATAGACTGTGGAATAATTTTATTTTGCGTTTACAAACGCGTAAATATTTTTAATACTAGAAAAAATGCACTGAAAAAAATCGACTTGTCTCAGGCGGGAAATGCACTTTTTCTAGTATTAAAGATAGACTGACCATCACAATGTCTCAAAAAAAACTTTTGAAACAGGAAAATACAAAATAAAAACACAAAAAAATGTGGCGTATTTTTTCTCTTCTCAGATAATAAAATGTTGACTACCCAATTGATAATTGGTCTTCAGGCCCTCTTTAATATTCAACAACTAGCACGTCTCGGCTTCGCACGGGTGAACAATTTACTTTTTAGGCATTTTGGGATTAACGCAGAGTAATTTTATTTTTATGAAGGACTTTAGTAGTTTATTTCTTCTTAATTTTTATGATTTGTATGATTGTAACGAATAAACTCAAACACTACTGAACCCATTTTGATATTTGGTACAAATATTGATTAGACGTTGGGGAAGAGCTAGCCTTCAAGCCTTTTGTCATGAAAAAAGGCTTGAAATAAGCGATGGAAATGTGTAAAACTTAATAAAGTTGAAGTTAGCATTTGTGAAGATAAAATCACGAAACTTATAATTTAGGCACTTGTTGAAATAAATAAATATTTATTCTAGCGTTTTTGAAATTTTGACCTGTGTAGGGATGAAATAGGAGATGAAACGTGTGTGGCGATGAAATAGAGAATTAAAGGTAGGATATTCCCAACATTTAATCTACATTTTGTTTGCGTTACAAACATACAAATCTTTCCTCTTTATAATAGTATAGAAGTATAGATAAAAGTTACTCGTAAAGCTTGTAAACTTTAACGTTACCTAGGTACCCTGCCAAAAAATAAACAGGAAACAGTTTCAAATTTTAATTCGATAATATAGATAGCGCGATTTTAACATCAAATCATGTTCGTGGTATCTATAAAGTGTAACAGAAATAACACACATTCTAAAAGTAATGTGTCCCTAATATGCACTTAGTCAATTTCAATCATTTATATTTTAAAATTGCTCGTTGTGTCCTTGAAGATGTTGTTTATATCGTACCGTTTTAGTTAATTACGCTTTATTACCATTACATAAAACTGATTTTTAGTCATAAAATTATTTAAGATATTTTTGACTAAATTTTTTATCCAAATTAAATATTTTCTTGTCATTGTAAAGATTCAGAAGCCAATTCAAACTACTTCAAGTTGCGCGTTATTTCATTACACGTTATTTTTATTTGTCTGTACATTAATTAATATAAACAAACACTCCCTCAATTTGATAACATGAATAAATGTTTAATTACGCATTAAATACTGTGGCCTTTAAAGACTACGTATTTATGTAAATATCATTTCTCCAGATCTAAATATGATATTTAAAAAACCCATTCAACAGACACGAATACAATTTAATTCCCAAAGTCGTCTTGGAAATTTCCTTTGCCAAAACCAATAAATTATTCAAAAATATACCCTAAGATCTCTATTGATAAGACTGTCATTTATATTTTAAATTATACCCTAAAACCTCGCAATGAGATCGTGCTTTGGAGATGAAAATATTTTCATTAAATTTATATCAGGTTTGATTTGCTAATGGACTTGGTTAATATCGACTTAATCACTGTAGGATTGTACGCGTTTATCCGAATCACATGAATCAAATATACTATGATATTCCCATGAAGATTTACAAGAATCAAATAGAAAAAGATAAAGAACTAAGAAGCTCTTACAAAGCATTAACGCTATTACCTTTCTTGAGTTAATTAATTAACTATCCTAAAATTAAAAGGGCCATACATTTTCTTTACAGTACTTCTTTTTCAACCTGGGTACTATTTATACGTATATTCAAGTAAAACAAAATAGGCTAATACTACGTTTTCTGAAAGTGTTGTTTTTTCAATTTTTTATTCTATGAAATCTTCATAATATTTTTATATGCATATTGGTATCCTTGTTCCAAGAATATAATGGTCATTATGTTACAGGTCGATGAGGGTTGATGTTTTTTTTAAAATTTTCATTTGATTATCTGTACTTATTAAAAAGCATTTTATTTTAGATCGTAATTCGAATATTATGATATTAGTATAGATGAAATAACAAATAAGACTTTCGCAATATTACACTTTTGTTGTTGAGTAAGATATTTGGACCTTCATGAAAGTAGTGGCAGGATTGACTGCACCCGAGAGATGCTCTGCTTAATAAGTTATGATAAATTGATTACCATCTAAGAAACCGTTTGCTTGCCATTATTACCCATAGTTAATAATCCCAAAGGATATAAAAATAGTACTTTTTCAGCCACTTTTTCAAAAATCTTCAACAATTTTATTCAATAACTAAAAACAGGTTTTGTTTAATTAAATATCTCAAAAAGGCACTTATTAACAACTTACTATTTTCCTCTAATAGTATAATACTTGCAGTTTCAACGGTCTCGAGTGTCACAGAGAAAGCTTTTTCCTCTAAACTTCAAACTCTGTCTTCGGTATTCTCGTTCCTTCCGCTTTGTTTCTCAAATAAAACTTCAAAGACGTTCCTTAAATATCAATGAAATATTTGAAGACATTTGCTGAATTGGTTAAATGATTGCATTGAAATTTTTCTGTGGTATTGACCAAGGTATTCTAAAGATTCTGAATATCAAAGATCTCATTCAGCCTCTTACTCTCATTCATGTAAACTTATTTTTGCGCAGACCGCCAAATACATGTAAACTAATCAGTTAATGGACTTTGGAAATTTAGTCTAAACAGACTAATGTATACAAATCTTGCACTTTTTTAGTGACTTAAAGAAAACTTAAAGACTATTGTCACAATCATCATCATCATCAACAGCTTATATTATGTCCACCGAGGGGCTCGAGCCTACCCCACATTAGGGGCGATTAGGCCTTATTCAACCACGCTGGCCAAGTGCGGGTTGGTCGACTTCACACACAACCTAAGAATTTCTTCATAGGTGTATGCAGGTTTCCTCACGATGTTTTCCTTCACTGTAAAAGCGTTGATTAAACGTACATATGAATTCAAAATTTGAAAACACATTGGTACGTGACGGGGATCGAACCAGTGCCTCCCGGGTAGGAGGCGACGCTCTTACGCACTACGCCACCGACGCCAAATTGTCTCAAAGATTGCCATAAATATTTATGGGTAGGTACTACTAACTTCAAGTGTTTTTACAGCGTTACTGGGTTTTAAAAAAGACGTGAATCATGTTTTGTCATGTGCGTTATGTTTTTAAACCATATAATATAAATTCTTCTCTGTTTCCATTCGATAACGTAGTAATTTGTGTTATGAAACCGCTCGACTCCAACCAAGCGTCGAAACGCAAATTCGCACAACGACGCGCGTTTTCATATTTGGATAACACAAATTTGTATATTATATTACGGAAATAGAGAAGATTATTCGTATAGTAGTCCTTACTAATATTATATATGAGAAAGTTATTCTGTCTGTTTGTTTGTCTGTTAAGCTTTTACGTCTAAAGATTTGAAACAATGTTTACCATAAAAACATAAGCACCAATAAAAAACGGTATTTTTAAACTCGGGGTCGTCGATTTTTTTGACGATTACAAAGACTTCCTCTATACTACGTATACGAGAAAGTAAAAAATTACCAAATTCAATTCAAATATAGCTTGATGATTATTGATGGTAGAAAATAAAGATTACTTTACAAAAATGCTTATTTAACCAACAACTTATTTTAAAATAAAAATAACTGAAATTGATTTGTTTGCATATTAGTAACGAACTACTTTCATGGTGTGCGTTTTTTATTTATTTTACACGTTAGCGTTATAGGCTTTCATTTATTGCTACAAAATTATGTCGGTATTCCCAAGAAATCAAAAATTCTGTACACTATTTCGTGTTCGAAATTCTTATTTCAAAATAACGGTTTCTATTGATTTCATTGTTGTTTTGTTAGACGCGGAATGTTATTTATCGAGACATAAAAAGATTGATCGTGACTATTCTCACAAAGAATGCCGTGCAAATATTTATGGGCACTTTAATAAAAAAATACTTCAAGACCTAAGCGATAGAAATAAAAATCGGGACAACATTTTAGCTTCAAATGTTCCTAAGTACACAAAAGGGGCTTCAAAGTCAAGAATTGGAGAAGAAAACCAGAATTTGCATGTAAATAGAACCTATTTAAAGTAACTGCTTTGAGCAACGTAAAAGGACAAGGTGATACTGAATTTCTTTGTAAATAATGTTAGAGGGAGATTTCATTTTTAAGTTTTAGTGGAAATATTTAGTAAAAATCTTATTAAATTTATTTTACAAAAGTGTACATTAAGAATTTAGTAGCTCGTGATTAAATATATCACGTTGGCTTAGAAATTTTGATCAGTGATCGTCCGCGGTTTCGCTGGACAATGTCGCGCCAAAAAGTAAAAAATCCTTTGTCCTTCCCAGGGCCTCAAATTATTTTCATACCAAATTTCATCAAAATTTGTTGAGTGGTTTAAGCGTGAAAGCATGTTACGCTTTCTAAAATTTTTCTTTTTGCTAGCCCCACTTCAACAGATTTACTCATTCTCCTCCTACCTCCCCTTCGCTCCTCTACGTTCTTCAAGTCCAAAAGGGACCATAAAACAAATACTATAATGCACATATTTGTTTAAAAGCACCCTTTACCGCTCCGCTTCAGTACCAATTCGCCTTGTGATTCAAACCCATTTCACCCTTGTTACATAAAAAATAAGGTCTTCCTATACTGGAAAATTGCATGCAAAACTTTGTACCCGTTATTCCGCAGTCAGCTTAGAGAATAAGGCATGCTCGGTGAAAATAGTGTTCCCTAACTCTTACAACATTATTCGCTGTTAGCGTACAGGATTACAAAGAAAAGTGTCATGAAATAAGACCCATATCTAAAGCTTTAGTACAATGGTTTTTTCGTTTTTTCGGTAAACTATAGAATAGATGGTAATACCATGATTTATAAAATAAGGGCTGCTTGCAGACAATACAGCGTAGTTCTTCGTAGCTAATATACCTCAGTTCAAGTGTGAAGTTGTCCATCGACATAATACTTCGATAGACTAGATGGATAGATCATCTTTTCTCTTTTCAAGAGTATCAGTCTCATCTTATCATTAAACTAATTATGTCGATTTTGTCGAATTTTACGATCAAAACTTGTTTAAAGATACTTCAATGCTCGATCGGTAACTGTAAGAAACAAATCATGGCAATTGCCTAAAAAGGCTAATATGCCAGACTAAAACATACCATAATAACCATACAAGAAAGAAGAAGGTACCAGAAAAGGAAGTATGCAAATAGTGCTTCACAAAGGATTGTGAGTAGAACGGATGGATGCTTTAACGCTTCTTTAAATTTAATTATGTTCTTGAATACAGCATAAAATTAAATAAAATTTATTTTTCTATTTGCTTTTTGCTACACATAATATTGATCAAACGGTTAAGTAAGCCATCGTCCAAGGTGTCGTAGAAGGCGACTAATGGATCAGCAAAAGGGTATTGATCACCTTATACTCCGTCCACCAATCCGCATTGGGCAAGCATGGTGGACTACTGCCTAAGCCTTTGATGATGAGAAGAGGCCTTGTGTCCCAGCAGTGGGTCGAATTATAAAGGCTGTTATGATGAAACGGTAATAAGTAACAAAATGGGTTAAGCGCTCGTCGAAAGGGCGCTTCAATTTGACCTGACCTGGGGAAGTTAACTCATTAAATCTACATCTTAAACTTACAGAAGACTATAGTCAAACAAACTGCTTCTCTTTACATGATAGCGAGTAATACGGACTATATTTGGGTTTGTGATGGAAACTCGAGAACTTTGAATATTATAAAATATTTATTTAATTTCTGTTTTTTCTTTTCTTAGGATGGCTACCAGCATTACGACTAAATATAATACGGATAAATAATAAAAACGAGAAGCTATTAACAAACATTTAAGCATATTAAAATAAAACGAGGAATATAAAATGTACAACTTGACATGAAAATGAAAATTTCTTCTACAAAAGAACAAAAATAAGAACTCAATTCGAAGGTACCTCTTAGTTACTCACATAACACATTGCGTTTTCTGAACCATATAGTAATTTCCCAACCTCAGTTTATAAAATAGAATTCTATTTATGACTTATTGACTTCTGCTACTGGGACTTTAAATAGACCTTAGTATTCTTTACTTAACATAAATCAACATCCACATTCATATCATAAATAGGATTTTCCATTGGACAACAAAGTGATTCTTTATGATTTCCTTTAACCTACCTAAATTGAGAATACCTCTACAAAAATAGTTTGAAACCTTTTTTCCTGATCGTGCACACAAGATCTACTTAATACAAACTATATCAAGGAATGGCGCTCGCGTGATATTTAGTTTATTATTAGTGGATTCTCGTGAATATTATATTAACCCATTTACCATGAACCTTGTTTCATTACGAATTGCTTAGTACCTACAGGAAGCTCAACTTAGCATTTCTAATAAATTATATCGATTTTTCAGGTGGAGTATCAGCAAATGACGTTCTTTTCTTGCGAAGTCATCAATAACTTAAATGACATACGTTAACTCATAATGGACTTTTGAGTATACAGAGAGGCAAATCAAATAATATATTGTAAAGCATAATTAGGTCAATAATTTTTTCTCCGTGGATTTACAAATCATTTTCTTGGTTGTTAAACTTAGTAAGAATAATAATACTTCCACGCTCTCATCAATTATATAGCTCTAATTTAGTATCATTTAGAACCTGTGTAATGGATATTAATTATGGGTCAAACAAAAAATCATACCAGATAAGATATGTCCCCTCGATGGGGACATTATATGAGCTGTTGATGATGATGTTATTGTGTCACTAAAAATTTATCCTGGTATGAGAGCCTTATAAGTAGTCGCTAAGTTATTTTTTATTTTCGAATCACAGAACACTAAATAGAAGAAAATACCTAAGTAAGAAACTGTTCTTATTGCATAAGTCTTCATAATAGTTTTACAAATAAATAGAAAAGTTTGTAGTCATTTTTTCCAACAAAAGCACAATTCCAAAACTGCTATTCTCAAACATTTCCACCCAACGCACCTGTCCACGATTATCTTTGAAAGGAACGTCAAATATGTCACGCCATTTTTTTATTAAAACACGTAACGAGTCGCGACAGGTTTGGTTGCGTTTTAATTTGTCTGCGGCATGCGAAATCACGAGTGTCACGTAATATTGGTTCGCCGTGCCGCGTCGCATTGGCGTCGGTGCAAAATTCAGTTGGTGAATTGTTTTCGGGACGGTTTAGCAACATTCGTTCGAAATGCTTGTTCAAGTGAATTATTGATACATGCGGTTGCAACTTCTAGACGGGCGCAGCGTCTGGCTCTGGTCAAGGGTTTGTTGAACAGTTTTAGTGAATCTTTTACATTGCTAGGGTAGACGCGTCACTTATCGCTGTTCCACTAGCAAAGGCTTGGATGTTGTATTTACCTATTAAAATAATAAATGTAACATTATCATAGTTAATTATGTAAGAGTGTACCCAAATGTTGGTAGATCTAAATAAATAAATGTAAAGCAAAGATTATTTGCCTTTGAATTTTCTTAAGCGACAATATCCCACAGCATTTAGTGTCTATTCATGGAAATATCCATGAATAGACTCTCTAAAGAAATAGTAAGGTGAAGTAATTATCAAAATAAGAAAATTATGTTAATATTTGCCCATTATACTTAATAAATTATATATAATGTTCTGTGATAATAATTTACTTTTATAGTTCACTGTACTGTCATGAAACTATTAGTATATCGTAAAAGTCTGCCAGAGTTTGTCCAATATTGATTGCTTTATACCTAGATCTCTCCTCATTTTTGCAACTAAGACGAGACTTCGTCTACTCTCATTTACGCGTCAATTATTATTTTTCTTGTCTGCGAAGACTACATTTGAATAAATGAACTATTCTTTAATTCTTTAGAAAGCACCAAACCAATTTAACACTCAAGGTTTCCATTCAATAATGCACTTCTTGGTTTGGATAAACGAGTATGTAACAAACATTTAAAAATACTAGAAGAGAATATCTAAAGAGATGGTGACATCTGTGTTTGAAGGTTTCTAAGTGTAGGTTTGTACTTTATATCAATATCGTCAACTCGTGTTAATTACTCTAGTCTCTAAAGCATTATATAGCGTGACTTTAGTAAGTGAATTACGAAACTCCGATAACTTCAACATTACTTCAATAGCATAAACTTCTGTCTGACCTCGAAGACAATTCTAATTGTATTTTAAAGCTACAACAAATTTATTGGGCCAAGTCCAAGCATTACATTTATTTGGAGATTTCCATTTTTTATTATAGGTAAAATTGCTACCCCGCCTTATATCATCAATAATATTTGTAAAAATGGCCAGTGGGTGTGTTTGTACGTACTAAGTATAAAACTCAACTCATTAATTTCTGAGCGGCATGCGATATGCGACTTTGGATGACGTAAAAATTACTTCGCTCCCCCAAGGGTGGTGAATTACGAAAAATAGTAAACTGCCTTTTCATAAGCGAGACTATTCATTAATACGAACCAATATAATACTTATCCGTTAAATGTAAGTTATTCAGGGAAGTGTGTTAGGTAAGTGCGAGTTTTGTTTTTGTGGTTACAATTTTTATTTATTTATTTCACTACGACCACCTACATCGTTTTGAGTCATGGCATTACTACCTAAATAATTTACTGCTTTATTATGGACGTTTACAGTTCATATTTGCATGGACACATGACACTCTGAACTGCAAGGACGATGTGTATGATTTGACAGGATATACAACATTATGCGTTTTTATACTGCATCAAAAATTAGTATAAAATAAATTAATCTACTTTCTTTCTAACCTGGTCCTAATTTATTCAAGGTCAGTGCAATAATTAAATATGTCACCATACTAATATGGATTTGGGTGTAATTTTATAGACAGCCGCCTGCCTGACAATAACCCTCCAAGAGGATGTATTTTTGAGTGGATTATTTGAATGTTGTTGTGAGTAGTGCGATCAGAAATTTCCTAGCGAAATAAATATTTATTTAAGGATTGTAGCAAATGCAAAAAATCCGGAGGCGTCTCCCCTTGGCTTTCTCGTATACCGGAAACGACTCAAAAGTTGATAGAAACCTTATATTTTGATGTCATACGTGCATGTTAAATTCGGTTGTAATAAGTTAAACCACACTCGAGTTATCGTGCTAACGCACAGACACACAGATACACACACATAATTATGTAATTCAAAAACGTTAATTTTGGACTCAGGGAGGTCCAAAACGTGTAAATACATCAAAATCTCGAGGTTGAATTTTTTGACGATTACAAGACTTTCTCTATACTACGTCTACGAGAAAGTAAAAAGTTTCTTCAGGGAATGTGTAAAACTGAATGCAAAGATGTAGGCAGGAAGACCGTAAGCTTGTCCCAAAGAAAGTTCAGGCTACCAAAACAGTCAAATGTTTTACGTAATTTTTAATCTCAAGGCAGATTAAAATTTGAAATAAATTGAGGAAATTACTACACAGTTAGTCGCAGCAATCTATCTGAACCTAGTCGTATGATTAGATTACGCGACGCTACAGTAAATCTTCTGTGACATTGAGTTTTCTTTTTAAAACAACAAAAGTCGTGATATACCTTGAAGAGTTTAAACTGTATATTATACTGTGAAAAAATGCCACCATCAAAACTAAAAACGGAGAAATAAAAATTTTGTATTTAATCTAAATTTAAAATCGAAATGTGTTTTGAGGTCGGTCCCAAATACAAGTCGCAGTGGCAAAGTTTATTCCAAATATTGAGATTGGCTCAAAAATAATTTAGACTTAAACAAAAATTAAATTTCTCCGTTTTTAGTTCTAAAGGCAGATTTTTTTTATTTAAAAACGATTTATTATCGGCTTTTTAGTGTTTTAAGTATAGAACTTTTCAGGAAACTATTTCGAGATCTTTTAGAAAAACAAGTACTTAATAGAACTCTTACGATAGCATCAAATAATTTAGGGATAACTCAAAAACTTCGTTAGATGTCGATCAAATTTAAATGGGACCACATGACAAGTACCAGCTTCCAAAGGTTCAAAATCGGGTTAAAAATCTTCAAAATCGGTACCCCTAGTCTTTACTGGGATTTACTTTATTTTTTTATGTATACATAAGTAACTAAAGAGTTATGAGGTAACAAACATATAAAAAATATAGTCGAATTGAGAACCTCCTCCTTTTTGAAGCTGGTTAAAAATGGTGACAATAGTATAAATGCAATTGCTCGTGGAAATCAAAATAAATAGGTAACACAATAAGAAAAATTTATTTTCATATAATCATCATTGAATAAACTGCTTAGCGCTAAATGTATTATGACTACTTACGATTGCATCACGAATTTGTGACGTAAAAAATATTCTATTAACTACCTACCCACATTCTTAATTAGAACCCCGTGCATATAGCTAGTTATTATGAAAACATTTTGTATGTTAATCACGGCGCTCATTAGTATGGTAACCAAACCTGGTTATTACTTTAATTTATTTCGGTCCGTAGGTTTATAGCCGCCACAATTATACGCACAAAAAACCTTGGCTGACCCATTGCGTACAATGCGAGAAATAACTTTTTTATGTAACGATCTGGTACTGTTATCGCATTGAAGTATCGTTCCTGTCCCTATTAGATAGCAAATAGAAACTAAAATATATATTGCAATATAAAGTATATAGCTGTCCCAGCCACGCGTTGCTGTGGTAATTTCATACTACTGACCTATAACATTGTATCTGCAGTAAAAAAATATGACTACTTATCAAGATAAAATCTATCCTATCTCTCAAGTTGGATCAAACTGCACAAAACTGCACACACACTGATGCACAAATTTGATTAAAATCGGTTCAGTAATTTAGGAGTCCATCGCGGGCAAACAACGTGACGGGTAATTTATATATATTAAGATTATTGATAGTAAAATAATACGACAAATTGTTAACGCAATGAGAAAAAATATTTCTTTTCAACTAAAGCTCTCTCGCCCTCAAAGAAAGAGTTGCAATAACAAAACTGACCAATCTTTCGAAACACAAAACTATTGAGAATAACGGGTCAATACTTAATCATTTTGTATTGAGCTGATCTAGGAAAAAATCGCATCGACTTCTAAACCAAAACTAGATAGTGCACCCACTTCTTCCGTGTTGAATTTTACGCATTTGTACCTCCAAGGGTAGTAACGAGTTGCTATCCCTTGGGAAATTAAGACCAAGCGCTATGCGACAATTTGCCCTCCCAGTGGTATGTACCAGTTTGAATTCTGTTTCAACAGAAAAAATCAAGCATTTAAAATAACAAATTTAGAACTAAAATTTAGCCATCTTCTTCTATATTACGTTTTTATCCTGGTACAAATTTGATGACTAGTTTTATAAGTCGCAATTTGAGGTCTTTGATGTAACCTGACTATCTTCCGATAACACCTGGTACTTCCTGAATGTAGATTCCAAAGTACGCAGTAATCTATAATTAATATTATAAAGCCGAAGAGTGTGTTTGTTTGAACGCGATAATCTCAGAAACTACAGATTAAAATTGATTTTTTTTGTGCTGGATAGTCCATTTTATCGAGGAAGGCTATAGGCTATATAACATTAGACCATGCGAACAAAGTCGCGGGCACAGCTAGTATATAATATTTCGGCCACTAATTCAAGTATCTAAAGTTGTTAGCCTAATTTATTTGTGATTCGAAAAAATAAATATCCAGCTGCTTTTTCAATAGGCAAGCTCAACGCAATTATAAACTTTCTAAAATATGCTCATAAACTACATCTCCGCAGGAAAAACCACTTTTATCACGTCCTAATAAGGTCGAAACTAACGCCTGTACAAACAGCCACATTACACCCGCTGTTCCATTTTTTTCCGTATTTAGGAAACAACAGTAAAAGCCTCTTTACATGCGCTAGGAACCTCGAAGCAAATTTCACTAGGACACGCACCACAAGAAAAACATGTACAAAACCTCCCAGTTCATTATACGACACAAGAACCGTTCGTCCCTGCGTTGTGTACAAGCGGGTAAAAAAGAGCGAAGGTGCGCGTGTCATGTACCATCAAGAGTGTTGTGCAAAAACATCCCCTATTACGTTGTGATAAGGTCCGTTTAATATTAACCAGGCAGCGGTACTGTCCGGTTAGAGTATGTATGTTTACAGGCCGAGTGTCAATTTCTTGTTTAACGATGTGTGGTGTAAGGCATAAGAGAAAAGATACCTACATATTTTAAATATTATAATTCTAGATATCCCAGTCCTGTGCGTGCACACCATGAGGAATTTGGGGTCAACTCAGTGCAAATGCAACAAACATGCAGAGTTGTGGGTAAAAACAGTTGCACGACCAACAGCTTTGAAAGTTGTTAAGTTTTAATTTCCCATCTTAGAGCAACTAAGATGAACGATGGTTCGAGAAATCGAAACCAAATCATTCGACTCACTGCGCTACAGATATTATCGAATTCTATCTTTTTTATTTTATAAATAGGTCTAGCAAATGACTCTATTCCACCTGATGGTAAGCTGACGTGGAGTCTAAATACGAAGATAGCTGGTGCGAGAGACAGATAGATATACTGCCCCGCTAGCCACCCTCGCCTTGCTGACCTGCAAGGTGCTTCTTCACGCCTCCTTTGAATGACCCAGGATTGCAGGAAGGAGGGAACACGTGTACTGCCAGTGAATTCCATTTCTTGATTGTGCGACAAAGAAACGAGTTGCCAAATTTCTTAGTTCGCGTTGGAATGGTAGCCAAAGTTTGTCAATGACATCGTAGACCAGCATGCGTAGTCCTTAAAAGGAAGGGAGATGGTGGGATAAGGGAAAAAAGTTCCTCACAGCACTCGCCGTGGTACAGACGGTAGAAAGCACTCAATGACGCAACATTGCGACGCAATTGGAGAGGCTCATGATGTTTAGTCACCTCTTCGTCGCCGATGATGCGGGCCGCGCGACACTGCAACCTATCCAAAGCATCTAGTAAGTACTTGGCAGAGTCATCCCACAGGTGCCAGCAATAACTCCACGCAGGACCGTACTTGCGTCTTGTATAGCAAGCACAGTTGATTTGGCGTGAAAATACGCCGTACCTTGTTCAGGACTCCGAGTTTCCGTGAAGCTGTTTTTATCACTTAATTATTATGAAGCAACATAAGTCGACGGTCAACTACTGTAAATGTATTATTAGAAGGACAATTTTCCAAGAACCTCATTTTACTCCCACCAATTAGGCGGCATTCTAGTATTAACCTTTGGTATTTGAATAAGTAAACGCCACTAATAGCACCTATCAATCGGAAAATTAGGCTGGAGTTCACGAACATTTAAGCAGGCGATTATTAATCAATCGACTGTTTTTGTCATTTTGTAGTATTGAAGAGTCGTCAAAAACTAATGGTTGACTTTTAATTCTTTGTTTTACGCGTTGGTGAACTTATATTTACCCAACAAAAACGTTGATCGCTGTCCGCGTGTAACTTACGGACGATGCCCGGAACATTTTCCTAGCTCCACTTATAAAATAACGTCATTTCATAACAGACTTTAGAGATAAACATTTGGATTCGGTCGGGGATTGCGGAACATAAGATAATATTTTTGACTTCATATGTTTTTCATAACACGTTGCCGGCTACCGTTAACACCTGAAAACATAATGAGGGTCGGAGGGCGAAGTGACCTACATTAACTCAGTGACAGCCCACTGTATTATTATAATAAGTGGAAAAATTGGATTTACCGTTGCCTTTGTTTTGTACGATTGTCTAAGGAATAATTTATAATTATAACGTAACCTACTCTTGTTACTGACATGTCTATGTTATAGCTTACAATCAATATAGTAATCAAATATTTCGTCCTTAAAATGTATGCGTTGGTTTAGTTTTTTTTATAGCTATAATAAAGTCTACACCTTCGTGTAAATTATTTAAATTCTAAATTGGTCAGTACTTTGTAATGATTGTATTTTATAATCGGAATTGTATAATACAAAAGTTTCAGAGATGATCAAACTGCGTAGTAGAAAATAATCTGTTAAAAATAAATAGTGGAAAATATCAAAGAGTTACCAGTTACTAGAATCATACATCATTTTTACGCTTCAATTAACAAAGTAAAGAACAAGGAAATTATTGATCCAATGTTGGGCTTACATCAAAGGTACATAGTCACATCGAAATAGCATAAGATAACAATTTTTATATTTGTCAATTTTAATCTCTTGTTAAAGACTCGATGAGTTTCTCCCGAGTTCTTGTTGTAAAAACACGTGTTGAGAGACTCCATTTTTAACCTCAATCTACCGTACAATTGTCTGTTACTTTAAAAGTACATTTTTACTTGACATTGGTGAAATTTAAAGAAGAAGAAAGACTCGATGTGGTAAAAGTAAGGTTTAAATAAAGTGGAAGAAATTTGACAGTTGCGGCGCTTGTATCCACTGAGCACAGTATAGACAAAGTAGATTGCTTGTGCTTTGTTCTTGTGCTTGCTACGTGGAAAGAAGCAATGTTTTATTGCAAAAAAATTACGTCATGAAATTAAGTAAACGTGTAAATCCGTCAAAATCTCGAGGTAAAATTTTTGACAGTTACATGACTTCCTCTACACTACGTATAAGAGAAAGTAAAAGTTGACACGATTCAAGAAGTGAAGATGTCGACCCTTTAAAACTCAACACACCCTTTCCATTTTCTTTGCAAAGTGGACACTTGCAAAACGTTTCTCGTTTTAAATTGTTATTCGAATACTTTTTCTTTGCCAGTCTTAATAATAAAGTTTTACAATATTTAAACTCAACGTTTGCCTCATCGTAAGATGCATAGTGCAGAGTCTGGAACTCAAGGGGATTACTGCGGATGTAGACGTACAGGTCGCAAGAAAATAGCTGGGATAAACAGCTCTCTTAGACTGCTTACATTTATTGTTTAAGTAAAGTTCCTTCCTTTGAACAAAAATATGTATATAAAACGTTGTTGCTTTTAAGACTATGTGCACTTAAGCGGCTCTTTTATTGCCTTTTGGGATGTTTTGGGCAAAATGGTTGTTTTGGAGGTAAGGAGTAAATTTTAAATATTATTGTTTTATTTAGGCGAATGTTTGCCGACCAAACCGTGAACTACTTAATATATTAAATAAGAGATGAGATTGTTTCTCATTTCATATAAATTAACGATGTATTGTAATTTTAATATGCATCGGAATTATGCCGAGATGCCTAACAGAAAACTTCGATTTTCGCATTTTACTATTTACACGTATTATAAGACTTTTTTGCGAAAGTTCATGATTCTAGGTCAATGGGACCCTATAGGTTTTGATTCCCTTGCGGGTGGTAAATTGCGGCTATACGGTAGTATTTTTTGATCTCGCTGACTTTCTATTTTTTCACAGCTCCAAGGGATTTCAGTTCTAAGTATTTAATATTATTTTCAATGTGCTACCTCCTCCTGTTAGAATGGATCCTGGCAGACAGACAGAGGGTTAATTATTCCCAATGAGGAATAAAATTTTCATTCATCCATCCGAATTACGACCGAAATTCGGATGGATGAATGAAACTTAACTTAATAAACATTGTGATGAATATCGGTACAAATATAAAACAACAATTACAGGCCTCCGACATAATATCAGTCCATCGTGTTCCTCATGCGGATCAAAAAGATACCCGCCCCAAAAATATAGTTGTGAAGTTTACTACCAAAATAATGCGTGACAACATAATCGCCGCAAGTCGTTTAGTGAAAGGGCTTAATACTGAGCAAATCGGCATATCCGGAACAACGCAGAGGTTATACATCAATGAGCACTTAACTCTGCAAAATAAACGATTGTTTCGAGAGTGCCGTGACAAAGCCAAGTTACACGGTTATAGATATGTATGGGTTAAGCATGGTGTTATCCTTGCCCGAAAATCTGATACTTCCCCTGTGCTCGCCATACGTTCGGAACAAGAGATCACCAAAATTAAATAGCCATGCTCAAAATAATTATCTCAGCATACTTCCCTCATCTCGATGTTCAATAATATATTTCCTATTATTTTTATTAATATATAGTAATAACATTTTTAGAGACCCGTGTGAACTAAGTGTTTATTTTAATAACTGTGGAAAAAATTTATACTTGTCTGGTAAAGGTAACTACATAAATTGTGTACATTTGAATTCATTAAATTATGTTATATACTTGCATATTAACCAAAAAAAACCTCATAAGCAGTTTCATGTGTATTTCAGTTGTGTTGTGGTGTTGGTGAGTTTTGTAAAGCTGAACCCAAATATATTCTGCACTTTCATGAATAACTGGCACTTATTATTATTACACATCGCAGTAAAATGCGTTATAACTATAATAAAAGTAAACTACATGTCTAGGTACAGAGTTGAGCTCCTAAAATGTGTCCAGGTGTATAACTTCACTTATGACTGCGCAATGGTTACATTTTTAATTACATCTTATATTATTAACAATAAAATTTAATAGCCAACTCCAACAAAATTTATCTATATATTACCAAAATTGCCGCGGTCTAAGAACTAAGTTGAGCACTATTTACATGAATATTTTAGGGCATAATTATGACATTATCATACTGACAGAAACCTGGTTGCACCCGAACATAACTGATAACGAATTTATTGACTCCCGATACGTTGTGTATCGCTGTGATCGTGACCGGACGGGAAGCGAGCGTCGTGATGGCGGTGGAGTACTAGTGGCAGTACTTCGCTCGCATTGCTCCTCGCTGTGCATGACACCGACCCCCACCTCCGCGCTCCCGCCTATAATCGATTGCGTACTGATAGAACTGCGCGTAGGTAAATCGCAATACATTATTAGTGCTGTGTACATTCCACCCCGAACGAAGGCAGAAATATATATTGATTACTTTGACTACATGCAGAACTACTTACAAACATTAGATATAACTGGTTTCTGTATAGTGGGCGACTTTAATTTACCACATTTTGACTGGCACACTGATGCTTCCCTATCCCATACTATACCAGCGCAATCAATTCAACAAGCTCCAGCGCATTCCTACTTATTAAGTTTTATGTCTGTGTTTGACTGTAAGCAGATCAACACCTATAAGAACAATATTAACCGCCTACTGGACTTATTCATCACGAACATCCCGGATTATGAAACCAATTCTATACAAACAACTCTAGTTCCTATAGACTTATTCCACCCGCCTTTCCATGTCTTACTTCCATATTATATTACTGATAAACCACTAGCACAAAAAACTATAACTAAATATTGTTTCGAATACGCAAATTACGAACTTATTAATCAGGATATAATGGACATTGATTGGGACAAGCTTTTTATGAATAAATCTGCTGAAATGTCAGTTGACTTGTTTTATGAATTGTTGTTCGACATTATACGAAAACGTATACCTACTAAAGTTATCTCTGCATCACATTACCCAATTTGGTTTTCCTCCTCATTAAAACACATATATAAAAACAAGAATAATGCATGGATAAAATGGAAGAAATATAAAAACGAATCAGATTACTTGATTTTTTCTATGTTTCGGAATAGGTTTAAAAAAGAATCAAAATCATGCTATAAAAAGTACATGGATAATTTAGAAAATAATATTAAGCTTAATGTTAAATACTTTTGGAACTACGTAAACAATCGTAAACATAGATCTGATGTCCCGCATAGTATACATTACAACAATTCTAAAGCAGATAGCCCGAAAGATGTATGCAATCTTTTTTCCAATTTTTTTCTATCAGTTTTTCAGTCGTCTGATTTGCCCTGTACTTATAGCACCAATAATATTAGTGGTCTCGATTTAAAATCAAATAACAACAATATAATTTCTGACATCTCTTTTTCAACCGAAAACGTCCTAAGGGGTCTTGAAACCTTAGATACTAGTAAAAGCGCGGGAATAGATAATATTCCTCCTATTTTCCTTAAAAATACGGCATTAACTATAAACAAACCATTACATAGTTTATTTAATAAATGTTTAAAGGAGGGGGTTTGTCCCACTATTTGGAAGTCTGCTAGAATAACACCTGTACATAAAGGAGGCTCAAAGAAAGATGCTACAAACTATAGGCCAATATCCATCCTTCCCACTCTGGCGAAACTTTTCGAAAGACTCATTCATAATAATCTTTATCCATTTTTACACAATAGCATACTTCCACAGCAACACGGATTTGTACGCAAGCGCTCAACAGTAACTAATCTTATAATTTATACAACTGATTTGTTTAACAATATAGACTGTAATAAGCAGACAGACAGCGTTTATACCGACTTTAAGAAGGCATTCGACAGGGTGGACCATAAAATTTTGTTAGATAAGATCGCGTTTAACGGCATTCGTGGTAATCTGTGGAGATGGTTCAAATCTTATATCACAAACCGCACTCAAAAAGTAGTGATAAATGGTTATGAATCAGACATAGTTTCAATAACCTCAGGTGTACCACAAGGCTCCATACTTGGCCCTCTACTTTTCGTTACATTCATCAATGATATCGATATTTGTTTTCAACATTGTAAGTTCTTGCTATATGCTGATGACCTAAAATTGTACCGCGCAATTAACAATATATCTGATCATTTCAAATTCCAAGAAGACCTGGACCGCTTTACAAGTTATTGTTATATTAACAAACTTGAACTTAGCCTCAATAAATGTAAATATATTAGTTTTACTAAAAAAAGACTGCTTAGTAATTACACCTACTCTCTATGTGGAATTAATCTTGATAGAGTACACAAAATAGAGGACCTTGGAGTTACCCTGGACATGAAACTTACGCTAGATACACATGTAGAAAATATATGCAGTAAAGCATATAAAATGTATGGCTTTGTCATGCGTGCTAGTAGCCATTTCAAACGCTCGACTACATACTTACATTTGTATAATTCATTGATACGCTCACAACTGGAATACGCTGTTTCTGTATGGGATCCATTTTACAAAAAATATATTAATGACGTTGAAAAAATACAAAAAAAAATCCTTCGATGTATGCACTTTAAATGTTACCGCAGTCGGTTGTCCTACACCGATTTATTGGAAAGATATAAGTTACCTTACCTTAGTCATAGAAGATTACAATTGCAAGCAATGCTACTTTATGACTTTTGCCAGAATAGGTATGATTGTATAGACATAGTTAACAATATAAGTTACAGGGTGCCGGTCAGAGCGCGTATGCGCAGTTGTCGCATCACTGGACCATTCACATCTCCAAAAACTAGAACAAACGCTGGCAAACGCTCACCTATATATCGTCTGACCGACATCTATAACAAGCACTTTGACCACATAGATATATTTGCAACGAATGTCACTACCTATAAAAAACTAATAATTGACAGGGTTAAAGAAATTAATAACTAGTAATTTTGAAGCTAAAATGTAACATTTTAATAAAGAATAACAACATGTCTTTGCCATTCTCAGCAGAACTTGTATTGTATATAAATTTACTTAATTTGTGGTTAACGTAGCTGGTTTTACAATTACGATAATTTTACTGTTATCGGTATCTAAATGTCTTGTAAAATCTATATTGTAAAATTGTTTGTTGACCTAAATAAATTAAAAAAAAAAAAAAAAAAAGAAATTCACATTTACGAAGAGTGCACGGCCAAGGCGAGGCCTCCACACAGCCCAATAAATAAATGTGACTGCCAAAAAGTTTATAGATTACAATTATTGTATACTGAGATATTAACAATTTCTCTGCAATCATAAGGTCGATTTTGGTACAAACTGTTTGCTAGTTCTACTGTCTACTTCTCTTATAATATTATATTACTTTATACGCGCTGAATGATAGGCAAATCCGCACTGTAACGGATAATTGTATACACTGCATATCAATCTAGATTAAGCGAAGATTAGCTCGAACTAAGATAGATTATAACGTTATCTCACGTTTAATGGAAATCACTGTCACTATTCTGGGCATGCTCTCAAATTCTTAGCAGTAGGTACAGACGACCGCACAACAGACTATTGTACACTGTCATATTTTATTAATAGTCTGAACTCTTTATCCATGACATCAGGTAGAATTTTATAAAACAAATTGTACAGTTTTGAAAAGACTGTGCAGTCGTTTGTACTTTTAAAAATCGAAATAAGAGCGTTTACGCCATTGTTTTTTGATATTCAAAATGCGAAGTGTAAGTGAAGCTATCACCACTATTTAATTGTTAAGTACATACAAGCATTTACAAGGAATGAACCCAGTTGCTGGGTCACTGTAACGACGTGACGGCAGAATGTTTTGAATGAATTTGAGCGGCCTGTTTTATGCTAATCTTTAAAAAAATTAAATATGAAATTTAGAGAAAATATTCTTCTCTTATTTTACATCATTGCTTTTTTTCCAAAGAAGCGATATTAATTGCTGGAAATATCAAATTCCCAAGTCGTAATTTCGTAATAAAAATAGTTATTTTTAATTGAAACATCCTCTTACAACTATGTATTTTATTAGGGATACTGTCCGTTACACTATATTTTAATGTGTTTATATTGTGAGTCATATCGGATATTTACAGCGCAAAAATTAAATCTAAATGTAAAATTTTCGAAATTATTTTGCTTACATATTCGGTAACAATCTACAAATACTGAATGAAATGAAATAAATATTTTCTCTTACAACTATTTGCACAAACACGTAAACGCTCTTAAAAGTTAGATAGTAATAAGTGTCTACTTTGTTTGAGTACTAATATTATTATTGCCGTAACGTTCACGGTCACGAATAAAGCAACCCTTTCTCATCACGTGGCTATCGTGAAAGTCGCCTGAGTGAGGTTCTCTTCTCTTCTCGTTTAGGTGGTCTGGAGGAGATCTCACTTTGCGATAAGACCGCACATTGTACAATCATTGTTATGTTATGTCTAATAATTATAAGTTTTAACTGTCGATGATCTATGTACAATAAAGGATATTCTATTGTATTCAGTTCTGTTCTGTCTTATCCTGTTCTATGCTGTTCTGTCCTTTCCTTTCCTATTCTATCAAGTTCTGTTCTGTCTTGCTCTATCATGCTCTGTCTGTAGAGCTATTTGACTGCAGTCTTCTGTAAGGGGAGGTAACCCTAGTTACGACTGCACCAGATTCAAGCAGATAGTCATCTATGCCTTACCTCGGCTAAAATACTGTACGAGTCCCCACAGTAATTTATAATTTCATTTAAATAGTATGTTCTTAAGAAGCTTATAAATATACAGGTTGAATTATAGTATCAAAATAGTCACGACAAAATTACCCGTTGGCAAGTATAATTAAATTACAAGATTTTTACCATTTGGAAATGTACGCAAATTTCCGGTCGTAAACTTCAAAACCTCTCCCCGAAACATCTATTGACGTGCAAATCCTCACGGGTTCTTATCAGGGCTCTACTATAAAGGTTCGATTGTATACATTCGGTTGTATAATTCGAGTATTTTAAAGGGAAATCTTACCAAAATTAGATTCAGATGGCACTTTGATTAATGATTCGCGCAATTTTCTGTGCTTCGTCGTGGACTTGGGAGCACACAAATTGTTTTAATTTCAAATATTCGTGCTTTCCATTTATAATCGTCATCAAGTACGTGTCGCCTCTAGGCTAACACAGAAAAAAGGATTTTATTTAACCCATTAGAACTTGATAGAAGAGTAACCATAATTAAACGGCTTATAAATTGTACCAGCTTAGTAATTCTTAAAAAAATACCCATAAAGCTGCTGTTCTACTGCGGCACACGCGGTGCACGATGTCCACGCCTACATTACCTGCATGTGTTCGCTTTTCAACCCACGTGGGTTGACGTTTCCACTACTAATACAGTTCGTAGCCACCCACAGCCGTGGGCAACATTTGCAGCCAGATGGACACGTGCATCCACTGCGCAAAGCTTCTGTGTATGTAGCTTGTCCAGTGTGCGAACGATCCAGTACACGAGAGCACTAATGACGTCGTTTTACGCGTAGCGTGTCTGTAAGTTGCTACCACTACCATTTTTATACAAAGCGAAGCTTGACACACGTGCGTAGCTTCTCCGTGCGCCGCAGTGGAGCAGTGGCCCTACAGTCGTATTTTTAAACTAAATAACAAAACGACGTAGCTAATAGAGCGTCTAGTCGACTAATTGTAGAAATACAGAACAGGTACAATATAGAAACCGGTCCAATATTGGCCCCTGTCCCGTACCAAAAAATTAGATTAAATATAAAAATATTTATGATCTAGAAACTTAACATCATAACCGGCCTGAACCTCGTTATGACTGCAAAATTATATATTCAAAAGAGGTATAAACCGTTAATCAATTTTGTCTGTAATAGACACTAAATCTTTCTGCATGATGGGTAAGTTCGGTGGATTAGTGCTTTCGGTAATGCTGTAATGTAATCCTGGATGGCATCATAATGTTGTTAGTTGAACAACTTATTCATTACTAAATGAAGAATGTTAAGGTACAATATCATCATTTCAGCCAAGAGACGCCCACTGTGAACATAGGACATAGGTACAATATATCGCTGTGATATTCCGAAATTGACACGAAAAACCGAAAATTGCTGCGGGACTATTCTATTATATGCACAGCAAACTCACATTACTCACAACCCAACAAGAGTTTTGGTCGCCAGAGCTCCACAGGGAATGGTAGGGGAGTAGGGTTGGTAGAGCCTGAGTATCGTAGCAAGTATAGTTGGATATTTCAAGCATCTATAGGCTGAAATGGCCGCTTGTCCGTCAACCAATTATCATAAAAAAAACTTCTTCGAAAGGAATACTGCAAACTGAAACTTTTACTGATTTTCTTTTCTGTGACAAATATCTGAGTTCACTTTGACTCTAGCTAACTCCGTGGTCAAGTGGCTTGCTCATCACAATTCCCAAGATTTCAGATTCGATTCTAAAGGTATAACAACTTTGTGCTTTAATTGGAGTAGGACTCAAATCTCAAATTCAGCGTACATAAAGTTCATTGTTTTTCATAACTGTTCAAATATTTCACAGAGACAGTGAGGAATCAGCTCCCGTAATTTTACGAAAGTTAATCGAGCTTATGAGGTCATTACAAAAAGGTCAAACCAATTGTAGGCTGTAGGTTTGTCTGACACTATCGACCTGGAACACAAAAGAGGCCGGCCTTTGTTCTTCGCGCCACATTATTTAAAAGTCGGCTCCGTTGATAATGGTTATTCCCAAATGGAAACATCATGACTAAAGTATGCCATCGTACGTCAAACACTGTTTTGTTCTTACATCTACATGTTAATGTATAAGTGCTTACTGCTACACTAGCTACTTAAGCTTGAAACTGTATGTTTACCACAGATAATTATAATACTTTAAGGAAAATAATCACACGACTGGACTTTGTGCCATGACATACAAATAAAACATGGCCAGAAAAAAATAATTTTCTGGACATGTATATCTCACTGAACTCCTCCGAAGCATCAAAAAATTCGACCTCGAGATTTTGACGGATTTACTGGTTTTGAACCTCGCTGAGTCCAAAAATACCGTTTTTGGAATTATGTCTGTGCGTTAGCACTATAACTCGAGTATGCTTTAACTTATTGCAACCACATTTAACATGCACGTATGACATTAAAATATAAGGTTTCTATCAACTTTTGCGTCGTCGATCACGAAAGTTAAGCAACCAAGTACGCGGTCGGCACTCGGATGGGTGACCAAAATTTAACATGTATGTATGACATCAAATGTTAAGGTATATATCAACTTTTGAGTCGTTTCCGGTATACGAGAAAGTCAAGGGGAGACCACTCCCGTTTTGTTTTTAGTGTGTTAAAGTTTTTTAAAAGTTATTTGGTAGGCAGACAAGCATGTAGCGTAGTCCTAAGCAGACACTGTAGCCTAAAATGCAATCCATTTCACTTCCCTACAACGTGGTGCTCTGACAAACTTACTTCCTAACAAAAACACAACAACACAAAAATGTAATGTTATTTTACTGTGATTTCTATAAAGTGGAGGTCCTACCCCAGTTTGGGCGTTCCACATTCGAACGGCTACTCCGCTGTGCCCTACCTTGATTAAAATTGGATTTGAAAATGGTTTTTATTGAGCACTGGACAACATTGCCAAGCCTAGTTATTCAGAAGCTTGCTTTACGTAATAATCAAGCGTTGCTACTGCTAACTCTGACGTGCCGTACCCTACCCCGCAGAGCTCAACCACTCACGTAGCGGCCTGCAAAATTCGTTTAAATATTTCACTTGCCAATAAATAAAAATTATTGCTGGAATATATTATGCGGCACTTTAACCATCCATGTAGTGATGATGGAAAACGATGACTACAGTTCTTTAACTAGTACCAATGATATAAGTCGTTATGTAAGCTCTTCCCTAACGCTGTACTGACCTTTTATGTCCACAGTGAAAGAAGCTAAAGACGCGAGGAAAGAAAGGGAAAAATTATGGTTTCGGTAGGTTATTAAATTGAGACTCCGGGAACACTCCGTAATGTTGAGATAGTCTTCACCACCACGTACTTACCTACTTACTGACGGAAACACGATACTTAGAAATGGAAGTGTAATTTAACTTACTAAAAACCAGACCAAAATTGAAATAATTTCTCAACTCGACGAAATGTGACTAACCTAAAAAACCCTTTTTAATCAGTATTGCTATCACGAAAAAATAAATGAATACAGCAATTAAGCCGAAAATTCTGCGTTCCTTTGAAAAATTGTTATGTTCATTGCCAAGTTTCTTCTAGAAGAGCTGTAGGCGGGACTTAGACAAGCCAAAATGAATGTTATATTTCCGGAGTTAAGTCTCAGCATAATCTTATCTGCCGCGAAATTAAATCCCTCGAAACTTACTTAACTTAAAGCAAGCGTGAAGTTTACCACAGGTCATCACCGGACCACTTAACATAAATTTTCAAGATAGTTCCACGGTTCTAAGCGTCCGAATTGACATTGTACACGGACACGACAGCGGAAGGCTTAGCTCCGTTATGATATTTGAATTTACAATGGAAATACGGCCCGGACTGAACGTGAAAGCGAAATTATTCACTGGAAAAATTACTAGGTTCGGAGAAAAAAACGGACACCGAAAAATGTTTCTGTTTTTTGTACACTGTTTGTGTAAAGGCCCGTTTAGAATCAGTACCGAAAAAATATTTTTTTCTCCTCTGAAGCCGCTTTGATTTATATGAAGTATCTTTTGTTAATTTATCCTACTTCCATATAAATGAGTTTTATTATAGCTGTAGTACCCAAACATGATTCAGAAATTCAAATTTATTTATACAACGTTGGCACAATTTAATTGGTCAACTTATTACAAAATACTACTGAGATCAAACGCGGACATCCTGACCATGTTCCACATAGTACTTGGAAATCTTTCATACATAAGAAATACTACTAAAACCTAACAATAGAACCGGAAACAATAAAACTAATCTATTTGTATCGTCAATTCTAAACACAGTGCAGTAACCACAAGTTCACCTTGTATTATGCCCCATCCAGACTATGCACGAGGCGACACGAGAGAACGCGAATACGAGAGTGTGGGCGGTGCGCTCGTGTCCTCTCGTCTTCCTACGCCTCGACTCGCTGTCGCTCCGTTCTGTGTCGGTTTTTCGGAAGCCAGTCAAAGGACACGAGAGGGTGAGGTGAGGGAATCAAGTGAATCATCCACACTCTCGCGCTCGCTGACTTTGCCGCTGCAGTGTAAAAACGCGTGCATTTTTTATAATGTCAATGTCTGAGTGGAGTAACAATTTATGTTCCACTTTTATGGATAGGACAAATAGAACCAATAATATGGAATCTGAAAAATACATATCACCAAGTTAAAAATAAAGTAAATGACTGGTGGGATCGAATAAGCAAAGACTTAAATATACCTACCTATACAGGAGTTAATTAATTAAAAAAATATAGTTAATGGTAACTTTGTTTTTTTATAGACGCAAGACATTATAATATTGATGGGCACATAACATAAAGTAGCTAACGCAGTCATTTCAATCACATCCATCTTGTAGTAGACGTAGCGGGCAACTGAATAAATCGAGAGTGTGGATGGCTAGCTCTCGTGCAGCCTCCGCTCGCCAAGACTCGTGCCGAGAGCCTCTAGGAGGCGCCTCGCGAGAGTTTAGATGGGGCATTCGAAACAGGGATTCAATTAACACTATAGTTTCAAGCTGTTATATTTCTACTGCCAAGTGAGGTATCCAAAGCTTTACGGGATAAGGAATAGGGTCTAAGTACATTCATGTTTCCTATTTTTCATTCCTTTAGTGCGGACGTGAAAAAGCATCTTGATAGCTTTGTCACGGCACCATAATCTAAGTCCTTGGGTCTGCCACTACCTTTCTAACATAAAGATTCAGAGACACTAGCTACAGGCTGGCAACTTGTTATTATTTGTGGGCATTGCATGACCAATACTGCCAGATGTGGCTTTAGGTGTAACAAAATTTTACCTAAGGCTCTGCTCAACTCCTTATGGGATTCCGAGCGTGGTTGTATGTATGTATTTAGGGCTATTGAACATAACACCGCGTTGGTAGCAGCTCCGTCGCCGCTGTTATTCTTCAGCGTTAGTCATCATTGGATATGTATGGATCCTTGTACATGGCACCGTTGTGGTGGCGGTGAGCCTTCATACACCGACAGCGAAGTGAACGATCTTATTTTGAAGTTTAAAGACATCGCTTGGACATGCAACGTGTTACTCGTACAAGCATAGCGTTTCACTTCTGTCAAAACTATTATTCTAAAATAAATCTCTAACTAAACCACGACAGTATGAAGCAGTGCCGAAATTATTTTCGGTCTATTTTCAGAACCTTTCATTGGTAACAAAGAAGACTAAGTATTCTTGGATATTCACGAACAATTGAGTTTATATTCGAAATGTTTTCATACCTGGAAAGGCGAGTTCGTTACCTAATCTTTGGTATAAGGTTTCACTATTTTGGATATAAAATTGAAGCCAATTAACGTCCTTTGTCTAGAATGACAAAGCAACTGTAATGTTTATTAATAGAAGCATAGCGGATTAGCTTTCGAATTTTGAGCACGTGGAGAAGTAAACCTCATCAATAAAAAAATTAAACTCATCAAATGCGGTGGACTCTAGAAAATTATCTGATCATCTTCAATTCGTTTTGTTTTAGCAGCCACAGAAGAAGTCAGGCGCAATGAACTCACAAGGGAGGGGAAGGAAGTCCTGGGAAGAGCACTTTCCAAGTTGTCTCTCATGGAGATACTCTATATAGCCTCTTGAAAGTTATCTTCATAAGTGGTATTATATAAATAATACGTCCAGCTAATTAGATATTAATTAGTTAGTATTAGTACTAAGGGCTGCCGTACAGCGCAACGCTAATCTCAAAATAAACGCGCATATACGTGTGTATTAACTTTTCAAAAGAATTCGAAAATTAAGGATTAGTTATTCTACAATTCTTGGTGGTTTTAACGAACTTGTTAATTTTTTAGTTTGTTGTTCCAGGTCACAACTGACACATTATGAGAGGTAATACTCTAAGGTAAGCAGCAGACATAGAGCAACTAATAGGTATCAATTTATTGCTACTAAATCTAATCAAATTTCTATAATTGGACCTACCTAAAACATCTATAGTTGGAATCATCAGCAGCCAGCGCTAATATAACTAGGATACAATGTGGGCGTAGAATGGGTACGGGTGACTTTTTACAACTCCTTTCAATGACCGATGATTCCAAATAATATATTACTTACACCACAGTTCACTACTTGTCGATCTGTAGTTTACTCACATAAACCCGTCCAAAAATTGGCCAGTTTTGGCAAGAGCCCATTTTGTGAGTAAATGATTCAGTAAATATTATAGGTGTTTTCCGCCGTGACCAAATCTTCCAGTTATTGAAAATTTATTTTAGTCAGTGGCAACAAAATGAAATCAATTGATGAATGAAATCAAATTTCGCCTTAAAACATAGATAGATACGAGTATATCGTGATAAAATATGCTCTTAATGATCCTTATTAATGCTACAGAAATAGTGTTAGTGAAACATCATTAACACAGCGAAGATACCGTAAAAACCAAGCACTTACTAAATTAAAATATCAGCCATGCTAATATTTATGCCAGCGTATACCATACTAATAATATATCTTAGCCGGCGTATGCAAACTAACGTTTACACCTAAATAACCTCACTGGTCTATGTTCTAATTAAATGTTTGGGTGACTTTACTCTAGAAGTTTACTCCTGAATAACGTTTGGAACTAAGCAAGGCATAAATACAGGGGCAAAGTTTGTCGTTGTTATAGCTATAAAATGAAATTATGATTGGAATGCAATACGCAAGAGTAAATTTGAGACGGTGCAATTCATATTAACTGTGTTTTTTCACAAAGAAGACGCGAATAATACTGCTAGAGAGACTGGACTGACCTTAAGCGATCACATGGAGTCGTCATGTATTTGCTACGGTCATGCATGTTAATCATATTTATAAGTAAATAAAATCCACCACCACTTTTTGGCATAGATTTCAATTCTATACAACAATATCCACCGGTCCATTTCGTCTACTCCATCCATTACCTAATTATAATTTTGAAACAAGTGTGGTATCTTCATGTCAGCCTTTTGCTTTTTTTTCAGGCACCATCGCTTCACAGTTGCAATGGATACAAACAATCATGATTTGTTGTCATTCTGAAAATTCTGTTATCTTTCCAGCGGACCAATGGAAGTGGACTGTTTTATTCAAACCTATAATCAAATTCAGGTCAAGATGATAATCATCATAACTGCCTTTATAATTCGACTCTCCTTGTCATCGAAGGAGGTTAAGACAATAGTCCACCACGCTTGCCCAATGCTTGGTGGACGGAGTATAAGGTGATCAAATACTCCTTTGCTGATCAATTAATCGCCTTCTACAACACCCATTGGAGGATATGGGGTGATGCTATTCTACTCTGCCGGCATTACACTGCTAATTATATATTTGTATAATGTTATTCATTTATATATTGAATTCTATCTAAGATTTTTGCAAACTTAATATATAATAACTTAATACATACTCCGTCGCCTTAGTGGATTGAAAATTTTCGGATTTTATTATGGTCTATCGACATAATATCCGGACTGTGTCTGGGAATATGGCCGAGCCCTGTCGGGTGGACGCTCGTTCTATGAAGCTTCGTGCCTGCCCGGATAGGGACGTTCTTGAACGAGTTCATATAAAAAGTTCACCATGATAGCTTTGACAATCACTGTTAGAACACGACCCATGTGGATCGAGCTTTAATTGTATTTAAGGTAGGTATATTAAGCAACCTAATTAAGAGCAAAAGAGTTTTAGGGTCGAGGTTTGCAGCGGTCGAGTGGTGTAGATGATAGCTTACATTGATCAAAAGTTCAGTTACCTGGAACAAGAAAAAGCAAACATTACAATCAATGAAAAGTAAATCAACACATCACGTAGATAAACACGTGAACAATGTTCTTTATTTTAATATATTGAACAGAGTATAAAGCAAAAAATAAATATCCAATTATTTTTTGTATATAAGACATACAAAAATTTAAATTTCTAACAGAATATAATAACATCCTGATATTGCATACCCATATAGGCCACTTTGTCTCCTTGCCATCAAACCCATCGTATACTTGTATGCAATCCAGGAAGCTTAGCCAAATTGGCCAATCGATTAGCAGTGAACTGTTTTATTATGCTAGTGAGAAACCTTCATGGCAGCCGTCATGTCAAATGAAAGAATTGTAATGAGAAATTTTCTTTCGTTCGTTAGAAATTTTGAATCATTTGTCACTTGTGTTTTTGTAGTAAGTAACTCTAGTCAAATATAAGAAGCCGATTTAATATACACAGTGACAAAATGAATATCGTAGTGCAGGGACTCTTAATATTAATTATAGCCAATTTTAATATAAAGGAAATTTTGATTTCTTATTTCATGACAAATAAAACTACATTCAAAGAAAACACTACGCTCCTTAGAGCCCGCCATAATGTTTTACTCTTGTTTTTCAACAATAAAATATATTTATATTCTATGAACAAAGCTCGCGAAATGAAACTGGCAGTTATATAAAGCGACTGTATTTTAATTATGACATTAATGTCAACATTGGGTTCCCTATAAAAGCGGTTGTCGTGGAATTCAAAACAGTTTCATACTACTCAAGTACTCACCCTTCCCTACTAGTTTTATCCATTGCATAGTTTATTACGTCTTTCAATTTAGCAAATATGATCCTTATGTCTGTAAGGATAAGAGCAGGTGATGTTTTCACCGGTAATGGCTTAAGCAGGTAATGCGGCGAGGAGCGTAAAAGGTACAACCATATATAAAGATAGAGACTGTAAGTACCTATAGTCTGTAAACACGTTGCACGTAAGTTTCTAGGCAATAAAAGTGAGTATATCGTAAAATATTTCGATTTTTAGGGTTCCGTACCTCAAAAGGAAAAAACGGAACCCTTATAGGATCACTTTGTTGTCCGTCTGTCTGTCTGTCTGTCAAGACCCTTTATCTCAAGAACGCGTGGACGTATCAAGCTGAAATTCACACGAAATACTCAGGTCTATTGTCCCTTTAAGCTGTGAAAATATTAAACTTCTAAGCCAAGCCAATCAAAAGATACAGCCGATTATGTCGATATTTTCAACAAATTTCCGACACTCGCAAAGGAATCAAAACCTACAGGATACTTCCCGTAAACTTAGAATCTTGAAATTTGGCATGAAGCATTGTCATATAATGCAAATATAGGAAAAATTGCGAAAATCACATTTTTTTAGTTATATAATATAATAAAAATATTTTAATAAAATGAAACTTACTACCTTATTTCTCACGAACGAATAAAGGTATCAAATTGAAATTTATACCAAATACCTAGGTCTTTTGTCCCTTTAAGCAGTGGAAAAATCAAACTTCTAAGTTAACGCAATCAAAAGATACAGCAGTTTATACCGACACCTTAGACGAATTTCCGTCACACGCTAGGGAATGCTACGTTTGTCCGGCGGAACCCTCGGTATGCGAGTCCGACTCGCACTTGGCCGGTTTTTATATGTAGCAGTACTGCATTTTACGTCGTGCTGTAATCCAACAGAATAAAAGATCCTTTTGTAAAATATTGGTCCCAAAAAGTAGTCATCTTTTTCCATTGACATATTGACGATTTGTTGTTAAGCATCAGGTTGGATTGACAGGAATTACTGTTTGCCGAATACCTTTTTGTCCTTAGTCTGTCCCATCCCACTCTGTTAAAAATCAAATCATTAATCCCACACTAAGAAATTAAAGGAATGCTTACTGGCCCTACCACATAATGGAAGGACGGGCGACGGTTCTAACGTACATGACGAATGTCTGGCGTGAAGCTATGGACAAGCGTGGCGAGATATGACTGTCAGGCTTCAGACTTGACATCGCCAAAGGTTTTGACAGGGTCTGGTAGAGAAGTCTTTTGTCAAAGCTTCCGACATATAGCGTATGATATTCCTTTCCTTTCTGACGTATGCAGTTCGCATATGTCAGTGGATAAGGATGTTCTCATTCGTAGAAGCACCTTGCAGATCAGCAAAGCAAGGATGGCTAGCGCGGTGGTTTATCTGTCGCAATAGCTTTCTTTACATTTGATTTGGACTCCACTTCTGCCTACCATCAGGTGAAACTGAGTCATCTGCTATTCCAAAGAAAGGGTAATAATTTTAGCAGTCTATTTATGTATGTTTGTATTTACGTATGTTCCACCCTACCGCCTAAACTAGTCATCTGATTATGATGAATCAGGTGTCAATCAATTCGTTATTATGATTCGAGCAACATAGGCTACATTTAAACCGACTTTGACTAAAGGAGGAGTTTGAGAATTTTTCCTTGAAACCGATTTTAATTAAATTCCTTTGAAGTGTGTCTGTCATGTCAAAATGATGTTTGATTATCGATTTCTATTGAAATCGAGTGTCATTTTATACTAATTCCGTAGTCATATTACAGTGCTATACACATAATTGCTTGTTATTCAAAAAAAGTTAAGAGCAAAGAGTTGATATGATAATGAATAATGAGTCAAGATTACAGTTTGTTCATATGTAAATATTCTCAAGGACGTTCGATCCGAAACTTTACGTTGAATATAGTCAGTCTCTTAATTATATACCGTCATAATAAGTAATCTACACACTATGAAAGAGCTGTATTGTCAAACTTGCAGGCCATTCACGCCTTACTGATATACGCACTCGCATTAGTTGGCTAATGGATACGGGTGGAACTTGGGATTATCCCGGCCCTAAGGCCTATTTGGGACTAACGGTAAATTCTCACGCGCTCGATAAGTCGCTGTTAGTGTCGCATCTAACTTGTCTTACAAGCCTTGCATGGCAAAGAAAAGGCCTTTATAAAAATACCCTATCTTTGTGCCCTTTGTGGAATGTTCTCTGTCTTTTATCTGTAGTAAGTTAGATAGGGATAATTCCAAGTAATTGTAGATCAGAATAAGTTATCGTTCAAGACAAAATAAGTTTTATGATTTATTTAATCTTTATAAATCATAAAACTTCAATTTTAATTTATTTATTTGCATATTAAGTGTACATTATGGTCTTAAAGCTTATAGTATTAAAGTTTTCTTTTGTCTTCAAAGCGCGTTTGTTGGTCTACATATAATGCCCATGGGCAACTTCATCTGGCATTATATTTCACACCTTAATCGTGTTGCAATTCAATTTCTATTTTTTTAGGGTTTCTAAGAACTCTCATGGGCACTTTTTCATTTGTGCCAATTTTCGTATGTCTATCATTATTGGCCACGTTGACAGCCCAACGTTCATAATTAAGCTAATTCATGTCAGTATTAATCAACGACAGTTTCAGTGCAAACTCCACACTGTGACTCCTATGACATTAATGTGATTACTCAGAATTAATCTAAATATTAATTTAAACTAATCAAGACAATCATTATTGATATAATTCTGAATCTAGATCAGTTTTGGTCCTTTCTGGCACGTAGGAGAGGCGTCAATGTCTATAATTAAATATTCTGTGTTTTCTTAACTTCTAGATGTAAATCCTCATGGATACCCTAAAGGCCAGCCCCTAGGGCTATGTGGGACTTTTACCGACTAAACACCCTCTATTGCCTATTGATAAATAGCTATAAGTCTATCGGAGCAGCCCGCTCTGCACCACCTCCTCTCCTGAGGGCGCCCGCGCGCTGCTTTTATACGTGGCGTGCCCGGCTCCTACCACGTCGTGGTGGCTTCATGTGCCCCCAGCGCCTGCGCGTCTCCTCCCGTGCGTAGATAGAAGCCTGTGTCTCAACACCATGCGATAAAGAACTTCGGTCCAATAATTTACGTACACGAGATGAGAGTGGTTCATTTGTTTTCAATTCTTTCAAAATTCATCATAATTGTGTGACGTCAAGAAAGAAAATATAATAAGTGAAAACACTAAGAAATTTTTGCTTTTTCGCTGTGTAATTTAAAACTCATTTACCACGCCGAAGAATAAAGCAATGGCAGCCATCAATATTTTAACTGCACCATTTTCTTATATTTCAATGCTTTCAAGTATAACAAATATCTAAAAAACAGAACAGCCGCATTTCAAGTAACATTCTTCAGTCTTAATGAGTTCAGAGCGGAGTGTTATCAAGGAATGAATAAAATTAGATACGTCTATTCCGAACCTTATGAGACTCCGTCCAGTGAAAATATAAATTACACTAAAGGTAAAAGGGAAATAAGAATAACGAGTGTGATCGAACGACGTGGCCTATAATTTGGGCTAGTCACTTATTTATCTAACACTTACGTACAAATTATGGTTACGAAAGATAATTGAGGGAGCAATATTAATGCCCTTCATATTCTGTAATTACGCCTTCCTTTTCACTATCTAAATCATCATCAACAGCTCATATAATGTCCCCACCGAGGGGCTCGAGCCCACCCCACATTAGGGGCGATTAGGCCTTAGTCAACCACGCTGGCCAAGTGCGGGTTGGTTGACTTCACACACAACCTAAGAATTTCTTCATAGGTGTGTGCAGGTTTCCTCACGATGTTTTCCTTCACCGTAAAAGCGTCGATTAAACGTACATATGAATTCAAAATTTGAAAACACATTGGTACATGGCGGGGATCGAACCAGGGCCTCCCGGGTGGGAGACGACGCTCGTACGCACTATCTAAATAGGAATGGTTAAGGTAATGTTTCATTTTAGAAGCTTACGTTATAAAGTGTGACCCGTTAAGAGGAGATAAAAGAGGACAATACTAGTCGATTTCACTATGGGATCTGAAAGCGAACCGTTTCTGAGATAGTATTTATTTTAGATTTTGATAAAAAATCGAAAAACACATCTGAACGCAATAAATTGCAGAAGCGGACTGAGTCAACTTGTCAACCTCTCGTTTCTGCTAACTCTTGCTGTAAAGCGCTCGCTCACACCACTAGTTAGTATGAGCGAGCGCGCTATATTACCCCAAATAGTGACGTTGGCACCGACCTAAAAAAGCATAGTTGGCATTTTAATTTTCTTAAAGATACAATTTTTATGTTTCCATTTTCAATCATTTTATTCTTTAATTTAAAAATAATTTATTTTATGCTTTTTAGCGGTGTATGTATAGTTCTACAGTTTTTAACACTATACAATATTCAGAAAACTATCTCGAGATTTAGAACTTCTAAGATAAAAAAATCATCAAAATTGGTCAGCAACTTTCGACGTATAAATTTGGAAAAGTTCTAAGCCACTGCGTATTTTCATGGTTCCGAAAGAAACTACAGAATCGATTCATGTCATGGCACCATTAGGAAAAAATATAGTTTTTCAAACAAATAAAGTCGGTCCAGGAGTCTTCGTATAATCGAGGAACATACCTAAAAAACTTAGATTAAATACTTTAAAGAATTGAGAACTCCTCCTTTTTGAAGTCGGTTTAAGATTTACAACGCTAGAGACATTTGTTTTAGATCTTTTCATTGCCATACAGGACTTCATCGAGCCATCTTACCATTTCAAACTTAAGAGAGACTTCATTGGGGTTTCTTCGTCTACTCTCAAACTTCTATTCACCGTCGGAAGTACAGTCTGCCCGATAAATACACTAACGACTTCTGGATTTATTTTAGCGAGTAAGGTTCGAAGCTGGCACTCGTTTATCACTGGATTCCCCATTGGTGACATATTAAATCCATCCTCTCGATTGAAATGCGGAAGAGGTGAAAGATCAGTGAAATATCGGCTGGCGCGTAAGTCTGCTAGAGCCGAGCACCTGATAAAGTCGTGAATCACTGAAAGGAACTTCATAATGAAAAAGTAGACTACTCGCTTTAACTGTCTTATATAGTATGAGAAATAAAAACTAATCAAATTCAATAGATTAATAATATTGTCCTCAACAGGTAATGCAGTAATAAGTAAGCGCTATCTCATTTATTACACTGTGGATCCTACTACATGAACTTAAGAAAGGTAGCGCACAGCGGATAAGCGTGTCTAATTTGGAATACTGCTTTTTAGCTTACAGAAGACTGCAGTCAAGTAAGTAGATCGCATTAACGTCTTATAGTAAGCGTATTAACTGGTTATTGCAATTTTAATAAACAAATTTTCGCTTTAGGCATGACAGCCCTCTATGTAGAGGATGCATGGAGGCCAAGGAAACAGCTGCTCACGTTCTAATAGAATGCAACACATCAGACTCACCACCTGGGTCACCCAGATAGACTCCATGATGTCTTCAGAGCCGCCGTAGACTTTTTGTAAGAATTGGTCTGGCTGTAACGATCTGACCTCTCACTCTCCGACGCAAAACAGGTGCATAGTCTTCGAGTTGCGGAAACAGTCCATAATTATGACGATGAAGAAGAAGGCCGCAGGTAAATAACATAAGGTCGTTTTTCCTATTGTTTAGTTTCTGTCGTTGATGTTGCACAGGATAGACGATGGTATTAGGGCGAGAGTGACACCTTAATGCTGCAATCGTCTAAAGGCTCCGGCAACTGCTTACCATCGGGCTGTATGCTTATTTGCCAACCACCTACCATGAAAAAACGAAAACTTGAATATTAAATGTGGAAATGAGATTCGGACGTCGTTATTACGTTTTGTCTCGCAAGCTGTACTGTTGACGATACTAAGTAATATAATGGACGAAGAAACACACGAGTTCCATGTCAAAATACTATTAATTAAAACTCTGAACGATCCTTCACGAAATAAACTTTCGTCGTACGGAAATTAATTTCCCGCAAAAAACTGACTGTGCCAACAATACGAGGCAAAAAATTTAATATTCCCACATCTGGCCAAACAGCTAGCATGTAAACAGTTTTTTTAAACACAACCTCGTTGCGTACGCCTTCACTTACTTGTAAAGCCACAGCGGCTGATGTAACAACAGTACGTTTAATTCTTTTGTTCCTCACATCCCTACACGGATTGCTGAATACACGAAAAAAAAGGAGAACCTGACCCAGAACACAATTTATGTGAATGCAGAACATGCTAGCGTTGCCAAAATGTACTACGGCTAAGTAATATGCTCACCAAAACTGCGATGCCGTTATGGAAATTGGCGTGTTTTGTAACGAATGGCGAATTTAGAATATTTTGCTTTGCGCCACTATCGGGTTTTTTGCTTGTGTTTTCGGCTGACGGTGTTTGTTAGGGTTAGCTATGGACAACAAAATGGGATGCAAGCTTACAAAGCTGTACATTCTTCTTTATTGGCAGTTTTGTTTCTAATCCAGTATCTAGGGCTATTTTTCAGATATCCACAAAGCCACATGGCGTGGGGTATTACATACATACATATTATAATAACGCTCAAAATACCAAAAGGGGCTAGCAGAGCTTCAGGTAACATTCGGTAAACACACAAAGCCACATCAGGCAGTATGGACCATGGCACCAAACCTAAAAAATAAAAATCCTTCAGTAAACCAACCAACTATAGCCAACGATCAAGACTGATGTTACACTCAAAATCATCTCAGAATTCTCGTTATTATGTGCCACTTCTATATATATAACGCATTCCGCCAGTGACAATTAAAAAAAAATTAAACTGGGATTCAAAAGTGGGATCTTACGAAAATAAATGAATGAACTTATAGTAACAGACAATTGTACGGTAGATTGAGGTTAAAAATGGAGTCTTTCAACACGTGTTTTTACAGCAAGAACTCGGGAGAAACTCCATTATGTCCCTCAATTCTAGTCCATAGGGTACCTATTATGCATTAAGAGATGAGACAGAAGATCAGTTTTCGTACATCATTCGTCTATTACGATAACATTAGCTACACAGCATAATCAATATAAATAAAAAAAAATCAAAGCAATAATGCCAAACTCAACCTTTAAATTTCTAAATTAATTTCTTTGATGCCTATCGAGAAGTTACGCATGTGTTAGTGTAAATAGACAAATCAATATTGTCACAAGTAAGCATCTTCGTAACAGCAGTTATAATTTGACCCACTGCTGGGACACAAGGCCTTTCCTTGTCATTGAAGGAGGCTTAGGCAGTAGTTCACCACGCCATCCCAATGAGTATTGGTCGACGGAGTATAAAGTGATCAATACTCTTTTGCTGATCCATTAGTCGCCTGCTAAGAGACCAATTGGAGGCTATGGGGTAATGCTTTTCTACTCTGCCAGCATCACTTGGCGAATGCGTCAGTAAGCGTCTTATTATAATGATAATTCATTACTTCGACATTCTGTTAAAAGACTTAAAGGCTTAATGAATTAGTAAACAAATGTATCGCAAAAAAACATCGTCTTTGAATTCCTCAGGTATGAAATAATAATCACAACACTTGTCTGAGTTCAATATGTAGAACAATGTCTCCTTCAATATTTTTAGAATTAAAAATTTGATAAACCAGCGGAATGTACCCGAAATTTAGTGAAGCGATCTAATTTTGGTGGTTAATTACTGTGCGCTGAAGCAATAAATCATGCGCAACGAACTTGAAAATATTTACTTTTTTGTGCTTCGCCTTTTATTTTATCTTGGCTTATTATAAGTACTGGCTAAATCAATGGATAGTTAGTTCGTAACTGGCTTAATAGACATGAATATAGTACTCTATGAAATTCTAGATATATTACATATAAAAAAGGGTATTTATAAAGGGCATTATGAATAATATCCTTTAAGGAAATCATAATGTATGATATACTTCATAATAGGTAAAATTATTTAAAATAATATACAACTTATGTAATATTCCCCCAGGCGCGTTGCCAGGGCGCTGTAAGGATAAAATGTATTGCGCCTAACGAACAAAATATACTTATCGTTACGGGGGCGCGACCAAGCAGGGCGCGGCTGCAGTGCGCCTGCAACGCTTCCCCCGCGCTGCCCATGTTTTTGTATAGGCTCTAGTGTCACAAAATAAACTAAGGGCGCACGTAATTATACAGCGACCATCGTCGAAATTTGTACAGTGACAATGACAGAAACGCACGACTAGAACACAGAAGCAGCTTTTCGGGTGAACAACATTAATAAAGACAAGCATTCATAAATGACTTTTAACATAGAACACGAATTATCAAGAAAGTTTTTTTTTTCGCTTTGCGCTTGTATTAGCACCTGAGATTAGCACTGTTGAATAGCGCCATCTATTAGAAAATATTATCAAATCCCTAGGAGTTTGATGTCAAGCCTTAAAGCAGTTATTATATAATATGTGATTATTGCACAGTCCCCAAATATGGTGAGTCCAGAGCAGAAAGAAGAAGATAACATTGTGCGTAATATGCATAATGCTATGTTAATATTCTATGTAATTTCAAGTAAACAACATTTACAGACCTTTAAGTTAGAAGCCGAAAAGCTAAAGTTAAAGAAAAGCCGATTAAAAAAAGCACTGGCCTTTCCAAGTGTAAAAAAAATGAATTCCGTGACAACCTTATAAACTTGAATTCGAGAAAACAGCCGCTACTTCTTCGACTGTTTACACTCTAGCAAACAGATTAACCTGAACAAGTGAGCCAGAAATTATTGGCTACCAGTCCGTGTAAAGGACAACCGGTGCATGTTTCTGGCTGGATTTTTCTATTTTTACTCTAATGATGTAATATTATTATATTATTATATAATATTGGAATATTCGTTCGGTTAGGTGCGCGTGTCCTTTTTAAATTAACGTCAATCTACACTAATATTATTAAGGGGTAAGATTTTTATATTTGTTACGAATAAACTCAAAAAATAAAGATCCTATATCAACCTTCATTCACCATTAGAAAGGTCCATTATTCCTAAGTGATGCGTTTTAAGGGACATCGAGTGCGAGTGGAGTGCCGGGCAGCTACTAGTATTTAATAAACAAAAATCACAAAATAAACTCAAAAGAAAACACAGAAAACATAACTACTCTTCAACATTATGAAAGTTTATTATTATGAGACGTGTTTGCTCAGTTAGTCCCCATTTTACAAAGTAATCTGTCACCAAAAAATTATGCTTAAGTAATTTTTGTCTTCCACTCTAAGATGTTATTAACACTATGGTCCCACGAAATTACAAGTGACGGGCGTAGGCGGGAGCGGACGCGATGTATTAGCGCGACCTCTTTACGAATAAAAGGACTCGTAAATAAGTAAATAATAGTAGGTACTTGACCTTTTCCGTTGCTTTTTTAATATAAATCTTATTGCGACTCACCACGCACAAAAACAGCTCACTCGTTGTTTTATTCACAGGATCTCATGTATTGAATTGAGGATTTGAGAGCATTTGAGGAGGTAGATGGCGACGCGGTGGCGCGTTCTTTGGAATTAACACGAAATTTAAGCTACCAAGTGCTCGGTCGGTACTGGGATTGGTGACCGAAAATTGTTAAACTCTATTCTGACGTTTTGTGAACCTGTCATACCCATTACGTTATTGATATTAAGCCCCGGAATCGCGTTGCTGTAGTGACAAAGGTTATTCGCAAAATGTACACATCTCTCCAAATACTATAGCTAATATTTTGGCATGAGAGAGTATGGGAGTTTAAGCCGTGTGATGCCGGCATAGTAGAATAGCATCATCCCATATCCTCCAATAGGTGTCGTAGAAGGCGACTAATGGACCAGCAAAGGGGTATTGATCACCTTATACTCCGTCAACCAATCCGCATTGGGCAAGCGTGGTGGACTACTAGGAGGTATAGGCATACCTCCTTCGATGACAAGGAGAGGCCTTGTGTCCCAGCAGTGGGTCGAAGTAAAAAGGTTGTTATGATGAGTAAAGGAGTTTTAGGAGAGCATTGGCTGTACATAATCAGTTGGTGGTTTTATCCTACAAGTGCCTGGCCAGCTTCCACTCTCTTATTGAAATTATTCGCTTTAACAATGGTCTTAACAGGGAGGAGGTCGATGGCACCGAGTCTGTGCGTCTAAGTAACGATCACGGAAGTTAAGCTACCGAGTGCGCAGTTGGTACTCGGATGGGTGACCGAAAATTTTTCAAATCAATTTTCTTCCGTGCTTTGGAAGGCACGTTAAGCTGGTAGTCCCGGGTGCTGTCGAAAGATCGCAGTCATCCCAAGGAGGGTTGGTGTCAGGCACACGGCCGTAAAAATCTATTGCCAAATCCTTAAGCAGTATTGTCGATATCAAGGCATACTGCACCGACCCCAAGTAAATTGGGAGCAGGGAAGGAAAATGATAAACAATGGTCTTAACAGTATTATTGAGTTCCGATCATCATCATCATCATTTCACCCGAGAGACGCCCACTGTTGGACATCAGGATTTCCAAACCGGTCGCTCCTGCGCTGCCCGCATCCAGCGGCTTCCCGCCACCTTTACCAGATCGTCAGTCCACATTGTGGGGGGCCTAACAACGCTGCGTTTCCCGGTACCTGGTCGCTACTCGAGGACCTTTCCACCCCAATGGCCGTCAGTCCTCCTCGCAATATGCCCTGCCCACTGCCACTTAAAGTTCGCAGTTCTTTGGGCTATGTCGGTGACCTTGGTGCTCCTGCAGATCTCATCATTTCTGATATAATCACGCAGAGAAACTCCGAGAATAGCCGTCTCTATTGCCCTTTGGGTGACCATGAGCTTTATTATGATGCCCATTGTAAGCGGCCACGTTTCGGTTCCATAGGTCATCACTAGCAACACACACGAATTAAAGACTTTCGTCTTAAGACACTGCGGTAGATGTGTTCCGATAGTTAATGGTAATTTTCTATGAGGGCTAGTGATTGAGGGTTATCGGTGGAGCTTGCCTCCATGCCTACAGCACTTAGGTCTAGTCATCACTTAAAAGACGAGTTGAGGGAGGAGGGAAAAAGACGTTATCAACTTTTTTATTACTATAAAAAAACCCTTATCATACAGTTTTATTGAACTTATCAACACTACCCTGAATTAGCCATACTAAAAATTTCAATCAAACGTTAAGTCTTCTCTATCTCAATTTGGAAAACAAAGAAGCGATTTTGCTCAGGTTTCTCCAAAATAACGATTTTGTTGTTTCAAACTGAAATCTCACATCGAAAATTTGTATCTGCTCTGATACACGAAATTTGCTGGGCCGAATAGCTACATTCATAATGGCACGATTCAATAGACCTTGTTATATATAGCTACTCAAAGTTAATCAATCAATTAAAGCGATTGCTATATAGACGTCTGTTGTATCAATATCGGGTACCAGTTCACAATTCATGACGCATGTTTCGGCAATGTATGTCCTTATTAATTCTATAGAGATGTTGCCTGTAATATACTGAATGTAAAGGTATCAGTTAACAAAGGAAGTAATCGGCTTTATTCTTAAGCTGTTAAGGCTCTTTTTGTCATGGAGAGCTTGGTGACGTAATGTGTTCAATGTGCTGGTTTAATTGTGGTAACAAAGATACTTACGCTGTAGGACTTTTTATAAAGCTTCTTGGTCTCTCTGAATAGTCTGAACACACAATACGCGGTCTCGTAGTTACTACTGCAGGTGCAGTCAACTACAATCTTTCCTTATAATATGATCTGAGAATACGATAAAAATCGGGAGTATAAAAATATAAAAAAACGAGGAAGTCCAGGTTAGACCGGACTTTCTCGTTTACCAGAAACGACTCGAAAGGTGACAGAAAGCTTATATTTTGATTTCATACATGCATGTTAAATTTTGGTCACCCATCCGAGTACCAACCGCGCACTTGGTTGCTTAACTTTCGTGATCGAACGACTCAAAGGTTGAGAGAAACCTTACATTTATGTATCTTACATGAATGTTAAATTTGTTTGCAATAAGTTAAAGTATACTCGAGTTATCGTGCTAACGCACAGACATACAGACACAATTCCAAAAACGGTATTTTTGGAGGTCCAAAACGTGTAAATCTGTCAAAATCTCGAGGTCGAATTTTTTGACGCTTACAAGACTTCCTCTAAGCAACTGCTCTAATCCATATTGAGGAGTTTACTCATCATTATTTTAAGCCGAAAAACGTCTATTGTTGGACCTCGAAATCCCGAAGGATCTCCACCCGAGCAGTCCAGTGCTGCCCCCATCCATTGACTTCTCGCGACCAGCTCTACCAGCTCATAGGTTCACCTTGTGGAGGCCTAAAAGTGTTGTGCATTATGCGCTAATTAAAGGCAGTTTGGTTCATCTTATTCTACATTTCAAAATTTGGCGATAAGCACTACTTTGCTGGTGTTTACCGACTATCAAGCGAATACTGCGAAAAGGTCTCATATGTCGCGGCGCAAATGCATTTAAATATCCGTGAATTGCCACGTTTATTAAGAAGAGTATAATTTCGATATTCTTTTATTTTTCTCTCTCGTGTGTGAATTGTACCGCGATGGGTAACCATGTTAGTGTTTAGACCCTTAAATGAATAATTACGTCGGTGTATGACGCGCTTATAAATTCCTGTAAACATTACTTGGTGCTGTTGCTTTTGAATATTTGCTAGGCGCTATCAAGTCTGGACGGAAATACTGCTGGTGACGTTCGCGAGAGCTTCTGCAAATGACGCGTTATATCCCACGGCGCCGACTTGTGGACTCTTAGCACGTTATCTTTTGATCTTGACATTAATATGTGGAATGAAGTGGTGCTGTAGCAAGATTTGGAGCTCTTTAAGCTTTGGGGCTTATGGTGCTGACGCCTAGTGATTCAGACCTAAAAAAATACAAACAGACTGCTAGAGCGCAGATTGTATGTAGTCCATGAGCTGTTTTTTTTTAATTATAAGGCGTTGTTACCGGCATCTGTTTTTCCTTCACAGCGCTACGTCTCTGCTTTTTCACAAATAATTTCTTACAACTGTTACAAGATCTTACAATAAACGTACTTCACTAATTACCAGAAATACAAATGCAAGTAAAAACGGGAATCGTAACAAAAACCAAATGTGACCAAGAGCCCAATTCCACCGATAAAGACGAAGCCGCCGAGTTAAGATTAAGATAAACCGTGGTTACGCCCCGGTTATAAATCTTCGGGGGTAGATAAAAGACCGGTCACGTGGTATTCCCGTTGATTATTTAACATGGAATCTAGGAAAATCTCCGCTCCATAATAACGTCGGGAGAATGCTGTTTTAATAAATGCTACCCGAAGCGGTGCCTATTAAAATCTGTCTTTGGAATAAATGTTGGTAATTAGCTTAATTTATCGTTTTGTATCAAGCCCATGGGGCTGGTCGGATTTTGGAAAAACAAACCGGATTAATTTTAGTATCATTTTGCTTATTTTTGACATCGGGCAATTATGTATGCTTGATTGTTTAATCCAACTTAGGGATCTGTGCAAATTTCATCAAAATCGGTTTAGTTGTTTTTGAGATATGGAGTTAAGTGTGTATCAGTCACTAAGAAAACAACAAAATCATATCATTTTTTTATATAACGAGATGACAAACAAGCTGCCCACTTGGTGTTAAATGGTTACCGTCACCTATAGACACTTGCAACATTAAGGGTAAATCACTTAACACTGCAAGTGCATTGCCATCCTGGAGACTAAGATGACATGCCTTCCAGTAATTACACTGGCTTTCTTTGTTTCACGACAGAAATATGAATGGCGGTGGTACCTACACAGACGATGGCATGTTGTTTCAATTACAATTGAAATAAAATAAAATTAATAAGTAAGAGATAATTTAAAAATTAAGCCTATTTCAAAACCAAAAAAGGAGAAATATAAGTTTTATGTTTTAAACGATCCAGAATTCAATATGCTTATTATTTTTTGCGAACTTGATGCCAGCCTTAGTTAAAAAAAATAATAACTTTTTTTATTTGAATTAATGAAATATATTAATGAAACATTTTTGGTACATAAAGTATATAGGAACTGTCGTGTACTTACTCATCCCCGGAACCCAACACGAGATATTATTTTTATTTAGATTTTGGATACCGGTATTTCCTATTTACATGCATTTGTTATTAGTTTCATAAATCTATTTACAATATCTTAATTTACGTTGCGCGCAATTTATGAAAATTTCCTCAAAATTCTGACTTCATAGGTTTTCAATGAAGGTTCTTAATTATGTTTCTACTTAACGCTATGGGCAACTGCCGCGGCGCTCTGTCGCTATTTCAAGTCACTAATTACATTTCTTGCTAACTATAGCTTATACTCGTAGAACCAATTTAATTACGTCTAAAAACTCAGAAATTAATGTTCAGCTGATTCCTATTTGTCGCTTAGAAATTAAGTTAATTTCGTGGCAAACTAACTTGATATTTTTTTCACTATTCTTTTATTGCTTTAAAGAACTTATAAATCACATGTATAATTATTTTAATGTTTTAGATAGTTATTTGGAATATACTGGGTGTAAAAGACATGAACAGTCAAACGAAAACCATGTATTCTATACACAAAATAAGACATATTTCAAAAAAAATATTGCTGGGAAATGATTTTTATTTTTTGGTGTTAAAAAAAATTGCAAATTGTACCGCGCAATGTAAAGGGCTCAACTCGCACGCAACTCGCAAAACCGCGATAATTTTGACAGACGGCGGCCCCGTTCGTTAGTGTCCGTGTGCATCGAGTGAGCTACATTGAACGCTAACGTTTTAAAGCCATTTTTTGTTATGAAATACTAAAACAAATGATAGTTTCTTTGGACAATAATTAAGAAATTACGTTTTCATATTTTAAAAAAAAAAGAAATTATGACTTTGACCTTCCATAAAATCGTAACTATCAATTTCCCAGGTATAGTTTAAAGGAAAAAAAAAATGTTACGATGGTGAGCAGAGTACATGGTTCTCGTTTGACTGTTCATGTCTTTTACACCCTGTATGTAGTAATTATAGACACAGCTTTAATTCAAGTCAAAACCTGTATCCGTACACTTCTGGATGTAAACCTCCCACATGTCACGTCATCATTCCCAATCCTGGGCTTCCGCATTCAACCACCGTCGACAGTTCTCCTAAAGTCATCGAAGCTGACACAACCAGCCCATTGCCACTTCAGTGTACTAATAGCCAACGAATTATTACAAATACAGTGTAGCTCGTTCGCCGCTATTCTTACTGGAAGTATTTCTTACTACTCCTCTTTATTGTTGTAAGCTTGGCGCGGCTAAGTTAGATGTCATATTTAGTAAGTTGCAATTTCAAGCATCTGATACAACTTTACTGGTGAAAACTAAGTTGCATGCTGATATTACCGACTACGTTCAAATGCGCAAACTAAGCATGTTTGAGAGCTGCATCTGTGTCACCCTCTTCCTCCCAATAATTCCGACATTGTTTAAAAAAAGTGTTATTTTGTGTGGATTATTACACTGTCCCCGTCATATTCCAATAGTAGCCGAAACCAATGTGTCGACGGGCAGAAAATGGATTCCAAATATCTCAAATACTTAGGTTGTAGTTAAATTTGCGGAAATTGACCTCTTCTGTCTAAACGCTCTTTCTTCTTATGCCTGTTCTTATCATGCGGCTTTAGGTTTTGCATAGTTTTATAGTCAGCTGCATAAGTGATATTAACTCAACTCTCCTTGGGAATGTTATTATAAGTGATTTAGTCACCACAGTGCGAGAAATGCTTTAGTGCTTTAGTCTGCAATTATCGTACCTTTACACACACGCGTTATTAAAAGCAGCGATATAATCGTGAATCAGTCGCAATTCAGTAGATGTCCGTGTAGCTGAAGAGATACAGTTGCGATGCAAACGCGACACAGCATCGACGTAAAAGCGATATAGGATAAACAGATCGCCGCGAGTGGCTGTTCTTTCACCCTCTACCCCCGCTTGTAAATCAATACAAAAGTGCGTTTCCATCGATACCAACGCGCGTATGAATCGATACAAATACTTGTTCATCGCTGGTGTCGCGATGCAATCGCGTGGTAGTCAAACGCGCGATGGTATCGCTGCAAAAAGTTGCAATGTGTAAGGGTTTTAATCTGCACAAATACAGTGATAATGTTACATTTATAATATCTTCAAGTACCGATGAATATGTTTACTTTCAATTGTACTTCATGTAGTATTTCCAATTCCAATATGTCCTCTTTGTTTCTGAAATAGCACTGTGACCTCATTTCATTCGCTACGATAGTACAATATTCACTGAATATGAGTAATATCAGTCTTACACTCGTATGTAATGGACATAAAGTATAGACAAATTGGATTTTATTTGATGGATGATCCAATCGACTTTATTATATTTGGATTAACTATGTTACATTACTCTGAAACTAGCTTCTAGGTACCGAATAATGTCTGTAGCGTTTGAACTTAAGCATTAGTAGTATAACAAAACTTCTAGCCATTTACTTAATATTTTTATAACACTTCTCTACTTCATTTTTTTTTGGTTTTACAGTTTATTTTCGTATTTTATTTTATTGGTGGCTGCCTACCTGACAAAAAATTTTGTTGGGAATGCTGTTGTAGGTGGATTAATTAACCACTGTGCGAGTGAACCCCTGGTGCGATATGCACAGGGCTCAGAAAATACTCGATGTTGCCTTTTATGACACCGATGGTTTTTTGTAACACAACGTTGGCAACTACACTTACTGCAATGAAATTGACTCACCTTGGTGCAGAACTCCCTAATTAAAATCAACAATTAGTAACAATTTTTACCCCGTGTGTTAAACAAGAACCTAAACTTACATTAGACCAGTTTTTACTGTGATAGATTTTGGTTTATTAATTATACAAATTGAAAACCAAATACAGTTAAAAGAGCTAAAATTTTTGGGAAATCAGCTAAATTTTAAGGGTCAATAAATCTGTAGGATTAATCAATTATTCAATAAACAATGATTTAATTAACTCTGAACACTCTGCATAGTCACAGAAATGGCGTATGACGTAAAAATTAAAAACTAGGGTTTCCGAAGAAATGAGTCTGTAGTAATACTTCGTTTATCGATGTTTAAAGTACATTGAATAAAGCTTATGGAATATACATTCAAATTATATTTACAGATTTTGTTTATCTAATCTTATTTTTATACACCAATATATTAAGAATCGAAACTAACGAGGTGAGTTGATTTTATTGCACGTAAGTGTAGTTTATTTGTCGCACAATAAAGCTATGGGATTCTCTGCCAGCACACGTTTTCCCATCTTACAACCCTGGGTCATTCAACAGAGGCGTGAAGAAGCACCTTGCAGGTTGACAAGTCTAGGGTGGCTAGCGCGCTAGTGATAAATAACCTAAGTGTTGCTACGCTTACCATTAAACACGCCATAATTATGGTTGTTTGCAAACCTTAAATATTGTTATTTATAAAAAAAAACTTGCAATCTATTAGCATTTTGAACGGATCTAATTTAAAACAGGTCTGTTTTCAAATGTTTAGCCATTATGTAAAACGACGCTTTTTGCAATTAAGCTGCGACTTGCCTTCATCGCTAACTCCGTGTTTGTTCGAAGAAATACGACTGTTATCTGTACTGTGACCTTATAGCTTTTTATCAAATTACATTTTGACTTAATTGAAAATGTTTCTACAATTAATCATTTAAAGAGAATATAATTTCGTCGATCATAAAGACGATTAGTTGCTTCATGAATTCTTATCGGAAATTAAATTAAATTAGTAATGCTCAAACAAAAGATTACATTAATTTGTAATCTGGAATTAAATAAAATAATCTTACCTCTTACGTGTGGCATGATACTAATTAAATAAAACTTTTATTTAGATTTAAATCGTGAGTGATTGGGATTCATATTTTTTTACTCTCATCTTTTTTAACCCCCAATGCAAAAGGAGGTTTGTTATAAATTTGACATGACTGTGTATCTGCGTATCTGTCTGAGGCATCATACTTCCTGAACAAATGGACGGATTTTGATGCGGTTTTCTTGTTTGAAAGCTGACTTTTTTGTTTGTTCGAGACGGTTCTTCTATTGGAAACTATTTAAAATTTTTCAACATTCCTATTCACAGGAAGACGAAAAATTTAGGTTGTCCGTGTAATAGTCAAAACCTGCAAACACAGGCTAAAACTACCAACAAGTAATGGTGTAACCTTGGTGATGGAGCTTTGACTTTTATGAAACACTTTCATAGGACGTTTGTAACATCATAAGAGATTGGTATTCAACGGAGTTTCTCTCGAGTTCTTGTTGTAAAAACACGTGTTGAGAGACTCCATTTTTAACCTCAATTAACCGTACAATTTTTGTTACTTTAGTTACATTTTCACTTGACATTGGAAAATAGCGTACGCTTAATGCGACGCGACGCCATTAATTAAGAATAGTATAGTATAGTTGTGTTCAACTTTAGTCGTCGCAGGTAGAGTGAAATGGCTTACTTTTAGACTCAGTAAAATATCGGAAATACAATATACATTATAGTTGGGCTGATGGCTTATATTATTCAAGGAACGACAAAAGAGACCCCAAAGATTCTGATGGGAAAAATGCACTGTGAAGAGACTCACGGCCGCGTCATAAAATAAGAAAGTGGGTCCATATTGGCTCACATAATATTCTAAATCCTATTCTTTGTCTTACTACCGATTTGTGTTCATAATAATCACTCTTCATAATTTTATTTTTCATACTTTTTTTATTTATGCATTTTTATTACTACCAACGGAGCTCATAACAGTTAGTGATCATATTTTTTTATTAATACTGTTACTACCTTGTTGCTTACAAAAACAGTGCACTCCGCCTGGTCTTAAAAAAAATAACTCTAACCTACCCATCACCCAGCCATGTAGGTGCATAAAACACTAGACTCGCCCAAAAATGATTAATGATATTATGAATTTCAATGATTATGTTTTATGAAGTTATGAAGAATGATAAATATTTTCGGACCTCCAATGATAGGAATTGAAAAGTTATGTAAGAAAATGCGCACTCTAAGAAAGTCCCCTTATCGTAATTTATCTACGATCAGAAGAGACAAAGGCCAGTGTTCTCTTTAAAGAAAAAAAACCATTTACTGATATTTCCGAATTGAAACGTTTTATACATAGAGTCTAGTTACCTAACCTACGCAAATAAATTCAATGAAACGATCCGCATCTCACTTGTAACCGGCTCGTAAATTAACTTAACATTTCACCGGGCATAGTTGGATTAACCGTATTACCGCAGAATTACCGTCTTGTCTCGGATGGTACTCGACAATTGGGTCACACGTAGACACAACTGCGAGAGGGTCGTCGCCTTGTCGATGCCGTTATTGCGGCGAAGAGTCCCCTTATTTTGAATAAGGTTCAGTTTGAATAGGGTTATCATAAGACATGTTTTTGTACGCCCGCTTATTTGAATATTGAATAAGTTTTGGTATTACATAATGAGGCTTTTCATTTTTTTTTAAGATAAGGTGGGATTTAAATTTTGTCCTTTATTTTTTTTATGTCCAAGAGGACGACAACGCTAGCACCGCTGTGTGCGTTCTTCGTTAACATCACAAAAGTTAAGCTAACAGATGCGCGCTCGGTATTCGGATGGGTGCCCGAATTTTTTCAACGCTATGTTCCTTCGTGCTTCGGAAGCACAGATATATCAACATAAGGAGATCGGTCAAATCACTCAGTTTATATACAATGATTGCATGTTACAGTTGAACAGGACGGCATTTTGAAAGTAACGCGGATATTTCTTTCTGACATACGTACGTATTCACTCGACTTTATCGGATGGCGAACTGGTGGCAATGCATGCGCACTGGGTTTACACTCGTCACAAGTTAAACGCGGCTTGGCCTATCTCCTTGTATTATTAAATGTGTGACGTTAAGCTGGAAGTCTCGGGTGCTGTAGAAAGGCAGCAGTTGTTCCAAAGGAGGGTTGGTGTCAGGCAGGAGGCAGTAGAAATCTAACTCCGAAACCTATAGCAGTAATTGTCGATATCAAGATATTCTGCACCGACCCGAAAATATTTTACAACAAACTAGCGACCCGACCCCGCTTCGCAAAGATGGTACTTACTTTAACTTTAACATAATTAATTTTTTTCATAAAGCACTCTATCCATTGATGAAAACCGCATCGAAATCTGTTGAGTAGTTTAAAAGTTCTAGGTTCTATACAAAAATCGGGAGTGGTCTCCCCTTGACCTTTTCGTATACTGGAAACTTATTTTGATTAAAACCTTATATTTTGATGTCATACATGCATGTTAAATACTCGAGTTATCGTGCTAACGCATAGACACACAGACATAATTCCAAAAACGGTATTTTTGGACTCAGGGAGGTCCAAAACGTGTTAATCCGTCAAAATCTCGAGTTCGAATTTTTTGACGATTACAAGACTTCCTCTATACTACGTAAGTATACGAGAAAGTAAAAAAGCGACTTTATTTTATACTTACATAATAGGTAAATTTCTGTGAGCAATATATGTGTATTCATAACTGTATAGTATTTTTCAACCGACTTCAAAAAAGGAGGAGGTTCTCTATTCGACTGTATGTTTTTTTTTTTTTTTTTTTGTATGTATGTTCCGCGATTACTCCGTCAATTATGAATCGATTTTGAAGATTCTTTTTTCGTTAGGAAGGACATACTCCAAAGCACAAAAATAATGTCAATTTTTTTTTTGAACTTGCCATTACCTTATATGCAATAGTGAAATTTTGGTTAGTAGGTCCAATAGTCAACACATAAACTATGACAAATTATTTTATGAACTTAAGTTAAATAACTAGTTTCATAGTTCATTAACTTACCATTAATTTTGAATGAATGGCAGGCATTTGTAATGAGCTATAGGTCTGAGACGTGATATTATTTGTTAACCGACTTTAAAAAAAGACGAAGTTCTCTATCCGACTGTTTTTTTTTTTGGTTTGTTACCTGATTACTTCGTCATTTATGAGTATAACGACTCGATTTTAATGATTCTTTTTTAGGTACGTCAAGATCAGAGATGGCCCGTATAAATTGTATCGATATAAATTCGACCCTTTTTGAACAATACAGTAATAACAAAAAAAACGTGTTAGTTAAAGTTTCCATTAAGTTTTAATAAGCGCCTAGTAGGCCTATCCGTTTTCAATAAAATATACTTTATTTCCACTAAAAATAATAAAATAAAATATTTTTAGCAAAAAAATAGGACAACCGACTTCAATGCGTACAAATTTAAACTAAAAAGTAAGAAATAAATAATATTTTTATGAATTAGTTGAAAAGAGCGCCATAGAAAACCAAGGAAAGTATTGATACACATTTATAATTCTTTATTTATAATTCATACTCCGATATATTAGGTTGGGGAAAAAGTCTTTTCGAATTATAGTATGTATAAACTTGTAATAAAATCTCTTTGGCTATACTATTTGTATCTGGCTGGTTTTGGTATCATTGAAAGTTTAAATTTTAAAGAACATAATTCCAAATTCAAATTAGGAAAATGTGTGATTTTCATTTGTTTTTCGTACCGCCAAGATGAGTGAATCTAATGAAGAAATTCGATACATTTTAAAATTTTACTACAAAAAAGGTAAAAATGCAACGCAAGCCGCGAAAAAAAATTGCGATGTTTATGGACCTAGTGCAGTGTCTGTGAGAGTAGCACAAATTTGGTTTAAGCGTTTTCAATACGGAAATTTTGATGTCAAAGATGCACGTCGCTCTGGTCGCCCTATTACAGATAAAATGGATGCCATTTTTGAAAAAGTGGAGCAAGATCGGCATGTCAGTAGTTACGACGTAGCTGAAGAACTGGGAATAGACCAAAAAACAGTTTTGGCGCATTTGAAAAAAACTGGGTACACAAAAAAGCTCGACATTTGGTACCTCACGAGCTCACTGAAAGAAACCTAATGAACCGTGTACTCATTTGTGATTCTTTATTACGACGTAATGAAACCGAACCATTTTTGAAGAAGCTGATAACTGGTGATGAAAAGTGGATCACGTACGACAAGAACGTGCGAAAAAGGTCGTGGTCAAAGGCCGGCCAGGCTTCACAAACTGTGGCGAAACCCGGGTTACCTTGCAACAAGGTGATGCTGTGTGTGTGGTGGGATTGGAAGGGCATTATTCATTATGAGCTGTTACCACCAGGCAGGACCATCGATTCTGAACTCTACTGCGAACAACTGATGAGATTAAAGCAAGAAGTTGAGAGAAAGCGGCCGGAATTAATCAACAGAAGGGGTGTAGTTTTTCATCATGATAACGCTAGACCTCACACATCTTTAGCCACTCAGCAAAAATTAAGAGAGTTTGGCTGGGAGGTGTTGATGCATCCGCCGTATAGTCCTGACCTTGCACCTTCAGATTTCCACCTGTTCCGGTGTCTTCAGAATTCTTTAGGCAGTGTCAGGTTAACATCACGAGAGGACTGCCAAAACCACTTATCGCGGTATTTTGACCAGAAGTCCCAAAATTTCTATAGCAATGGGATCACGTCCCTACCTACAAGATGGCAAAAAGTTATCGAACAAAATGGTACCTACATACTTTAGTTAAATGTAAATAAACTATATTCAAAAATGTTTTGAATTTTCTTAAAAAATGCGAAGAAACTTTTTCCCCAACCTATTATTTGGAGTCGGTGCCAGCCTAAGCAAAATAAACTTACCTAATAGATACGAACTTGATTAATCCATTAACTATACATAATAATGAATGATGAAGATAAGAAATAATCCGCCACTCCGTGAAGTTCGAAAATTGCAAACACTATCCTCCTTGGCTAGCTGGCACCGGCTCCAAATATATCGGAGTATGAATTATAAATAAAGAATTATAAATGTGTATCAATACTTTCCTTGGTTTTCTATGACGCTCTTTTCAACTAATTCATAAAAATATTATTTATTTCTTACTTTTTAGTTTAAATTTGTACGCATTGAAGTCGGTTGTCCTATTTTTTTGCTAAAAATATTTTTATAGGTGTAATTTTGAAAGTTTAATTGAGAGAGCGAAGCACATACTAGGATACCCCGTGTTACAGGCTCCCTCTCCCCTCCAATTGGACCTGTGGTTACAACTACATGTAACATAAGATAATGTTTGGGAGAAGCGACATAGACGTTTTTATAACCAAAACATGTTAACGCTATTATCATTTTGATGAGCATTGCAAGGTCAATTTAAGTGACTATGAAAATAACGTTAGCGTTCAAATCCTAGTTAAAACAATAAAAAAAAGTATTTGCAATATTTAAAAAAAAATATGATTGATATCTGATAATATGACCACAAAAAAAATATATTTTAATAACTCATTGAATTACTAATCTACTGAATATCAGATGTTTTAATCTAGTTCAGTCATTAGTCGTTGTCGAACTTTCTGCTGCTAATGAATTTTAAATAAATATCAGCTCCATTATAAGTTTAATTGGGTCATATTTCAAGGATATATTTGGCGTGTAAATTATGCAAATATAATTAATATGAAACGAGGCACGTGTAATAATTAGAAATAAAAACGTTTCTAATCGTGGAACTGAAAGCTAGCATATTAGCTTTTTTTTAACTTCATTGGGAATTCAGCCTTCGTCTTACCTAATAGTTGGCAATAAGGCCTTAAAGTAAAAGCGAGTGGCAACCGATACTCTATCAAAGCACAATGACAAACTTCTGTCATCCTGGGAATTGCACGCAGGATCTTTGGATCTGGTACCAGTGGTGTACCACAGAGGCAGTTAAAGGTCATGGCACATGTTGGATATCCGCACTTCTAACGTGGTGCGGCGTGGCGACCGAGACTGGCGAATTTTGATGGTGGGTATATGGAGCACCACACATCGAAAATACGCGGGGCGGTTGCCACCCGCACCGCGCCGCGCCGCGTCGGTAGTACTAACGTCATCACGAAGCGTCTCTCTGTAGAGCAACGCTCGATTCGTTCGATGTGCGAACATTCTCACACCGCACCGCTCAAATCAAAATTCATACATAGTTTCATCATAATCACGCTCAAAATCCCAAAAAAGGGTAGCACAGCTTTAGGTAACATTAAGTATACAAAGTCTTGAGTCACAACTGGTATAATTAGGCGAGGTAGTGCCCCAAAATAGTTGCAGATTGCCAGCCAACTGAAAATGTGCATTCAAATATAATAACGTACAATATAGATACACTAAAATATTAACATTGACAGAATAAAATAGCAACGGGCGTCGGTGGCGAAGTGTTTAAGGTCGTTGTCTCCCACCCGGGAGGCACTGGTTTGAACCCCGACACGTGTTTTCAAATTTTAAATTCATATGTGCCTTTATTCGACGCTTTAACGGTGAAGGACAACATTGTGATGAAACCTGCACACACCATTGAAGAAATGTAAACAATGACAATAAAATAACAAACAGTGCGCTCTAAGCGAGCACTATCTAGGCACTGTAAAGTGTATTTTCAGAGAAATTGCATAATGTCCTTTTTTGTATACTATTTTATCTGATGTGCCGGAGCCGTGTGAATGAGCTTCAATCCTAAAGGTTTCACACTTCAAACTCGTCTCGCAAACGTCTCTTTAAACTATGAAAAGGAGGCAATAGCTATGTTCCGCAGCCGTTTCGAAGCCGCTGTTCCGTAGCTTTCTAAGATGATAAACTCTACTCCAGACTCGACATCAAACCCAAAAAGTATGTAAACCTTCAGTAAACCAACAAACAAAAGCTAACAATCAGGACACACATTAAAGCCAGTATTACAGAATGACACTCAGAAACCAATCATGTCTTGAGAATCGCTTGTCTCTTTCTATCAAGCACAAAATGATAGAGACGCAATGGAGACGTACGATGCTTAAGTCGGCGTTGATTCTTGAAACTCATTCTTTAATACGTGTTTAAGACGTTTCAGCAGTTCGGTGCACTACACACAGGTGCAGTATTTGTTTACAGGACTGTCTCCAACTCTCTGACGAAACGCAGACGATTGGCTTTAAGTAAAAGCGAAAACGTAATCAAGAAACCATTCTTCATATAAACGCAATTCATTCCAACCAACCCAAAGCATAATCGAGAAGAATAATACAATCACGAAGTTGGGGTACGTCACAAAAAATATCATGAAGCAAGAAAAATGTAGAGGTATTGTCTAGCGAGCATTATGCGAATATAAATCTTGTCCGCCCGATACGAACTCCGGCTGGGGAAAGCGAGGAAAAAAACTACATTTTCGTAAACACAAGGCGGCCAGTAATCTTTTAACGGTCCCCAGATTTGGGTACCTATGAATAAAGTGGCCCAAAGGGGCTTATGGAAGTAGAGTTTCGTGTACGCGTACCTAAACCTACGTCTGAAATAGACAATTTATTTGTGATGGTGTTCCAGTTCTCTTGGAGATTTCATTTATGACATCTTGATGTTGTATAAAGGAGAACAGGGAATGTTGGAAGGACTGCATAATTGTTTTAAAATTTTAATGTTTTTGAGGTCAAATATTCGCTTAGGCAAATGCCCGTTTAAAAGTTCATTCTGTTTTACTCATAGACATGACATGATATGATTCGATAATTCAAGATGTGAGATACTCAATAATATTGGGAGAAAAAACATCAAACAAAGTTGAGTTACTATTTTACCTATTTTGATTTTTTTAGGTGTTGACACTAATAATATATATCGCAAATAATCATTAAGTAACTGTAATAGTTAGAAAGATAACGGACAAAAAACACAATATCAAAAAAACAAAGAATACTCGTGTTCATTAATTTGCATCTAGTGTAGGCACTGACCACTTCATTATGACGGTGTATATCAAAACTCTCCGTTCTTATAGCAAAAAATAGATCGTATTCAACGTGGTCCTATTCAAAGCTTGAAGTAATAAGAGTAATTTAATTACGTTTTCCAACAGAATATATTATTAGTGATATTAAATTTTGTCTGAATAGAACATCTTTGATGTATAATCAATTTTCCTGGTACCTTAATTTATGGACAAGATATTATTTGGTGACTATCCGGTATCCAATATACAACGTTGTGACGACGTTAATTATTAAATTTAGAATTCAGTGTTAAAATAAATTTGGGCTTATATAAAGTGCATGGAATTAAATTGGTAATTATAGGTACTTAATAATATTATATTGGTGTTAAATTAAGCAAGTTTGTTTGAATATTAAAGTAATATTTAAATTGAACCAAACCAAAAGAAATAAAAATCAATGATAATGCAATCTTATAAAGCATTGGTTTTTAACAATTATTGAATATTGACTTTAACAAATTTAATGATTATGCAAGGTCACAGAAATGTCGTAAGTATGCAGGTTGTTGGATAGTTAAATGGAATATCAAGCAAGGATTTCCCCATGATGACTTAGTATTTTTTTATGGAGAAATTTGTCACTTATTTCACATATGTTGATAACAACTATAAAATACAATTTATTTGGCTATTTAGCACGGATAGGTTCCTAATTAAATGCAGTGTACATTAATAGAACACCTTGGAAAAAAAATTCAAACAGTATTATTTTTAGGAAAAACACACTTATTCGATATCTTCTACATGGCCAAATGTTATGAAACGATAACTTCGAAGTCTACAAAGAAAATTATATACTTATGCGGTATAAACTCTTAGTTCAAGAAACCAATATAGTTAAGTAGTGGCTCTTTAAGTAATAAAACAATCATGCCCGTATATCAATTGCTTTCATATTGAAGTTTATTAGGACTATCGTTACAACAAAGTTCATAAATTATTCCGATTGACCTTCCCGCATGAACTTGGTAGTCTTAGTTTTATAAACTGTATGCTAGTTCAAATAATAAAGAATTTATTTTGAGTCAATCGAAAATATTGATGTTGTTTATTTAACCTACTACAGTGCTATGTTCCAAGACCTCCTTGTGGGTCTGGTACAGCGTAGGTCCCCCTTTTTGCATCAGAAAATGCTTTAGGCATACTTTGGGGCAGGTGGGGCCACCCCAAAGTGATGTGGTGCTCACCCTGCCAGGGCATACCAACTAAAAACTGAAGTAATCCTCTAGATCATGGCTTTAACGCACACAGGGTACTTGGCGCAATCACTGTGTGTAAGCCGACCAGTAGGAGACCTACTCCTACTGGTCGGTGGGTCCTAACACGCATATGCTTTTAGTGGTGGCGGTTGAGGCTGACGCAGTTTTATAGAGTGTCAGGTTAGCGTTAGCTAACGTCGACATTTTGAAGTTATTATACGAGAAAAAATCGCGTCCTTATTCCGAAAGCGCGGCAGCAGCTATACAGCGTCCTGAATGAGATATCCAACGCGGGATTATAATACTTCTTTTTTCTTGCAGAGCGTTCCCGCTGAATTGTATTATTACAGCTAACCTTTAAGACTTTATACGACTATGAATTTAAGACTTAATCTGGCTATTGAAAATATTAAGACTGACAACATTTATATGAACCAGAATTTGGAAGGTGATATTTGGAATTGGATAGATTTCTCCTTATTAGGTGTAGATTTGAAATTCAGAATAAGTTTTCAGGAATAAAAAAAGGTTTTATCATAAATAGAATTACTTCTAAAGGCGGGTCCCAGATATGATCATTTGCCCGATCCGATCAGCGTATCCGTATCACGTATCAAGCCCCGTATCAAGTTGTGGACGCCTCGATTTGTTCCGTATCCGTATCTTAACAATACTCCTTTGATTATCGAACAAAAACCCGACACGACATGGGACGGGCCGTATCATAACGGCGTATCGAGATCGCGTATCATGATACGCGTATCATGACCCGTCCACATTATGCGATTATGATATTCGTACGGCGATACGGATCGGGCAAATGATACATATCTGGACCCGCCCAGAGTGAGTTCCAGAGATTTAATGTTTCAAGAAACTGGAACAGGTTCAATTATTTCCAGTGTCAACCTTGGCACACATTTACGGCACTGGCTCTCGACATTAGCATAAAGAAAAAATAAATAAAACCGCTCAATCGGAGAAATTCTGTTTCGAGTGGGCGACGAAAAATAGAATAACTGCTATTTTTAATTAAAACAGGAGGCTTGAATATTCGCGTAGAAGCGGAACGCACTTAATTGTTTTTTTCTTCTGTTGATAATCACAACCCTTGAGGCGAAGGATGCTTGAAGGATTTCCTCATTAATTTAACAGCGAGTTTTGTTGCTGGAAACCTTTTAAAGATTTCGTTTAGATGTCTTTCAGTTAGTGATGTACAAGACTGTAGTCCTCTTATGATACATTTAGAGACTCGTGCCAGCTTTGCAGGTCTCTGTGAGCGCATTAAGCTCTGAGTCTCGATTCTTGTTCAGCGCGGACTCTCTGAACAACGACTCGAGCCTTTAAAAGAGATCGAGTGTTAAAATGAACGCGAGCCTTCAATAAAAGCTCGAGTTAAAAAAAATACTTGAACTTCGACACTCAACAATGACTCTTGGCGACTTATGTAATTTAATTAATTGTAAACTGTTTGTTTTATTCACCGAATAAATAATTTTTCTTTCTTTCTTTCTATTTGGTATTTTTTTATCCATGACATATATTTTATTGTGATGAATCATGTTTTATCTACTATTGTAAATAACTCATCAAACCAAGAAACTCGAGCGCAGAAAAAGACTCAGGCGCTGAAAACTTGACCCCTATATAAAGTTACGTTTATTGAGGATTTAAAATAACACTTTATACTTCTTTATCATTATTTGATTAATCACCTTTTTACAAAGAAAATAAAGAGAAGTGGTTATACATTAGATTATTGCAACCCAATTGATATATAAAAAACATGCATTAATGTATTAATTCATAATCTAGGCATCTATACCGGGGCTTACTTAGCTCGTAGTAGTCGAGGTGTCGCTAAGTAGGAGGACTCGCAGGACTCGAGTCTTTTACATCCCTAGTTCTGATTAAAGAAAGGGTGACGATCAGACAAACGGTCCGATTGTGCGTCATTATCGCGGTTCGCGTTATTGTGAAATGCAATTTGTCCAAATTACCGCTTTGAGTGAAACTTTTATTGAGATCTAAGCAATTAAGGATTGTTCAAGGGTTTGCGTACAATCTTGTTTTTTTAGCACTCTATTAAGTGGGTTCTTTATACTTTAAGTTTGAAGTTCCTGTGTATTCTTCTTGCAACAAGGGTGGCAAGTAAGAATATGATCTATTTGATCCTAAGCGGTCACTCTAGCACAGAGTATTAATCATTTTTGTTAACAGTAGTCACCTGGGTCTTTATTTACAGCTTCTCGCCGGTAATTTCCAAAATGCAACAACTTTTTCTAATCGACACATATCCATAACTTGAAAGGAAGAACACCTTAAGAAAAATAACTTTAAATGCATACTGTGAAATCAATATTTTTGGATAACGCCGCTTTTGTTCTAAATGAACGTTTTTGGTAATAAATATTTAAATTAAAAAAAGCCGTGAAGACAGAGCTTTACCCCTTATTCCATTTTGTGAGTTAGTTAATTTGACCCGTCAACTTGTATAATTTTCTTACAACAGAAATCAAAGCTATAGTATTAAAATAAGATACTTAAAGAAGTCGCATTGGTCGCGAAAGCAGGCACAATTTACGTGACAGAACTTGATCATGACATTGGAATATTTCTATTTTTTTTTTCAAAATTTAATAACATTGCACACCATTATCCAAACATTTCAAAACACGGTAAATAAAAATATACAAAAAAGAAGTTGTAAAAAGGGTATCCAAAATACATTCGTCACGCACTCGTCAACGTGACGACCCGTTCCGTCCGCCGTGTGGCGTCAACTTTAAAGCACAAAAGATAGCTGCACAGCATAGCTAAAAGTCGATTGTTCACCTTAAAAATACCTTTTGTCGTATCCCCTCAGTTCCAAAACACTCCCCTAATAGCCTCAGCCAGTATCAGAATCCTGGGGGTCAAAGTATCGAGTGACGTTCAGTTCCGCGATCATTTGGAGAGTAAAGCTAAGTTGGCCTCCATGAAACTTGGTGTGCTCAACAGATCGCGGTATTTCAAGTCGGCCCATCGCCTACAACTATATAAGGCGCAAATTCGGCCCCACATGGAATACTGCTTCTTCTTCCCTTAAACCGCATACAAAGGAGAGCAGCTTGAATTGTTGACAAACCAGCCCTTTCTGAGCGGCTTGATACTTTGGCATTTCGTAGAGATGTGGCATCGCTCTGCATCTTTTATCGCCTGTATCACGAGGAGTGTTCTGAGGAGTTGTTCGGACTTATACCAGGAGGAGAGAGAGCCGCCATATTTAGAATCACCTCTAAAATGGATTCCAACAATAAGACATTTACTATTGGCTTTCCTACTTAAACGAGAATTCGGCAAATGAAAAAGAAATATCATTAGCAATTCTGGGAAAAGCTTATGAGAATGTATCGATGGCATGGAAGTTATTTTTTGTACTATATCAATAAATGTATCAAATAATATCAAATCAGATATCTTTCATTACCTCCGAATTACAAGAAGAAACGACAAACTATTGTGGAGTTTATTTCGCCATTTCTTCTCCATATCAGCATAATAACAATTGTAAAATAATTATTTCGACCAGAAATGGTGGTAGGGCTTTTGACGATTTTTTTTTATGTTACGAATTGGCAAACAAACTTGCGGCCCACCTGATGTTAAGTGGTCACCGCCGCCTATAGACACTTGCAACATTAAGTGTATATCACTTAACACCTCAAGTGCGTTTGCCATCCTGGGGACTAAGATGATATGCCCTCCATGCCCAGTAATTACACTGGCTACCTTTCCCTTCAATCCGAAACACAGCGAACTGCTTCACGGCAGAAATAAGAAAGGCGGTGGTACCTACCCAGACCCAGAACCTAGTGATTTTAAAGTACTTACCTATGATCATAGAGCTTTTTCAATTCATTGTATATTCGTTCAAAATATGTGTGTGCTGCATTTAAGCGATGCGAGCGCAACAAGCACGCTTTGCGGGAAGGAACGTCGCAACAACGTGCAATTCCGGAAAACGCTTGTATCTTGTCTAATATAATCACTCTCATATCAAATTTGTGCTACTAAGCTTATAAGTACACCTTGGTAGTAAATTAAACGAAGACTAAACACGAAAACAAAAACAAATGACTAACGATACCTACACTGGAGCGGACGAAACGGAGTGCGTTCACACATACCTGAGTGTGTAGGAAAAACTTAATTAGTACTTATTTTACTGATTACACAGTGTAAATAGATATACATAGTAGCAGTGTAGACATCGTGTGTTTTCGATGTTATCTAAGACAATTATGTTTCTTACAATTTGAGGTACGTAGTTTGCAGGGGAGTAGTTATCTCCAAAAGAGATCTCTGCCAGTCAAACCACGACAGAAACGTGTAAAAAATGACATTGGTCATCAAATTAAATCTTTATCAGATTTCTACTACAGCTGAACACATAGGAGTATCTAGACCTCTGTATTCAGTTTTTTTATCGAGTTCTCATAAATAAGTTCAATCTCGTTGTAATTCACAGCACATTCCATAGTCTTTTACATAAATTTTTTTTTTAAGTCCTTTTGTCACAACAAAGAAAAAAGAAAAATAGTCCACGTTGTGAAATTATTCCGAAATCATCAGTTGTTTTGTCCCTGATTATGAATCAGACATTAAATGTCAATTTAGTTAACCAGCTAATTTCGATTTCTTCGGCAAAAACGTTTGTCGGCAACTGAAAATACGTCATCAAACTCTTAATTATACAAGTTGGTCATTTAACCGAGGAAACTTCAGAGCAATCTCCCCCGGTTCGATTGCGTCGGTTAACGAGATGGTTGTTAATTTGAGTTTTGTTAATATTTATGCAATTATAGCAATTCATCGTTAATGTAAAAAAACATAAAATAAATATTTTTTGACCCAACAGATATTTAAAGATTAATCTTAGTTGTATTTTATGTATTGATGTTGAGAAAACGATGAAAAAAAAAAACAAAAACAAAAAAACTGAATCAATAAAGGAAACATTAGGAATTTCATTTAATTAACACAACTATTTTTCGCAGTTGCAATAGCAAGAAATGTTTTAAACTATTCTTAACTTTCTTATCGCGACAATCGTCCTTGTAAAGAAACGCTTTAAAAAATATTATGTTCAAATATATAGTAAAAATACATAGTCACTTGTATCCTTAGGTACAATTGTTTTTCTCTCGTATTTGTGTATTTCAAAGTTTTATTGCATTTCAAAGTGACTCTAACGATGCGATATTGGAATACCGAATGTCTATAGAGAGCGAACGAATCGAACATACTTAAACGTACAATGACGCGAGAATAAGCAATGGTAAATTCTATTATGTGATGTTTTAGGAAATATTAAGAACATCAGATTAGCCTTTCGAATTGGGAGGAGGATCTACTTATCTTAATAATTTTAACCTTCAGGGAACCTTAGGGTCAAATAAAATCCAGTGTCTCAGGACCAATATCTTCGTGTGTATTGCCATTGATGACCTACGGAGCCGCAACTTTACAATGGACCCATTGTAAGCTACCAAGTTGCAGTTCCGTATGTCCATAGAAAGCTCGAACCCATTAAAAGGCGATAGAAAATACTTGGACTTTCCATACATAATTATATTAAAAAAGATGAGAACGAAGATCACCAACATGGCCCAAAGAATTGCGAACCTTAGGCTTTGCACGGAGGAATGACGGCCGTTGAAGCGGAAAGGTACTCGAGTGATGGCCGCGTACCGGGAGATATAACCAGCTGGTACGACGGGTGGGGACGGCGCGCGCGCCTCGAGCCGGGTCGCGCGTGCTTGGTTGAGTGACCTATATCATGACGAGTTCTTGTCGTTTCTTGTGGGTGGACTCCCAAAGAGTTTGCGCTGCTTTCTCGGTCTACCGCCAATTGCTTTATAATTAATAAATAAGTACTAGCAAACTTATATCTCATACTAAAGAGTACGTAATCAAATTCTCACATTATTGTATTTATTTAAAATTTTAGTGCATTCCTAATAATGACAAGATCAAAAGTTTTATATGAGCCTGCGAGCTTGGCAAACGTCTCAGAATTCCATATTATGTACTTATTAGGATATTTTATGTATTAGTATTAGTAGCATAATATAGTTATTAAATCAATAAAGATTTTCGAAATTGAAATTGAAGCGTAGATATGCCTCTCACGAGGTGCACTGAACGATCTGGTACAATATTTTATTCTGATTATTTCTGGTAACATAATGAGTTCCACAGTAATTGATGTTTCAAATTATAGCTTGCTGCTGCTCAGAGATTCCTCATCAATTACCATAAAAAAAACAATTTCGATCCCAAAATCTGGTTGTATTTATGTCCTGAATATATTATTTTACAACGTTAATGTTCTTATTTAATTCTAAATACTTTATATGAAACAGTTAGCATGTAGAACTTAAATTTTACTAGCTGCCTGCTCCGGCTTCGTACGGATGGTGTACAATGAGAATACAGTAATTGAATATGAATGAATGTCAATCCAAAAATACTAACATTTATTTTGTTAGTCATACCTTATTTTGTTATTCATAGTAATGGCACCATCTATTAGCTATATTCAAAAATTGTCTTTACGTCTTTCCGTACAATTTTTGAAAATTATTTTTTATATAAACCTTGATCGCCGAAATGTATGTACGCGAAAAGTCCAAAACGACTGAACCCAATTTCGTGTTTGTTAAGCAAAACAAAAAAAAATAATAATCCATTTTGGCTCAGTTGTTTTGGAGTTATACGCGTACATACATTGCGGCGATTCATTTTATTTATATAGTTTAAACTTCAATTATAAACTACACCTATTTTGTTTGACTGCTTAGTGCTATGTATGTTATATTCCATTATTATAGTAATCGTAAAAGAAAAACAACCGAATGCCCGGGCAATAGCTGTATATAGGTACCGTAAATATATGGATTGTTACTATATACTAAACAATAAAGTTAGGATATTTACCTCAACTTTCGTTGCTAATAGGCTGGGTGTTCAGCTAAACAAAGTCTCTTCAAACCTACGCCATTGGTTTACGTAAGAACTGCTTAATTGCGTTATATATTTAAATGCTCACACCAATTATCTAGCCCAATGTAAGTATCATTAAGAACTTGTGTTATGGATACTAGATAACGGACATTTTTAATATAAATATAATAAATTTATTTAAATAAACTTAAAATAAATATATAAACAACCATGACTCGCAAACAAATATTCGTGTTCGTCACACAAACATTTTCCGCTACCAGGATTCGAACCCGGACCGCTTGATGTGTAGCCAGCTATACTGACTACTCCACCAAGACAAGACTAGATAGCCAGTTTCACAGAGGTCGCAGGTTTCGGGTGAAACATTTTTATTCCTCCGGCCTCATCATTTCTTAGTCAAATGAGATGAAAGCCAAGAGCTTCCCAGTAGAATAACAAGAAGAGAGAGAGGTCACGCCCTGGGGAAATACCTCCTACCTTACAGTAGACCGTAGCCATATACTTATTTACATACCGAAAGCCCTTTAAGCCGAAATATACTGTTTGAAACCGACTCGACTCGATGAAACGTGAAGCTTGTTGAGTCAAATAATTGCAGCATTATCTACACAGACTCTTGGGAATATTGTTATTTATTTCTTATTTCAGTCTATAGGTGTAAGGACGATTTCAGAGCAGCGTTTTAAATGCACGTATAAGCTCGTGTTTGGAAGCGCGTGTAGGCGCGTTTTGGCGCACCTTGTGCCACACGCACAACTAAAACGAGCATCCATCCACTGACTCACAACTACCGGTTTAAGCGAACAGAACACTCCAAAACAAGCCGGTGTACGTGGATTCAGTTTTTTGAAGCGTGAAATATAGCGATGTCAGCACATACCGAAACGACCGTATACACGCAGAAAAAAACGCTAATCATACACAGTGAAGTATCAATGGAGGCAACCCAAGTGATCCCAAGTTTATGTAATTTGTAATAGTAATAGATCGAATTTGAAGGTCCTAGCCAAAGGGTCGACAGCACTAATAAAACTCAACTGAACCATTAGCGTACCACAACCACAACTAAATTTTGGTATCGAAGCAACGTGTCGTTAACATTACAATGCTCTTCAAGGGTAACCGCTAATTACGCTTGATTGAAGATAAAAGCAATGAAACGTAAACTTGGTAAAATATCAAATAGGCATTTGAAAGGGCATTTCTAGTGGTTAGATTTTTAAGATGAAACCAGCAATTTTTTTCATTGTGTAGCTGAGTAATCTTTGCATAGATTCACAGGAGTATGGAATAGAGTTAGCAATGGTCTAATAGTGAGGCTTATCATGGAGGCGAACTTCACTAGGACACCTCCATCACGGAAATAGTCATCTTATTAAGTAGATAGAACACAAAATTTCTGTAAACCATTATGACGCAATATTTTAATACATGGTAGCTCCAGACATATTTAATTCTTTTCTATACCAAGTCAAAGCAAGTCCTACCAAAAAGGTGATTATATCTGAGATCCTGAGGTTAAAAGCTTCTAAGAACTAGAGTAAAATTTACCACGGTTCATTAAATATACATTCCTATCTCTCAAACTTTATTACTTTCCAATTGGTACAATCCTTGCTTCTTCCTATTCAACTACTACAATCAAAATTCTTAACAAGATTATGAGTCCTTTTTACCCGATCATTCTTTAAAATATTTTAAGTTAGTCGCTATGCGATTCTTCCGCTAGTGCCTTTTCATAAATCTCCATTCACTCATTATGTCTTATTAACCAAACTATCTGACCATTCATTTCGATAAATAAAATGTTTAGTTTTTAAATTTGATAAAAATAAAATAATTATAATAATAAATAAATAAATTTCCATGCTCACACACATTATATAGAATAGAATATATCTTTATTGTACATCGACCAATTAAAATACAAATACAAAGTAGTTAATTAAAATTATTTGTACAAAGGGCGACCTTATCGCTAAGAGCAACCTTAGGATGGACAGGATTCAAAAATATAGTACTCGAGGGAAGATGGCTTAGATAGCGGATTATATACCCCAAATTAAGTAAGGACATGGATTAGATAGCGGACAAATACATATAATAATTTATATATTTATAAAGAAACTTATAACAATATAAACAGCCATGACTAGTGAAGCTGAATGTTCCAGTTCATCACACAAACATTTGCCACTGCCGGTACTCGAACCCAGGCCCCTCGAGGTGTAGGCAGCGTTACTGACCACTCCACGACGACTTCAAAAATATTCCACACACATTGTTATGTAAATTTTAAATATTATTTAAACACAAAGCACAAAACATATACATTATTCCGAAAACTCTGTCCTTGTAACTAAAGGAAACACTTGTTGTGTCATTGTGCCAAAGAAATGTATACTCTGGCAGAAAAAGCACTAAAAGAAATGGGAATTCTGTCAAGCAAAATAATTCAATTAAATTAACCCGTCGTAGCGTCTAAGGTGCTTAGTAATTCTGCCTATACATCGGGTGGTCTGGTTTCGAATCCTGGTAGTGGATGAAAATGTTTCTGTGATAACATAAATGTTTCTGATTGTGCTCTTACTATTTTATTTTATATTCTTAACTTCCCAAAAACTTATCGTGGAACAAATATAATTATTTACGGTTTTGTAAAATCGAGTCCAGATATGCATGCCGTGGTAACCTATAATTAAGGCTGAACTTAGAAGGATTGTTAAGCATTTAGTTTTAAGCTGTAATAGTGTAAGATTTGTTGTTTGTTCTAAAATAAATAAACACGAAAATTTGTTGTCGAGTCATTTTTTTATATTTTATTCAACTTTATTTATAAAATATTATACGGGTCCATATTGGCTCACATAATATTCTAAATGCTATTCTTTGTCTTACTACCGATTGGGTTCATAATAATCACTCTTTATTTTCCATACTTTTTTTATTCATACATTTTTATTGCTACCAATGGAGCTCATAACAGTTAGTAATCATAATTTTTTTATTAATACTGTTACTACCTTGTTGCTTACAAAAACAGTGCAGTTCGCCTGGTCATAAAAAAAATAACCCTAACCTACCCATCACCCAGCCATGTAGGTGCATAAAACACTAGATTCGCCCAAAAATGTATGATTAATGATATTATGAATTTCAATGATTATGTTTTCTGAAGTTATGAAGCATGATTTGTTACGAGTATGAAGAATGATCATTATGGTTTTAAATAATATGAGAAATATTTTCGGACCTCCAATAATAGGAATTTAAAGTTATATAAGAAAATGCGCATTCATATTATACGTATAGGAATTTGTCCGTTATCTAGTATCCATAACACAAGTTCCTAATTTGAGATAGATAGTGATGTAAGCGTGAAAATATATTATTATTAGTATTAAATACATCTTACTGTATCGTTTTATGTAAAATTCAAAGCCCTCCTGACAACTACAGTGATAATAATATCTAATATCCACTCTCCCGTGTTTATTAAGAGACCACTTTTCTACAATATCTGTCCAATGAACAAACTATAGAACACGATCTTGATTTACACTGTTCCAGTTAATAGCGATAGAGAGCAAAACTAGACCACTTCAATAAATTTTCCGAGAAGTTGGCAGTGTAAGTAACGAATTTCTACCCGAGGAAGGTGAAGTTTGTCCAGCATTCAAATAAGTTGCCCAAGAAATTGGCCGAGCTCCACTGTTGTGCGTTTCAAATTTGTTAATACGTCAAGCGGAAAATACATTAAGTAGAACTGCAAATATTTGAGTTGGCGTAAACGAGTTTCTCCGGATACTTCGATGTTGAGATCGCTCGTAATGTTTGTTTTAGTCTATCTATAGAACCTGATTGTGATTATATAAGTTTGGGTTATTCAGAGTATTTATAACTAGATAAGGGTTCTGCTTCATATCGAACTTTGATGGATAGACACTTTTCTGTACGGTCCTTTTTACAGAACAGGTTGCAAATGCAAATTAATGTTATGATCTAGAAAATGTAACCTAAAAAGTATGTGCTCGATTGATAGCGAAAAAACCTCATCAAATATACCTACTGAAGTAGGGGGCAGTAACCAATACAGAACTGGATTCTGAATTGTACAATCTTAGTTCTTCTTAACTACATAACAATATCATTCTTAAATAGCCACATAAAGCTAATGGGTTATAGAGCTTACTAACATTGCAGTATTTTGATTGTAATTAGTTAAAAAATACGAAGTTTCCAGTAATCATTTTTGAAATTACAATCCCGGTATCGTTTAATTTAACCCGTCCAATATTTATTCACTACTATGTACCTAATCTCGTATTTTATTCTAGATTAAAAATAAGTTTACCTATCCATATTTACACGAGGAGCGAATAATATCGTCGAAAATGCTTCCTGATTTAAATCACCTAATAATTCTGTCCACAAATAATTTCACATATGAGTCCTTTACGATTCCCATATTCAGTTATCAGAGCAGTCAAATGCGCAAAAACTTTAATTTAGCTATATTTGCATCTAAACCGTTTACCCAATAAATTGGTAACACTGAACTATTACACCGCACTAGTTCAGTAATTCGTCGAGTGGAAAATGCATTTAGCACTACTGCAGACGTTCAAGTTGGTGTAAATGAATTGAGAACCATAAATCGTCAACCGAAAGCTTCGGGGTGTTGGGAATATAAAATGAGTTTAGATATGTCTAAGGACGTAACAAATGTAACAATTTACTACGTTTTACTGGCACTTAACAAGTAATGAATACAAAGACAAAGCCCTCAAAGTCCTCCATGCAATTATATTGATAATAATAATGTATAGTCTTAACGCTTAAACCCTTTATTTATGCCAATTTTTTTGTGATTAGAAAATTGTGTTGTAGATACTATAACAGATAACATATTCTTAAATAACGACATTAACTCGTTTACGAATATTGGTGTTCATCGCATTCGCCTTCATCAGGATGCGAGCTTGCACTGCGATGTGTTAGGCAGCGTTACTGAACTCCATTACAACGGCGAAATGTGACGTGACTGAAGTTATATCACTATATTTACTGAAAACAAACTAAACAAAAGCCGTGCATTTATTATAACACCGCAATCCTCTAGCAAATCCCGAAACTAAGCCTACTTAGCACTACATCTTTATAACGACTAACAGTTCTGGACGGCTCAGTACTCTTGTCCATATCTTACGTAAATCCTTGACTCCAACTGTCCTTATCTCGCCGGATTTATTTTAGAGCTGGGCGAAAAGGCTATTTCTGTCAGCGACTGCTTTTTTGTGGAGAGCATTAATTTAATGCCAAAATGGGCCTAATGTCGACCCTTTATACCTTAATCTGTTATTTTGCTTGGATAATAAAATGCGTCAGATGGCAAGATTTAGTTAATCTCTCAGACGATAGATATTATTGTATTATTAATGGCATCAATAATCCTAACGTTATGTACAATTTAGCTAATAAAATCCTGGCCAATAGTAGGGGCTTGTCTATATAAAACTTTCCTTTATTGACTTGACAAATACTGCAAAATTTTCATATTATATTGGATTGAAATTCTTGTTCAAAATTTTGAGCACTTATTCTTTAAATATGTCTAGTGAAATTTAAGTACCTACTATGTGAAAAGTAGAGAATTTAATGTAGGCTTATCTGAACTGAACTGATTTTCATTTTCGAAAAACTCAAACTTGTTGCGCATCGCGAAGTTCATAAGGTGATTTTTTAACGCCCTGTGACAATCGATAGTCTGGTAGGGAGGTGCAGCTAAGTATCACCTTATGCAGAATGTCCCAAAAGATTGTGTAAAGCTGAGGCCTAGAGATAGAGTAGCACTAGACAAACCCGAATAACCCCTATGTATGTTCTACGATTTTTTGTAGTTTTCAAGTTATGATTATTCAAAGTTTTTTTAATAGTTTCTAACTTTCAAGACATTTTTATGTTTTATGGGGTTGTAAACACAGATACAGCCTTGATTTTTTTTCTCAGATAGCTGAATACATGAATAGCCAAAGAAAGTCATCACCGTTCTCCGCAAATGTAAATACAGTGCAACAAAAAATAGTTACTCCTCAAAACAAACAAAAAAGCGTTTATGAATAATTTAGTTTAAAAAATATAATCGTGTCTTTATTTGTCATTCAATGTTTAAAAATCCACAAACGGTGAATTTCAGTTGGCTAAAACCAATTATTACCAGCCATGGGGTGCAATTGCATGTGTCTAACAATTGTGGTCTTGAGCAGTCGTAAAAGTTAAAAAGTACTTTGCGACTAGGTCTTTCGGTGTCTTTTTATTTAAATTATCGCTTTCTTGACCTACTTCTATGTTGACACATTATGTTGTTATGTACTAATAACTTTATTACTACGATAACAAGCTTCCATAGTTAGTGACACGCAACCTTCTTGTTTAATTGTGGTTGCTATTGTTTGGCTGTTTCATTTAAACTATCTTCATCAATTTTGACTGGAATTATAAAACATTCATTCATTTAAAAATCGGTTTGGATTTGGGGACCATTAGAAACTTTGGAAGCATATAAATCTTAAAAAGTTAATCTGATAAATTCCTTACGATACAAAACTGAAAGAAAATTTCAACACGGCTCTTAATAATGAAGAAAATTTTTCGTTATTCATCAACGTCGGCTTATGCTAAAAGTTATTTCATCAGTTACTTATTTTCAGTAATAATGTTATTAGTCCAAACTCTTTTCTTAACACTTTTTTTAGTTTATTATTTCCGGAACTCGGGTAAACCAATGGCAATTTGTGTACATATACATGCACACATGTCCTCTCTGCGATGAGGATTATAGAACAACGTGTTAAAAACCAAGTTATCTAGGTATATCCTAGGCGTCAGTCAAGCAGCGCTCAAAGCCCTCTTGAACCCTCGTGTCAACTCGGCTCTAGTACTCAATGCTGTCAAGTAGGGTTAACCCCTAAATAGGATTGGAAAGCACAATAGAGTGGAGCTGATCTGGATCCCAGGGCACGAGGGGATTAGAGGCAACAAGAAAGCTAAGGTACTGACAAGGAAAGGATCAGAAAACCCATTCATAGGCCCTGAACATTTCATTCCTATTTCGTCATACTTAATCAGCAGAGCCATGAAAGAATATGTCTATAAAAGACATTGTATGGGATGGAAACTGTCACCTGGGATGAAACACTCCACATCCTTCATAGGACACTCACTGTCCTAGAGGATGGAGTAAATTCATTTATGGTGGCAGCAGACAACAGGCCTACCTGATTTTGGATGGGCTTATAGGACACTGTGCCGCAAACCACATGCTGAACAAAATGCAATCTCGACAACATCGAACTGAAGAGCATGTGAGCACGACCGGGAATCCATGGAACACTTGCTGTGTGACTGCGGCTCCATAGCCAGGATTAGAATGAATATCCTGGTAATGGCCTATCAAAAGCCAGAGCACTACAGGCTCTTCTAGCCCATGGATATAGTTAAGTTGATAGCCTACATATTCAAGGAGAGACAGGAGTAAAGGGAAAAGGGAGACACAAAAGATCCCGTTGGGTCGAAGATCACCGCTAGGAGACTCACGGCCCCGTCATGACATAAGACAAGATAGTGATGACCTGCGTTCATGAGCATACAGTAATACATTATTTTTCACACATAGGCTACCTTAAAAGAGGTGCTCTCACTGGCCACTATACCACTAAAAGACACCTGTGTACAATAGGCAAAGCTAAAAACCCTATCTGTAGAATGTGTGGTGAGGAGGAAGAAAGCATGGAGCACATACTATGTGACTGCGATGCACTAGCCAATAGGGTTACCTTAAACCAGAGGACTATAGAGACATTATTCCCGCTAACATCGTGAAACTCATACAAAAAATTTTCGATGTTGGTGGGGATGGGTGATAAAGAAAGGGAAGCACAAAAGATCCCATAGTGTCGAAGTGCTCTGAGACACAGCCTCAGCCCCTTGCATAAGAATAAGAATAATAATACATTATTTATCAACTTCAATTAAATCAATAAACTTTGCTTACTGTGCCGCCTATATTTGCATTTACGTTCTCATTTTCTATCGGCATCGATTAACCCGTATGCCCAAAGCACCACTTAAAAGCTTCGACACCGAGCCACAGTAGGTCTCAAAGCGCTTTACCGAAGCCTTTCAGCCAAATTTTCCAACGAAGAACACTAATAAACCTACGGCCGATGCTTTCACTTGGGAAAATATTTGCTCCGAACACACGATACGAGAACAAAGTCAACCCAAGAGAATTCTTTACTCAACTGCTACTATGGGATATTTTTTCTCGTGTTCGCTCTATAGGGAAGACATGTTTTAAATTGAATAACAATGTTACATTATCTGTCGTATGTTCTTCTTTTTTGTTTTTATATTTTAACCGACGACGGTTGTTTTGCCAAGAAAATTTGTTTGAGTATACGGAGTATACCTAAACAAGTAGATATATTTGAAAATCATTGAACGTACAGCAATAGGCTGAACACCATCGTCATTTCAAGAAAATAATATTATTGTTCAATCATTAATCTTTCCTCTTTTTGTTCCAATTTTCCTATTTTTATTGTTAAACCTTTTTCGGACAAATATTTTTCTTAACAGATAGCGTTTAGGTATAATAATAGATAGCAATTGAGGATTTTCTGTCGTTTAAAGATTTAAGCAGATTCTATAAAGTTCAAATCAATTCTCATAAATAAATTTTATTTTGAAAGTGGGATTTGAAAGTGAGTTTGTTTGTTAATACGCCTTTACTCCTAAACCACTGAAACGATTCTGATGAAATTTGTCATGGAGATAGTTTGAGACCCTGGAGAGAGCACAGGATCTTTTGGCGTGATAGCTGACATTGACGCGAGCGCAACCTTGGGAGGCCGCTGTATTTAATAAATGAAACATACAGACACGTGGACATAACAGTTCAGAAATTCAGTGGGGTGCTACGTTCCGGGTGCACCCTGTGCAACGACTGGAATCGAAACTCGAAACCTCGTTCGGTCCTTTTCAGGCCCAGCGGACCTTTAGGTTGTGGATTGGCTGGTGGGCCGCCTTGAGTGGAACTGTGAGGTCGGTCCCTCCTGTCACGCATCTGCTCTCGGAGGTGGCGGATAGATGCGACCTCTTGTTAGGTTTTCCGCGGTGATTTCATGGGAGGCAGCGCCTCCCTGGCGAAGCAGCACCTGGGGCCTGCCGAACCAACACAACCGGACCTAATCAAGCTGCTTTCTCATACGAGGCTGGTATAGCGGATGGCTGCGGCCTTAGGTAGGGGGACAGATAGCGTAGACATCGAACTTAAAATGCGCTCACTATGGAGACGCGGAAAAATGCGCTTTTTAGGGTCAGTGGATCCTTGAGCTCGTTGGTCTACAATACTGGCGGTTTTTGGTCGGATAGCAGAAACACTATACAATATTTAATTTTACCTACTGCAGCTATTAGTTATGGCCTATAGAGTTGTATCAGCATGTTTTTAAAATACAAATTATTCGTTGATCATTAATTATAAATATATAAAAGTAAATAGAAAATTTCAACTGAATACTTATCATAAATCAAACTGTAGGTTTGGTGAGTGATTCAAAGTTATCTTCTAAATGTTGTATTTGATTTAATAAACAGTAGTGCTGCTTATTATTACTCGTACTAATAACAACAGGCTTTGTTAGATTATTCAATCGAAACCTAATCAATTTCAAAGACGGCTTAAATTGAATTTTAAGTAAACGAATCAAATAATTATTTCTAAGTGTACGAGGTCTAAAAGGTTCATTCTAATTATACCAGGACCTTCTAAGACAAGTAAATAAACTAGAAATTAAAATTTTTAGGGTAATCACTACCTGTTGTACTCAAATAACGCCGCCCTTTTGTAGTTTAGCCAAGGTTTCTAGAATTTGTCTGGCGAAAGCTGGATGGATAAGAAATGTCTATAAACCAAAGGCAAATCTAAATATTTTTCTTTGGCTCTTACATATAAACACAATATGATGTTACGTGTTAGCGAAACGCGGCGTTGTCATATCACGAAATTTTGTTACACAATAAAAAAAATTAATTATCATGCTGTAAGTCAATTTATCTCAAATCAATTACAAATAGATTATTATTTCGCTTTGGACTTGACAACGTTGCATCATGAAACGATACGACATTGCGTCGTATTGTATTTATGTGCCGCCCAAGAAAAATATATTATATATAATTCCCTTGTCACAATGTATGTTGTTGTTTATGTTGTGTGTGTGTGTGTGTGTTTGTTTTGTTCCAACTTGAGAGAAAGGACAGTTTTTATCTTGATAGGTAAGTAGCCCTATTTTTTTTACTGCAAATGCAATGTTATTGGACCAGTAGTATGAAATTACCACAGCAACGCGTGGCTGGGACAACTAGTACTATACAAATTTTCACTTAGTCTATCGGCATTCTGATTTCTATCGAAGCGGAAAGCAGTTAAAGAGCAGACAGACCTTTGTCTACTTCAAATCTCCTTTCCTTCCTGCTTTTTTGTAATAAAGGCTTGGAATTGGCACTTTAGTTTCATGAATTGCCATTTTATTAAAGTCGTCATTATAATAGTATGACCAGCATTATTATGTTTGGACAGATAATGATAAAGTACTGTAGCTAGTCACTCAGTAGTCGAGGACTCCGAATGAAGCTCGCTGTCTCTATTGACCTTGTCATCATTTTAACAACTGGCGAGATGAAAGCCAATTGTATCCCAGTCTAAGATGAATACAATCAAGAGTTTTTCTCTACCGTGGTCACTATCATCATGACCGAGCATCAAAACTCACTCGCAATCTAATCGGAGTCCATGCAAATATTTTACTTTCTGCAAGACTAACTTTTGCCTGCGTTTTCCTTTGCATGGAAAATTTATTTCAGGCGGCATTTTAATTTTTTAGGGCATTTATTTCTTATCAAGTGCCTAAAATCTAAGTTTTATGGTTTTATCTTCGATATTGACGAAAATATCCCCGAATTGATTTTCAGAGTTTGTTACCCCTTTTCCCCCCTTTAGACGTTGAATTCTGAAAAAGCCTGAAATACGTGTATAGTCATTTATCGATAGGAGTACCCCAGTGAAGTTTCGAATAAATTAGTCTAATTTATACCTTGTTTCGCCATACAAACTTTGGACCACCTTAGGGGGTAAATTTTTAAAAATATTTTTATAATACACCCCTAGACCTCATAATGAACCGACGTTTCAGACTTGGAATCTCTAGACACAGCGGTTTGGGCTGTGCGTTGATATGTCAGTCAGACAGTTTCTTCTTTTATATATTTAGATATATTATCTATATGTGACAATGTATATGTATGTCACTAGTATCTTGTGACAATTATATGATGTAATTTACTGATTGCAAAAAATGACTAACCTTTGTTCATAAATACAAAGGCTGACAATGATAATTAAGTACAGGATAGGAAAATTGTCTTTCTACATGATAGAGAATATTTTATTAAAATAAATTTGGGTCAAAGAACGAGTCAATGATATTTCTTTGAACATAAAATACTTAAAGCAAAGCTCCATGTTTTGAAACTTGTAGCAATGCCAGAAATAAAATATTTCGACATGAGGAAACGCGGAACGGAATCAAAGAAAGAAGGATAATAAAAGTGGCCCATGTTACTTGAAAATTCATTTATCAAGGACGGAATTCTCGTACACTGCATTGCAATTGAACAATTTAAATTAATTTAATTTATGACAGAACATTTTTTAAACTCGATCGTTCCTTTTCTAAGTTATGAAACTTTAAACTGTGTGACAAGGACAGCACCATACTACGTACGTAGTATGGTGCTGTCCTTGTCACTGTAATGCTGCATGTAAATTATTGTAATCATCTTCGGGAGCTATATGAAGCATAATGTCTAGTGAAATTTCATTCCTCTTATTTCAAAGAAATAGTAAGTTACGAGTAATATACTCGATAGTGAAATTTTCGAATAATTTTATTGCTCTTTAATGTGCTAACTATTGATCAGTCTGTAGATATTTTTGAGAAATATTAAGCAGTAAGCAGTAAATAAAGTAGATTTTTAATAAAGCGTCCCTACAAAAAGTCGTGTCTTAAAACTGTTATAATTAGGGTAATCGCTAAGTCTCGGTAACTCCAAATTATTTATTCAAAGACTTTTACTGGTAAAATCGTTCACTCTAATTACTCCATCACTGGTTTATAAATTAGGAATAACTTTACCAATCATTTATAGTAATAAGACAGTTGGAAAACTTCCAATTATTACTTAATTTGACGATAAAGCATAGGTCTACACGAATAAAACAAAAGGTTAATGTGTTCAATGAATTTTTAAATGATCTGATTTTTTCATTGATAACACTACTAACTAACTAAATACTAAATTTCTTTATTCATATGATAAATTAATATAATCCCAGAGGCATCTAATGTTGTTTTTATTTAAAAATTGGTTTTTAGTTATACTATTTTGTTTTTGAAATCAGGTTTCTTGTCAAGAATTTGAGAGTTTTTTTTTAAAAAATAGATCAATATATCGGTTTCGCCAACTTTCATATTTTCAAAATGACTCAACAAGAAATTCTGCTGATTTTGATACGTACGCGTAGAAGCCTGGCTAGAGTTAATTCATTGATTGACTAATTAATTAATCTAAAGTTAATCTAGTCCATCCAAAGTTGTTTTTTTTTATTTTATTTTCTCGTATACGTAGTGCTAGACCAAATATTTATTTGGTCTGAGTACGTAGTATAGAGGAAGATATTTGTCAAAAAATTTACATGTTTTGGATCTCCCTGAGTCCAAAAATACCGTTTTTGGAATTATGACTGCGTGTGTGCCTGTGTGTCTGTGCGTTAGCACGATACTCGAGTATGCTTTAACTTATTTCAACCAAATTTAATATGCATGTATGACATTTAAATATAAGGTTTCTATCAATTTTGAGTCGTTGATCACGAAAGTTAAGCAACCAAGTGCGCGGTCGGTAATCGGATGGGTGACCGAAAATTTAACATGCATGTATGACATCAACATATAAGGTTTCTATCAACTTTTGAGTCGTTTCCGCGTATACGAGAAAGTCAAGGGGAGAATACTCGCAATTTTTATTGCCAATATTTCAGCCAAGAGACACTCTAAAAGATGTATGGATCTCTTGGAGATCTCCATACCGATCGCTCCTGTGCTACCATTTATGCTTGGTTTATTTTAGTTCTAATCATTTATTATAGAAAAAATAATACTTATCTATGAAGTAAAAGAGACGCAGAGTAAAGATGAGGACTTACGGAGTAGGTAAGTTATATTGTACATAAACCACTATCTACGCCCACTGATGTAGCATGCGAGCGGAACATGACGGTTACCGCTGTATTTGGGTTAGCCAGACATGCAATTATGACATGACAAAACCACAATACACCTAACATATCTACTCTTAGAAAAGTGTAATGCCTTCACCTGACTTTGGGACTTTCAATTACATTTGAAGTAAATAAAGGATCGCTAAAACTTGATTTAATTTCGTCTTGACTTTGAAAACATTTGCAGTGCAACCAAGGTTTAGGTTTATAACCTAAAAGAGACTGATGTTTGCAGATTCTGCGGAAAAGAGCGTGAAAAACCAATGAACCACGATGTGCCTTTTTAAACTTATTATCTATACGAGAAACCGACAGTTGGAGTGACACATTGTCGACCAGTATAATATGGAAACAATACAAATTAAAGTAATGCAAGTTAAGCCTAAATAAATTTACTTTGTGGATGGTAATAATAAAAAACACAAGTGTCAACCCTACTGAAATAGGTATAAATTGTACACGCTCTTTGGAAGCTTCCTCGCTGTTCTACACTCATGTACAATTAACCCCAAATTATTAATTATTAATATGCCGTACAAAATTTTAAGTAAATAAATCATTCATTCAAATATTTTATGCATAGCTGACCGCCAGCTAAAGTCAAACAGAACCCATTCATTTTGAATTCCCCACATACTCGGTCTTTCCTCCGTGGCGACATTTATATAATATACGAATGCTACCAAGATATTAATATACTTAATAACGTCTAAGCCTCTTTGTTATATCTGTTTTGTTTGAAGAAGGACGGTAGGTTGGAGGTTTGAGAAAAGCCTTATTTAATCGTACACTTTCGGATTTTCTCTCTGGATCTCGGCTTTAGTGTGTTCGTTTTATTTTATTTCGTAGCGATTCTGCAGTTTCTTCAATGCTATTTAACATTACAAAAAAAAATGGTCTCTATATAGTTCAACAACAACATTAATTATTTTAGATTAGATTAGTCTAGAGCAGGGATTCCCAAGCGTCGGTGGCGTAGTGCCTAAGAGAGTTGTCTCCCGCCCGGGAGGCACCGGTTCGAACCTTGGTCAGCGAGGTTGACTAAGGCCTACTCGCCCCTAATGTGGGGTAGGCTCGAGCCCCTCGGTGGGGACATTATGTGAGTTATAGATGAGGGATTCCCAAAATGTGCGTCACGACTGTCTATGACTGTGTGATTCGAGCGAATAGAGAGAAAATAAATGTAGAGAAAGGGATGAGAGTCGCCATTTTCAAACTTGAGCCCCGTGTTTTAAAAAGCTATGCTCAGAAAAGTAAGCATGTATTTAAAGAAATAAATACATCATTTCATGTTTATTTTTAGTTTTTGTGAAGGCCCCTGCCTTCGGGGGCGGAGTCACAAATAACGTTGAAGTGTCATCATTCTACCTTTTTATAATTTTTTTATTTGTTTTTTCAGGGTACTACAACAGTACGTATACGTATATGCATAGTTATCTAACCTGAACAAATATATAAATGGATTATCTATTAAATCTTAGCTTATAATTAGGCTATTGAATCTGTTTCCACTGACCGACCGCGGATTCCCGGTCATTGGTCCACATAACAGCTTATGATTGAATTGTCGATTCAACTCTGTTGAACTAATCAACAATAATTTATATTTATTGATACAATGTATATTAAACATCAAGTTAGGTACATGTTTGTATACTACATACGTATGTGTTTCATGGTGGTATAACGAGGTACACTTTGTAATTTCCCATACATTTTGTTTTACTAACCAAATTATTTGTATGGAAAAACTACTTAAAAAAAATGTGAATAATTTTTGCGTTTACAAGCGCGTAAATATTTTTAAAATCGCGCAATCCGCATAGTCATATAAAATTATATGATTTTATCCAAGAAAAAATACACTGAAATGTTTTGCGAAAGATGCTGGGTTCGATTCCCGCCTGAGGCAGGTCGACTTTTTTCAGTGTATTTTTCTTGGATAAAATCATATAATTTTATTGACTATGTAAGTTTGGGAAACTTATCGCTTATTAGGCCTTGTTCACATACTACTAACAGGCATAGGCGTGTCTATTTTAGCTCTAACGTAAACACTTGCCAGTTTGATATTTAGTAACCGAACCCAATACCGCGCCCGCTTAAACCATGTAAATACTATTTTTTTTAAGTATGTAAATCTAATGTAATGAATAGAGAATAATTTAAAAAAAATACCTGAGATTATCGTGTTCTGCGTAGCGGAGGGCGACGTTACAGCCAATAGGAGAAAAGCTATCAATGTCCTATGTACACACCCCGCACTATACATCGTTTTATTTTCTAGCTAACATTAAAATTCGTATTAAGTATTTACACTTGGACATTGACACTTTAATTTTTCTAGTAACCGCATGCACACTCCGTGTCCGAACCTGTAACAAGGAAAAAATATCGAATTAATAAATTTTAATACATTATTAATATAATACTATGTCGTATCCGGTCATGAGTGCGCGTAAGCGTAAGCGCGCGCTAAGCGTAACGTATTGTGACGACGTAGGCGTGCCACCTAGCGGAAGAACTTCGTGTCGATGAGTGCGTTTCGATAGAGTCATGGCGTTAACTGCGCGCTCGACTGAACTCAATCTTGTTTCAGTAGTCGCCAAGTCAACACGATGCCATGGAACTGTCCCCCGTTCATTTGGTGTCTAAATAAGTATGTGGCGTTTGTTAAAATATATCGTAGTCTCATCGCATGAACACCAAACTTACGCACACAATGTCTGAAAGGTCGGGCGAAAATTACGACACTTATTGGTTAATTACAAGATGTTCAATCAAGTAACTTCTTCAATATCAAAATAAAGTTTTGAGTACAACATGGATACATACAATGGGCTTCATAAGAAGTCTCAAGGTCACTCAAAGGGCAATGGAGGGGGCTATTGTTGAAAATGTGAAAAAAGCTCTGAAATAAAATTTCCTAATTCTTTTGCTTGACAATCACATGTAATAATAAAAAGTAACAAAATACACTCAATGAAACCATAGAAAAACAATAGAGTATATAAAAGAGTATATGTATGTTGCCAGCTTAGCATAGTCAACAGCTATGCTCGGGCTTTCTCTACGTGACCACATCAGAAATGATGAGATCCGCAAGAGAACCAAGGTCAGCGACATAGCCCAAATAATTGCAAACCTTAAGTGGTAGTCGGCAGGGTACATTGCTAGGAGAACTGACAGCCGGTGGGGCGGAAAGGTTCTTGAATGGCGGCCGCGTACCGGGAGAAGCAGTGTTGTTAAGCCTCTACAAGATGAACCGATGATCTGGTAAAGGTCGCGGGAAGCTGCTGGACGCGGGCAGTGCAAGACAGTTCGGGTTGGAGATGCTTAGGTCCAACAGTGGACGTTTCTCGGCTGATATGATGAAAATTTTGAGTCATGAAAATCGTTTCTTACTTTTTATATGCCTAAGCTGCTCCGTGGTCAAGAATATAAGCGATATCTGTGGGTGCACCCATCGAAATCAAAACCCAGAGGTCCTGGGTTCAATCCTCAGAAGAGTACTAATTTGTGCTTGGCTTTGTTGGTGGTGTCTGTTTGAAACTCTCATGGCTAGCTGCTACCATCCAATCAAAACTCACTTCCATCTTTGGCCCTTGACATCAAGGTGGGAAGGCAAGAATTACCCTGTCGAAGATAGAAAATCCCACATATTGGCAGGGAGACCACAATCTTATAATCACTAAATCCGATTTTGACATCTCCACTTTTCAAATATACAAGTGAAAGATCGAATAATCTAGTTTCCTACTTCACCTCGAAAACTTCGAATTCCTTAGGAATTTATTTCAAATTGATAGGTAAATATCTAAAGTAATTCTACGGAATTTTTAGATGAAATAGACAAGGCGCAATCTATTTTTAATGCCGGTGGAATTACTCCCACGCGAGTGCTTAACGCCGTGAGCAGAAGACTAGAATAATAAAGTATTATGTAATATATAAATCAAACAGTCACGGTTAATAATGTTAGACGTAAATCCTAAGAGAAAATGTCACGAGAAATTGTAAGGTTTATTTTTCTATGTTGCCAGATTAATTTGGGATCTGAGTTTGCAAGTTAGCTTTTTCGCGTGGCATTAAGTCAGGTTGTCAGGTCACAGTTTTACAAGTCACCTAGTGGTATTGTATTCTTCTCATCTAATGGGAAGTGATGATAAAGGCAAAGGTAAAAGCAAGCTTCACCCGGAACTTTCAAATACTGAGTGACTGTCTTACCATTGAGTATTGGAACACAATAATGATGTTAACATTTAAATAAGATGAGCCAATAGGATAAAACGACTAAGAAGAAGAGGCCCACCAACTTAATTGAAACTCGCATTCAATTTCGTGCTTGTCATCACTACTGTTAGCTGATATGAAAGCCAAGAGCTTTGAAGAGAATACAGTTTGAGAAAAGATTTGTAGTTCAAACTCGAACTGTTCCAATGCGAAATAATAAAGCTGGAAACTCATTGCTTTAACACACTATCAAGAAGTGGAATTCACTGACAGCATACGTGTTCCTTTCTTCTTAAAATTCAACGTTATTCAAAAGAGCCGTGAAGAAGCACCTTGCAGGTCATAAAGGTGAGGGTAGCTAGCGCGGTGGCTTATCACTATCTTCGCATTCGGACTCCACTTTTGCTTACCATCATGTGGAATGCAGTCATTTGGTAGATTTTTTTATAAAAAAGAAACTATCCTTAATACCAGATATGCCATTATAATATTTATATTAATAAGTCATCAACATTTACCAGAACAGGTCCTGCCTTTCTCCCTATTTTATCATGACTCTGTGATAATATTTTCTACTTAAAATCTTTTCGACTAGGCATCATAACTTGCCATTTATCATATTTCACACAGACTATTCTTTTTTCCTTCAATCTTTCTCGGCCTTTTTCAGCATCTTTGTATTATTCTTGTCTTCATAAACTGATTTGGTTGAAAGTTTTACGACCAACCGCCTACAAGACGCCAACTCTACTTAGGAATGCTGTTGGTGGATTCCCTCCAACAAACAGGGTGATCTATGACGAATGATGATGCAACGTCAGGTCAAGTGTCTCTTAGTTCTCTTTTGCGATACCCAAGAGTAATAGGGTAGCACCTTTATTTACGGCCGCTACTACACCACACCATATATCAATGAAAGAAAATATTTGTACCAAGTACAAAATTGAGATATAAATTATAGAGAAGACACCACCCATAACTACTATGTTCCTCTCAATTGCTGCGATGTAACCGCAACTCATTGACTCACCCTTTGGATGAAATGCGTAAGCGCTATAAGAAATCGCGGCGTTTCCAAATTTTCGGTCATGGAAAAAGAACATCTGGCCATCGATATAGCGCTGCGTAAACTCCGTACGGTGACGAATTATGACGATATTTTTATCGCTGCAGCTAATTTTAGGTTTGACTTCTAAAATTGTCACATTATTTTTGTCAACAATAGCTTCTCTAGGACGTTAGTACTTTATATCTTGATAAACTACAACGGATTTAGCAACAAAAGGCTCAAAACCAACAAATGGATTGGTCCCGGAAACTATTTGTTTTACAGTGTTGCGATGTCTTTATCGGCGTGGAAGGCGATGGAAATCGCATTTGTCACGTTTAAACTTTAACAGAAGCTATCCGTCTTGCCCTGAGAATCACCGTAGATTGATAACGTAATTTATACCCACTATTTAGGTGTTTATAATAGCAGCTTTATTACTTAGACAATGGAATATCTTAGTTTTTTTGTTTATGTTTTGCACTTTTTAAGCTTTAGAGTAGGAATTTAAAGAACGGTGGTCGGATTTTATAATATTTATATCCAAGATATGAGTGATGCTACTTTTCCTGTGATCATTTCATAATACGAAAAATAACTTACAAATTATTTCGTAAATTTTTATAGGTTTTTCATTTATAAGACATTTTGTTGTTTTTTTCAACACGACGCCACATCAAGGTTTTCAGGTACATTTTAAGTACATGCGATGGTAGGAGAGCTGAGAGAATTTTCTTCGAGAAATATGCCATACTTATTGTAAAATTTTTAGAAGAAACAAAATAATATTTAAATTTAATATTCTATTTAAACGCAATTGCTATCATATTATTTAATGGTACCTACACTTGTAACTTGCTGTGACTAATGAATAGGTTTTGTTTACAATGAAAATTGCTTAAGCACTAAAGCCGTATAGTTATTTTCCTCACGAAGACATACCAAACCTGTAAAAATCCAGAGAAATCTTTTGACAGCGTCGAAGAGAAATTTATATAAAAGCTAATAACTTCTAATCTAATAATCTAGTCTGATACGCTCTATGATTCATAATGTCTAATTAGGTACATACCTTCCTATTCAATTACATTTTCATTAAAATCAAATGAGAATTTAATAATACCGTATTTGATTACATAGCACAGATTTATTTAAGCGCCTATATCTTTTAATTGGCTTTCAAACCTTTGTTCAGGTCAAAATCACCTCTGAACAGTTTGCAGAAAATTGACATTATTTTTAATAGTGTGCCAGCTTTAGGCGGGTCCGTGGGGAGACGTAAGGCTCTAGTTTCTTGTTAATCTTCATTTAGCTTTTCATTATTTACGTGCCTATTTCGTAAAGTGTTAAAGTAGTTTGGTAGCGTACTGAATTGTAGTGTGGGACGAACAGCCGTAAAGAATACTACGGGTGGTATTTGACTGGTCAACAGACATCTAACCTAAGCCTATGTAAAGTGGGCGAATTTTTTTTTAACTAAACGAGACGGCAAACAAGCTTGCGGCCAATCTGGTGTTAAGTGGTTACCGTCGCCTATAGACACTTGCAATATTAAGGGTAAATCACTTAACACTGCAAGTGCGTTGCCATCCTGGTGACTAAGATTATATGCCTTCCATGCCCAGTAATAACACTGGCTTTATTATACAACTTAAAAAATTACAAACAATGAAATGTAGTACAGAAATCAGCAAAGTTTCCACAGTTATATTACATATAATAAGTAATACATAACGGACACAATAAGAATATTACACATAAACATAAACTATTTATTATAGTTCGACATTAATAATTATAATATGACAGAACATACAGAGAAATGACAAACTTTAGAACACTAACCTCTAACGCTTGGTAAAAACCCGCGTTATGTTGAAACACCCCCAAAATGGGGAGAAAAAAAAAAGTAAATATAAATAATAATAATAATAATATATTTCCACGCTCACACCAATTATCTAGCCCGAAGTAAGTATCATTAAGAACTTGTGTTACGGATACTAGATAACGGTTTTTTTTTTTAATATGATTTTTTTTTTGTATGAAAGAGCTTGTCCGGGGGCACCTTATATTTATATTTTCCAAAAACAATGGAGATTCCACTAACCCTCTAAGTATTTTATAGAGAAAATATTGTCTTTCTCAGTACGACGATCCATAAGGGATGGAATACTGACAACTACCCATTTATATGGTGTAGCTCTTAGTTTAGATAATAATAATAATATATTTCCACGCTCACACCAATCATCCAGCCCTAAGTAAGTATAATTAAGAACTTGTGTTTTGGATACTATATAACGGACATTTTTAATATGCATATAATATTTTTAGATATTTTTATAAATAAACTTAAATAAATATATAAACAACCATGACTCGTCAACAAATACTCGTGTTCATCACACAAATATTTGCCGCTACCAGGACTCGAACCCGGACCGTTTGATGTGTAGGCAGCTATACTGACCACTCTACCAAGACGGCGTCAAAAGATATTTAGTTATTTTCCTGTTTATTTTTTCAAGTGAGTCGATATGAACGTTGTATTGGGGGTTCCAGACCGATGAGGCATACTCCAAAATAGATCTAATAAGCGAGAAATATAAAAACCTAAGAGTTGAACAGTACTTAAAATCTCTACCAACTCTTAGGACAAAGCCAAGCATGCGAAATGATTTTTAACGATATAATGAATGTGTGGCTAAAAAGTAAGTTTATTATGAAGGTTAACACCCAAGTCTCTCACCTAAGGTAACCTATCAATATTTTTTGCTGTTTAAATAATAATCATATTTAATTACATTTAATTTGCGTGAAAATAATAATCATTATCTCTTTCGAACTTTGATTGTCTTAAAAAACTTAAATACAAAATGGCAATTACATAGGTAAAGACCTAATACCACTCAAACCGCTATAGAAGATGTTCCCACCCATAATTTAGGGGATACCTGACCAAAGTTTGTTTCATTTCTAAATGATGGCAGTTAGAGGGTTTAACAACGTGGAACTTTCGAGTTTACAATAGTCAATTAAAATGAAATTTATATAGAAAGCGTAACTCGTCTTGATCAAATTGATTTTGATGTAATAGCTGGTAATGGTTTTGCTATCAATATGTAACTGGTATGAATGGTTATGATAACTTAAATAGCTTTAGCTCCGGTTGGTCGACGACCAAAATTCAAAATCGTAGGAGTTTTAATAACCCAAGTTCCCGATTTACCCGCGAGAGTATTAAGTTTGTCTTCAATTTGATTGGTTTCCGTGGACCAAGCAGAGCACCAGGTCTTGTTTTAACAATTTAAGCCCACAGATAGTCCGGACTTAATGGGAAGAATTGACAGTCATGCGAGCGACTAATAGTCCAATTATAATTTTGAAGATTCAGCATTCATGAAATTCGTTGTTGTGAAGTTGTCTTTCTGTTTCCTAGCGTAGTCTCCATTGATTGTGGTTGCTATAGGTTAATGCTATGCTATAGGTTTTAACATAGTTCTATTACCAGGTACCTGCTTTTAACCAAGGGTTATTTCTCGCATGTGACGAGTGACTTACTCGTCACAAATAACCCTTGGTAATGGCCTTTACGGGACTCAGAATCTCCCTCAGTCGGTTTTCATGGAAGGAGAAGGTCGAGTAGGCATATTCTGGAACTAAACCGGTATCAACTTAAAATACCCGCTTCAATTATTATTTAAAACGCAGTTACTTAATTAAATTTCTATAGACCGTAATTTCTTACTAAGGACTTTTATTTCCACGTCGTCTTATTCCATAATAATGAATGGTTTAATACAATAGAATATTTTGTTTCTTCTATATTATGTAGTTACCTACATCACCTCTGATTTGATAATGGGATTACAACACAGAAATTTGAATAACTTTGCATTGCAAGTGCGAATTATTCATAATTCACTTGTGCTACGAAAAGGCTGAATATATTTTTGCCATGAAAACGTGTTTAGCATTTAATTAATGCAATTACACTGCCTATATAAAAGTAGGAAATAATTAAAACAAATGAGTGTGATTGTAAAATTTACGGTAGACTTGCTTTTATTATAAACCAGAGATATTAATTGTAATACGTAGACATATTTATTGAGAAGGAATGAAACGCATGTTCCTAGATTGATGAACTTGATTATTGAGGGATGAAGTAAAGGTAAAACCACCAAAGATATAATACTTGAAAGAAAAAGGAGTAGATGATAAGTGGCTGTGACAAGAATGGAAGAACAAGACACTGCTCCGACTTCAAATAAAATAGGAAGAAGAAAAGGAATTGTAACAATACAAAATTATATTTAAATTAAAAGAGAAGAAAATTTCGTGTTTTAGTGGTTAATCTACCGGAACGAGACCTTTTTTTGACGATGGGAAATCCACTTACGGAGCATACCGCACACTGGCTAGGCGTACGGCGTGTCCTACTCAGCTAAAACCCACCGGTACCCTCTTAAGCCCTTGTGGGGAGCGTTTTGGGATCAGCGCATCAGTGTGCACCATTACACCAAAACGCCTTCAGGGCCGGGCCGGTCCAACAGTGGACCGGGCGACGCGCCTCAGGGGGATTGCGCTAGGGTGCTAGGCAATCCCCAGACGGGGTAGCCTGTGCCGACTGGCACAAGGGGCGGCACAAAATTCGCCGAAAAACAAGTAAAAACTTTTGCAGCTGTAAATGTTCTTCGGACTCGCGAACTTTCCACAGCATTGTAATCAACTTGAGTAGGCAACAATTGACAACCACTTATTTTTGGGGACGTGACGTTTTTGGAAAAAAATACATTTAGTACGCTTCTTGAAATCGCATTGCAAACATAGAAAAAGAGTGTTATAAGAGTTTAGGATATCTATCGAAAAGCATTCAATCGCTTAACACGACTGTGGAAAAAAATAACGGTCGAAATCAGAGTTTACAGGGTAAAATCGATTCCACCTATTTTTAAAGTTGGTTGAAATGTAGTCGATGTTAGCCGGCCTATAATAACAAATCGATTGACACCTTATTAATCACAATCTGATGAATAGTTTAGGCGCTAGGCAGGAACATATGTAAATACAAACAAACATACATGTACAATAATGTACATATACTGCTAAAATCATAACCCTTCCTATTGACTTACAAACACATACCTAAATTCTCAAATTATGACAAGAAAATCAATTCCACTCAGTCTATTTCGAGATATCCGGTGACATTCACTCGAAATCTCTCTGTATATTATGAATAAAAAAATACGCACGATTCCACAATGGTTATGTATAATAATATTTACATAACGAAACGATATTTTTTCTTCTATCGATATTCATTATTGTTGAATATAATACATAACGATGAATGTGACACACAAATACCCGTGGGCAACAAAAGCACTATCTTAAAAATAATTCCACGCGAGCACTTAAAAAGGTATCGACGTAAAATGAAAGAATATGTAAATGCTACCCCTATTGTGAACCACAGTATACAAAAGAACATAGAAGTGGGATTGCGCAATTCTATTCTGTTACCTCTTTTTGGGTGCCTCTAACGCCATTTAAGTTGCTAGAGCTTAACTTTTATTTCGAATTACGTACAACAATCAATTATATTATGTACACATTGGTAACAAGTCCCAAACACCGGCTCTTGGTTCTTTTCTTTGCAACGCTCTAAACCTGCACCCACAAAGTGAATCTACGGAATGCCGTGAATCTTTGTTTTAACCATAGCCCGAGTAATTTTCACTCCACTCTCATCTGCCAAATTTGTATTCATCATCAACAGCTCATATAATGACCCCACCGAGGGGCTCGAGCCTACCCCAGATTAGGGGCGATTAGGCCTTAGTCAACCACGCTGGCCAAGTGCGGATTGGTCGACTTCACACACAACCTAAGAATTTCTTCATGGGTGTGTGCAGGTTTCCTCACGATGTTTTCCTTCACCGTAAAAGCGTCGATTAAACGTACATATGAATTCAAAATTTAAAAACACATTGGTACGTGGCGGGGATCGAACCAGTGCCTCCCGGGTGAGAGTCGAAGCCACCGACGCTTCCCAAAATTTGTATTGTTCATCCACAAAACTATATTCATCACTTCAATTGTCATCTTTACATTGGCCTAATAACTGACTTTTGCAGATTAGGTCAGAATCACAAATATATTGTTATTGATAACAGTCGAAATGTAAATGCATGGAACAAACTAGTAATCTGTCACTATTGGGAGACACGGTATGGCCCACACTACGCGACGTAGCTTCATGAATAACCAATATTCTTCTCAACCTATTTACCTATGTGAAAATAAAAGGCAAATCATTAATTTAAAAATAAAACAGACTTAGTTATAACTATGGTTATAGGTATGTGTAATTTAGCTTCATTAATATTGAAGATTCAAAAGCTTATTCATCGGGTTGAGCATCTGGTTAAAACTTTATAGTATAAAATAACAACTTAACCGGAACGCGCTCATTCAATAGAAATACTGCAAGTACTCTACACTGTATACGTATACTTACCTGCCTTTTGTTTTACATCCCCCATAGCTCGTCAATTTTATTCCTGTTATGAAACATAAATATTCCCCCTTTACACTGTTTCATACACTTGAAATACTTCTCCTCCGATACAAGTTTTGTCGACAGCATTACGCGCAGCTCTTTTAAAAGCTACACCTTATGTCATCGTAGTATGGGTGGATTTTGGAAAGCAGCTTGCATGTTACTTCGTATACTCGCAGAATATGTAGCTTAAATTAGCCCAGGGTTATATTGTGAGTGCTAAAATATTCAAAAGCAAATTTAACTTTTTTATATTGTTCCAAATTAAATGTTCCAACACCGAGACCAGAATTCTACCCTATTGATCCTTTAGTAAAGTAGATTTTACGTTGGTGAGTAAAGTCTCATGAGGTAGATGATAGTCTGGATTGTCAGAACGCCAGTGATCTTTTATTAAAAATGACTTTGGTTTCCGTATATCATGCAGGCTTTATTATGCTTCATCGTCGTCATCATCATCATATCAACCGAGAGACAACCACTGTTGGATATACGCCTCTCCCAAGAATCTCCAACCCTATCGGTCCAGCGCTGCCTGCATCCAGCGACTTCCCGCCACTTTTACCAGATCATCGATCTACCTTGTGGGAGGCCTAATAACTTTATGCCTCTGTAGGCGGCTATTCAAGAACCTTTTAGCCCCAACGGCTGTCACTCCTCCTCGCAATATACCCCGCTCACTGCCACTTTAGGTTCACAATTCTTTGGGCTATATGACCTTGCTTCTCTTCCTTATCTCAAAATCTTTGATATGATCAGGCAGAGAAACTCCGAGCATAGCCCTCTCCATTGCTCTGTGAGTGACCTTTAGCCTTCTTATAAGGCCTATTTTAAGCGGCCAGTTTTTGGTTCCCTAATAGGTACTGACTCTGACTTAAAGTATATGCCGTGTAGCTTCCCGAACGCTGCCAAATGTTATGCTTACTTTTGTTAAAATATTAAAGCTTCATGTGCACTACGCAATGAATCGGAAAATTCGGCTAAGAAAAAGTTAGATAAGAAGAGATTGCTTGCAGCACAGATGAGAATGTTGAGATGGATGTGATGACGAAAATGGATAAAATAAGGAAGGAGTATAACTAATTATAATATAAGAGGGAGGTACATTAGTGCATTATATCTCAATGAGAGGGAGTTCGAAAGTAGCTCTAGTGACAGAGTGGACACGATAATGAGAAGGACTTATTCTAACGAAGGAACTATTCTATATTACTCATTACTCGGAGAGAGATGGACTTGAATGTTGAGGAGTGGAAGGGAAGAGGAAGACCGCGCAGATGACATGCATTGTGTGAGAAGAGGTATAAAAAAGGAGTCGATTATAATCTTATAGAAAAAAATAGAAGGACAAGGCATACTACGACGACCATAAATAGATTCTACCAGAAGGAAGAAGAAGTGGACTACACTAAAAACAGTCTTTTTTACACCGCAGTTTCTTGTCACAATTCAAATTTGATAGTCCTAATGTCCAATCAAGTAAAACCATATCAGTTTTTACTGATTATCGATAACACGTTGGAACACAAATTTACCGATTTCATTATTTTATTTCAAGTTCGATTTACCAAACACTCAGCCCCATTTTAGCGGACGTAAAACGATTAAGTTAGTTTGGTGTAAGTGATTTACTGGCCGTCAATTTAGAGCTCTGACGTGACTAGCTTAAAGACTGATCATTCGATAGAATCTGAAACCAACGCCGCAACGTTTTCTAAAGCAACGAGTAACTAGAGGTGTCTTGTTCCCCGTGAAGACGGGAAATGCTTTGATATTACAGAACGGATTGCATAGTCATGCAAGTTCCATTAGTTCTATTACGATATCAATGAATGGAAAGTACTTATGTGTTTGAGTTCTTTGTTGCTATTAACTACGTTATACAGAATACTTAATACTCCGTAGTTGAACAACATAACATAGACAAAATATTTTATCGTAGTTGTTATTACTGTGGCTGATTGGTATATAGAATGAAGTTTGCTTCCACTTTCGACATTATTATAAATTACCCTCAAGTTAGGTTAGGTTAGGTTAGGATGTTATCACGCTTAACTTTCCTGTGCTGCTTAGCTCCACCTTTTCCGAGACCCTTGCCTCCCTTACCGTGACCGGTCATCTTGTTGTTGTTGTTGAAGTCGTATTGAAATCAGCAACGTAACAAACGCAACGCTTAACCCGTCCGTACAAATGCCACTAACCTCGAGTTTGTTTAAGTCCCCATATTTGTACAATTTTATACCAGCTAGGCCAGGAGTTTTTGAAAATGTTTCACAAATAATCAGGCCACGTAGTCCAGAATGGTTGCAACCAGAACCACTGGCTCTATCCTTTACCACGTGGACGTCTTTAAACCTTTCTCACACGTGTCAAAACAATACTTCATTATAGTATTAAGTAATTTTAGAATCTAATCATTTCAAGAGTCTGTGAACAAAAACAAGGGATGAGTATATAGAGGAGAGGAAGAGGGAGTATAAGGGGGAGTTTAAAACTAGCTCCAGTAAAAGAGAAGCTGAAAAGAATCGCTTAAATGGGTTTGGACACTTTAGGTGAAGGAATAAAACCATATTGCTAGAAAGAGTGATGTACTTGAAAGTTGAGGGAAGGAGGGTAATGGGAAATACTTTAGAAGATATAGTTGTATTGTGTTAGAAATGATATAAAAGAAAAAGACTAGATAAAAAGGCAGCTGCCAACCAGAATTAGACGACATACTGCACCGAACCGACTAGAAAATAAGACAGTTGATAGCCTAGAAGTACAAAACATACTGCACCGAAGGGGATACTGGGAGCTGGGCAGGACGAACAAAGTATTTCAAGAATTTATTGACAATGGTAATACCATGACTTTGTATATCAGCACAATTAAAAGGACTGCGAATATGGGTGACTTCAATATAAATCTTTATCTTCTTCCTGTGCTACCTATATCTCGCGAAACTCTGGAGTCTTTAACATCCATAGAAATAATTTGGAATATATACATGAAACGGTATTCCAAACTCAAGCCAATAATTTACTGCGCACTATCTCTTTACATCGAATAAAAGCGAGTAAATTTTATCTTCTTTTGTAATAATTTCGATAAATGTATCCTGTCAAGACTTGACGACTCAACGTCAATAAAACCTATCATCGATTTTAACCGCGTCAATTGTGGCTGTCGTAGGTACTAGCGATATAAATCCATTCGTGAGTTCTCTCACTTAAACTATTTTCATTAGGAAACCTATTATTTGAGTTCATGAATAAAATATAACGTTTAGATTGGAGAACATTCTTTGAATTTTACAGTACTTGATTCACTGTTAAGAGAATTGTTTTAGATTACTTTGTTTTTTTTTTGTTTGTTTGTTTTAGATTGCTGTTGGTTAAAACAGCACATTTTGCAAGTTGTTTTAATTTGTCGCGTGTATTTGGATTTCACATTTTGTTATTTTATCACGACATTTCGTAACACTTCAGCGTTCGTGGAAACAGGACTCTTCCTGAATAAGTTCTTCACGCCTCTTTTGTGAAACCCATGGTTGTAAGATAAAGTGAAAGAGCACGTGTGCTAGTAGAAAACCACAACCACCCAAACAGGTTCTCCTTTTTACTTGACTTCTTCGCATTGGAATGGTAGTTTGATATAAAAATATGGCTGAAGAATTATGCCAATTTAGACAATTGACAACATTACGTTTTGTAATAGTATTTTTTTATTATATCATATTTAACAATTATTATTATTATATTCATGGAAAAAGTCACTAAGGCACGTATTATAGAATGAGTCTCAAGAATCAATGCCGACTTGAGCGTCTCTATAACTTTGTGCTTGATAGAAAGTGACAAACGATTCTCAAGATTCTGTAATACGGGCCTAAAAGACCCAACACCTATTTTTTGGTTTTCCTTAATTTTGATTAAATTTACTCATTCTAAAACGACATAAGTGCAACTGTAGGATTTTTAGGGATCAATGTTAAGGGCTCTTCAAAAGAAAAAAAAAGATGACACAACTGTTAAGCATTTAAAGTGTCCAAACTATCATAAATTAAAAATATAGATGGACGGCAAAGACATTTTCTGTAAAGGTAGCCATCCACGCTCAGGTTTACATGACAGGTTTAACTGTTCAGGCGAACTGTTCTGGTAAACATGAGCGTGTATAGTATGGAAACCTGTGCAGTTGTGTGGCATACACGCTCATGTTTACCTGAACAGTTCACCTGAACAGTTAAAACTGTCAGGTAAACCTGAGCGTGTGTGGCCTGCTTTAGTAATCCTACGTTGTCGATTTTTGGGTACATTTTGTTTCTTTTTAATATCTCATAATTTGGCAAGTAATAAATTCCAAAAATATGTAGTATTCTAGATGACCAAAGCTCCAAATGGTTTCGTTATTATCATAACTTGTTTTCTTGAAATGTAGTCACTTTTTGTTAAAAAAAAGTGATTTTTATGTGTACAAAGTAGGGACGGCTTCATCTCACTTATCACTCTACCCCCTCTCATGATATATAATTATCATTCCTCCTAAGAAAGGGGCAATAAAAAGCGATTCAAATGTAAAGACAGATAGTGAGTACTGTACAAAACATACACCAGCCAACGCCAGCCCACTCTGTCAGTACATAAGATGCCTCTTCACGCCGCGCTGAAACTCCACTGAAGAACTGTTTTTATTTTCTTAAAGTCTTATAAATTGTTGTGTCTAATAACCTATATTACTTTAACTTTTTCCATGAAATTAGATATGATTTTAATAAATAATTTGAATGATCGTCCACGAAAAAGAAAATCATTTATTTAGAATATTTAATTACTTGAAAAGCAAACGTTAAACGATATTTTGGTGTCATTTACTTGGCAGCGTAATTTAATATCTAGAGCCTGGGGCTATTTTGACAACAGCCATCAATTATTTAACATCAAAATCTTGGTAATGGGTTTGAGTACCAATTAGAAATTGCTGAATTTTGGAAGAAATAACGCTTTATTCATTATGAATGTTAGCTTAGTTACCTATAGTGTCAGTTCAAAAATAATTTGGCCTCATTTCATTATTTAATAAATAAAAATTATACACGGTAAATTTTTAGTAGATGTCGAGCCGAAGTCATTTTAATAGGTAAGTCCATACAAATAACTCTTGCTATACTTATATAAAAGTCAGTCGTTCCATTCAAAAGTGCAACACATACGCAAACAAAACGTAATATAATTTAAGAACTTCTCTGTCAACAAGTCATATTTATAGACTTTTTTGACAATAAATATTAAAATTCAAATTCAAATGTTTTATTGCATACCATCATTTTTACATAAAAATGATGCACTTTTGAATGGAACGACTGACGTATTTTGACGGAGCCCATCAGGGTCCATAATTGTACCTTTACTATAAAGAAAAGGCACAATTATGGACCCTGATGGGCACAGGAAGAGAATGACAGTGGATGATATTGAGGATATTAACAGTGGATGCGAAAACCAGACCACGATTTGAGAGTTGCTATTGATACTGAATAACGCTTAACACCTAAACCTTAAAAAATAATGACAAAACCAGAATGACATGAACGAAATGACAAATTTTGACTCATACATTTGTCACGGCGGTCACCATAGAACTTTCTCACTAATTCGTCAGTTTTATACATTATATTATTTTCGTTAGCGTTCAGCGCAATCGATTGGCCACTTGGATAGGCCCTCAGGTTTCATTTTAAGCGGAATAATACCAAGAAATATAAAACAAGGCGTTCTGCTTGTAAATTCTTTAACTCCCCCCACTGGTGTCTTTTTTAACCCAAAAATATTGCGACATACATTGGTATTATGTTTGTTGCTTCATACAACAATGTTACGGTACGGACGTTGTAATGTTATGAAAGATTTATGATTCACTTTAGTGTAAGTAGAATTTATTCGGAGATCATATTATCCTGGAACTGATTTAGGCAAATCCTTTTTTAACTCAATAAAAGTGTACCTTTCGGGGTAGCTATCGGAGCTCTGGAATAACCTTTGCGAGATTCTGGAGTTTTTGTTATTAATGACGGCGCTAGCTCGAGAATGATATCTGTGATAGATAGTCGCATTTTGCAATCTGGTTGCCTATTAAAGACTACACAGAAAGAAAAGTGCCTTTAAAAATGTTTTTTTGAGGTTGGTCCCAAATACACGTGACAACGTTTATTCCAAATATTGAGGTTGGCACATTTACATTTTTATAAATAGATTTTTTATTTCTCCGTTTTTAGTTCGAAGACGATTTTTTTTATTTATAATTTTTTTTTCGTGCTGTATATATATTTTTAGGGAACTATCTCGAGATCTTTGAGACCACAGAACACAGAAAAAGGTTTGAGACACACAAGTGATAAGATTACGATATCATCGATGTCAATTAAATAGGCATTATTAGGGATAACTCAGGAAGTACTCGATAGATGTCGATTAAATTTAAATGGGACCAAATGACAAGCACCATGCTTCCAAAGGTTCAAATCTTCAAAATCGGCACACCCAGTAAAGAGTTATAAGGTAACAAACATAAACAGGATGCAGTCGAATTGATTACCTCCTTTTGAAGTCAGTTGAAAATGGCATAGCAAATGACCTTATTCCCTAGTAGCCTGATGGTAAGCAGAAATCAAAATGCAAAGAAAGCTAATCCGAGTGATAATGTACCACCACAACAGCTCATATAATGTCCCCACCGAGGGGCTCAAGCCTACCCCACATTAGGGGCGATTAGGCCTTAGTCAACCACGCTGGCCAAGTGCGGGTTGGTCGACTTCACACACAACCTAAGAATTTCTTCATAGGTGTGTGCAGGTTTCCTCACGATGTTTTCCTTCACCGTAAAAGCGTCGAATAAACGTACATATGAATTCAAAATTTGAAAACACATTGGTACGTGGCGGGGTTCGAACCGGTGCCTTCCGGGTGGGAGACAACGCTCTTACGCACTACGCCACCGACACTTCTGATGATAGTAACCGCCTACTAAACACCCTTCACGCCTCTTTTGTATGAACCAGGATTGTAAGAAGGAGGAAACGCGTCTCATCATCATCACAACAGCCTTTATAACTCGACCCACTGCTGGCACACAAGGCCTCTCCTTGTCATCGAAGGAGGTTTAGGCAGTTCCACCACAGGCCACCGAAGGTCACTCGCACGTTGCCAAACCTAGTCCACTTTCCTACCCCGTGGGGCTCTGCCAATCTTACTTACCAACAGAAACACAGCACGACAAAAATGAAGTAGTTTTTGACTGTAGTTTTGGTGGTGTTACAATCTTATCTTAGAGACTTTGATGAGATTCAAGAAATGGAATTCCCTACCAGAACACGTGTTCCCTGCTTCCTACAATACTGGACCCTTCAAAAGAGGCATGAAGAAGCACCTTGCAGATCGGCGAGGCGAGGTTCGCTAGTACTGCGGTTTATCTCTCGCACTACTGCTTACATCAGGAGGAATGGAGTCATTTGTTTATATAAAAAAGATAGCGTTAGCTTACTATGGGTACATAAACCACCAACCAAACAAGTACTTTTTGTACTCACCTGACGATTGAACTTCAGGATCTAATTATGTTAGACAAACCACTAGACTCACCGACTCAACTCAATTATGCTGGTCAATTCAGTCATGATTTTAGTTATAAAGCATTTGATTTATTGGAAAACAATAAATTTTGTAAAACAAATGTTGGTCTAGACGTTATTTGATCTTCACTGACCTGAGTGCTGTGTATACACAGCACTCAGGTCAGTCTGTATGTCATTCTATAGAACAACACTTCAGTTAATATTAATTTGTCTCATGTGTGATATGAGTAAGACTGTTGTTTGTAATTGTTTGTGAAGATATTATTACATAGTATCGCCACAAGCAAAATAATAGTATTCAATCCTTCTAGGGTTACATTTGGTATAACTGCCTATTGTCACCATCGACCTTCACACATACATGAACCAAAACAATTAAAAAATATATACTTTACTGCCCGCACCAAATAATTACCTATCTCTCGTTAACCCTCCGCTTAAATTTTAAACAAAGTTTATATTGCGCTATTTTACGGTTCATAAATTATTTTAATAAACAAAATAGGATTACTGAAAGTAAGTTGGTTCTACATAAATTTTTTAAACCTAAAATAACTGTGGTCATTTATGAAATTTATAATCAGTATAATACTCGCGTTGTAATCTTAATATATAAATAGAAAAGTCCTGACTGACTGACTGATCAGCCAGATCTTGGACCAAGATAGCTGAAATTTTGCACAGAGGTTCCTTTTATGATTTAGAAAAGGGATAGGATTTTTGGACGGACGAAATTCAACCCCTAAGGGGGTAAAATAGAGGTTAAGAGTTTGTATGGAGAAACAATATTGCTAAGACTATTTTATTTGAAACTTCACAGGAGTACTCCTATCGATAAATGAATAAACAAGTGTTTCAGGTTTTTTTAACATTCAATCCCTAAAAGCAGGAAATGGGGTGATAAATCAACATGGGTACCTATTGTGGTCGTCATTATCGAAGATAAAACGATGTTTCCTTATACTATGATAAAACCATATAAATATGAATTTAGGCACTTGATAGGAAAGAAATAAAGTAAGCATGTAGATAAGTGTATTTGTATGCTTAGAATAATAAACTAATTTTATGGTTCATATGACAAGAAAAAATACATCGATACAATTACGGGAAAAATATCACGTATATCACATTACTCCCCAAAAGAGACTTTGTATTGTATAACGTCTGTCTTGCTTGTTGGCTTTTGTGTGTTCGTTCACTGAAGGCTTAGTTATTTTTACGGTTTATTGTCTCTTTCATGAAAGCGGCAGGCTGGCAACTTATAGCTATTTAGGAGCACTGCATGGCTCATAATATCTGACGCGACTTCATCTGTAACTAAGTGTTACCTAAGGCTAAGGGTTCTATGGTATGTCCATACGAAGTATACAGTCCCCCTGGTTGTAAAAAGGGACTGTATACATCGTATCATTTCGCATTCTCTCCACATTTAATAATAGTACACATTTAATAAACGATACGAACAAACACGTAATTCAAATTCAACTCAAGAAACCCACTTCTTTGTTGGTGCTTGAATAAATCAACGGTATCATTATTTATTGAATATTTAATGTTTATAAATGACCTTTTAATATCTTTCCTGTTTGAAACCGTTCGTGAATTCCAAAAGCTTATATATATTTCAGGAGCTACTGAAATGGTTTTACCATTTCAATTCAGGAATCATATGAAACTACGCTGTTGCGTAGAAAATCCATTATTATTGTTTTAATCACTTAAATTATTATGGCCGTTAGCAGAGTGTGTGACAGTTTTATTGCTTTTATTTAAATAATAAATATAAAATAAATTTTATATTACTAGATGATATGGCAATACGATATGCACGATTGCACATGCTGTCATCACAGTTCAAAAACATACTGTTTCGATGCTTTTGGAGCTAAGGAGAATGCCCCTTTTGTCTACCGTGCAGTAGACATACAGTGGGCCAGGGTCTACCAGACAAGTGCATGGCAGCTTGGTGGCTCCACCGCGCCCCTCTCATTCCACATCCCCCTAACGGCAGTCTAGACGTGCTAGTCGACTCTACTGTCATGCTTATAATTCCGAAAGTGTTGAGAGAACTTCAGATAACATTTGGTTATGCTTAAGTAACATCTGCCAGTATGGGTGAAGTGTGTCTCCAAATAGTAACAAGTTGCCACCCTACGCCTAAATAAAAGATACATCAAGTCTAGTAAGTAAGTAAACCTTCAATGGATCAAGAAACAACAACCGGTAACCAGAGCAGATTGTATACTCTAAAACTGTTCTAAGCTCAATACTGTGTGATTTCTGATACACACTAGCACACTGAAAGAACCAAAAGATTATGCTCTTTTTAGGTCATAAGAAAAGACCAGCAAAGTACTACTGTAAAAACAAACTTAGATTGCAATTTTCAAAATTCATGTTTGATGAATATAAAATGCGACACAAGCCCCAAAATTCTAATTTAGCTTCTAAATGACAAATCGTTAATTTTGGACTAATAGCACATCGGGTTTTTAAAAAACATAGAAATATCGTCTTTATCACATTCTTTAAAACGATGTTCCTAATTTTAAATTTTTCGAAATATATTATTAGGATCTTTGAAAACAGTAATATTCAAATTCGCAATAATTAATATTTTCGAATATTTGGAACACCGGCAAGTCCTCGAGCGGCGGCAGTGTACCGGGAGACGCAACGTTGATAAGCTGGTCACACAAGGTGGACTGACGATCTGGTAAGGGTCGCGGGAAGCGACTGGATGCAGGCAACACAGGATCGAGTGGCATGAAAATTATTGAGGGAGGCCTATGTCCAGCAGTTAGTGTCTCTTGAGTAAAATTGAATTGAAGGTAAATATCTAGGTATATTTCAGTATACATGCGATAGTATTTAAAATCGTTAGCTTGTTCTAATATAAAATAGTACTTCGATAATCTGAGAAATATGATTTCGGCTCGGAGGTTGCTCATCCATCATCGTGGATGCAACGACTCTTGGAAATTACGAAGTTTACGTTGATGATAGACTGGTAATTTAGCCAGAGGTTGCAACAGGTGGGATAAGGTTCTAATTGAGTGGTATCTTATGACAAGTAAAACTTGGTCAAGGGACGGAAAAGTAGGTCAACTTAATTATTGAAAAAAAAGATATTTAAATAAATAAGATTTCATAACTTGAGCACCGAGCAAAATAGGGAGACTATTTTGCTCGGTGCTCAAGTTATGAAATGTGAATTAAAAACGGATGAACGTTTTAAAGATTTAAAGTGAGGTGGGAAATAGCGGATGAGTGGGTTTAAAATTGAAGCGTACCATGAAAGAGGGTATGTGACCTGATGTCTATTTTCTGATGATCATGATAGTTTAGATGTCTCTAACTCTCGGGCTCAAATGTGATTAGACCTTCTTATCAGGCGTCGTAAAAGCCATCTGAGTGAGTTCCTGAACCCCGAGCAGATCTTCGCACCAAGGAATCACTCGTAAGGCGGTGAGTACCCAACCTCAACAGCACTTCTACGGAGGCTTGGTATCAGGCCTTAAAACTATACTAAAAGCTGTCCGTATCCTGAGAAACAATTATACGAGTATCTGTAGATACAGTGTTTTGTGATAACATGAATAATTGCATTACTTACTTGTCCATACAACATATTAAATAAAAAACTGGATTATATAGAGCTACAGTGTTTTGCAAAACAAACTCGACGTTTTTGATGCTATCTATGGAAAAATGTCGTGTTTTGTCATAACAATAACTTTATATTGGTCAGAGCGTGGCAGGATTATAGTAATTTTTAAATTCTAAAATCAAAATTGCTAATAAATCTTGATGGAAATGAATATTTCTTCAGCTTGAACTTATGAAACAATACTCACAGAACAATGTCCTTGCATATTTACAGTATTTTTTAAGCGGAATGCTTTACGTCAACGTTCGATGAAGTTACAAAATAACTATTAAATTGTGTGAAATGTGGATTTGTAGCATGTACCTAACTTTAAATATTATTCCGATATCCCAACGGTATAAATCCTATTTTGACACAATTTAATGTTTGTGACCACGTAAGTTTAAAACAATACGACATAACTAGTTATATGTAGGTATTTTGTAATTATAACACGGATACACAAAATTTCACCTTTTTAATAGTATGTGAAAGTTTCTGAAAGCGCCAATAATATTATAATTTTAATGAATAATTTTCGCAAAAAAACCAAATTCACGATTTACGTAAAATGCACAGTTTTCAGTTGCACTGTTTTGTCATAGCACGACAATATAGCAATTTCTAGCAGTACCATATTGCGTCGACCCCGGATAAATTGTGAACAGCGTAGGAAGAAGAGTTTAGTTATGATCAGTTGGCAACACGAATATAGGTTTGAAATGTATAGCAAACGGGAGCTTCGCTCTCACTATGTACAGTCGAACCAACTGAATCATGACCCACTTGGCCGATCATTCCTTTGGAATCATAAATTTAGTTAGGTTTTCTTCGCTATCATGCGTGTTGCACTTAGTACGTTTTAAATATGAATAAAAATGCGTCATTACGGGTCAGAGATCTATGCAATTTTAATCTTTGCTATCACTGCACTAAAGTCTCAATTGGAATTTTAAATAAGATGTCGTTCGTAAAATAAACTCTTCACTACTGAGAAAAACGAAAAACTATAATATTATTAAAAATAAAATGACATTATGTGTCAGATGTCAAGAAGTAGTCTGATTTTTTTAAAAGCCACAAAACTAAATTGATTTGAATAACATAGAAATCTTAGACAATATTATAAACAAATCGTATAATGGCCAATTTGGTAGAACAAAGTGCTCGGATTGTAGTGCTCAATTCGTACAAACTTTTTCAGGCAATACTCAAATACTCCGATCTATTTATCATAGCGATCATAGCCTTGTCAGTGACTGTCAGTGTCTAATAAATTGATAACGGGTTCTTTACTTAAGATATGTATGTTCAAGCGAATTTCAACCTACTTTGTATATAATGAGTGTAGGAAAATGATCTTAAGGTGGGTCATGATTCAATTTGGTCGACTGTACCCAGCTGTAATAACTTAATTACAAGGGTCACACTAAGTATTTTATTTCCCGTCGGCGCTACTCAGTATAAATGAATTCTAACCGATAGTATGGTGAGAGTGCCAACAAATTCAAAAAGGAAGCTTTTTGTCAGATCTTAAGGTCTAAATTGAAACGTTTATTGTTGGGTTCTGTTGTACCAAAGCTGTATTCTGTAATATAATTATATGGATCCCTGTTAACTTTTCCGTTGACCTAACTAACTTAAATATACAGTGCCTTTATTTACTACACAAAAGAAATTAACTCTAATTGGACGAAGTCAAAAACTCATAACGAGGGTTTAGTTTGTAAAATATCCAACGGTGGCGAAACTTCAATATCATAAAATGTTCATTTCGCACAATGAGTGTCAGTTATAAACTAAAAAGTATAAGTATCATTTTCCTATTTACTGTTTTAACATTTTTAGTATATCAGACGAGTAAAAATTTTGGTACAAATATTGAGTAGTCGTTGGGAAAGTTGACTACCTTTAATCGTGAAAAAAAAAATTAAGTGGTTGAAATAAAGGATGAAAGTTTGTAAGTTCGTCGAAGTTCGTCATTTATGATGTTAAAACCATGAAACTTAGAAGTTTCTGATAGCGATTTTGAAATTTCGCCTTGCCTAGATATGCAACAGGAGATGGAAGGTAGCCTGTGTGCTTTCCTAACATTATAGTTTAAATTTGTACTAAATTTCATCATAATCTGTCTAGTCGTTTTTGAGTTTGTTTTCTACAAACACACAAATCTTTCTTTACTCTTTATAATATTAGTATTTCACTTTTAAATTTCTTATACTCGAGTTACATCGGAGCGTCGCTTCACTCCTCTCGATGTTCTTTACCAATTGATACGAAAAGAAAAATCATCTATTATCTGTCTTTATTTGGCATAGTTCGCCTTTCATTAAAACGGGTCGATTTGACTCAGTCCTTCCATCCTTAGAAATTGTTGACTTCAAGGGCAACTCTTAAATGCTCACTTGACCTTATGTAAGTGATTTTAAGACACAATTCAGCGTGCCCCGGTACGGGTGCTGTTTACCGTATATATACTGTTACATTAATACAGCCTATTCCTTTCATTTGAAAGGTCTTTTTTATAACGAAAGACTTTAGAAACCCCGACGCAAAGCAAGATACAGGGAATCAAATAAATTAGCTAGTAGCTATTTCAAACCAAAATTAAATTGAAATTTACATTAAAGGATTTTGACATTGGTCTTGCGAGAAAACTGGAAAGTGAAACATTTCGCGATAAAATATATCTATCTTAGAATATTTTTGGAAGAATAGCTGGAATCGACAAGGTACTTAAGGTATTTTAACACCTAAATCAAAAATAATTGGTATGGTATTACTACTATTATAGTATTATGTAATCTGTGACATTACTGATACGTCAAATATAACAATGTAAGAGATGATGAAAACCGCTGTTATAATATAGTATTAATTCGTAAAAGTGAATCACTCAAGGACGAATTCCTATTGACACTTTTACTAACTAAAATCCTCTTTATTCTTGAACTTAAATTTGGTCGATACGACTGACATGGATCTATTGAAAGCAAATGGTAAGTGAATACATCGCAAGTTTCGAAGTTAAACCAAAACACAGAACACAGAACTACATATCGAACAATCAGAACCACAGCAACCCTGTAAAATTAAACTGGCAACATTAAAATGGATATAAAAACAAATAAAGAACGCGAGAAACTGAACTGTCATCTCGGGTCTGGGTAGCAAATTAAAATTAAAAAAGCGTAAAGAATATTCATCATTCCATTAGCAGGGCGTTTCAAAGACCGAGTTGGAAAGTTTCCCGGACTTGTTGCGACTATGACACAACAAAATCTGAGCCTTGAGATGACGCGCAAGTTTCAGACAGTTTTGAGGAAGAGAAGTAGGCGATCACGCTAAAGTAACAGTTGGAATATAACAGTAATATAACTTTCCAATTAAGATGATACTGATAGTTGAAATTTGATACTGATATTATAGCCGAATTTATAAAGTAGTGATTAGTTATTACTACTTAGTCATTGTCAAAGAGTTTAAAATTGTCTTTGGGTGACACTGTCACTCAAGTAAGTACTTTTACTTGCCACGTACGGGTGTTATAATACAATATTTTTTATTCAATTTGACAGGAAAGCTTTTGGCATTCCTCTCACCCGATGGTACGTGATGCATGCGGCACTCTTTGATGAGATGGTGGTCGCTGGAAGGCTTTCATTTTTTTAATCAAAGACTTACTGGCTGCCTGGCGAGCTTAAGCCCTAACCAAATCGGGAATCAGTTTGTATTCCCCGGGAAAACAAACCCAAGACAACAAAATTTCAAACTGGTAAAGTGAATATTACAAATTAAACAACAGTGTTTGAAAAACACTAAAACGATAAAAAAATGAGTTAAGTTTTTCAATGTTTGAACACATATACATAAACACAGAACAAACAAAAATTGTTATTCTTCGAACAAAAATGTTACAAAAAAAAATCTGAAAAAGGACTGTTTTTCAGTCAAAAATTTTCTGCGAGAAAGCATGTTCAAGACGCAAATATTTTTTTGAAATTGTGGCAAGTGTACTTCCAGCTTCACTGCCTGGTGACATTGATGGTCCCTCCTCATCAAGTCCCTCTTGTAGAAGAGACTCGTGATGACGCTGTTCACTTTTGTATGACATGCTGTAACAAAGTTTATAATTTGAAACATTAAATAACATATTTGTGAAATGTCAATTAAATCATGTAATATACTTATAGATCATAAGATAATGCAATTTACTACCCTGGCAAATGCAAATAATCAGTAATTCAACTAAGACTATTTCACTTACGTAAATAGTGACGCCGGTCTCATGCACCGTATTGGCGCCAAAACTCAAGAACCTGCACCAACTTTGACGTCACGGGGTAAACTGACGGTGAAGGACGTGGAATGCGGCAGCTACTCGAAATCACGACAAAATCGATGGCGGGAGAAAAAGTTGGCCGATTTTTTCAAAACACCCGGTCTCACAGACATATGCGTCACCGTTGGCGGGGTAGCTATGTATTACTTTGATGGCAACTAGTCACTATTTCTTTTTTTACATTTTGCCTGGTCTCAGACGAGTACTGCCTGCAATATTCCACAGCCATTCTTTCATCTCATCACCCCAAGGCACTCAAATTAAGCTTGTAAACGAACTTTTCAAAGAATGCTCGGTGTATTTTTGCCTCCTAACATAAGTTGTAAAGCAAAAAAAAATATACTTTACGGCTACCTTGAACAAAATTTGCTGATTGTATTAATACACAAAATAAGAACAGCCATAAAGTTTGTGACCGAAATACGAAACATTATGACGAAATCTATTTATAAATTTCCCGGGGCTTTTAGCTTTTAACATGGTTTCCTTTTTTAGCTTTGATTATTGCGAAGTAAATCAAGAGTAATTTAATTTTTCTAATGAGCACTGTATGAGTCCGCTATTTGTTGTGTTAATTTTGATGAACTTGGTTGCGTGATCATAAAAAAAAACAACTTCTAAAGCCATACGAAAGCAAAATTGTTATTAAGGATACGTGTCAACTCAGCTTTAGCTACGAACTTAATGTAAAATAAACAGCGCACACAGAAAATGAAAATAAGGTTTAAAATTTCGAATGAACTTTTTTATGTGGAACTTCACATGATATTTTTTTATTGTACTACACACACAAAAATTTACTATTCAGTTAAATTAAACAATGAACAACCATCAAAATATGTCAAAAACGAATCATACATGATTAATTTGCTTTTAATTTTATGTCACTTAATCTTAAAACAGAGGATAGAACGCCGTGTTCATACAAAATAACATAAACGGAGAATTTGTTTTCCTTCCCCTAATTCTTACCCAATCTTTATGATATTTTAAAATAATATATGTTTAAAGATACTTAAAATAATTACGTTTTAATTTTTTCAAAAATTTTTTTTTTTAATAATTTAAAATGTAGGTCTTATTTTGAAAAAAGGAAAACAGTTTATTGTTGTTAAAATATTCTAATACAGCACAATAGGAAATAGGGGTAGGAAAAGTTTTCTACGTTTGTATGGAGACGTGCGTGTACTATCCTCTTAAGATGCTTAGGTATGACGTAGTTATCCTTCGTATATTTTCCACGCTCAAACTAATATAGAACCTTATGTGATTGAAGTTACTACAACAATAAATATCTGATCAGCTATTATAATATAAGCTACTAGCTTTCCCGGCCACGCGTTCCTGTGGTAATATCATACTACTGACCTATAACATTGTATCTGCAGTAAAAAAAAAACATTACTACTTATCAAGATAAATACTATCCTATCTCTCAAGTTGGATCAAACTGCAAACGGTGCACAAATTTGATTAAAATCGGTTAAGTAGTTTAGGAGTTCATCGCGGACAAACAACGTGACACGTAATTTATATTAATAATATAATTAAGATAATAATGTTCTGATTCGGAAATTATTACATTTATTACGACATTAAATCAGTGACATTCACTAGTATCGGAAGGTTTTCTACTGGCAGACGCGTACCGGTAGACGCAGCGTTGGTAGCACATGAGTAAATGCTCATGTGGTTGGTAGGCTCCACACAAGGTGGACCGACGATCTGGTAAAGGTCGCGGGAAGCCGCTGGATGCGGGCAGCGCTCGACCGATCTGGTTGGAGATCCTTGAGACGTCTCTGTATGATGACAATGCAATGGTGTCATAGTTTTTAAATTTTACAGTGTTCCACTCAAACCCCGAGCGACACCCGGATGTCACGGATGATGTCATTACGTCAAGTACATTGTTTTTAAATCCGCCATATTTTATAATAAGTCGCTATTTTTTTATTTTATTAACCCCTAACTAACGTAAGACACGATTAATGTATTTATTAAAAAGTAAATTAATTATTAAATATCCGACTAAAATTGTAATTATAATTAAAATAATTAAAGTATGATGGTGAAAAAAATAATTATAAATAAAATAAATATAAATGAAAATAGGAGAAGATGACCACTTAACACCAGGTGGGCCGCAAGCTTGTTTGTCATCGTGCAGTATAAAAAAACATGTTTTTTAAAATATCAAGGTGGGGTAAAAAATCACACCAGATGCTAATAACACGAAAACTATTCAATGCTGAGAGCTACACATCCGCCTACTCCTAACGCACATGTTCAACTGAGAATAGCTGGAGGTAAAGGTCACTAATGCAAAAGGTTCCAAAAATACAAACAAAAATGTACGATTGGGGTGAAAAATTACCACACTATGTTAGTTAAGGGTTAAGATAAAATTAGATTATATATACGCCTATACGGCTACTGGTCGAGATTTAAAAAATGTAAAGTAAATTGTCGTTTCTTTTTCTTAATGCACTAAAAATGCATGTGCAGTGCAGCCGGCTGTCCCACACGACGCATTTTGTGCAGATGCTGGAGACTGTAATAAAACGATGTGCAGTATCATACCTTAAGAAATATTTTTGTAAAAGTCATCAGAGCCGCACTTTTAGTGCACAAAAATTAAATACCTTATCCGAAATAAGGTTCACCCGAAATTTCATCGAAATTATGTCGCGGTCGAGACGCTTCGTGAATTTTTCGTCATTATACACCACGCCAGTACCTTCCATCTAATCTGCGGCAAAAGTATTCGTCCGTCAAGCCATTCTAGTATCGTTAACTTGGAGTGTTCAATGGGCCGGATTTGCGGACCCCATTTTATCTCTATGACACTTCAACATTCCTCCTCAAACAGAAACAACGCGAAATGTGTTTGACGGCTACCCTCTTTTCCTTTAACGAAATTATTTTTTTCCCTAATGCCTTTTCATTTTGATTGTAGTCCTTTTGGTCGATAAACGCGACCCAAAATTGTTTGAATGAAACGGTTTATCGTGTGTCAGAGTATTGGACAATATTTTCTTTTATATAAATATTACTTATCTGTAGGATATACAAAAGATCAAGAGTTTTGCTGATTGAGATTTAAGAAATGTAGCATTATCACACAATATTAGTACCTGGAAAAATTTTACTTTAGTGTCTGATCAAAATATGACATGAAGAAGAATAGCTAACAATACATTACTAGGGATTATTGACAGATATGGATGACCTAAATAGTCTGTCTAGGTAAACCTGTATGTCTAAGTAAAGCCTCCAACAAATGGTAAAACAGAATGCTGGCTTGTTAACCTAAAATGTGTATTCATTACTTATTATCAACTTTATCACTCTGATGTACCTTCGTTCAATATTTTCCTTTCACTCCTCTATGTCTACGTTCAAACTTTAATCTCACTCTCGACATACGTCCCCACAGATCTGATATTTCCTTTCGTGTTCCTTTCCTGTGCATGCAGTTCGGTTATGGAACGCTCTGCTCGAAAGTATTAGGAGTACTCTGGCATTGTGTTTAAAAATCAAGTTTAAAGTCATTTCTTGTCCACATGTCGCTAGCCTTTTGTACAAGATATATTTATTTTTTTTAATTTAAATCACTTTATAACACAATTTTCAGTTCTTTTCCAGTTTAAATTTGTTTTTTAGCCTACTTTTCATAATGTACTTATCTGCTGTAATATATTATTTTATGTTTTGTGTGCAGTAAAAGTGATTTAACTATCATTATTATTTTATATACCCTTTTAGAATGGGATTTGGATTTGGACACAACACCAGTCGTTACTTGGCCTATTAGAAGTATCATCATTAGCATGTTACATCATCTACTTCTTCGTTATGAGTTTTATCGAAGTTATTATCGATTATTTTTAAAAATTGACTTGTCGGAACGTTATCGTCTCAGTAAAGTTCACCTTCAGTCTTTTGAACAAGCGAAAACTCATGTGAGCTTATAAGTACTAACTATGGGTCTCTGGATATACAAAAATTCGGAGAGTAAAAAGTATTCGAAAACTAATTACCCTCAAAGGGCAATCAAGCTCGGGTTTACTTTAGCCCGAAAATGTTAGTAATCACAAATAATATTTTTGTACCTTTTACAAAGTTACTAATTTCGGTACCAAAAAGTTTCGACTTGATAACGAGTTAGTAGAAAGTATAATGAGTTGGAAATTTTGTATTAGTACGAATTGTGTATGCTTACCTCGTTGTAAACCTTTTTACACTACAGATGTTAAACATATTTTTTTATACATTTAAAGGCTTTTTTACAGGAGTTATGTTTATTATGTTAGTTCAAAGGCGATTCTTCTTTAGATTTTGTGATTATAAAACAGTTAACTTGGTCATTAGACTACTACCTTAATTAATGAACGCCCAGAAATATTTGACAGGTGATATAAAAGCAATAAATTAATTTATAAGTTTATTTCTTAAATAAGACCTTTGAATTGCATATACATACATACATCACATAAAAAATATTACAACAAGGGCCCGAACTGCGTTTTTTGTTTCTAGGGTGTCTTAACTCTTAAACTACCTAAATAAGAGCTTATATTTTGATGAAAATTTTATGAAAATATTTTTTAACAAAAACTAATTAAAGTATGAGGTCAAGAGAGGTGAGTTTATCTGTGTTTTTAAGTCTTTTATTAATAAATTTGGGCTTAATCTTTCTAACTTATTGAAAGATTATTTGAAAGCTAAAATAAATAGCTTTCAAATAAGATCTCTTTTATATTTACAGGGTCAGTACACGAGTTCACATTACAAGTAAATCACACGCAGTCGCGCTTTAATATCAAAAAATAATTAGGTGCCATTTCATTATAGTTGGATAAACAATACTTAATAGGGGTGATTAATATATGAAATTGATTTTATTTCATAGTATAACTCCAACTTTGTTACACATTGGATAAAAAACGGTATTAACTTATCCGACTCATTTCGGATCTAATTGTCAGGCAAAAGTGTAAATATTCAATTAAATATGCATTATCTAATAAAATCAATGACTCTGGTACGATGCTCTCAATAGGAAAAGACTGACAAGGAAAAAGACCGTCTTTTATGCTGAGTCTGCTAAAAAATCAGAAAGTATGGGATGTACAATTGGTCTTAAAACGATTCCATAATCATTCGGACAAAACAATCAGTCGGACAGAGGACGCTTCAAGATGGCCGAGAACTGGGCTCAAAGTAAGATATAAAAATGAATACTCCTTGTAATAAATGTCTTTTCAATATGAATCAGAGTTAAATAGTTCCTTTTCAATAATAGATTTTGTATTGTTCATTTTTTTGTCACAATTGGCTGTTAAATTATTCAATAATTAAACTATAAATTTAATTTCTCAAAACTGTTTGTTCAAAGAAAGATGAGAATTAAACTGAAGTTAAGCTGAACATTATATCAAGATAGTAAAATGGTTTCTTAACACGGTTTGCTTTTTCAGGAAGTGCTGGATCATTAAATACAAAGTTATGATTTTATTTATCCTGCCTTAAGACTTTCTTAGCCGGATTAGCCCTTAAGCAATTCAGCAAAACCTGGCTGTGACAGTATATAAGGGCTTATAATTAATGGCCGTGCTAGAATCTTGAAGTTTCGTATTGTTAAGAACAGCCCGAATAACGAAGAGTTTCCACATAAAAACCTTTAAGTTTCTTGTTTCGTAAACAGAATTGGAGTCATTATTCAAATACTTCGGCTTATTTAGGGCAACGTTAAATGGTTTGAGAGGAAAGGACTCATGTTTTGCTAAGTAATATTTTAATAAAATCTTGCAAAGCGTAAATTTGGTGCCAACGGCGTTTAAGATTACACACTATAGGCCAATTCAAAATGAATTTCGGGAGGTGCAATTTAAACTAAATATTAAATTAAATTAATATTTTGGCCCAAATACGTTTCTTCATATTAACATTTCCTGAATTTATAAATCATTATGTGTGCATGTTTCCTCACGATGTTTTCCTTTATTGTAAAAGCGTCTTTTAAACGTACGTATGAATTCAAAATTTTGAACACATTGGTACGTGGCGGGGTTGAACCGGTGCCTCCCTAATTTTATTAATGGAAAAGAAAATGAAATGAAATTTGCTAAAATGAAATGCTTTTGTGAAGGTTCGATATAGATAGCCCGATGATTGCGTTAAATAAAAAATTGACTTCAAAATAAAACCGAGAAGATAATACACAATAAAATATATTCAGTTCACACACATAACATGCAAGACAAAAAACCGAAACATCAATCTGACATTACAAAAGAAAATGTACAGTCAACAGCACGTTGGGCTATACAAAACTGTCAAATTTCTCCAAACGATTTTCAACCTAAGGCTATTCAATATAAAGTGCATAATCGATTGGGAAAATTTGACAGTTTGTGGTAACCCAACGTGCTGTTGTCTGTAACTATATTCAAAATAAACAGAACCAGCCAGCTACTGGTATAAACCTAAACAGCTTTTTTTAAATGGACTTTGCTTAATACTTTTGAAAAGCCCTACCACCATTTCGGCGAAATAATTATTTTACTTAAAATTATTATTATTACCGTGTCCCCATTGGAAGAGAACGCCCTTACGCACTACGCCACCGACGCTTCAAATCTATAAATAACTTAAATTAATTAACTAACTTCGAATCTATAAATAACCTATATTAATTAATATGGAACACAAAAACCGTACTCTAGGAAGCAACTGTCTTCCTTAAGTGATTTCTGACTCACTTCCTGTATTATTTATTAAGTTTCAATATGAAATGAAAAATACTTTATTGCCAGTACATATAAAAATATTATATAAATACACTACATTTCGTATGAAGTCCACACAAGGCAGATCTAAGCCGCGAACATCTACACGAGTTACAAGATATAAAAAGCGGCTTTAAAGAATTATAAACCAAACAACACCGTTGTAATATTGTCAATGTAAGTAGGTATAATACCTAGTTCAAATATAATACGAGTAATAATAACAATATTGTTTGGTCAGCAACAGAAGAAGATAGGTTATATTGTCTATAGTTTTAGTTTATTTACGGTCATCTTCTACTTGTTACGAGCTAGGGGTTCGTTAAATTTGGATAGAAACACCTGGTGACACTGATGAGACTTTATTCTGTACACCACTCTAAAGTTTACAATAACCAAGCAACAAAGTCCAATCACAATGCTAACTGAATCCATAGTATTCGCCTTAGTCAGTATATCACACTAGATCACCTTTTGCCACACTAGACGGAAATTCCGTCGCCGAACTTCCGCGGCGGAACGCCAATACATGTTATTGCATATAAAATACAAACAGCGAGCACACTACGCGGAAGATCGGTCGTTCCGTCGCGGACGATCCGTCGCATGGAGCGGACTGCTCATCGCTCGCGTCTGCTCGGTCGTCCGCGCACCGATCTTCCGTCAGCGCAAGATCGGCAACGTCGCATTTGTATGCATCGCGCCACTTTCAGCGGATAACTCGCAGTGACGACACACGCACAGGATGTTTGACACTGAACGATTTATTATCGAAGTGCAAAATAGAGTTTGCCTTTGGGACTCTAGAGAAAAGCCGGATAGAACTGCAAAGAAACGAGCATGGGAAGAGATTGCGAAAATATTGCTTTGATCCGCACTTGTTCGCTTCAAAACTTAGAATGTCCATACACTGCAATCAACAGTCCTTTTATACTAAGCAAAACGAAATCGCGCAAATACTAGAATGTTCGACTATTATCTTGAACAAACCACTAAGTTCGTCTGACAAATATAAACTTTATGTCACAGGACTGTAGGTTCATTATTGCTCGAACGTTCCCATCGTTCTTAGACGTTTCTTGTTTAATTCGTCGGGGCCCTTCTAGAAGCTTCGATTACTTTCTCGAACATTCTATTGCTTTCTCGTGATTTCTACGACAATTTACGAATTCGTAACATACTGAAGATTAACAGTTTCGTCAATCAATCATCATAACAGCCTTTATAATTCAATCCACTGCTGGGACACAAGGTCTACCCTTGTCAACGAAGGAGGTTTAGGCAGTAGTCCGCCACGCTTGCCTAATGCAGATTGGTGGATGGAGTATAAGGTGATCAATACCCCTTTGCGGATCCATTACTCACCTTCTACGACACCCGTTGGAGGATATGGGGTGATGCTATTCTACTCTGCCGGCATCACGCTTTTGTACCTTGTCTTAATAATCATCCTTACATGATGGTGGCAACGATAACTACACAAACACTTGCTTTGCTATGATATGATAATAATTGATCATCTAGTACTGATGTTGACCGCGAATGAACGAAATGAACCAAAACTATAGACAAAGATTTTTTGACAAATGAATTCAAAGTGACAAGAAACAAGTCGCGGTACGAAATCGGAAGTAAATAAATGAAAAACTATTTTTCTGTGTACGAAATTTACCAGCTAATTAGTACATTAAATTATATTACTGTTATCTTAATGGTTGGACAATACGTAAGCTAACTGGAAACAATATTAAATTTTTTTTAGGATCCACCTCATAAATACCAGCTATTTTCGCTCTCAATATTTACAAATCTTTTAATTATCAACTATAATGAAGGGTGTTATAAAGATTTCTAAAGCCGCTTACTGCTATCGCGAAGCTCCGTAATTATTTATAGGGAATTAAGGCGAGAAAATATTTATATATTCCATCTAAATAGCATATGCTCTCATTGAGCCCGAAAACTATCGAGCGTAACACTAATATCGCACCTGAATAACCAACTCCTGCTCAGATTATAATTTTCAGTATCTCAGAATATGCATAAAAGGATTAGTCGTAAAAAAATATTCAAATGGAGAAGCAAAGGACTGGTTCATATATGCCGCAGAGATAACAGCCGATGATTGGACTCTGGAGTGGGTGAGATGCGCAATTGCGCATGAACTAGATGCAGCGTCAATGCATTTGGAGTTGCTGGCAGTGATCAGTAAAAATGAGGAGGGGACCGAATCCAATGGCGTATATCCAGCAGTAGGGCTACGCCCATCAGTGAACGAGTCCGGATGGATGATGTCGTACAAACGCAGTGAATACTTCTACGTCATCTAACAGACATTATTTTCCAAATCAACATCATGATAACAGCCTGTATAATTCGATAAACTACTGGGACACAAGGTATCTCCTTGTTATCGAAGGAGGTTTGGGCAGTTAGTCCACCACGTTTGCCCAATGCGGATTGGTGGACTGAGTATAAGGTGATCAATACCCCTTTGCTGATCCATTAGTCGCCTTCTACGACAACCATTGGAGGATGGGTGATGCTATTCTACTCTGCTGGTATCACATGGCAGCTTTCCGAATGTTATTCACAATTTTCCATGGTCATAAGCAGGCTCATTGGCTTACAATATAGAAGACTATCCTCTGTACTGTTTTCTCGATGACAAATCCAGTCAAGGTCACCATTGTGGGGACCGTGAGTATCAAAAGAAACTAAAGGTGGGTTCGCTCTTATGTCTGATTTATTACCAATTATTAGCAATTAGTAAAATATATGCTTATTCTAACTTATTGCTATGTCAGGAGAGGCGCGTCACACACTACACTGCTGTCAAGAGATACACAGCAATACAAGGCATTGTTTTTGCCTGCTAACTTTATTTAGATAGAATCTAGTGCTGATGTTTTATATTCGGGTGTATTTAAAAAATCCCACCAGTCAAGTGTCAATCAAGATTTATATTGCCATTGGATTTTAAATACTGTTACGTGGAATTAATAACTTAACCATGGACGATGCCTATTACATTATTCTATCAACGTATGAAGGCAAAAAATATTTTACAGTCATGTGTAAAATATAATGCATAATATCGATAATGCACACATTAATGTTCACTATGTTGCCGACAAACTGGAATAACATCACCCCATATCCTCCAATGGGTGTCGTAGAAGGCGATTAATGGATCAGCAAATGGGTATTGATCACGTTATACTCCGTCCACCAATCTGCATTGAGCAAACATGGTGGACTAACTGCCTAAACCTCCTTCGATGACAAGGAGAGAGACCTCATGTCCCAGTAGTTTATCGAATTATACAGATTGTCATGATGATGATACGTAAATGATGTGGGGTGATGCTATTCTACTCCGCCGGCGTCACATGGCTTTAATGTATAATTACCATAATTATATTTAAGTTATCTTCAAATAAATGTATTCAATGCCTAATTAAATAGAAAATTCAAATTCACACTAATTTGCAAGAATATTTTAGCATTATTACAATTTACCTTATTTATTGCTTCAGAAAAGTAAATTAATTAATAGCGTACTATTTTCTACTGGCAAAAAGACCAATAATCAATTTAAGAAATATTCGCAGAGCAAAATTTTATTCACTCTAGAGGTACTTATAAATTAAAACAAGATAATGAACGTAGGATGCAATGAAGAAGCTAGAAATCGCACAACACAAATTCAATTTAACAATGCTAACTTCACGAAGAGAAAATGTAAATATATGCAAATAGTTGCAGCCGAGGCGTTTTCAGTAGACGAAAATTTGCCCGAGAAAGATGTTTGTACAATGGTCAACGAGTTATAATTGAAATTCCGTCTTCTTTGCTTTTATTTTGTGAAGTTAAACCAATTAGCGTTGAAAAGTGACCTTTAAGAAATACTTGTTTTTTTCCATTTTGCGGATGAGTTGATCTTTTCATATTATTTCGTCCTAATTAATGTGTAGGCTGTCTTTATCGCTCAAATCCTCCAGTAAAATGTTAAAAATGACTACTTGGAATTGTGGTGGCAGAATAAATGAATGGGAACGTTCTGATGATTGCCCTAATTGACAAAATCCTCTAATAAATAGAGCCAGTTCTTTTGACGGAAATGGAAAAAACTTATTACTCCTAATTAGTCTTCTAGATTTGAAATATTACATTTGACACGAAACACATTTGTTGCTCAATGTCTAACGTAATGTCAGTTTCTTTCATTGTTTAAATTATTTATCTTAAAAGTATTTTTATTGCCATTTCCATTTTAGAGTGTTACACCATTTTTATATCATGTTAAATTATGCTTCATCAGCAACAGCTCATATAATGTCCCCACCGAGGGGCTCGAGCCTACCCCACATTAGGGGCGATTAGGCCTTAGTCAACCACGCTGGCCAAGTGCGGGTTGGTCGACTTCACACACAACCTGAGAATTTCTTCATAGGTGTGTGCCGGTTTCCTCACGATGTTTTCCTTCACAGTAAAAGCGTCGATTAAACGTACATATGAATTCAAAATTTGAAAACACATTAGTACGTGGCGGGGATCGAACCACTACCTCCCGGGTAGGAGACGACGCTCTTACGCACTACGCCACCGACGCTTCCGAATTATGTTTTTCGGTTTATAATTCTATTCTCCCATACTATATTTTTTTTCAAACAATACTCTGAAAATCCTACCTTTTTATATTTTAGAGTAACGAAGAGCTTAATCTGTATGATTTCTTTTCGACATAATAAAAGATTGGAATTTATTTAACCAGTTTGCCGAGGGTTCCAATGCAAACCTTTAGGGCTATGCTTTCGGGTACACAATCTGAAATAATTTAGGTCAGACTACTTTCCACTAAGACAAGTTTAATATTTAGCGATTTTTTTATTTTACTGGTGCTCATATATTTCATCCGTAATAAGATCTTTTGCTTAGCTATCACAATAGTGAGATTATGATATTTCCAACAATTCAGGGTTTGGGTACCGAAGATCAATTTATTATTCAGTAAGATTTTGCTGGCTTATAAGAAATGAGACTAATATTATAATGGTTTTCGAAGAATCTCCCTGATCAAAGGCTTTAGATGAATTGTACCTATAGAACATCTTAAGGGAGCGATATGAGCTGGCGACCTTATTCATACGGAAACGGAGAGTCCCGTGCTGCGTTCAATACTCAGAAAATACACAAAGAACTAAAAATCTGTTTATATATCTTAAGAATATACAAATTCCCCCCATATGAATATTTAGATAATCAAATTATCTACGAGATAATTAAAGTAGCCATAAATTTTGTCCCTCATATAAACAAGTGTAAAGAAGATGAGAAAAAGAGATTTTTAAAAATAAAAATAATATATTCGGCTATGTAAATTATCAAAAATGGTAATACTATTCAAAACTACCACTTTTAACTCAAACACAGGCTCTGGCTGCACGGCACGTACCACATCCAATGGTATCGAGTCAGTAGTCTTCATGAAGTCTGCTTTTAGCGACCCGATATTTCAATGAGGTTTTGAGCAGGCCTTCTCCTCGGAAATATTATATAAGCAATAATCCAATTTTCAGAAGCGATGAAATCCGTTAAATTCTTGTCCAACCAACTCAAACCAGCGCTGGGCTGATTTTGGTTTTTCCGCTGGTGCTGAGTCTTATTGAAATATCCATTGTCTACTATTGAACACAGAGTTACTTAGTAGCTTAACTAATCTCTCTAAAATATAGCTTTGGTATTAGTTGCTGTTGTTTTCACCCCTTGTTCACAAAAATGGAGCTTTGTCACGTCTTCGTAGGACACACCTCACCGAACCATCACAGATGCTGGGTGGTGGTCTCTTTCGATTATCTATTGACGTCGGATTGTATATTCCTTAATAATATTGATGTAGAAGATTGCTTAACTAATTTTGTAAAACAGCATCCATATCAAGAACGCCAACAAACTTTTGTTTTAACTTCTTTTCTGTTACAGCCTGTCAAGTTTAACGACGGCAAGATTACGGCCAATTTTGTATCAAGTTCCTTATATCGAGTGAAAAACTCGGAAATTCGTTTGATGAGTAAAAAGGAAACATCGCTTTGTTTTGATATTCGCTACCAATAATTTTTGATGGCTCGGGTAAACTTTGCAGACGTTATTTAAGATTCTTAAAACTTGAGTGGAAATGTCTGAGAGATACATACTTTTGAAGAATTTAATGAACCGTTATAATAATAGCGAATTTTAGTAGATGAAGCACTCTCGTATCCTGATATTATTATAATATTACCACAATGTAAACTGTAGTATACTGGGTGAATTTTTCAAATGGGCCTTCAGGGCCAAATCCTAAACTATAAGAAATATCGAAAAATGGTCAAAGGAGTCTCGAGCCCGATTTTGATGAAAACAAAAACTGCATCATTGGATTGATTGATAAAATAATGATCATCGCTTTGATTATTGCTTAAACCATTATGAAACAACCTGGTCACGCGCTGTACGTGGCTGTAACTGCATATTCAATATCCATGTATATTAATTGAATATTCATATACCTTGAATATCATAATATTATATAAACTATTTAAATGAGTTATAAGTGATTACAATATTGTTTTACTAATTATAAACAACTAGAATTTGCCTTTGTCCGAAACTTCGTCCGCGTTATTTACACACGGTAGCATTTTAATTCTTTTTGGGTACTTAGTTTTTTACTAACCATTCACATGCTTCCATTTTTCCGTTTTAAGGGTTGAATTCTGAAAAAACATGATATACTTATTTATCGGTAGGAGTATTTCTGTGAAGTTTCGAATAAAATAGTCTAAATAATCATGTTTCCCCATAAAAACTTTGGACCCCGTTTCACCATCTTAGGGAGTGAACTTTGAATAATCCTTTATCAGTAAACCCCTAGACCTCATAAGGAACCTGAGAGCCACATTTGGAATCTCCAGACACGGTTTGGGCTGTGCATTGATATGTCAGTCAGTTCCTTCTTTTAACGGAACCCTTGTAGAGGATGATGGTATTACACGACGTGCGCTACATTGGATTTTAAAATCGTCGTTGTGTTTGTAATCAGCAACCCGATAAAGTATACAAAAATACCCAACTTGATTTTCAGAGCTTGTCCCTTCTTTTCGCCCTTTTAGGGATTGAATTCTAAAAAAACCTAAAACACGTGGTTAGTCGTTTATTGATAGGAGTACTCCTGTGAAGTTTCGAATAAAATAGTTTAACTAATATTGTTTCCCGATATAAACTTTTGTCCCCTTAGGGTTGAATTTCGAAAAATCCATCCCTTGTCTAAATCGTAAAGGGAACTTCTGTGCAAAATTTCAGCGCTTTAGGTCCAAAGGTGCTGGGCATATCAGGACTTTTCTTTTTGTATCGTAAACTCGTGGCGCTTGTGCTAAACGTGTTATCGACCCCACTTTCTCTCGTCGTTACTGTCCGGAGAGTGTTGCGGCTCACTTAACATGAAAAAAATATGTGGACTCAAGACCAATGACAACTTTCATCCCCTATTTTATACCTTTAGGGATTGAATATTGAGAAATCGTAAAAAAACCCTTTCCTTAATATTTAACCTGGTAAGGATATTCAAGTTTATACTGAATAACAACTTTGCTGTTTGTTTACTAGATGTCGCCACTAAATAAGATTCCAATGTAAATCTGGTTTACCGACGCCTCACTCTCTCTCCTACAAACCATTGTACGCGCCATAAGTGTCTCTTAACTAATAAATAAGTTTTCACTTAATTATCAACTGTTTTTCTTAATTGGAACGCTGCATTACTATTATTCATGGTCCTTCTTCGGAGTGCAATACAAATCAGCGAGTTCCACACTGTATTCGTTTGCGAAATTGAAAATTGTACGACCGGCGGGAACTGTGCTTAACGAAAGCAGCCGCGCACACACAAAATGGCGGAGACCGGTGACAAATTCGACGACGCACGCGGCGATATACTTCAAGAGAAACTAAGACTAATAAATATAAGACGATACGTAAAAGGCCGTATCACTCTTGTGGAGAATGAGCTAGGGGACATGAACACTGTGCAATCAATCGCCTCACTGGATGTTGCAGCTGAACGCCTAAGTAATCTTTTTACAAAGCTGGAGGACGTGAACCTGAATTTAGAAGCAATGGATCCGACTGAAAGCACTGAGGGTTCGAAAGTTGAGTGCAAGTGTCAAAAACTTCTAACTGAAATTCGTAAACGTCGTGAACAAATAAAGCATCGTTCCTCCATGTCATCGACGAGCGATTCTTCGTCGCAGGAGCAAGTACGCAAGCCTAATCTTCCCAAGATATCACTACCTAAGTTTAGTGGAAGTTATGGGGATTGGCTTTCGTTTAAGGACTTATACGTCATGAAGATCTTGGTCCCGTGCAGAAATTCTACTATTTGAAGTCGTGTTTAGTCGGCGAAGCCGCTTCATTAGTTACGACTTTGGAGTGTACGAATGAAAACTATGTAAAGGCATGGTCTGTTATTACGTCAAGGTATGACAATAAGGTGCTTATAGCTAATTATCACTTACAACATATTTTGTCTTTAAACAAAGTTAATGGTAAATCTTATACATTAAGAAAATTGTTGAATGATTTTATGCAATATTATAATTCACTGTTATCACTGAATATTTCTAATTTAGAAGACATTATTCTCATTCATGTTTTGTCTACTAAAATTGATTATAGTTCTTTACGTGATTTTGAATTGCAGAGAAGTGCAAGTGATTTTCCTAGTTTGCAACAATTTCTAACCTTTATCCAACAGCGCTGTCAAGCATTGGATATGTTATGCCGTGAAGAGGCAGTGGCCCCTGCAAAGCTTATGCCTGTAAAGAGCACTGCTCATGTCACTGTAGGCAGCAGCAATAATTCAACTGGTAAGTCAATTTGTTGTTTATATTGTAATAAAAATCACTCAATATCAAAATGTTTTAAGTTCACAAAATTGGCTACAAGTGATAGAAACAAATTTGTGAATAATGCAAATTTGTGTGTTGTTTGTTTGTCAAACAAACATGCTACAAGTAGTTGTTCTAGAGACATTGTTTGTAAAAAGTGTTCGCAAAGGCATCATAATTTATTACACCTTGATTCACAGACATGTAATATAACTGTAGCTTCCAACAAAACAGTTACTGATTCCCAATGTCAACCCCCGACAAATATAGTAATGACATCTTCAGTGATTACACAAAATAATAATACCTCTACATATCAGGTGTCTCTTCTGCCTACTGCATTAGTATATGTATGTGACAATGAAGGTAAGCAATATGAATGTGTGGTACTTTTGGATATAGGAAGCCAAAAGAATTATATTAGCTCTGCATTTGCTAATAAGTTAAAATGTGTAGATTTTGAAGATACAGACCTAGCTGTGGCCGGGGTTGGAGGTCATACATGTAAAATAAAACATAAGATTCCATTATCAGTTTATTCTCACTGTTCTGATTTTAAAATTTGTTCAGAATTTGGTGTGTTAGAATTTATTACTGATCCCTTACCTATGGTGGATGTGTCCAAAGAGGCACTGCCGTCTCTTATGCATTTGCATTTAGCGGACCCAAAGTTTAATATCTCTAAGGAGATTGATATGATACTTGGTGTTTCATGTTTTGCAAAATGTCTTAAAGAAGGCAAACTGGACTTGGGCCCAAATATGCCTACATTAATAAATACTGCATTTGGTTGGGTATTTTGTGGTGAAATATCTGTAACCGGCCAACATGTCACAAGTCTCAAGAGTCCTTGTCATTTGTCTGTGTTACATAATGACATTAAAAAATTTTGGCAACTAGAAGAAATGCCTAATCATCCTATTTTGTCATTTCAGGAGAAAAGATGCGAGCAGAGCTACTTAGAGTCAGTATCAAGGGGTGAAGACGGACGGTACCATGTAGATCTGCCAGTTAATAGAGATCTTCTTCCAAAGTTGGGTAATTCATACAATGTTGCTTTCTGTTGCCTTATGTCGTTAGAAAGGAAATTTCAAAATAATCCTGAATATTTTAAAAATTATAAAGCATTTATAGATGAGTTTATCGACCTCGGTCATGCCCATTTTGTTGATATAAATCCTCACAAAGGTAACCAAATTGAATATTACATGCCGCATCATGCTATAATAAAAGATAGCTCTTCTACTACTAAGCTTAGAATTGTTTTTAATGGCTCTCAACCTACGTCGTCTGGTTTAAGCTTAAACGACGTACTTCTTGTGGGCCCAGTGGTGCAGCCTGATATGTTTACCATACTCCTCAAATTTCGTACCTATATCTATGTATTTGCATCTGACATAACAAAAATGTACAGGCAGATACGAGTGAAATCTCCATACCAAACTCTTCAGCGTATTTTGTGGAGAGATAATCCATCACAAGATGTAAAATGTCTTCAACTCGATACTGTCACATATGGGACAGCCTCTGCCAGTTACCTTGCTACTAGAACTTTGGTGAAATTAGTTGAGGATGAAGGTGAGCATTATCCCTCTGCCTCTAATGCATTATTAAATAGCACATTTGTTGATGACATTTTACATGGTGAAAATAACCTTTCCTCTGCATTGAATACAATGAATGAAATGCAAGCATTATTAAGTAAAGGAAAATTTGAGTTACATAAGTGGTCTTCTAACAGTTCTGAATTGATGTCGCGGATTCCTCCTGATAGACGTGAGAAACGTCAATTTTCTTTTGATAATAAAGAAGAGTTTTGTGTAAAAACTTTGGGATTAAAGTGGGAACCCTCCTCGGACAAGTTCCAAGTAGATGTACCCAAATATACAGTTTCAATAAAAGAATACACTAAGCGAAGGATTTTGTCAGATATTGCTAAGGTTTATGATCCCTTGGGTTTCATTGCTCCAGTTACTGTGTATGCTAAATTAATAATGCAGGAAATCTGGAAGGCTAATATTGACTGGGATCTCAGGGTGCCTGATGCTATTCTGTTTAAATGGAAATTATTTTGTAAAAATCTTGAATGTTTGAATGTCATTTCAGTGCCTCGCTATATGCTTATTCCCAATGCAGAGAAGATAGAGCTTCATGGCTTCGCAGACAGCTCCACGAAGGCATATGGCTGTGTTTTGTACGTTCGCTGCAGTCATATTGAAAATATTACAGTCCACTTAGTCTGTGCGAAGACACGAGTTGCTCCTCTCAAGCATGTTACTTTGCCAAGGTTAGAGCTTTGTGCTGCACTGTTACTTGCCAAACTTATGAGCACTGTTTCCAAAATTTTAAATATTCCATCTGATAGATTATTTTATTGGACTGATTCCATGATTACTCTATGTTGGATTAAAAATGATCCTGCTAAACGTGATATTTTTGTTTCTAATAGAGTTGCCCAAATACAAAGCTTGTCCCATAAAAGCAAATGGTTTCATGTCAAGTCATCAGAGAACCCTGCTGATGTGTCCTCACGTGGTATGGAGCCACAAGAGCTTCCCAATTGCAAATTATGGTTCTTTGGGCCCCACTGGCTTTCAAAGCCTGATTCACCTTGGTTTCATTCACCTCAAGTAATGCCTGAGGTTTCTTCAGACATTGAATTGACACAAGTTGAATCTGTTGTGTCAAGTGTGTCACTTCTTACCCAGGAGGAAAGTAAAAATGGTTTTCTTAGTTTATTTGAAAAATTTTCTAGCTGGAGTCGCTTAGTTAGGATAATGGCATATGTGCTGAGATTTATTAACAATACAAAAACTAAATTTAAAAACACAAATTTTTTAACAGCCAAAGAGCTCAAGCAGGCGTCCATTTCTATAATCAAATGTGTGCAGCATGCACATTTTCAAAAAGATATCAATGGTTATGCTTCCTCAAAGCATGGTGGTGGCTCAAAGTCTCTTAAATATTTAAATATATTTTTAGATGACGTGAAAATGCTTCGCGTGGGCGGTCGTTTACGTCATGCTAATGTACCAGCTGAGCAAAAGTTCCCATTGCTACTACCAGCCCGCTGTCATATCACTAATTTGTTAATTAGGTATGAGCATGAGAGACTGTTGCATGCAGGAACGCAGACGACGTTATCTAGTTTACGAAGATTTGTATGGCCGTTGAATGCACGAAGTTGTATTCGTTATTTTATACATAAGTGTGTGCGCTGTTGCAGGTATAGGGCTGAAACTGCTTCGCAGATAATGGCTGACTTGCCTAAGTATCGTGTAACACCTTCTCGACCTTTTTTGTTCACAGGCATAGACTTTGCAGGGCCACTGTCGGTCAAGGTTGCCCGAATGAGAAAACCTATCATAACTAAAGGTTATATATGTCTTTTTGTTTGCCTAAGCACTAAAGCAATTCATATTGAATTGGTTTCTAATCTTACTACTAAAGAATTTTTAAATGCATTCCGTAGATTCATTTCTAGACGTGGTAAATGTGCTAAAATATTCAGTGATAATGGTACTACATTTCATGGGGCGAAAAATGAGCTTCATGAATTGCATAAAATGTTTCTAAATGATTTTAAGCAAATTGCTAGTTATGTAGCTTCAGAGAGCATTGAATGGCGTTTTATAGTTCCTCATGCAGCTCATTGGGGGGGGCTATGGGAAAGCTCTGTGAAACTTGTGAAACATCATTTAAAAAGAGTATTAGGAAATACCATACTCTCTTATGAACATTTGTATACTCTTCTAACACAAATTGAAGCTATTGTGAATAGTCGACCCATAACCCCATTGAGCGACTTAGATGGTGATGAACAATGTCTCACACCAGCTCATTTTTTAATAGGAAGCAGTCTTACTTCGTTCCCAGAAGGTGATTTCACAAAGTTTCCTGATAACAGGCTAGATATCTATCAACAAATATGTAAACTTCGAGAGAACTTCTGGAAACGATGGAAGACTGACTATTTGAACACATTACAGATGAGATACAAATGGTACAAAGAAAATCCTGAGTTAATGTTAAATACAATTGTATTATTGAAAGATGATAATCAACCACCCATGTCTTGGCCATTAGGGCGTGTTGTTGAGTTGTATAAAGGTAAAGATAATCATATTCGTGCTGCTGTTGTAAAAACTAAAACTGGTTCATTTTCAAGACCTATTACTAAAATTGTACCTTTACCCTTTGAACAAAACAATTAAATTGTAATATTATTTTAGTCTTTGTATCAATATAAAACTGTAAATGTATGTTTTGAGTTAACTCAGTATTATTAATTAAAAATGATAAATAAGTGTTATACCTGATCTGTGGCCTTAGTACGAGTTTGATCGAGCTCGCAAACTGACAAATTCGTACTAGGGGTACTGCTATCTCATAGTAACATGTACTGTAGATTTGTTGTACTGTTTTTTACATCATTATATCTGTTTTAGTATATAATAAATAAGCTATGATGTGCTTATTTATAAATTTAAAAATATTTTTAAGCAAATTGTAATACTTATTAATTAGTTTAATGATGCCAAGAGCACTTAGCTTATTTACTTAAATTTGTTAAACTTTATTGTTATTTTCATACTTTAAGAGCCTTAGGCCTTAGGGCATGTTTCACGGTATCTGTTTGGGGGATATTGTCTAAGTTATAATGTCATTATTTCGTTTGAAATTTTAAAGTATTGAATAATTTCAATGGGGCGGGTGTATGGTAAGGATATTCAAGTTTATACTGAATAACAACTTTGCTGTTTGTTTACTAGATGTCGCCACTAAATAAGATTCCAATGTAAATCTGGTTTACCGACGCCTCACTCTCTCTCCTACAAACCATTGTACGCGCCATAAGTGTCTCTTAACTAATAAATAAGTTTTCACTTAATTATCAACTGTTTTTCTTAATTGGAACGCTGCATTACTATTATTCAAACCAAATGGCAAAAATATATCCAATTTCTATAGATTTTACTTTAAAAATTACGGATTTCCGTTGAAACTTTCACCTATATTTTACCCCCTTAGCGATTAAAATTCGAAAAATCCGGCCTTATACCTTGCCTACATCATAAAAGGAACCTCTGTGCAAAATTTCACCTATACATTATTCAAGTGAGCGTCGATGACCAAATCTGAACCTATAAGGAATAGCGAAAAGTTCTCAAAGGAGTCTAGGGCCCGATTTTGATGAAAACTAAAACTGCATCATTAGATTTTTGGAAAATCAATATTCCTAGCCAGAAATTAACTCCGATTTTATAAAAAAAAAACACAATCTTTATTATTACACCATTCAATAGTGTCGCTAATAAGGAACAAATTCTGGATAGTAATGACATACGACAAACTTGAGGAAGAAGCAAATTTTTAACAAAATATTTTTTATTTTTCTTACGTACCATTATACCTTAACTAATTAATTGTTGATTATCATTGATTAGTCAGTAATGACTTTTCATTTTATATATAAGATTTTATGCCTTTACATAACTCCACACTGCATGCCTAGGTAAGTGGAAAAGGCTTATTACAGAGGTCCACAATTCTATTGTTGTTCATTTCCCACCGGGTCCACTAGATTTGTCCAAAGTACAGTCAGTGTAAACAATCTCTTGTTATAACGAACAATATTCTGAGTAAAAGAGTTAGTTATAGTTAATATTATTTACTACCAATATTTTAATCATAAACCTTAGGCTTGCTTCAAAGCATTTCTGGAAGTAAAAACGCTAAATAACATTTGACACGAATTCAGACGATAGGCCGCCATGATGTGTCGCGGCAGTGAGCGTCGAAGCGCCAAAAACTAAATACTCAAAAAAGTCTGCATTACTACATACAAATTAACTTACAGATACCTACTGATTTATAAATATCTATATTAGAATATGGTGATATTTATCTATTTTCGGTTTAAATAGTGGCTATTTTATTCCACTTTAATTGGTGGTAAGTTAAACATCAGTCTATTCATATTATGCCTGCCGTGCTTTTAATGATATTTGAAGTCAGCGTTTATATCTATTTTAATGGCGTCGCGTCGCATTAAACGTACGCATTTTGCCGATGTCAAGTGAAAATATAACTAAAGTAACAAAAATTGTACGGTTGATTTGGGTTAAAAATGGAGTCTCTCAACACGTGTTTTTACAACAAGAACTCGGGAGAAACTCGACGCTTATATGTTTTCTAATTATCTTTACGATCAACTGTCATCTTGACATTAACACCTTTCTTTGACATAATTCTTCTTTCACACAGTTAATCCATATTTTCTTCAGTCTTACTCTTCATCGGCGATTAGCGATTATTTTCCGTCGCATAAAAGTAAAAAGTTGGCCCCAGCTGTGTAAAACATTACAAATTATACTTTAATGTTACTCAGATACGATACACCATATAAGGATAGGAAAATGGAGTCTCTCAACACGTGTTTTTACAACTCCGGAGAAACTCCACTTGTCTATACTGGCTACGATCTTTACATATTTCTCAAGTCAAATAATTTGTAGTATATAATACGAGATTAAGGATAGAAAAAAAACGTTTTTAAATTGTATTAGATTGATTTTTCATTGACTGCGCATAATAAAGTTCAATGTTACGTGACTAAAAAACTCGACAACATTCCGCATAGCACTTTTTCACGAACACAAAACGTAATTGGTTTTGTGATTAGTGAGCGAGTTACGAGTTAACGAACTCTTGAAAAGAAAATAAACAGCATTCTAGATAGCAAAATACGAAGCCAAAATTGTTTACTGTTGGATGCTTGTCCTTTCGTGGACAAAAGATGTTATACTGTAAACATTAATGTCGCGCAGTTTAATGTGACCTGCCAATAACCTTTCGTCTGCCTCTTTATGTCGTATTACAGGCAACGTTTCTAATAAAACTGCCATCCTCAATATGTAGTTTTGATTGGAAAAATATAATGTGAATTCATGGACGACGTGTACCAACAATGTCACGCGTTTACCGTGTTGGGTTTTTCTGTGGTTGTTATAAAAATGTTATGTAATGTATGGTAGTTTTTAACCTTTCGAAATATAGGCCACCGTGTATTTAAGGACAGAAATAGGTATATTTAACACTAGATTGAGTTAACTTTGTTATTTTCGGAAAATCTTATAGGCAATGGACATCAATTTAGAGTTTGAAATGAAAATTAATGAATAGTTTAAATAAAACTACAAAAAATACACTAAAATAAAAATTGACCTACCCCAGGCGGGAATCGAACCTAGCATTCTCCGCAATCCGGGCGATTTCGAAGAATGCTGGGTTCGATTCCCGCCTAGTGCAGGTCGATTTTTCAGTGTATTTTTCATAGTTTTAAAATATTGACGCATTTGTAAAACGCAAAAATTATTCCATAAGTTAAATAAGACAAAAATCAAAAGGGATTTATAACGAATCAGATAAACACACACACTTACGCATAACACACTAATAAAGACAAGCATAATGTGTTAAAAAACGTGGATAGTTAAGATCATACTTTTGCTCGCAGCTTATTTTGAGTACCTAATGTAATTCTTGACAAATTAATTTAGAATGTTGTGGGAAAAGAAAATAAGTATGTAGATAAGTTTATTGTTTTGGTTAAAAATAAGGACGGGCTTAAAATTGTTTTTAATTTACCACTGCTTTCATTAAAGCCTATGGTATGAAGCAATCTGTTGTCACAGATGTTGACTTTGCTTGATATTCGACTACATCGACTTTCATGCATTTCCTCTCATATCCAAAATTCACTTCCATACATCAGCCTTATTAGACACCTGACCGCTGACCACTTCTAAAGTGTGCAAAGCAGAGCATATTGTTAACTACTAAAAATATATATTTATGTAAGTAAATTTTGTATCTTAATCGTAGATGAAGTAAAACGACGTATGGCCATAACCAGAACTGCGATGGAGAAGTTAAGGAAGGTGTGGAGGAATCGCAACATTATCAAAGCCACCAAGGTCAGGCTTGTGCGAATACTTGTATTCCCCATATTTCTTTACGGGCTTAAAATAATTTTTAATTTACCACTGCTTTCATTAAAGCCTATGGTATGAAGTAATCTGTTGTCACAAATGTTGACTTTGCTTGATATTCGACTACATCGACTTTCATGCATTTCCTCTCATACCCAACATTCACTTCCATACATCAGCCTTATTAGACACCTGACCGCTGACCACTTCTAAAGTGTGCAAAGCAGAGCATATTGTTAACTACTAAAAATATATATTTATGTATGTAAATTTCTTGTCTTAATCGTAGATGAAGTGAAACAACGTATGGCCATAACCAGAACTGCGATGGAGAAGTTAAGGAAGGTGTGGAGGAATCGCAATATTACCAAATCCACCAAGGTAAGGCTTGTGCGAACACTTGTATTCCCCATTTTTTTCTTACGCAGCGGAGACGTGGACAGTGCGCGAGTTGGAAAAGGGAAAGATAGATGCTCTGGAGATGTGGTGCTGGAGGAAGATGCTCGGGATATCGTGGACGGAATTCCGCACCAACGTGTCAATTCTTCAGGAGCTCGTCATCACGTAGCGTCTGTCGGCCATAGTAAAGTCGTCTCTAGGCGAGATGGCGACTCCATAGAGCGGTTGGTGATACAAGGAAAGGTGGAGGGAACCAGATCGCGCGGCAGGTCGCCTATTCGCTGGACTGACCAAGTAAAATCCGCAGTGGGTAGCCGCGTGTCTGACTGCGCCAACAGAGAGAGATGGCGAGAGATCGTGCGGAGAGCTGTGTCTGCCTCTACCACCGACGTGAACGCCTTAACGTGACCACGACCGCTCTGCCAAGAGCGAAACAACAGAGAAGAGAAGTAAATTTCTTATTACATGGAATGCTAATTAATAAACTCTGAAATCTTTGGTTTCAATACAAATCAATGTAAATCTCCCAACAATTTGAAACGTATCAGGTAACATTGTCTGACAAGCATTATTGAATTACACAACAACCGAATTACTTCAAATTTGACTAGACAGGAGAGTTGCTTTGATCATTCTTAACGAAGTCAGCGGAACTAAAGCGAAATTGTTTGTTAAACAAAAAGGATTTAGGATAAGTGTTTTTCTTCCGTTCTAAATAAGTCTGCGATTATTAGTAAACATATATTATATACATTTGCTTAAACAAATATATTTGGTTGACCATGACTCACAGCGAATTATTTTTTGAAATTATATTTTTTTTAATGAATCAATTTGATTGAGGAAATCGTCGTTTAGATTACTGGGTGGGCGTACTTTTAGACATGTTTGAATGAATATTTTTTTTTGATAAGAATAATGTTTCCATTGACTTGCAATAATTAGAATACTCTTCCAATATATACGACGAAAAATTCCGTCCTAATTAAACAAATTGAAGATAATATTTCTGAAGTTAAGCATCTTAATTTCACAGTAAATGCTTAGAATGTGATGGAATATCATAAATTAAGCACCCACACATCAGAGACACATAAGTAGCTAAAAATCTTAAATTAACTCGTACATAGAAAAGAAAAATTCTAATTATTGAACATTTTGAAATAAAATGTGCCAACGATTTATCATTTTCAACAGACTTCAAAAAGGTGGAGGTTGTCAATTCGACCGTATGTTTTTTTTTTGTTACCTCATTACTTTTTACTGGATGTAACGATTTTAAAAATTCTTTCGCTTTTTGGAAGGTCGTGCTTTTCATTTGGTCCCATTTAAATTTTATCGACATCTGTCTTTAGTTGACATCGATGATATCGTAATCTTAACACTTGTGTGTCTAAAAGATCTCGAGATATTGTCCTAAAAAAAGTCCTAGTTAAAGCACTAAAAAGCAGAAAAAGAAATATTTTTAAATAAAACAAACCGCCATCAAAAGGTATTGAGCAGAGCTCTATGTAAGATTTGGTTAACACCTAGTAGTATGGCCAATACAGCACCTCAAATTAGTGGGAAGTTGCCAGCCTGTCGCAGATATAAAAATGGGCAACAAACCCAGAAAGAAACTCAACCTGAGTGAACCAGCAAGCAAAAGTCAACCACGAGATTGAATATCAAGAGAATTATTTGACACAGTAATTGGAATTCTGCTGCTGCTTAATTTGTCAAATAAAATGGCAGACTTGGGCTCTAGGACAGCTGTGACACATCCAGCACTCTTTTTGTCACGAAAATAAAATTTATACCTTTCCTATTGCGAGCGAAGCCACGTGGTTCGTCTAGTTTAATGACGAAACTTTTTCAACAGTTGTTTATTTAAACTATGCAAATATTAGAAAACAACTATTTTGTAGTCTATACATAACATAATTTACTCTGTTTAGTTTTAATTAGATTTGTGTGGGTTTGTATTTATTTGTAAGCATTGTAGTTCTATCGCGTCCGTTTTAAATATTGCTGACATTATATAAGATTTTATTACTGCTACGAGTAACTTTACTAACCAACCTAATAAAATACATTACTTCTTAATCAATAACTATTATTAGTGCGCACAAACGAAAATTGAAAAATGAAATAAAAATATCCAAATTTAATAAACCCCGAAGCTCCGAGGAAATAAAAATGAAAACATTTGAAAACTTCCACGGGATTTTGCCTACTTTATTTATCTCTTCTTTCTTTTTTCTTTTTATCGACTTTGTTAATTAAAAAAGCAAGGATATTCCTCTTTCCGTTCTTAATTGGTTATTAATTTTAATATTCAGTCATTCTTATGCTTTCATATTCAATTGGAGAACCATAATATCGTAAACAATTTGCAAACTAAAAGTACGGTAATTCAAACTGAGAGGTAAATAGAAATTTTAAATGATTAACTATTTTGATAATTTTCAAAGCGCACATGTCAAATAAATTATTTTTTTATTACACATCTACATTTTAATGCTATTGTCCTGAAAATTAATTAAGGAAAACTCCATTAAACAGCCTTTAGATTCAAAACGATTTCAAAGTGCTCCCGATTGCCGATTTACATTGTTTTCGATCATAATAGAAATAGGTAGAGCAGTATTCCGATGATTTATATTTGTAATCAAAGATTAAATATTTCTGAAGATATTTATGAAAGGTTATTATACAATTTATGTATTTAAAACATACAATTTAAAACATAAATACAATACATATAAAAACTTATGTATTTAAATACAAAATTCTTTCAAGGAAAAATAGAAAAATGATTTCTCCATTACCTTAAATTATTATTATATACATTTTATCCTAGGAAAATTGTTGTTTGATTTATTTCTTAACGAAAAATCTGTTCAGCTGTCAATTAAGAGCGCGAGCCTCAGAAAATAATAGAATATTTACTGTGACATTCAAACACAAAATAAAAACGAATAAATGGTTTATCTCTTCGACGACTATTCGAAAATTAAATTAGAAAACTAATAAATTAAACTCGAAAATTCTGTAAATGTAGTATATTATGTAGTCGTGATCGGAAAATATTGATGATTTTTACATACTTTTCATGCTAATTCTTAACAATCTGATTGTGATGATATTTCTAAACGAATATTTAAAATGCATAGTTAAATATTTCACTTAAAAGGTATTTAAAAAATATCACAGGAAACACAAGAGCGCTACAAAAAGTTTGCAACAACATATCAAACACTTAACCCTCCTCAAAAACACTTACCGTCAAATGAGGCAAAATTCCCCCGTTCGTCATCAGGCACATAATTCACAAACACATTCACAAGCCAAGTGGAACCAAGGTCACAGTCGAGATCAACCTCACTCTTACTCATTATTCATTCAGTTTTTACCCAATGGGTAACATCGTCTGTCGTACTTTTTGAAACAAGCCCGCGTGAACCAAGCGGCCGGCACGAGAGTCGCGTCGTGACTATAGAAGGGCGTACGTCACTCGGCCACAATGCGCCTGCGTGGAACAAAGTGACTCTTCGCCCTGACGAACTTATTCACGAGTTAATTAATATATCAACTTTTCTCCATTCGCCCGTATTAAGTGTCGTCTTTAATAAAATATTTTGTTTTAGTCGGTTTCCGGCTGTGGGAGGGTCTAGGGGTCGCTAGAGCGGGAATGACAAATGGAACTCGGTTTTTGTGCAGAAATTCAATGTAAATAACGTTTTATATAAACGATAGTAGTAGACTTTTTTGTGTCATTAGCTATCAGGTTCCATAAATTACGAAAGCTTGGGTTGGAAGCGGTGATATCCTGAATAAAAGTTAACTGGTTAACCGTTTTTCTAGGCGGCTGGTCTATTTTGAGCGCCCGATACCTACACCTTATAGAAGACCACAGTCAACATTTTTGTGATGGTAAATTTTTGTTTGTGAGTACGGTTCCCAGTCAGTGTCGCGAACGTCTTACCACCAAGCAGTCTGCCAATTAAATCACATAAAAAAACCCCGACATAAAATAGCTAAGAACCGTCTTATTGGCCCGTCAAACTTATAAGACCCCTATTATTGCAACCGCACTCGAATAAGTTTCATAATTTTTAAATTATGAAACTCATAAGTTTTAAATTATGAAACTAACTATTAAATTATAAGTTTCATAATTTTTAAATTCTGAAACTTATTCGAGTGCGGTTGCAAGAAGCAGCATGAAAACATTTTCTTGTATTGAAAATATCATTTTTTTCTTCATCATCATTTGTCTTGATTACTATGTATCAGATCGTTTTATTGAACACACAACTTACGGACTACATGATTAAAATACGATGTATTATTGCAAACAGACACAACAATCAAATAACAGAGCTTGCATAATCTATTTACCCGTAACAATGTGTTTAGAATAGAATAGATTCTATTCTAAAAGTAAAATAAAATAAAATCCAAATTGTATAAAAAAGTTTATTACACTATAAATGATTATATAAATGATCCAAATGCGTGGGAGTAAAATCTGCTTAAAATTTACGCATTTAAAATTGTAATTTATTCATATTGATATATCTATGAACATGTAATGATGTTTTGAAATCATTACGAAATTGTAAGCTGCTGAGTTTCTTTCGCCATTTCTTCTCCGTCTCAGCATACTAAAAATTATTTAAGTAAAATAATTATTTCGTCGAAATGGTGGTAGGGCTTTTGACGATTTTAAAGTACTTAGTAAAGTCCATTTAAATAAAGAGCTTTTTCATTTTCATTCATTCGCCATTCATTTCATGAATGAATGAAATGAATTTCATTCATTCTATTCTATTCTAAAATAATGTAAATAATGTATTTAGAACATTAATTGCGAAACGTGCGAGTACTAACGGTTTCTACGCCAGTGTTTGGCCAGTGTATAAAAACAATTACTTAAATGGAAATTTATCTCTCGTTTTATTGCGGCTGCAGGATTTTAAGTGAAAGCTTTTATTTAACTTGCAATGTTTGTATGTATGCTCGGATCAAAATTTGCAACTGAATTTTTAAGTGGAGTTATCCACAGCCGATTGAGATGAAATTTAGCAAAAGTTAATTCCGCTACAAGCTTTTGAAATTCTTATTTTTCTTTCTAGACCATTTTATTAAACCCTTACTTTTAGATTTTTACTTTCTCGTATACGTAGTATAGAGAAAATCTTGTAATCGTCAAAAAATTCGACCTCGAGATGTAGACGGATTTATATTATTATTATACTCTTTATTGCACTTGATAAATTATAACAGAATTGGTTATAGTACATAGTTTGCAAGGGCGGACTTATCTCTAAAAGAGATCTCTTCCAGTCAACCCATGAATGTTGGTAATAATGTTAAAATTATGTAGGTGACTAACAAAATGCAAATATAATATAACAAACAAATAAGACATTATTGTAATATATATATATTCTAATAATCATAGATACACACAATACGCATACTTACAAATACATAAATATTTATTTATATACTACATAAAATAAATAAATATACATATGTATTATACATAACTTGAATAATTGTGATATATAAATTGGATAAACTTGCATTAGGTATTATGTGGAGTGTTGTGATAAGAAGTGCTTCTTTATTCTGGTTTTAAAACTAGCGATGGACGGACTCTCTTGGATAACAGTAGGGAGCCTGTTCCACAGCAGAGCAGCACGAAACGAAAATGAGTGGAGGAGGAAGTTGGTGTTGCCTTTAGGTAGCACCAAAGTTTTGGTAATACATGGTCGTCTAGAACGTGTGGGAGGTGCACACAGCTGGAAACGGGAACGGAGGAAGGAGGGGGCATTGGGATCATTTAGGATTTTATAAAGGGTGGAAAGGATATGCACATTACGACGGTCCCGTATCTGAAGCCATTTTAGCTCGGCGCGAAAAGGAGATACGTGATCATACTTACGCAGACCATAAATGAACCGTATGGCCAGATTCTGTAGACGATCAAGCTTGTTGAGCAATTCTTCAGTCACATCCAAATAGCAAATGTCAGCGTAGTCAAGAATAGGGAGAAGTAGAGATTGCGCGAGCATAATTTTGGTTTTGAAAGGGAGAAAGTATTGAAGCCGCCTGAGAGAATGATATGAAAAATGCATACGCCTACTAACATCATTAATTTGGGGTATCCAAGACATAGTACAATCCATCGTTATGCCAAGATTTTTTACGCTGTCAGTGTAACTAATGGTAGTGCCATCATAAATAAGTGATGGCATCGAGTTGATATCTAGTCGGCTACGTATTCTGCTGCTACCTACTATCATGGCTTGTGATTTTATGGGGTTTACAAGTAAACCAAAAGATTTAGCCCATGACTGAATAGCTGCTAAATCTCTATTTAACGCGGAAATGCATTCTGTGACCTCAGTCAATCCCGAGTGCCTGTAAATTTGCAAATCGTCAGCATAGAGATGGAAAGTGGATGAGATGACAGTAGATATTCCATTAATGAAGATTGAAAACAATAAAGGGGAAAGCACTCCACCTTGAGGCACACCAGCGGTCAGATAACACCAATCAGACGTTGCGTCGTCTATTTTCACACACTGCTGGCGGCCAAAAAGGTACGAGTGAAACCATTGAATGGTAGAAGAAGAGATGTTGGCCGAGCGGAGAATACCAAGTAGTATGTCAAAATCAACACAATTAAACGCGCTACTGAAATCCAGAAGACAGATAATGGTAAGTTTAGTGTTATCCATTGCTACACGGATATCCTCTGTAACATTCAGCAACGCGCCAACCGTGCTATGGGATGGTCGAAACCCGGATTGGAGAGGACAAAGTAGGAGGTTCGATGTGAAAAAAGAATATAATTGTTCATGTGCAATGGATTCGAGGACTTTGGAAAGGAGAGGCAATATGGAGATTGGGCGATAGTCAGAAAGGGATGATGGATTTGAGGATTTAGGTAAAGGAATAACTATGGCTTTTTTCCACGATGTTGGAAAAACATTGTGCATCAAAGAAAAATTTATAATGTAGGTGATGATTGATACAATGTCATCCAACACGGGAAGAATCATGTCTAGGGTGAGGCCATCGTTGCCAATAGCCCGGGTACTGATACGTTTAATATTCTCCGCAACGGTGTCCTCGGTAACTGGACAAAAAGTAAAAGAAGGGCAGCCTGGTGGAGCAAGACTTGAGAGGGAGGAAAGTGAAGCTGATTTTGAAGCTGTATCTAAAGTTACAGGTGAAGAAGAGAAATGACTATTTAGAATATTAGGGTCCACAGTACATTGGCATGAAACTGTGGGCTTGCCCACCCCAAAAGACCTTAGAAATTTCCAAGTTAGTTTAGTGTCCATGTTGCTGATCTTACCATGAATGTAGCTGCGCTTTGCATCCCTGCACATTCTATTACAGCGATTACGCAATATTACGCAACACGTTTTGGACCTCCCTGAGTCCAAAAATACCGTTTTTGGAATTATGTATGTATGTGTGTCTGTGCGTGAGCACGATAAATCGAGTATGCTTTAACTTATTGCAACCAAATTTAACATGCATGTATGACATCAAAATATAAGGCTTCTATCAACTTTTGAGTCATTTCCGGTATACGAGAAAGTCAAGGGGAGACCAGTCCCGATTTTTTTTTCATTACAATTTTATCCACGGCTGGCAACGTTTCTGACCGTGCAGTGACGGTCTATAAGAATACCTTTGTCACTGCCCCTTCTCTTTCCCCTGGGTGTCGTAGGAGGCGACTAAGGGATTTATTAGCGACCATCCGCTCAACTGGTGGTAGGGCCTGACGCCCGCCTGGTTAGTTACCACCGTACGCGTGGTGTAAAACCCGTGAAGTGCTCATTGAGCGCGTTTCGGGATCAGCCAGCGTACAACCAGAGCTTGAGTTGGCGTTACCGCGACAAAGTTCGGTCCAGGGGCGACATTGGTCGAGCCGATGCCGGGGGGAATGCGTCGATCCGCCGGCCAGGGAGACCCGTAGAAACGGTTATCCCGCTGGCCGCCCGTGGCACAGTGCAGGGGCCCAAGCGTGCCTAACCAGCTCGCGAGGCTGCCCTATCATGCCACGCATAATCTCGGGGTGGACCGTCGTGCCGGTTGGTGACCGGGATGTGGGGTCCCGGCGGCCACTCCCGGGGGGGTACGGGGGCCCTTCCGTCCGGCGGATCGATGAATATCCTTTTTAGGCAGTTCCACGGTGAAACCAGCCTCCCCACTTTGTCCGGAACTGTCGCGGTAACGCCCACTCGATTCACGTCTCTTTTTCCTTTTCCCATGGCAGCCAACAAAAAACAATCAGGTTTTACAGCGGTGCACAACCCCACTCCCTCTACACCGTTTGAGGTTGAGTTCTGCAACATACGCGGACTCCACAGTAACCTCAATGCTGTCCACCAACACCTTGAGTCAGCACGACCTGCATTGTTGTTTCTGACGGAGACGCAAATATTGCCGCCCGCTGACACAAGCTACTTGAATTATCCCGGCTACATGCTTGAAGAGTCCTTCAAAGCGAAAGCCGGAGTATGCTTGTATGTTCGGGCGGATGTTTGCTGTCGCCGTTTGAGCTGCCTGGAAGACCCATCCTTCTCCATGCTAGGGGTACACGTCGACTCTGGCCCCTCGGCTAGAGTCTACGTGTGTCTTTACAGATCCCACACCGGAGACGCTGAGACAACTCGACTTTTTGAACATCTGAGTCGGGCGGCAGATGACGCGCAGGAGCAGTATCCCAATGCAGAACTGGTGTTTTTGGGGGACTTCAATGCTCACCACAGTTTGTGGTTAAGTTCCTCCAAAACTGACCATGCAGGGATCTCTGCTCATGCATTCGCTCTCACGCACGACTTGTCACAACTGGTTGATCAGCCCACCAGGATCCCAGACATTGCAAGTCAAGCGCCTTCTTTACTGGACCTTCTGCTCACGACCCATCCTGAGGGATATCAGGTAGAGGTCCGAGCCCCTCTAGGCTCATCTGACCACTGCCTGATATCCTCCAAAGTGCCGCAGGCCAAGCTTCCGCAACTGGCGGTTGCTAAACGCCGGCTCTGGCATTATGGGTCTGCAGATTGGGATGGTATGCGCGACTACTTTGCGTCCACCCCTTGGAAGCAACGCTGCTTCAGTGATAACGATACATCAGCTTGCGCCGCTGCCATTACTGAGGAGATTGTATTGGGTATGGAATATTACATTCCACATTCCGATCTCATCAGTAGGGGCAGACGTAACCTCTGGTTCAACCGCGATTGTGCTGTTGCTGTTTCACAGAAACAGGCGGCGTATCGCGCTTGGATCAGGGGTCGGGCTCTTAAAGCTCCTGATATCGAGTCACTGAAAGCAGCCTACAACAATGCTTCCAAGTCCTGTAAGAAGGCTTACATAAGAGCGGATGCCCAGCGCGTCGCACGCATTGGCCACGAATTGGTAACGCATCCTACGGGCTCCCGTAGTTACTGGCGTCTGGCCAAAGCCGTGCAAAGCAACTTCTGCCAGCCCTCGCTGCCACCCCTGAGATGTCCGGATGGGTCTTTAGCTCATAAGCCGCAGGAGAAAGCCGATCTTCTGGCAAGACTCTTTGCGGCTAATTCCCAAGTCGATGATTGCAATGCACAGCCACCGTCACTACCTCATTGTGGCACCACGATGCCTGACATTAAAATCAGGCAGCGTGATGTTCGTGCGGAACTGCAATCACTCGATGTCCGGAAAGCTAGTGGACCCGATGGCATCCCGGGCGTTGTACTTAAGAAATGTGCAGCGGAGTTGTCTCCCGTACTCACGCGCCTATACCAGCTCTCTTACTCTTCTGGACATGTGCCGGAAGCTTGGAGAGAGGCTAATGTGCAGCCTGTTCCCAAAAAAGGGGACCGCTCAGACCCGGCCAACTATCGGCCAATAGCAGTCACCTCGGTACTTTGCAAAGTTATGGAAAGGATCCTCAACAACCACCTGGTCCGTTACCTAGAGGGTCACTCTCTGATCAACGATCGACAGTACGGCTTTAGGCCGAAACGATCGACGGGTGACCTTCTAGCGTACATGACGCATGTCTGGGGTGAAGCTATGGACAAACGTGGCGAGTCATTGGCTGTCAGCCTTGATATCGCCAAAGCTTTTGATAGGGTCTGGCACAAAAGTCTTCTCTCCAAGCTTCCGACGTATGGTCTGCCTGCTCAGCTCTGTACCTGGGTGGCCGGCTTCCTGCATGAGCGAAGAATTCGTGTCCTCTCCGACGGATGCAGTTCGCGGTTCATGTCAGTGAATGCCGGTGTTCCCCAGGGTTCCGTTTTATCCCCTATACTGTTTCTTCTGCATATCAATGATATGATTCCTCTTGGGAACATCCATTGCTATGCAGACGACAGTACAGTGCATGCGGGCTACTTCGGACACGCAAGGGCTGGACGAGCAGAAACCGTGGAGAGTCGTGAGAATCTTGTCATTGAACTCAACCGAGAGCTCGACCTTGTTTCTCAATGGGGTACAGCAAATCTGGTTGAGTTCAATGCCAAGAAAACTCAGGTGTGCGCGTTTACGGCTAAAACGTCGCCATTCCTTTCCCTTCCCTCTCTCCAGAGCACAACACTTACGCTACAGAGCAGTATCACCTTGCTCGGTATGGAGGTTCGCAGCGACTTGAATCCGAAGGACTACATCGAAAGCGTGATAAAAACAGCTTCACGGAAACTCGGAGTCCTGAACAAGGTGCGGCGTTTCTTCACGCCAATTCAACTTTGCTTGCTATACAAGACGCAAGTACGGTCCTGCGTGGAGTATTGCTCGCACCTGTGGGATGGCTCTGCCAAGTACTTACTCGATGCTTTGGATAGGTTGCAGCGTCGCGCGGCCCGCATCATCGGCGACGAAGAGGTGACTAAACACCTTGAGCCTCTCCAATTGCGTCGCAATGTTGCGTCATTGAGCGCTTTCTACCGTCTGTACCACGGCGAGTGCTCTGAGGAACTTTTTTCCCTAATCCCACCATCTCCCTTCCTTTTGAGGACTACGCGTGCTGGTCTACGTTGTCACCGACAAACTGTGGCTACCATTCCAACGCGAACTAAGAAATTTGGCAACTCGTTTCTTTGTCGCACAATCAAGAAATGGAATTCACTGCCAGCACACGTGTTCCCTCCTTCCTATAATCCTGGGTCATTCAAAAGAGGCGTGAAGAAGCACCTTGCAGGTCAGCAAGGCGTGGGTGGCTAGCGCGGCAGTTTATCTCTCGCGCTAGCTATCTTCGCATTTGGACTCTACTTCTGCTTACCATCAGGTGGAATAGAGTCATTTGCTTGATCTTTTTATAAAAAAAAAAAAAAAAAAAACCTGTCATTGTTTTGATAGCTGGCATATTTATTTATAAAAGAAAGTTGACCAAATTACTTCATTCCACTTGATGGTAAGCAGAAGCTATTGCGAAGTTAGCCAGTTCGTAAGATAAACCGCCACGCTAGCCACCCTCGCCTTGCTAACCTGCAAGGCTTCACGTCTCTTTTGAATGACCCAGAATTGTAAGAAGGAAGGAACACGTGTGCCAGCAGCGAATTCCATTTCTTGATTATGCATCAAAGAAATAAGTTGGCAAATTTCTTAGTTCACGTTGGAATAGTAGTCACCGTTTGTCGACAAATTTGGTCGAACTTGTAATATATGTATAACTTTAGATCTCTGGTTGGATCGTACTTCAATAGGGATATTGCCTCTCAAGTCAGTTGAAACTTTTAATGAGCTGTCAAAACATAATTTCTCGAGCTCTCGTGACGTCATCAGTTCCTATAGTCAACTAACTGGATATGAAATGGTCTTGATACGCTTAATATAAGAAAAATATCGTCGCCCTTGGTTCTTTTGTTCACTGAGGGTTTAATTACTTTTTGAGTTTGGTGCGCTTGCATATTCGTTGCCAGCCTGTTGCCTACATAACGGCAGGCTGGCAACGAATATAATAATAATTATAATATATTTCTACACTCACACCAATTATCTAGCCAAAATTAAGTACCTATCATTAAGAACTTGTGTTATGGAAACTAGATAACGGCCATTTTTTATGCACATTATAATTTTTAGATATTTTTTATAAATAAACAAAAATAAATATATAAACAACCATGACTCGTCATCAAATATTCGTGTTCGTCACACAAACATTTGCCGCTACCAGGACTCGAACCCGGATCGCTTGATGTGTAGGCCGCTATACTGACCACTCTACCAAGACAGCGTCAAATATGCAAGCAAGCATGAATAAATAGCAGGAAATGCAGAGCTTAGAAATTACGAAGGTTATAATAATTTAAGACCTAAGCCCATATTACCTACTCTTAGTACTTACATTAATCTATGGCCTATTCTCTCTTAAGTAATTATAATTTTAAATGTAAATGTAAAGGTAATTTTATTTACAGAAAATGTTCCCATCAATATGCATTGCGTCTAATGTCTTACTTCGTCCATAAATTTCGGTAAAACAATTAAAGACCAATATTTATTGTCACGCAGTATTGCCATAATCATTTATAACGTTCATTGTGTTCGGCACAATTTATGATTAAATATTTCTAAATGTTATTATCATTTTATGCAATTAGCATAAAATGTTCCCGAAGCGGGCGAAAGCAATTTATTAAAATATGTACCCATTAGAAATCGGTTTGTTGCAGATTTCTTGTAGGTATTAGAAAAAAAACCTGGGGCAGGCCGGTATTTTCAGTGTATTTTTTCTAATTTGAAAAATATTTACGCGTTTGTAAACGCAAACAAAATCGGGAGTGGTCTCCTCTTGACTTTCTCGTATACCGAAAACGACTCAAAGGTTGAAAGAAATCTTATATTTTGATGTCATACATGCATGTTAAATTTTGGTCACCCATCCAAGTACTGACCGCGCACTTGGTTGCTTGACTTTCGTGATCGAAGGCTCAAAACTTGATAGAAACCTTATATTTTGATGTCATACACGTATGTTAAATTTGGTTGTAATAAGTTAAAGCATGCTCGAGTTATCGTGCTAACGCACAGACACACACACACAGACACATACACAGACATATTTCCAAAAAAATATATTTTTGGACTCGGGGAGGTCCAAAACGTGTAAATCCATCAAAATCTCGAGGTCGAATTTTTTGACGATTACAAGACTTAATCTATACTACGTACTTATACGAGAAAGTAAAAATATTCCATTATATGTATTAGGTAGTTTAATCTTAGCTGGACGTTAAATATTTGCAAAAATATTTCGTTCGGATCTTAGAAGTGCAAATTTCAAAGATTTGATGAAACAAAGTTTACCATAAAAACATAAGCAACCAGCATTTACAAATTTCGACAGCGAAAACAGTGCCCCGGTAGCGTAGTGGTTAACGCAGTCGCCCGGATTGCGGAGAATTCTGGGTTCGATTCCCGCCTGGAGCAGGTCGATTTTTTTCAGTGTATTTTTTATAGTTTTAAAAATACGGACTTTGTAATAATTTTTTGTCTGATTTCCCTAGTTTACATACTCATTTCTTTTTTATTATTTTATATCTATTTGTAAATTAACCTCAATATTACATAGTGTAAAAAGTATATAATTAAGTTCTCAGAAGTGTCCGTCTATAATTATCGTTTCTACAGCCATTCACTTATAATTTCGAACCTAGAAAATAATTTTTCATGATTGTTGGTTCTGAGGCCTTAACATGTATGGCAGCAGAGTAATCTCCTTTTGACGGACAACTTACGTACATACGAACAGTGCAAGTTAAATTAAAGCTTGTAAAAGAGGCGTTCCCTTTATGAGCTGATAACTGTGCTAAGGGTTCCAGGCGAATCTTACTTTTATCTCTTATCATAACTTATTATCGCGTGATTAAATTAAAAAAAAAGCTTTTATTTAGTTACACCTGTCCCGATGTTTGTCATCAAGTCTTGCAAATTAAATTAGATCCCCTTCCCGGTTACTGATTCAGCTGAAATTTTGCTTACATGTGTAAATCGCGTGACCATGCAATATTATGATGACATAGTGCTGATCTGATAGAGCTGGAGTGGCCATGGGAACTTTGAGTTTGGGCTCGTTTGTATCGTCTTGACGAGTAGATTGTCTTGCAATGGTAACCAGGGTCTGATGATGGAGCTGGAAGGTGGTCATAGGAACTCTGTAATGAAACGACGCAACCCCATCGACTTTCGGCTCGTTTGATTCGCCTTGACGAGTACTTTGTTTTAGATGGTTACCACAAGACCTAAAAGCTTGTTTTTCAAAAGTTTTCTTTTTAAGCGTTTTTCTTGTTTCTAAAAAAAACTCACTAGCAATTAAAGCAGATGTATAGGAATTCGCTAGAATACCTCATCTTTATTATCATTGAGCTATATTTAAAATAAACTTGTATTTATTAGCAAGTTACGTAGTCAGTCTATCTACTTAATAAGGCCTTACTTGATAACGAAAGAACTTTGTAAACTCTCCGACACTTAGCTACGTTTGACCTTTATTTATAATACTTAAGTTGATAAAAAATGCACTTAATTAGAGCGCGGGTGACATTTAGACTTATCTAATTCTATCTTCATAAGTCTTAGGTAACAAATTAACGTTAATCGTTTTAACGCGAAAGAAAACATTTTGGCAACTAATTTCTATCGCAAAATCAAGAAATATTCGCTTCTTCATACAATCCTGGGTCATAAAAAATGGGCCTGAATCACCTTGCAGGTCGGCAACGCCTAGTGCGGCGCATTTATGTGATCACTTGTACTATTAATGCATTTGAATTCCACTCCAGCTTTCCATCAAATGCATTGGTTGTATTAAACTACTTACAGGCCTGTTGTAATCGTGTTACGACGCATGTCATTTTCAATTGTAGAAAGTGCAAACCTGTTTATTGGTTTGTCAATAAAAGAAAAAAATTCGGTCACCCATCCGAGTACCGACCGCGCACTCGGTAGCTTAGCTTCCGTGATCGTTACGAAGACAGCACGTCCGCGGTTCCATCGACCATCTCTTAACGTGATTATGATGAGATATAGACCCGAGGGCCTAGAAAAGTGTCGAACGATACAACGTTTCTATTTGTTTCTATGTAAATTTTTGAATATTATTCAATACATTTGTCACGACGGTCGCCTTATGCTTTCTCAGTAATACGTCAGCTTCATACATTATATTCTTTTCGTTAAATGTTCGACACAATCGATTGGCCACTTGTCTAGGCCCTCTGATCCAAATAATATACCTAATATACATTATTTTCTGCAGAAACCGTTAAATAACAAATCAACAGCGGTCTCGCTTTAATAACATTATGTCACTACGCAAACGTCCACGTTGATGTCAGACTTTTATCTGATTCAGTCTCAATTGTGAATTGTTCTAGAAACAATTAGGTTCGCGACAGATGAGTCATTCCATTTAGCTCAAACGAACTGAGCCGTGACCCACTCACTGTGTTTTATTGGGTTCATGTTGTTCGGGAAATCAGATTTCAGTTGAGACAGAGTTTGTTTGTCCTAGGTTAAACCTGTTTCTTTGAGCCTTTAGTACACCAACTGTCAACAAACTGTGGCTACCATTCCAACTTGAACAAAGAAATTTGGCAACTCGTTTCTTTGTCGCACAATCAAGAAATGGAATTCACTGTCAGCACACGTGTTCTCCTCCTTCCTACAATCCTGGGTCATTCAAAAGAGGTGTGAAGAAGCACCTTGCAAGTTGGCAAGGCAAGGTTATCTCTCGCACTAGTTATCTTCATATTTGGACTCCACTTCTGCTGTGGAATAGAATAATTTGTTCGATTTTTTAAATAAAAAAACAAGCTGCCTTAACTAGTTTACTAGTTTACAACTCAATCTCAAATATTTTTTTTTTGATTACGATTATTGATATTTTGAATATATTGGTTTTGAGAGCCTCTGTGATCCAGTAGTTCGCCTCTCTCTGTCACCTTAACAAGAGTTAGAACAGCATTTATGTATTCTGATAGTCCCAAGAGAATAGCATCACCCCCCACAATGGGTGTCGTAGAAGACGATTATGGGTCAGCAAAGGGGTATTGATCACCTTATACTCCGTCCACCAATCCGCATTGGGCAAGCGTGGTGGACTACTGCCTATAACTCCTTCCTCCTTAGACCAGAAATTATCATTGAAAAATTTAATTTCAAACAACGCACTTTATTTACTTGTTAGTTGCAAAAATATTACAAGCTGAAGTGTTAGTTTTGAAATGTTGTCTACTGTACTGCACACTCGGCAAGTGGAACGCTCCATCCCTAGGTAGAAGACTCATTTAACTTTTCACATATTTGCGAGATGAACTTTGGACATATTATAATGGAGCCATGTTGTTTTAAGTTGATAACTAAGGGCGTACGCGGACTGGATTTCAGATGGAAAACAGTATTAGTTGGAAAATGCTGAACGGAGAGATGTAAAATCTATCATGGTACTCGCGTTCTAAAAACCGCTATCGGCAGCAAACAACAAAATACAAGTCGTCACCATTTGCTGACCTTACTCTTAATTGTATTCGAGGTCGGCGTAAGTCATTTTTTCTTCTTTGATCCTCCTGGTATGAAAGAGCCGTCATCTCAATATTAACGATCTTTTTTGTCATAATATAATCTTTCTCTCACTCTCTCAATGGAATATGAAAATGGCCATAGGAGAAAGTCGAAAATAATATTTTAATTACCTACTTCAATGCAATGGGCGTTATATGAAATTAATTGAGATGAGATGAGACGAGACGAGACGAAATGAAATGAAATTATGATATAGTTATTTATTTAAATGTACTTTACTAAGTACTTTTAAATCGACAAAATCCCTACCACCATTTTGGGACGAAATAATTATTTTACTTAAATAATTATTGCTATGCTGAGACGGAGAAGAAATGGCGAAAGAAACTCCACAGCTTACAATTTCGTAATGATTTCATAACATCATTACAGGTCAATAGATATATCAATATGAATAAATACAATTTTAATTACGTAATGTTTGGGCAGATTTTACTGTCACGCATGTAGATCATAAATAATCATTTAATTTTAATAAGAAACTTCTTTTTTTACGAAAAAAAAAAGATTTTGATTTTACGTTTTTTTTAATAGGCAAATCTCTAATATTCTTCGCAAAAACGTATACATTGACCCTTCAGACGAATTTACTGTTTATACGACACTCAACGTTATTATTCAAACAAAAATACGAATTTCAAGAAATACAAGCTATACCTAACAAAAAAATAATCATCAAAATCAATTTTATTCATAATTAGCGGAGTAATCAGGTAACAATTTATACAAGGAAAAAATCGGGAGTGGTCTCCCCTTGACTTTGTCGTATACCGGAAACGTCTCAAATATTAACAGTTGATAGAAACCTTATATTTTGATGTCATACATGCATGTTAAATTTTGGACACCCATCCGAGTACCGACCGCGCACTTGGTTGCTTAACTTTCGCGATTGACGGCTCAAAATTAAATAGAAACCTTATATTTTGATGTTATACACGTATGTTGTACTCAGGGAGGTCCAAAACGTGTAAATCCGTCCAAATCTCGAGGTCGAATTTTTTGACGATTACAAGACTTCCTCTATACTACGTACGAGAAAGTAAAGAAACAATACACAGTAGAATAAAGAACTCCCTTATTTGAAGTCGGTTATAAATAAGAAAAGCAAAGTGATTTTTTTTTCTTAAAATGTTTTAATCATTGAATTACGTCTGTCATAAGTAAGTTTTTCGCTTTTATTCGCTACACTGTTTTGTATGTTGATGTCACGAGCTATAATTGAGCAAGGATTAAAAATCGTATTGTGTAATAGCACGTTATCATGCAACATAATGAAATAAAAGTTCTATACACATCTACCAACACTAAACATTTGAAAGTAACAGCTATTGTCTAAATTGTAACGCTTCGAAATCCATTAGGGTGTCGCCAAATAAAAATTAATTATTCGTAATTTATTATCCATGCGGGCGTGTTCTGTCCCGAGGGGTTATGATGCGTGTCATACCTTTGCTATTAGTTGCACAGTCACGAGTAATATGTATCTACATTTGAAATTTTGTGACTTTAGATAGCTGTCTTTTAGTTCTTCTCTTCCTTGAACACTTATCAGTTCGTCTTTTACTATGAAAAAGAGGCGATGCGCTATGCCTATCGCGCTTTCTCAGGAGCGTACGGGATTGCACGCAGGAAAGCCCGCACGCTCAATCACTCAAAGTAATTTTTTACTATGTTCTTTCACGTGCGATTACTCGTGTTCGTTTTTGACAACGAAGAGCGGCCGTGTTAAGACTAATCGCGCGCGATAGGCCGCGCGAAACTGCTGCGTGTTGGTGTGTGTGTGTATTTAACACACGCGACGCGTGCTCTTTCCTTTCCCTTCCAACATCAAGTACGCTATTTAACGGCGCGTATTGAAAAAGCCCACTATCGTTTAGGACTACCGTTTATCACTACCGGAAGATACTTAAATTTCAAAAGTGGATACATATTATTGCTCGTGACTGTACTAATGTTGTCACAAATAAAGAGAGTTCAGAAAGAAAGTTATTAGATACAATAATTAAATTTCCACACAAATCTAGGTTTTTAAATTTATACATTTTTAACTGCTATTCCCGGACTCTTGATATGTTTCAGTGTGCATCATGTGCCTTGGTTGACGGCTTTTGTTGGTTCACATGCTGGCAATCTGTATTTAGGGCACTGCATGGACCATACTACCAGATGGTTTTCTACGTAACCTAATCTTATCTAGAGCCTGCTCTGCTCGAACTCTTTCGGAATAATGATCGTGATTGTAGTATATAATTATGTATGTCATTGCTTCGTAATTAAATATTGGATTTGTACGCATTTACAAAATATATAGTATACAGTAAATAATGTGTAGATGAGAATAATAAATAATCAAACAATCGATTTAAAGGACTTACATGGGTTACTCTGATTAAACCCTAAGAAGTATTAAATGCTTACATCATTTAATACTTCTTAGGACAAACTATAAAATATTGTTCTGAAGATTTTGCATTTCTGAAGAACTACCACGAGTCTGTGACTCGAGGAAAAAATAACGAGCAATGCTTATCAATGATTACCGAGGATACTTAATTAATTAATACTTATGCAAAACAAAAAAAAAAACATACCAACCATTGACAACCTCCTCCTTTTTGAAGTCAAATAAAAATAGGGGACGATATCGGCGCCTAAAATTACAAAATACAAATGTGTCAGAGCTGCTTAACACAGATGTCTGACTTAACTGGTTATATAGCCTTTGACATATTATGTAATAATAATTTACCAATGAATACATTAGTACTTAAACTAATAATTAAATTGATATCGAATAAACTGCATTCATACTTCATCACAAATATAAATATAATGTAACTAGTGGTCGCATGCTCTAATGTACCTACGTATATGTCCAGAAATTCATTTCCGAGGTCAAATCTATCTCTAGTTTAGCCCCTATTGTGTCGCCGCCATTTTGTAAAATTTCGCGCATGTGTCAGTTACTTCCGGACTTTCCGTCACGAATTTTCCGGGTGTAAAAAAATAATTAAAAAAAAAATGTAATAAAACTATAAATATGAGTTTTTGTCACTAAAATCGTTATAAAATAAGCTAACAGAATATAATATAATTAGTACAGTTACATTTTCAAATAATAATAATAATAATCATCATTTTCATCGTCGGAAAACTGTGGAGGGGGGGATCGACCTCCAGGAGGTCGGCCGACACACAGGCGTTTTTGACAGCGACCTCCAGGAGGCCGCGCGACACACAAGGGGTTAAGCTGCGTGAAAAGGTAACAAACTGATAGCAACGCTTTGAATTTATAATATTGGTATGGGTTTATTAGATCTTCTCAAACTGGCGCTGGTTATAATTTCATTTACTTCTAGTACTTTCCATCATCATCATCATTTCATCCGGGAGACACCCAGTTGGACATAAACCTGCCCAAAGGATCTCCAACCCGATTTGGCCTGTGCTGTATTTTCCATGCATAATGTCAATGTCAGAAAATCAAAAGCCCAACGCTGCCATGATGACTGTAAAACAACAAGTGAATCTACAAAATGGAGCGGATAAAATAAGAGATAAAATTTTCCAGAAAACTTTATACAAAATGCGCACAGGAAGTAGGATATGAGTCAGAGAAGAAGAATCTGATAAGTTAGAAAAGCATCTTATGATTTTCTTTACTAACATTAACTACGTACATGAAAAAATAACTATCAACTATTTCAAGTTTCTCGTAGAATAGTTAGCAACAGAGTTTTGATCTTAAACGAAAGTTTCCAAGGGTTTCTATATAGATTGACCTTTTGATGAAAACTTGTCGAGTTACCCAAAGTTATTGAATGGAAATTTATCCATTCATTTGGTGGAAATAGAATCGACATTTTCGTTTTTATTTGTAATACTAAATAGACGTGACGACTTATAAAGGTTATGATAAATTCAATTAATATTCAATGTGTTAGTGTGGTTACTGTGTAAGTATTGTTTTATCAAAATCAAATCAAAATAGGGCACAACTGGAGATCGATACCACAAGGTGGGTGTAGTATAGAAGACCACATCGAAATAATACACTGAAGGTAGATATTTTCTGGAATAAATTTTGCATTTACAAACGCGTAAATATTTTTAATACTAGAAAGAATACACAGAAAAAAATCGACCTGCCTCAGGCGGGAATCGAACCCAGCATGTTCCGCAATCCGGGTGGCTGCGTTAACCACTACGCCACCGAGGCACTGCTTTCGCTGTCGAAATTTGTCAGTGCTTGGTGCTTATGTTTTTATGGTAAACATTGTTTCATCAAATCTTTGAAATTTAATCTTTGCATTTGCACTCAATGCGATTGCTGTTCATCGAGTTATGTATGAAAAGAAGCAATATTTTATTCGCAGATTAGAAAGAAATAAAAGATTTTAGTAGCCATATTGTTCTGGTGACTACAGTCATACTACGAGACTACAGTAAATACGGGACAGGGATAATATCAATGACGAATAGTGAAGGTAAATAATATCGTTGTCATATAAAGTGATTTTTTTTAGTGTAAATTCTTTAATCCTTACATAAGCTGTGTAAGGTTCAAATTAGTTTACATAAAGTTACTTGTGTGATGTGAAACCCCAAACTCGACAAAAGTCGATTTTAGGTTGATGGTGTGTTAAATATAGTATTAATTTTACTAGCACATTGTTATTGACAGCTCCCATGAAGGGACCCGAAACTTAGAGCAAAGTTATAGTATCTCCGAATTCCTAACTTAATGAAAACTTAGACTCTCTACAGCCTTGCATATCAAACGGTCAAAATCATCCTAATAGCTCGAAGAGAACTAAAGTTACATTCATTTGCATATTACCTTTTCTCTTCTAAGAAAGTTGAGAACATTGGTGCGTTCTATTAGGCTCTTTTTAGGTGCACCCACGTTTTGGAGCAACTGAAAATTTTAATTATTTAAATCTTCACTCACAGAGTGGAACGTTTATAAACGAATTGAAAAGCAATTAGAGTTAGCGCACTTACCAACGATCCCATTCAGCATTTTCACATTCAAAATAAATATAACTCGCATTCACAAATACAGTTCGGCACTTGAATTTTAATTATACGACTAAAAATTTGTTTGATTTGGCTGCATTGAGTTGGTAAAATTTCAATTAATAAGACCTTCTTTTGTATTTATTAATGTAAATAATTTTATCTCTTTTATTTTATTTAAATAAAGATATTTAATTCTGGAAGGCTGTCTCTGATTGTCCAACAGTAGGCCTCTCTCGACTGAAATGTTTTTTTTTTTTATAAAAATGCAAATGAATTATGAATGCATGAAAATGTTATGAATGAATGAATGAAATGATGATATATCTGCATGATACGATGTAGTACGTTATACTCGGACTGCTGAGATGATTTCGAGTGTTACAGCTGTCCTGGTTTTTGACTTGAGTTGGTTTTTTATTGTTTATTTTTAGGTTTTGTGCTCCTTTTATGTAGACAGGCTGGCAACCTGTCACTATTTGGAGGCGCATCATGGCCCATACTGATGGATGTGGCAAGACTCTGCACCGCTCTTGGGACTACGAGCGTGATCGTATTTTTGTACGTAGGATCTTTATTTTATCGATCGATATTTCTTCAGTACCTAACTAAATTCGACTTTACTCCATAGTCATAAAAGTCAAAATCTATTGCGGTAGGTTATGGTAGTCTTACGGCTATGTGCAGTCACCTGTTTCGGGTAATGACTAAATAAACCTTTACAAAAATAATGCAATGTGTTCTCAATAATCTAATTTCAATGAATTAATAATACGGGAAATTTCATGCCTGATGCATTGCTGCCCACTAAAAGTTTTTAATTAACAAACAATAGGACGAAACTTAAAAAAAAACTTACCAAATTGCAGAGATTTATAATTCTGTCGTGATAGCAGTTTATAGTTTTTTTTATGGTACGAGATGGCAAAACAAGCTTGCGGCAAATGGTCACCGCCGCCTATAGACAGTTGCAATATTAAGTGTAAATCACTTAACACCGCAAGTGCCAGTCCATGTCCAGTAATTACACTGGCTACCTTTCCCTTCAATCCGAAACACAACGAACTGATTCATGGCAGAAATAAGAAAGGCGATGGTACCTACCCAGACGACCCTACATATACCTGTCTACCACCTAGTTTAAATAAGTGTGACTTTTTAGAAAATAAATCAATTTTGCACCTGTTCAGTGAAATGTTGATGAAATACTTTCCTACTTTTTATACAACTGCTTTGAGGATTTTGTACCAATTAAAAATGTTTTGAAGAAACTCCTAGTAAAAATACAATCATACATCAGAATTCAACAACACAGAATCAAATAGTTACATTGGAATCAAAGAACGTACATTTTCTTCTGTGTTAGAGACACAAGAGGGTCATCTTGAAAGTTCAAGAAGGAGCCCAACAAAAACAAACATTGTACCTTCAGAAAGGGGAGGAATAAATTTGGCGAAGTTACCAATGTTCTCACACTCTGTGGCGATTACGTTGTAAAGTTCAAGATAACCGTTTATTTCACGTAATGTTCCTTGGTCTGGGGTAAAATTTCACTGTCGAAATTTGTACCGGTTCCCTCCATCTGGCTGGCTTTATCTTTTTTATAGTGATTTGGACTACTCTCTCAGAGATCGAGTTTTGGAAGTGCCTGAAAATTCATTGGGCACTTTTTTAAACTTCAAAGATGATAATATTTGCCTATTCATCTACAGGAGGTTTCTGTTATTATTATATAGTATTACTTTTCCTTTATCCAACTTGGATGATCAATAAATGTATGTCAAATAATCTTGCATTCCTTGTTGTTTCAGAGTACTAAATAGTTCGCACCTTCAGTGGTTCTGGGTAAACAATCGTAAATTAAGTGTTTTATTTTTACCGGGAAATTCGTCGTCTTGATGTGACCTGATGAAAAATGGTAGGGAGCTTCAACAGGGATCCTACACTAATGAATGTCTAGGTCACAATAATGCTCTTACCACTTCTGTTGTTGCAACAGACTTTAGTAGACTAGTGGATAAGAGAAAGCCTATTATGATGTCTACGTGATTCTATGCGCATAATAATTTTAGACCTGATGCAAGTAAATTTTTACCCAGTTCAAGAACAAAATCATTTTAAGAAATACTAAGACTAATAATAAGACGACATTCATGGGAACGAAGTCTTTTGAAATATCACTTACAATTGATTAAACTCGCAACTAGAAGATATAGATAAAGCAGTGTCCCATTAACAGTTCTATTAGAACTGCGGTTAAACTAAAGCCGGATCAAATGAATCGTACTCCGACATACAATGTTAAGTTGATTGTGTTTCACTTTACTGGGACTTCATTTAGTAATTATTTAACGTTATTTTAAAACTTGAGATGTGAATAAGTATTAATATATTATCTTATTAGAAATATAATATCACAATGTTTATCTGGCATTAGCTCCGGATCTAAGTAACCAATTTTTATTAAACTTGGCTTACTGTGTTTAATTTTTTGTCTGTTTGAGTCTACGATCGTTTGTCAAGCTTCCCTTTGTACACGCTACACACGTTGTGTAGGATATGCACTCAGAGGCTATACTGCATGGATCCATCGGGTGCATCGGGTCACGAATGTTTAAACACGCCCACGACTAGGTGCAATGGAATGCACAGCGCGTTTGAATGCCCTACGTGTGCCACGTGTAGAGCGTGTGCTGCGTTGAACTGAGTGATTCAGTCCATGCATCTGTTCGTGACGTCGTCTATTACATGGCTGTGGGTGCCTACGAATTTTATTAGTAGTGGAAACGTCGACCCACGTGGGCTGACAAGCGGACACATGTAGTTAACGTGGGCGTCCACCGTGCACCTTGTGCGCCACAGCGGAGCAGAGCGGCTCAATAGACATTAAAGCGTGTTACCAAAAATAGAATTAATTGCTATAAAAATAAGTTACGTTATGACGAGTAAGTCTGATTCTAAAGTTAATAAGGTGTGTCACATTAGAGGGTAATTATGCCTGCGAAATCCTTAATAAGATCAAATTCTTTATATTCCAACAAAATAATTATCTGAAGCAAAAGGCATACGTATTTAATTATTAAAAAGTAACACATTGGAAAAACACCCCTAACGTAATTCCGTTCGCAACACGCGGAGAAATTCACAAATGGATTACGAAGGAACACCAACCAATTATGTAATTGAAAATCAAATTTAAGTAAGTGACTTCGTTTACTAACGCAATTTTTTTTTGGTAAAATTTTATTTGAAAATTAGTCTCTCTCAAATGGAACAGGAAAAAATAAACCGAATTCTCGTATATTGGATTTAGGTGAAGTATCTTCTAAATAAATTTACCAAAAATAACGCGATACGCTTATTAACTTTCAAAATTTAAACTTTAATTTAGGCGATATTAATATCATTGTAATATTTCTTAAATTAGGTAACTGTCGCGATAGAAAATCATTTTCACTAGGTAATATTATGTCTAGAAAACTACTACTTTATTTTACATCGAATACTTAGCATGTAATTTGAATACCGTTACTAAAATTAACTTAATTTTTAAAACATCGTGCATACAACATAGAACCAGTTATCTATTTCGAAAATCTATTTGTTGAAAAAGCATTATCTTTCAATGACGTAAATTTTAGTTTAATAACTTATCAATCTACCATAACAAACAAGAGAAAACTCAACTACTCGAGCTTACAATAGTGAGGATTCTATGAAACTATAATCAGTTTGCAAAACTACTGTGGACCAGCCTTAGAACCCACACATAGATGTAATTCCCATCTTTATTTTATGAAGCCACTAATACGAAAGGCAGTCCTCGCTTGATGATAGTGATGCATTTACGAGTACACACTGATTACTGTGGTGAGGACCCAAAATTTTGAAACACATTCTACATGTAGTTCACCCGTAGACGAAATTCAAGTCACGAGTGTTCTGACCTTCAGCACAGTCTGAAACGACGTAAATAAAACAACGGCCTCATTTATTTTCTAACATGGTAAACAGAACAATGTGTTAAGTATGATCATAAAAATAGTAACTTTCTTTGAAATCCCCAAAGAATCAACTTCAAAGGAGATCGATCAATTGTTATCTGGTAAACCAAATTAAATTTGATGACAAAATTTTTCCAGATCTTAGTCAAATTTCGAAAATATCGAATCTATAAATAGTATTTCAATACTTTGTAATTATAAGGACTATAAGGACATCTTAAAATGTAGATCCTTAACCGAAAAATATCAAAATTTAGAGCACAGGCAATTTTTAATATGTGAATTTGAAACAGAGCACAATAAAACAAGATTGTGGTATCTTAATACCACATTTGCCTAATCCTATATGGTTAGCCACAAAGCTTATCATATCATATTACAAAACTCAAAGTGCACGTAAATGCACGTAAACACCGTGAACTGTCAATGTAATTTCATTCTGACCGTACATGCGCTCTTATTCCGACCGTACTTGTATGTTATATTTATTAGTACACCAATGAATAATAAGTTAACTATAAGTTAGGCTTAATATAATATTTTCCTAAAAAGCAAGGTTAAAAAAATTTCTTACTTACGATAAGTATAATTTATTTAACAGTTCACGCGCATAAACGTTTCGCAGCATTTTCTGTCAAAGGGAAGTTGGAAGAGATTTATTTTTGAAATAGACCATACCTTTTGTGCGGTCCATTGAGCATGTGCTCCATATTCTATAATAAAGGTAAACAATAAATTATGTAATAATAGGAAAGAAACTTTACCTTCAAAATTAACACCACTAACTCGAACTCGTTCACTAAAAAGTCACTGCACTTTAAAATATACTCGTGCACCGTCTGTCATAACTGGGAACCACTGTGGCCATTCAAAAGTCGAGCTTAACTCCCTCCCTGCTCAATTAGAGCTAATTGTATTGACCTAAGCTAACCCGCTTGATCTAATTCGGGCATATGATGCATGCACCTTACTAGGGGTGATTATGTGCGTAATGATTATATTAGCTATTCACATGTCGATGGATTATACGCCTTACAGGTAAGTGATAAGATCAATTATTATTTGTATTAGAGATATACCGCGTCTTAATTCTGTTCGTGATGTTTATGCTGACTTGCCAGAATCGTAATGGAAGAACGCGATTGGTATTTATTCAATACAGTTTAACCATAATATTGATGGGGGATTATGGGGTACATTTGTTGATATATTTTATAACACCTTTTAGACACAAATCAAAATTCATATTCAAGTAAAAAAGAAATGAACTAGGATTTCTTAAATATTTTTTAACACTTGCTCCATATGTAGCCAAACTAATACTGTAAATATTTAGTTCAAATACATACCCATCTTTATTGAATTATGGTACTAGGTCTTCTGATCAAGGAACAGAGATCTGTAATATGTTTGCCGAATATTTTCATTCTACTTTCCTTAATGACTCTTCTGATCATGCTCAAACGTGTACGGACTATTCTTCTCAATATTCGTCAACCGCACACATAAATACAGTCGAAGTACACGACCACGAAGTGCTCAAGCTTCTTAAGAGTTTGGACCTTAACAAGTCTGCTGGACCGGATAGTATACCAGCTATTTTTATAGTTAAGTGTGCAAAAAGTCTATTTTCTCCTTTGGCCATGATATATCGTCGATCATTGACGGAGGGTATTGTACCAAAGATTTGGAAATCGGCCTATATTACTCCCATCCACAAAAAAGGACCAAGGAACATTGTAGATAATTATAGACCGATTTCAAAACTCTGTCTATTTGCTAAAGTGCTGGAAAAAATGGTTTACTCCCAAGTATACTCAGCGTTACGACATTATATAATACCACAACAGCATGGTTTTCTTAGAGGTAGGTCAACAACATCAAATCTTATCTTATGTTCGGAGTATCTTGCCAGGATTATGTCTGAGCCATCGCAAGTTGATATAGTTTACACAGACTATAGCAAATGTTTCGATCGTATCGATCACGTGGTCTTATTAAGGAAACTTCAACTAGCTGGTATAAGTGGCAATCTCTTTAGATGGTTTACGTCGTATGTCCACCAGAATAGATGCCAAACTGTAGTCTTAAGCGGCTATTCATCCTCATCCATGTATATTCCCTCGGGAGTGCCGCAAGGATCCTTGCTGGGTCCTTTATTGTTTATAATATTCATCAACGACATATCATCATGCTTTTTAAAATCCAATATCTTACTATACGCTGACGATATGAAAATAATTTGTAATGTAAAATCAATTAGTGACGCAAAATGCTTGCAAGATGACCTAATTAGATTTCAAAATTATTGCACATTTAATAAATTAGACCTTAACGTTTCAAAGTGTTATGTTTGCTCGTTTACCCGTAAACAAACTATAATTAAGTTCCCTTACACCCTTAACTGTATACCTTTAATTAGAGTTAACAGTATTAGAGACTTAGGTGTGTCCTTCGACAGTAAATTAATATTTGATGAGCATATTGATAATATCACAAGTAAAGCTTCCCGTGCACTAGGTTTCGTCCTACGAATGTCATCTGAATTCTCTAATATAAAAACAATGAAGATCCTGTATTGTGCATATGTACGTAGTCATCTTGAATATGCCTCGCAAGTTTGGAACCCTGTTTATGATGTTTATGTAAACAGGTTAGAAAACATTCAAAAGAGATTCCTAAAATACCTGCAGTACCGTGCTAGGATTTATCTTCCTGATTACGAAACACGATGTCGGAAATTCCATTTTCTCCCTCTCTATGAAAGAAGGAGTATTTCTGATCTATCTTATCTTGTAGGCATAGCAAATGGCACAGTAGACTCCTCAGAGTTATTGGAACTTATAGGACTGCGCACTAACGTGGCCGCATTCAGAGCACCTAGCTTACTTCACTTACCGTACGCTAGAACTAACTATAGGCAAAATTCATTTTTTATTAGGGCATGTACCGCATTTAATGTACTGGTAAAAGCGACTCCGGACTTAGACTTATTTAATACATCAGTTACTGCGATAAAGCGTCATTTCACTAATCGTTTCTTTGTGGCTGGCAATTAGTATATTATATTTATTTATTTTTTCTTCCTGTTATAATTTACATAATACAAAGTAATATAAATTATTATACCTGCTCAGAAAATAACAAATTGGACTGCGACTGTTGTATTTTAATTTTACTTATTGTATCTATAAGTGGAAACTTTTAATTGGCCCTCAGACCAATATATTCCTATATATTGTTATAGTATACTTTTGAATTATGTACCTAGCTGTAAGTTTTCCTAAAATTGTGAAAAAAAAAAAAAAAAAAAAAAATATATATATATAAATAAGCGTTTGCTTATTACGTTTTCTTGAGAAAATTATTCAACCGATCACTATAAAATTTTGTACACACTGGGGCACCGAAAAGGACCGATTATTTAGAGAACCGACAGAAAAGCGATAAAAAAATTACTTGTTTATAAAATCAACATTAACACGAGTAAAGTAGTGGGTAAATGCTAGTTTTGCATAATTTACTATGTATGATTATGATAAGGAATGAACCGCATTTTACGAAGAGAGTGATGGACTTGAATATTGAGGAAAGAGGAAGATCGCAGAAGACATGGATGGATTGTGTGAGGAATGATACAAAATAAAAAGGAGTAACTTATAAGGCGGCAGCTGAAAGACAAGAATGGAAGGACAACACAGACAGACAGACCCCGAGTTAATTTGAATCGGAGCATGAACAAGAAGACAAAGACGTTTATCTAGTATCCGTAAAACAAATATTGATGTGTCTCAATTTGGCTTAGATAATAGGGAAAGTGACTGAAAAATTCTGTTAAGTCTGTCAAAAAATGAAAAAATATTGTATTTTATATCCAATTTTTTCTTTCTCGTATACGTAGGAAGTCTTGTAATCGTCGGTTTACACGTTTTGGAGCCCAAAAAACCCGTTTTTGGAATTATGCTTGCGTGTGTGTCTGTGCGTTAGCACGATAACTCGAGAATGCTTTAATCTTTGTGGAGTGGTCATTATAGCTGCCTACACATCAAGCGGTCCGGGTTCGAGGCCTAGTAGCGGCAAATATTTGTGTGACGAACACGAATATTTGTTGACGAGCCATGGTTGTTTATACTGGGTGTAAAAGACATGAACAGTCAAACGAGAACCATGTATTCTATACATCAAAATAAGACATATTTCAAAAAAAATATTGCTGGGAAATGATTTTTATTTTTTGGTGTTAAAAAAAATTGCAAATTGTACCGCGCAATGTAAAGGGCTCAACTCGCACGCAACTCGCAAAACCGCGATAATTTTGCCAGATGGCGGCCCCGTTCGTTAGTGTCCGTGCGCATCGAGTGAGCTACATTGAACGCTAACGTTTTGAAGTCATTTTTTGTTATGAAATACTAAAAAAAATGATAATGTTTCTTTGGACAATAATTAACAAATAACGAATAGAAAACGTTTTCATAAAAAAATATTAAAAAAAATTATGACTTTGACCTTCAATAAAATCGTAACTATCGATTTCCCAGGTATAGTCTAAAGGAATAAAAATGTTATGATGGTGAGCAGAATACATGGTTCTCGTTTGACTGTTCATGTCTTTTACACCTGTATAATATTTACTTAAGTTTATTTATAAAAATATCTAAAAATTATTATGTATATAAAAAGTGTCCGTTATCTAGTATCCATAACACAAGTTCTTAATGATACTTAATTTGGGCTAAATAATTGGTGTGAGCGTAGAAATATATTATTATTATTATTATTATTACTTATTGCAAGTAAATTTAACATACATGTATAACATCAAAATATAAGGTTTCTATCAACTTTTGAGTCGCCGATCACGAAAGTTAAGCAACCAAGTGCGCGGTCTTTACTCGGATGGGTGACCAAATTTAACATGCATGTATGACATCAAAATATAAGGTTTCTATCAACTTTTGAGTCCTTTCCGGTATATGAGAAAGTCAAGGGGAGACCACTCCCTATTTTTTTTCTTAATCACTTAAAGAAATAATGATTTTTTATTTTGATTGAGATGTCCCTATATTTTTTAATATTAAAATTTAAGTAGAAACGTGTCTAATGATTTTTGGTAACCTATCTTGCGGACTTAAAATTATAATTATATTTTTACCCTACCATTATCCCTAGGTAATAGTACAACACCGTCTTTATGTAGTGATAAGCTCTTAGTTCTGTTCTTGGTTGGGATAAATGTATGTGTAAGGAATACAAACATTTGTATACGAGTTGTGTTGTTTATTTATTTAAGTTCATGTGAAAGCTATTGATTTATAGTACCAATGATTACTTAGCTGATGTTTCAAATCAAATATCTATTAGTAACGGTATTGATATCCAATACTATTTCATTTAATTTTGTGACAGTACTATTAGTGAAATAGAGACGCCGCGATTCCGCATACGTGACGTTATTACGTCAGCAGGTTAGGGATAATAATGAGTGTTATTCGGTTGCTGATTGGATTCAAAGTTCTTTATATTTGTATGTTTATGTGACTCTATAACGGTATCGGAACGTAAAATTGCTTTATAATAATATTCTAGTGGTAATTTATACCCAGCGATATTGAATTGAAATTAATTAGATCAAATTTTATTTGGCATGTTTTATCGTTACTTGATGGGAAGTTTTTGGGCCTTCATTTCAGCGCAAGTGATGATAAAGCTGAATAAAGCTTCCATAAGTACCCTGAACCTCTTCTTCTACCTACCGCTTACCTGTTCCCAGGGTTCGCTTTCCGATTTAATTTCCTCCACTTTGCCCGGTCTTGTGCGTCCTCCGTTGTTAGATATATCTCCTCCAAATCCGCTTTCACGACGTCCAACCAGCGTTGAGTCATCCACGGGATACTTCCACCATCTTGAACGACCAATAAATTTATCACAAATAAGCTGGCATTCCTTCATGCTTCAGAGCACTAAATAGTTCACACCTTTGTCGGTGGATAGACCTTATCCAATAACCGAAAATTCTAAAACGTATGTTTTCAGGGATACTCTTCTCTGGTATCTCAGCTATTTTGATTTGTGTTTAGTTTTGTGCATACAGTCAATTGAACTTACGATCAGCTATTGAAAGATATTATTGATGTTAGTAAAAACAAAATTATAAGATACTGCGTTCCGTGGTCTTCATAAAGATTTGACCAAGACATTATTTTACCAATTTTTAAGTTCAGGGCAGTTAATCTACCAAGTGCGCGGCCTGTACTCTGATGGATGACTGAAGAATTTTCAACTCTATTTTCCTCCGTAGTTTGGAAGGCATGTTAAGCTGGTGGTCTCAGATATTATCGAAAGATAGCAGCCTTTAACAAGTCAAGTAAGGCCCTTTACACACTGCGACTTTTAGCATCGTTCGCGACACCAGCAATAAACAGATTTTTGCATCGATGCTGTCGCGCATTAGTATCGCAGTGTGTAAAGGGTCTAAGAGGCCCGAAACGGTGGCTTGTAAAACTCTGCCACCAGGCCACAAGAAATGCTGGTGTTATCAGGCAGGCGGCCAACTGTAAAATTTAATGCCATAACCTATAGCAGTATATCGACAACAAGACAGGGTCGGTGCAAACCTTAAGTAAATTGAAAGCGGGTAGAAGAAAAAACCCAAATTTTCAAGTTTGTATAAGTACTCAAATTGTTATAATTATTTAAAGACTTAAAAACCATCCACTACCTGATGCCATGTCCTCCAATGGGTGTCGTAGTTAGTGACTAATGGATCAGCAAGAGGATCACCTCCGTCCACTAATCCGCACCAGGCAAGCGTGGTGGACTGCCTAAGCCTCCTTCGCTCACAAGGAGAGACTTGTGTACCAGCAGTGGTTCGCATTATAAATGCTGTTATGATGATTCACTATCCCCCCAGGTCATATTTCATACCGTTGAAACATTAAAAATATTTAATTAATTACAGAAATGTCAACCATAACGACTGTCGTAAATCTTCAAAAGTTAAGAGCGGTAACAAAATGAATAAAACAAATATTTTATAGTACCTATGTTGAATAACCGTTGTCATGATAACTGGCTGTAATTACAGTCCTAGGTAATATCAGCTTTAATAAAGTATTCAGTATTTGAAATCTCTATGCTCTCACTTTTATGAAAAATTGTCTGCATGACATAAAAATAAGATGAATTTTGAAATCCAAAACTTGACAATATGAGCAAACAGAAGGAGTAGGAACAGAAATAGGAAGAATGAAGTGTTAAAAAAGAGCGCCAAATACGACTCGATGAGGAAAGAAAAGATAAAGTGACATCAAAAATATAGCAATGCCAGTAGAAACAAAACAGTGGACAGGACAGAGAGAACGCGCAACTTGAACTGACAAGTTGGGAGCCAGTTCAGTTGGAGCCTCGTTCACGATATTAAAATCACATAGAGCAACTCTTAAACGTGTACAATTAGAGCATAATTAGGTAAATAATCTACGTAGATAAAGTAGGCTAGTCTTGGAAGGCCTCGTGGTTGCAGTTCAGATTGAAGCGAGACAGGCGATATGAATAGAGTTCTGTCTCATATTGGCTTCTACGCATTATGTGACCCAGAATTTTCGATTAAACTTTTCCTTAATGTTCATATTTGAATAAAAAACCAACCACGTTAATTATATCCGCGGGCAGAAGCGTACCTACATAAATATGCTTAAAAAACATGACTTAAAAACAAAATTCAATGTTTGTGTCATATTATCGAGTGGTTCAAAGAAAATAAAAGAATGAAAATCTATCGGCGTCTATTGGACAATTGTGAGAGTAAGCTATTCGATTCTGTTAAGCGTTATCAAGGGGGTTACCTACTTGATATATATTCTAGGTATAGGTGCGTCTAATAGAGCGGACCTCGTCTCATGGGCGTCGTAAAAAAAATCAGTGTTGAAAATTATACACATTGATATTAAACTCAAAGTTAAACTCAAATTTCTTTATGGAATAATTTTATTTTTGCGTTTACAAACGCGTAAATATTAATACTAGAAAAATGCACTGAAAAAATCGACTTGCCTCAGGCGGGACTCGAACCCGCATCTTCCACAATCCGGGCGGCAAGGCAAGTCGATTTTTTTCAGTGCATTTTTCTGGTATCAAATTTCTTTATTCATTTAGGTACAATTTGTACACTTATGAAAGTCAATTTTGATAACACCATGTGTTCATAGAGACGGGAGTTAGGTAAGGGCAGATATATCAGCCTACATTGATCGTTTTTTGAAGTACATATAGCTTTCCAGCAAATTGGTTAAAATAAATTTGAAGTCGCTATGAAAGGTTCTGGTTCTAAATCTTTTTTTTCGGTATTAATAGATTTATATTATAAATAAATTACTTTTGTGATACATGAACAGCTATTACCTTTAGTTTTAGTGACGGTCTTTCTACTCCATTAAGTCCAAGAAACGATCATTCATGTAGCGATTATTTGGTAAAATGGCAGATTTTTCTAGTTTTCAATAATTTTCTCACTACGAATTGGACTAGCATTTTTAGGTGACAACAGTTGATGTTATATCCCCCTTGTCTCATATACATCAGTCATTATTTCATCCCAAAGTTGCCGTGTTTAGAAAATTACATAATTTTCCCATATCATTTTATTTTACTATCGCTAAGTGACCAAGACATTAAAGCTCTCATTTATAAAGAGGCTCCAACACAACAAAATCTTCTGAACATTTGCATATTTAACCCAATTTAAATTCAAAGTTAACTCGAGTATTTCATTAAACTTTCGAAATTTAACCTTAGAAAATAAAAGCGAATTGGAAGGGAGATCTCGGAGCGTCCATCTCGTTCGCGATACTAAAAGCAATATATGTAAATTACTTGAGAACTCTGTTCCGTGGAATAAAGAGAATAAGGGCGCCCTTTATATTGAAATACTGGATAAGGCTCGTGACTTTTGTCGCGTGGACTTCAGATTTAATTTGAATATTAATAGACAAGCGAATGTTCTAGAACCAAGTGTCGCGACCTCGTATTTACCATGTCAACGAAATAAATCGGTTTAAATTATTTTATTACAGTAAATCACGCATAATTGTTCTCTTTATTGCTATTTTTCTAATCAGTTGGCGGAATAAGGTGAAATAGTACCAAAGAGATCGATTCAATGTTACATTTTAATAATAGACTAGAAAGAATTTAATTTGGAGATACTGATTTTGTCAATGGCTTATTATAATGGTTTATATAGTCAATTTAAGCCTCGTTTGTATGTTACTGATGGGTTGTATTTGGCATCAGGACGGCTTTCAAACGCCAAAAGTTCTTCCAAGCTGTGTAAATATACCCCTGAAGAACTTCTCGCGTTTTAGACTTTACCATCTAAGAGTATTTTTAGAGTAGCCTTCGGGTTTTTGATGTTAGTAAGTTCTTATTTAATATATCAGTTTATATATACTTTTTATTGAACTTGAAAACATATAAAAACAATTTACATAATAGTACATAGTTTGTAAGGGCGGACTTATCTCTAAAAGAGATCTCTTCCAGTCAACCCATGGATGTTTCAGAATAACCGTATGCAGGTGATACAAAATGCAAGAGTGAAAAGAAGAAAAAAAACTTTTAAATATTTAATATTTGGATTATGGTTATAATTTGGATAGGAATTAAACTTGTGAAAATGAATAAACCACTTCAAATTCAGATTCACACACACTTACATCGCACAATATTACCAAGTCAGTCTATAAGTCAGCAGTTGGACACCAGTTCAGGTCGATATTAACAGAAGTTTGTGGTGACGTCGAATAATTTATATCGTGTAATCGGTTCGATGGTGTAAGTTTTGAAACTAAAGTAATAATACAGTAAGAAATGATGGATGTGTGAAACAGATAGCGAGTATTGATTTTGGTATTACGAATGTTAATTTCGACGAGACGCCATAATTACACAGTTATGTTAAAACAAATACGCTGTGAATAGTGAGGTGTTACATTTAAATATTTAAAACCAGTGGCCGTATTCAAAGTAAATGAGCTTTACTGTGTACTATATGTGTGAAGGTTTAAAAAACGCCCGACATTGACGGTCTAATTTCAAAGGCAATCATAATTTTAAATCATATAGAATATAGAAACGTATCATAGGCATTTACTATTTGTATCAATACAAATACCTATCTTTGCATGATTCAAACTGTCATATATCAAATACCTACATACAAATGAAATTCAAAAGCAATTTCGTCAAACATTGCAAGGATACATTATCCTGCGCGTGCATCGCTTTCACCCATGCACACAAACTCAAAAACACACAATACACACAAGCTTAGTTTTATTTTATTTTTATTCAAAATATGCAGTATAAAATTAAAAGTAAATGGTTCCTTTTCATTAAATTTGTTCAGTTATTAGACTTTTAGTCCGTAGGCCGGACACCACACAGAAAAGACGTAAGTCAAGGACGCGTCGGAGACGGGGCGCAGATGGGGCACAGACGTAACTTTTTAAATTATATAAAAGATACACGTCGCGGACGCGACGCTGTTTCGCCATTGGTCTCGCCCTCGGAACTATGCTCGGTGCTGAGTCTGCGCCCTGATCTTACGTCTCTTTGGAAGGTCTTGGTCTTAAGTGATGGAAGAGATCTTCACCCGGAATCTTCAATCATTGAAAGTCCTTCAATGATTGAAGCTAATGGTTAATAATTGTCAGAACACTAATGCTAGGGCGGTAGGATTTGATTGTGGTGCCCAGTCGAACTTGGAAAAAATCTTACTACCAACCAAGCACATTTGTATTCCCTTGAGAATCGGTCTAGAGAGCTAATCCCGGTGTGCAAATAATGAGACCAAGGAGGTGGTTAAAGACTGCTCCTGATGTGCTTAAATTTTATTGTACTTTAGTTTGGGGGTTTCAGTATTGCTAATTACTAATTAGAATATGTGCCTGAAATTAGTTCTAACCAAACTGAAGATGGAGATGGACAGATGTAGCTTATTTATGAGGAATAAGTTAGTAGCATACAGGAAGGATCATAAGTATTCCTCACAGAACCTACAGACGATCCTTCATCAAAGTTTCTTAATTACCTCGGACAGCTGATCGCATAAATGTGTATTCACTCAGGGTTGAATACCAAACTTGGGCTGGCCACGTGGTTGGAATGAAGTTTGACCTACATTCTACTTAAATACTGGATGATGACGGCTAATGATTGGAGTTGAAAACCTGATTTCTTAAATAAACTTCGCAAACAACGTGAGAATATAATTATTTGATGATTGACAAAAGGTTCAATTAGACGTAATATTTCCATTTTTGGCAGAGTTTCAATCAAAGCAAGAGTGTGATGTCTATTTTGCATTAAAGCAAAATCAAGTAATAGAAAATGGAGATATGAAAACGAAGAAATAAAAATTCTGTTTATAAAAATCTAAATGTTTTTTTGAGGTCGGTGCCAAATACAAGTGACAACGTTTAATCCAAATATTAAGGTTGGCACCGACCTCAAAAAAACATTTAGATTTTTATAAACAGAATTTTTATTTCTTCGTTTTTAGTTTTGAAGGCGGTTTTTTTTATTTAAAAATAATTTTATTTTTTGCTTTTTAGTGTTTTAAGTATGTAAATTTTCAGGAAACGATCTCGAGATCTTTTAGACACACAAGTGATAAGATTACGATATCATCGATGTCAATTAAATAGGCATTATTAAGGATAACTTTAAAACTACTAGTCAGATGTCGAATGACGTGTGGTATCTTTTTGGCTCTTTGTCACTGCGTTTTGTAAGAATGCGAAGAGCTTTTTGTGTGTCCTACCCGTATAGCGTACCTCTCTAGACGTTCTGAGTTGATCCCGTGGGGGAGTTAGCCTTTTTAACCCCCGACGCAAAAAGAGGGGTGTTATAAGTATGACCTGTCTGTGTATCTGTATGTCTGTCTGTGGCATCGTAGCTCCTAACCGAATGGACCAATTCTGATGCGGTTTTTTGTTTGTTTGTTTTGGCGTGATCGAGATGGTTCTTAGTTATAAATTTATGTCAGGGGTTTCATAAAATTATCAATTTTGTAGTTTTTATTTTAAAAGGTTGGCAGACAAGCATTCGGTCAGGCTGGTGGAAAGCAGGCACTATGCCCCATAGATGTTTGTGACACTGACGTGACTTTTGCGTGCCAACAACCCTCCAACCCTAGTCCCCTTCCCTTTTTTTATTGAAGGGAAATCGACGGGTAAACATGTCAAAAATAATGTCAAAAAATGTTGCTCAGTTTTGTTAATTAGAGGCACATGTTGTTGGGGTATGGTTTTATTTTCGACCAGACTCATGTATGTATTTTTAACTTTTTTCATAACCGTTACCTGTTAAGTGTTTTAACAAATAAATAAAATAAAGAAGTATAAAATAAATGTTGATTAACAAATTATAATTAAAACAACCTTGTATGGTTAGTATTATTGCAACAAATTTCTAACTTTCTAACCGTGTCCAGCCTTGACTAAAAATCTACCGATTAGTCTCTATAGTACTGAGAATGACGTGCACAATGCTGCAATTGTTCTATAAGTACTAAAAGGTTCGATTAAAGTCAGAAATTTAAACAGTATAAAACAAGTGACTAATCTGGCCAAGCTTTTGGCTATTCGCGTATCGCATTTACACTATTCGCGTATCGCATTAACTAATGATAAAATTAATATTATGTATCTAAAATAACTTTTATTGATTGTTGTGTTTTGCAAAGTCAACATAGCACTAGTCGATAAGGCTTTAAACCAACACATATATTAAAGGTGTCTTAACGTCTACAATGATATTAGTTTACATCAGATTTTTAAGGTCCATATTGGCTCACATAATATTCTAAATCCTATTCTTTGTCTTACTACCGATTTGTGTTCATAATAATCACTCTTTATAATTTTATTTTTCATACTTTTTTTATTCATACATTTTTATTACTGCCAACGGAGCTCATAACAGTTAGTGTTCATATTTTTTTTATTAATACTGTAACTTACTTGTTGCTTACAAAAACAGTCCACTCCGCCTAGTCATAAAAAAAAATAACCTGAACCTACCCATCACCCAAACATGTAGGTGCATAAAACACTAGACTCGCCCAAAAATGTAAATATGATTAATGATATTATGAATTTCAATGATTATGTTTTATGAAGTTATGAAGAAGGATCATAATGGTATGAGAAATATTTTCGGACCTCCAAAATTGAAAAGTTATGTAAGAAAATGCGCACCCAGATTTTTAAGAAATTATAATATGTTATGCCCTGTAACATAATACCGGGACTTAAACTTAACACGGAGCGAGCTCCTAACACAAGTGGCTATTTCCAACATCCCACTTAGTACTTGAGGTGGTAAGTGTAGCAGATATTATTTTCTACTTATGGCAGGTAGGAAAATGTGGCATTAAAATTTAAGTACTTATATAATATAGAGATTTGTGCACACACTGAAATGGTAAAATTGCTGAATAGAAAATCCGAGTGTGATACTCAATCACGAAACTTGGAACACGAATAATCCATCCATCCCGAAATCACGCCACCACGAAACTAGTATACGCGTATAATTTTTACCCGAATCAGTGTACCACGAAATCTCAACGACGTTGTGAGAAACGCCCTTAAGTCGCTTCTAGCACTCGTCGGCCGCTTCCGCGGCATGGTCGCTACTCGCTAGGCACGGTTCGACGTAAACACATTCGCATAGTAACCTATGCGAATGTGTTTACGTCGAACCGTGCCATCGGCCAAGTATTTTAAGATCGACCAACCGTCAGAGTACAGTGTTATTGATTTGATTCTTGGTTATGTGATTTCGTGGTACATTGATTAGGGTAAACATTATTCGTGTAAACTATTTTCGTGGTGGCGTGATTTCGGGATGGAGTTATTCGTGTTCCAAGTTTCGTGATTGAGTAATAATGCCAGAAAATCCATCGTATAGATAAATGAAACTCTAGAATTAGCACATGATAGGTTCCGTCTCAACAAGACGGGATGGGACGCGTCCAAATATAGCGGTGATTGGCAGGTAGGTACTTCGGTCAGATCATAATGATCTGAAGCACTTCGTAATGAATTGAATATGAGAGATGCTAACAAATTATGACAAATTGAAACAAAACTCTTGATCACGTTTTTACCCGACTATAAGAAAAGTAATGTTGTAGACTTCGTTTCAGCGACCTAAATAGATGACGGTACGAGAAAACAAAATGGCAGATTTTAGTACCGCAATATGTGCATCAACATTGTTTTCTTGAACAATAAACAAAAAATATGGTTATTTTATTTTGATCTTGAGAAAGGTAACATTATCCATTGAAAAACTATTGGAGTTTTATAATTTTTTTTCTTGGCATGTAATACTAGGTAGGTACTGCTATAAATTTTATAATATTCTTTAGGTTTACTTACAATTTAATTAAGGCTCCACACCTTATTCCAAATTCTTTTATGAATACCTGTATCTTTATTAAGCAACTTTTAGTTATAAACTTACCTTTGATTCATCAAAGTCAAAATATGACGAATTCCAGTGGTCAGGAGGCCCAAGGGAACGGAGTTAGCAACTAATTTACATGCATAGCCCGGAATTTTGAGAAGCTCTGTCCTGGGGTTTCACCCGTGATTATTATTTTTTGGGATACGAAATTTGCAGAATTAATTTGGGAAACCTTAAGCCGTGAATATTTAAGTTTACTTCCTATCGCGACATCTCTGAAAATCAAAATATGCTTTCAGTGGTGGTGCATTAATCATACACATGATAGTATAAAGGCAAAAGATACAACAGTAAGTTAAAAGAAGATTATTTTTCTGTTCCCCTTTTGTTGACAAGGAAGCTCTTTTTTACTTTAATATGGGTTCACTCTTGGCAACACTCTGTGCGGAGACCTAAGAGGAAGCCTAAGAAGGAGGGAGTTTACCCAGATGACACTCACCGTACCTTAAATAGATTATGGAAGCCGGCAAGGTATTCCACTCTTCTCTCTTACGCCTTCATCTCTGCTGATGATAAGTGATTATAAGGTTGAAAGTGGAATTGATCTTCACCTGAAACTCTCAACTACTGATGAACTGGCTTTCTTATCATAAACTGACGGTACATTATATCCTGTCAATGCTGTTACTACTATCACAGATAATATAGTAATAATTATGGCTTTGATAAGATGGTGATAGAAAGCCACTTAAGACAAGTCTTACTATCAACAACCTAGCGCAAATTCGTATTCTTCTGGAGATCAAACATGAGACCACTGGATTTAATTCCGATGGGTTAACCTCTAGACTAAGGGGCTGGGCTGATGTGGTTACATATGATGGCGTACTTGGTTTGTTTGAGTTTACAAAGGTTTTGTCTTCTTTGACGATTACTCATCTTCTCTCTTGGCAAACGAAGGATTTCCACATCAATGATGAGTTAAATAAGATAAAGAAGATGATGAAGAATATTACAGTATTAACTGAACTCAATGTTGTCGGTGCAAACGGCCGAAACGTCAGGCAATACAAGGTAATCTATTCGCGTTAATTCCCGTTTTACTAATGATAATCATACAACAGAGTGTCGGTGGCGTAGTGCGTAAGGGCGTTATCTCCCACCCAGGAGGCATCGGTTCGAACCGCCACGCACCAATGTGTTTTCAAATTTTGAATTCATATGTACGTTTATTCGACGATTTTAAATCTGCACACACCTATCAAGAAATTCTTAGATCGTGTGTGAAGTCGACCAACCCGCACTTGGCCAGCATGGTTGACTAAGGCATAATCACTTCTAATGTGGGGTAGGCTCGAGCCCCTCGGTGGGGACATTATATGAGCTGTTGATGATGATGATGATGAATCATGCAACGCGACAGCTTAAAAGTGTTTAACATTACAATAGATTTTGACTATTAACCTGTACCTACAACAAATCGTCTTCATTAAGGTTACGAACTGGACTGTCTTGAATAGTATTTAGTCAAAATAGATTAAACCTTAGAAAGCCAAGTGTCTAATCTATATGCCTCGCTAGGGGTTTTGTAGTCTATTTATTAGTTTAGAACTTACTAAGCTTGTAGGAACAAATATTTACCTTAAACTTACTAAAGAGCCATCTCCTGGTTTGGCAGAAGTTACAATAAGTTTTAATATTTATACATATAATTTAATACTTGACGTTTCTTACATTTCTTCCTTTTCGAATAATTATATTGTATTATAACCTAAATATTATAAGAAGTTTTGAGTGTGATTTAACAAAATGAAAAGGAAAAATTTAAATTCAATTAAGCATCCTCTATTATGATATATCAAACTATTTTATATAAATATAATATCCTAAATATTTTGTGACATGAATGATATGGGATGTTGCTCACTTAAATGGCCTTGTGTTGGTGGCAATATGCCGGGTCGTTACGCTCCGTAAAATTCAATTTATACGTCAACCGGTAAACTGCTGCCGACAGTGAAATGGAAAATAAATATTAAGAGACCAAAAGGGACCAGCATCACTCTTTATCCATATGGTCTTATGTTCCTATGTTATTGAAATCCCATACATATTTTTTTAAATTATGTAGAATTTATTTGAGAAACGTCTAGTTGGAAAACTAAGATATTCCCAATTGTATCTACAGTCGGTTGGGGATTCTGAAGATCCCTTGTAGCTTCGCCCTTATAAAAACCAAATTAAATAATAGGAATTGAAGAAAAAAAGCTGATTTTGAATCATGGTTATCTTAGATTTGCGCGAAATCTACACGTATAGAATACTAGCGCTACGCCCGTGACTTCGTCCGCGTAAAGTTCTTTTAAATCTACTATATCCTGTCACTGATGGAACAGGAGTAATGTAGCAATTCTAATGGTGAAATAATTTTTTAATATTGGTCAAGTAGTTTTTGAGCTTCTTCGTTAGAAACATACAAACTTTCCTCTTTATAATATTAGAATGTTAAGAGCGGTTCCACATTATCCGATCCGATATCAGTATTGGCAGTCGATACGATATCGGAAGCAATTAAAATTTATGAAATATGTACCCGTCTTTCATAGTACCCAGCCCGATATCGGATATCAGACTGTCAAATTTCATACATTTCTCTTGACATTAGCTTCCTACCGATATTGGATCTGAAAATGTGGAACCACTCTAATGTTCGTATTTAAGGATGAGTTTCAAGAATGAACGCCGACTTGAGCGTCCTACGTCTCTATCACTTTGTACGTGATAGAAAGTGACAGACGATTCTCAAGACATATTTGACCTCTGAGTGTCATTCTGTAATATGCGCCTTATAATGTCAAAGCAGAGTTTTCTCTCGAGTTATTGTTGTAAAAACACGTGTTGAGAGACTCCATTTTTAACCAAAATCTACCGTACAATTTTTTGTAACTATAATTAAATTTTCACTTGACATTGGCAAAATGCATAATCTTTGAGATTTGCGAATGCAATTATTTAAGAATAGAATAGAATGTCAAAGCAAAGAGATCGCCATGGAAGCCTAAATTTTCTATTATATAACAAAATAGCAGCGCACGTCAAATAAAGCGTCAAAGGGATCTTCATAGTAACCTAAATTGTCTAACAAATAACAAACTGTTGTTTACGTCAAATAATTGCTACACTTTTGTTATTTTCATATAAATATCTAATTAAAAATAAATAAATACAACTATTTTACTCCTTGATATAATAGCTTTCTTTTGGTGAAAGAATTTTGAAAATCAGCCTAATAGTTTAGGCGTAAAGGTGTAACAAACAAACAAAGTCACTTTGGCATTTATAATATTACTTAGGATTAATAATTTGTGGGGGACTCAATCCCACATTTGTAGAATCAGAAGGTCGACGGAGCGCAGTAAATAAAATGGAGAATTTAGATTAATAAAATATATAAAACAATAATTACAAATGAAATATAAAATCAAGTGTCAAGTCTGTGTGTGACAACTTCTGCGCGCGCAGTACGGAAGTCGCCAAAGAGAGCCAGTGCGCCTGTGCGAGACGTCATGTCATGCACATAAGGGCTTGATGTCACTACCACTAAGCGTAGCGGTTTGAGGTGTGGCCCGACTGGAAGAGGTCGCCACAAATTTTACGATATTAACACCTAAGTCCGCCTGGTTAGCTACTATCATGTTTTTAAAGTATGTCGTTATAACAAGAGCGTTAAAAGCATTATACTATACAGAATAAATTTTTCAAGTGGGCGTTCAGGACCAAATCCTAAACTATAAAGAATATTGAAAAATGCTCAATGGAATCGCGAGCCCGATTTTAATGAAAACAAAAACTGCAACATTGGATGTTTGAAAAATCAAGAATCCTAGCCAGGAATTAAAACCACTGATTTTGAAAAAAAAAACCCAGCTTGTATTATTAGTTTAAGTCTGTATTATTATTATTTTTAATTCTTTTTAATAAATAAATATTTCTTGTTCCACCTTGGTTGAAGCGATAATCATTATTTTTTTCAAGATCCAATGATGCAGTTTTTTGATTTCATCAAAATCGGGCTTGCAACTCCTTTGAGCATTTTTCGTTATTCCTTATAACTTAGGATTTGGCCCTGAAGGCCCACTAAAAATTCAACCCTTATATTCAACTGCTAGTAATAATCATATCTTATTATCACTTACTATAATTTCAGATAAAGACCTGTTAAATTTAATAATATAAATGTATGCTAAGAAACTAATGATGTGATTAATACAATTAAGGTCAACTTCTATCTTCCTATCTAGCAGCACCAAAGAGTGCGGTAACTACACAAGTTCAAGTTTCAAACTTCAAAGTAAAGTATGACTTACATTCCGGTTTTAGAGTTGAGACGGAATTTTTAATCTGGTTCCTTTATGTTAAGTTGTTAGTTACACCATTTCCCAGTGCACCGAGCTCAGCGGCTTTGCTTAAATAATTACTTAGCTACCGCTAACTAGAAGCGTAACACCTCAGTGTACGAGATATATATACATGAACCAGTAGAATATTAAATAGTATTGTTGCAAATGTGAAATAGCGTGGAAAAAATATTTATTTGTGTCACTTAACAATTAATGGATTATTAATGTTTTTTTTTTTTTTGTTTTTATATTATACTACGAGATGGCAAACGATCTTTCGGCACCTGGTGTTAAGTGGTTACTGTTGCCTATAGGCACTTGCAATATTAATGGTAAATCACTTTACACTGAAAATGCGTTGCCATCCTGGGGACTAAGATAGCCTTCCATGCCCAGTACACTGGCTACCTTTCTCTTCAACTCGAAACACAGTGAAATGCTTTACGGCAGAATAAGAAAGGCGGTGGTACCTACCCAGACGACTCTACATATGGGTCTACCGCCTAGTAAAATGGTGGATGCATCACTGCCCAAGCATCCTGAGCCTGAACGCGCGTCGCTGACTCGCATCCCTTTTACGTTTAACTCCGGCAAGTTATATTTACTTTTGTATCACTTTCGTTAGTAAACTTTTTTATCCCTTAATTCCTTCTTTTATTGCTTTTAATTTTTCGAATACTCCGTTACCTTCCGTCACGCGGCAGTTTTATGATAAATTATATTTTTTTGAGAATTGGTCACATTTTGAATGTCACTAAAATATTAATTAGCAAAGCTAAGTCCGGTTGAAAGTAGTTACGTACGCCTGACGAACGATGCGTGAGTGCTACCAGTGTATTACTCTATTTGTTAATCCATTGAGCTATGGAACTGAAATAATTATTCGACGAACATATAACAACGCTACGAAAAGATTATTTGACTGAGGTCTAACTGTTAAGAGAAAATACTTTTCAGGGCCCAGACAAGTGCAGTTCTGCAAAGGCAAACTGTACAACGTTTCTATCAAATGATTGTCAATTTTTGACTACTACTCATACATTTGACACGAAGGTCGCTATCAAGAATATTAAGCTTCTTGCCATCAAGCTTTCCCAGTAATATGTCAGTTACTTACATTACCTACATTCTTATAAACGTTTGTCGCAATCTATTAGCCACTTGGCTAGTTCGGTTCTTTCAGCAGATTTCTAGCGGCTTACCTCTTGTCGCTCGTGACTCTATAATAAATGTAGTTTTATTTATTTAGAAGACAATTCTTCTTCTTCGATTAGTTATCCTAGTGTACCAGGATAACCTGTTTTATAAGTCGCCAATTCTGGCCTGTGACGTGATTTGTAATGTTTACGACTGCCTTCTTTCGACTGCAGCCGGCAGCAACTTAATGTGCCTTCCGAAGCACAGAGGATAGTCGAGTTGAAAATTTTTCGGTCACCCATCCGATTACTGACCTCGCATTTGGTAGCTTAACTTTTCTTATCGTTACGAAGGACGCGCGATCGCAGCGCCATCGACCTCCTCTCTAAAAGACGCAAGAAAGTAATTTTTGGGTGTCATTCGAATTAACTAAGTGCCCACTAACTTAGCAACAACAATTTTCTTTCGAACTACAAAGAATCGTGTGTTTAATTCCCACGTGAATAGAGGACTTTTTACCTAAGCATTTCCTGTAAAATAAATAAGAATTACTTCTACTACCTCAATTATTAAAACCCCAGGCTGTGACTGAGATTTATCTAACGGCTCCCGTACGAAAGTTGTCCGGCGAATGTGCCGTGATTGTTACGAATAATGTTTGGTCGCTGAAATCCAATGACCTGTGGCCTCAGTTCAAGATTAATGTGAAACTTAGAAACAGGCTGAAGATAATGAACTCAATAAATCTAAAGCGGCAAAATCTATAAACCAATGTTTTTTGCCCAATTATGGTACAGACGTCGAATCAGATCGGCTCTTTATCGATTCCAGATTTAGAATAGTACCACCATCAACTCACAACTTTTATATTACTCGTCGTCAGTGTCATGCTAAGAAGGAATTATTTTTAAAAAATCGGGAGTGGTCTCCCCTTGACTTTCTCGCATACCGGAAACGACTCAAAGGTTGATAGAAACCTTATATTTTGATGTCATACATGCATGTTAAATTTTGGTCACCCATCCGAGTTCCGACCGCGCACTTGGTTGCTTAACTTTCGTGATCGACGGCTCAAAATTTGATTGAAACCTTATATTTTGATGCTATACACGTATGTTAAATTTGGTTGCAATAAGTTAAAGCATGCTCGAGTTATCGTGCTAACGCACAGACACACACAGACATATTCCAAAAAGAATATTTTGGACTCAGGGAGGTCTAAAACGTGTCAAGATCAAGAACAGCTCATATAATGTCCCCACCGAGGGGCTCGAGCCTACCCCACATTAGGGGCGATTAGGCCTTAGTCAACCACGCTGGCCAAGTGCGGGTTGGTCGACTTCACACACAACCTAAGAATTACTTCATAGGTGTGTGCAGGTTTCCTCACGATGTTTTCCTTCACCGTGAAAGCGTCGATTAAACGTACATATGAATTCAAAATTTGAAAACACATTGGAACGTGGCGGGGATCGAACCAGTGCCTCCTGGGTGGGAGACGACGCTCTTACGCACTACGCCACCGACGCTAAAACGTGTAAATTCGTCAAAATCTCGAGGTCGAACTTTTTTACGATTACAAGACTTCCTCTATACTACGTACGAGAAAGTTAAAATATTGATATCTATCTATCCTGAATTTACTCAGTGCTTGATTTATTTGTCTGTGTGAGAAACTTCAAAATACTAACGAAAAAATCATTATTACTTTTATACGTACAGTCACCCTCAGTATCCCAAAATGGGTTGAACAGCCTTAGGTAGCATATTATTGTATACAAAGCCACATCTGGCAGTATGGGCCATGCTCCGAAACAGTGACAGTTTGCTAGCCTGTCGCCTACTTAAAAGGGCACCAATCCCAAAAAAAACCTTCAGTAAACTAACAAACAAAAGTCAAGAACTACGACAGATGTTACACTCTTAGCTAAATCATATCAACAGTCCGGGTATTTGAAAACATTACTATCTATATATATAAAAATAAATACTGACTGACTGACATATCAATGCACAGCCCAAACCTCTGGGTCTAGAGATTCAAAATTTGGTACGTAGGTTCCTTGTGAGATCCAGGGGTGCACTTAGAAAGGATTTTTGGAAATTCACACTCTAAGGGAGTGAAAAGTTAGTATGGAAATCCATCTTTTTTAAAGTAAAATACATAAAAATTGGTACTAATCCTTTCAGTTACAAATTAAGAAAGATGTATTTTAAGATTTTTGGAAATTTGGAAATTCAATCCCTAAGGGGGTAAAATAGGGGATGGAAGTATGTATGGAAATTCGTCATTTTTAAGTAAAATCCATGAAAATTTGTAGGTATAGGGCGCTAGGGTTTGAAGAAATTATAAGAAAATTATAATGCTGCCCGAAGTAACTATTCTATGCGGGCATAAGCTAGTCTAATATATAATGTTTTAAGAGCATCGTCTCCAACCAAACAAGCATCTGCTCTTTTGAAAACAGAACGAAGAATATTCGAAAAAGGTTTTATTTATTTGGGGGGCGACTACATTACATAGGCAAGTAGAGATCGCCTAATTTAAAACTGAACTTTAAACTTGATGCTGACGGTCATTTTATGAGAGATCGAAAAGTGCTGGTCCGTTTGTGTCTAGCCGGCGGCTGAATCAACTGAATGACCAATGACTACAGCTAATTTGAGTGGGTTGTATCTGTACTCTCATTGTGTATGTAATATAATAATATAATATAATATATTTCCACGCTCACACCAATTATCTAGCCCGAAGTAAGTATCATTAAGAACTTGTGTTACGGATACTAGATAACGGACATTTTTTTTTTTTTTTTTTTTTTTTTTTTTAATATACATAATAATTATAGATATTTTTATAAATAAACTTAAATAAATGTATAAACAACCATGACTCGCAAACAAACATTCGTGTTCGTCACACAAACATTTGCCGCTACCAGGATTCGAACCCGGACCGCTTGATGTGAAGCCAGCTATACTGACCACTCCACCACGACGGCGTCCAAAATGTAACACTAATGTTAGTATTATAGAATAAGTTTCAAAAATGAACGCCGACTTGAGCGTCCTACTTCTCTATCACTTTGTGCGTGATAGAAAGTGACAAACGATTCTTAAGACATGATTGATTTCTGAGTGTCATTCTGTAATACGGGCCTAAGACAATGGATGGGCGTTCAGTTTTAGATTAGACGATCTCTACTTATATTTTCCAATAGACACTATACTACTATATTTCCAGGTAACAATACACAAAAACTATAACATGGAAACCATAGTAAATTCTACACTACTTTACAAAAAAGATTGTCATGAGAAACCTTACAAAAATGCACTAGAGCAAGTAATCCCCTGCCAGGATTATATTTACAGAAGTTAAAGTACTACAAAATAAGTCAATTCTACTATGATGACTTTAAAACGCCGTCTGATTGTCGACGAAAAACCACAAAAATAACCTGTAAGATGGTATTCGTGAGTGACGAATATCATTAGTCCCAGCTAAAGCTATTTGACACCGTAATTGGTGTTAAGTAATAAACGCACGGGTCGAGACAATTGGACCAGGCAGATGTTTAATCTCTTCTAATTAGTGAAACAGATGCGGAAGACCTGTTGGAACTTGTTCTTATTAGCAGGTCACCGTTAATTATAGGTGGGAAAGATGAATTAAGCGAAGAATGGGACGCGAAGAAGACGATTAAAGATTTTTGCTAAGTGCAATCTACTCCGAAGAGATTGAATTGTCTTTTTATTTTATTTTTAGAATTAGGTATTTGTTCTTATTGTGTGGTTAACTTGATACAGGTTAGCTGTTTTTTTATTTGCCTAGCGAAGCATGAAGCAAAATCGAATTGAAACATTTTAACAGACTTCAAAACAGAGGATATTCTCAATTCGACTGTATTTCCTATGTATATGTCTGTTACCTCTTAACTCTTTACTGGGTGTACCGACTTAGAAAATTCTTTTAACGTTTGGAAGCTAGTGCTTGTCATGTGGTCCCGCTTATATTTGATTGACATATCGAGTACTTTGCGAGCTATTTCTAATAATGCATATTTAATTGACATCGACGACATCGTTATGTTATCACTTGATTGTTTAAAGGATCTCCGGATATTTCCTGAAAAGTTCTATACTTAAAACACCAAAAGCCAACATCAGGTCAGATGTTACACTCAAAACCATCTCAGCAGTCCGGGAAAAATTAATAATAAACTTAGCTCCAAATTAATGAAAAGATTAACCTAGGTTAAAACGAAAGAGAATTTTTCTTACTCTTTTTAAACGTGATGTGAGGAAAATTGTAAGCAATTAGCGATGATTGTTCTAGTGGTACTAAATATATATACTACTACCAAATTATCACTGTTTTACAACATTGATACATTTAAAATTCCATCAGGCTTCAAGGAATGGGCAGTTAAACTTTATTAACGGTTTATCAAACATTATATCTTCGCAATAAAAACTTTTCAGTATTACTTTCACGTTAAATAGTTATCATTATTTAATGAATATTTGAAGTAGTTGTTGAGTAGCTGTTTAAATATTATGCTCTTTTGTATTGACGTACCAAAGCCAATTACTTAAACGTTGAAATGAAATTGTTTATTTGCGTTTGAACAAGGTGCACATAACATGGTCAGGTAACATTTTAGTAGTATCAGTAAGATTTAAATTCCAATAAATAGTATTATTTAAATTCCAATAAATTTGCAAAATTCCAAAATAATTAAATACAATTGCATGAAATAATAATGTTTTCTAAGTATCTGAATATTGTATAACTTAATTTGTATAACGTGTTGACAGACAGACCTGACTGTCCTGTGTGGAGATACTGGATCAGTGTCCACACAGGGCACCCCGTGTAATGTAATGTCTAATTAATAATGCTTAATAATCACTTTTTTATGTTTAATAATTGTTTGTTCAAATTTAAATGCTTTAATGTCTCTAGTTTTTATAATAATTAATCAAATTTCAATTTACATAATATTAATATTATTAACATAGTTTTTTTTATAAGAGAAAGTGTTACTAATCATAATCTACTACTAACAAAATACAATATGGACTGTTTATTGTCTGAATTAAATGTTTATTATTATTATTATTATTATTATTAATTTTCTATAAATGTAATAATAATAGCCTGAGACAATCCCTGGTGACATTCGACTCAAAATACAGAACTATTTATATAAGGTGGATTTACAATTCTCCAATTCTCCTATGAAACTGTCAAAGAAACAAATTGCCAAATATTATTCAAAATCATAAAATAATATAATTTAATGATGCATTATTATGGCCTGCCTAAAGAATACCTACGCTTGTAGCATGAGGACTTCCAAAAAAGCAGTGTTCTTTAACTGCTGTCTCTTGTAAGGTGTAGGTAGTATTCCTAGGACAGACCATCAATAATTTATAAAATATTATTTTTTAGTAGTAATTTTAATCATACTGCTAGAGATTGCATATTTGAAATATTAACAGTAGGGTAAGGCAAACTTTTCAAAGGTGAAATTGATGAATTGTCCTGGGAATGTTACCGGCACCTTTACAGGAGACCGCAAGTAGAGAACTGAACTACTTTTTTGTAAGTATATGACGTTCTTATGTTGCAAGCGTAGATAACTGTTCTTCAGGCAGACCATAATGCATATTTGTCATCATCAAAGTATGTAAACTAAACTCTAGTGCTATCATCATCATCATTTGCCGTTCTTACTTCCAATTTTTATTAGGGTCATTACCAACCCTTCATGGGTAATTGCCTACTGCATTTGAGTGCAATACGCATGAAAATAATATAGTGCAGACAAGTAATGTGCGTGAAATTGCATACAATTCATCTTAGATGGCATGCGGCTTAAGGAATGCAGACGGGCTTAAATTTGGAACGTCCGGTGCTGGGGAAGTAGGTACCATGTGTTTTTGTGACATTATCTTTGTTACGTCATAACATAAAAATACTAAGAAGGTAGGTTTTCGTGACATATTCTGCCAGTGAGTAAGTTTTGCCCCATAGATGGGGTTAAAATAATATATATATGTAACAGTATTTTTACCTCACAAATGCAGGTGAGCTATGGCTGCGTGTGCGCTTAGTTCCGGCACTAACACACACATAGGCAATGTGCATGTACAATGTGTAACAGAAATAACGCAGCCTGAAAGTAGTTTTATATTAATTTGCAAATCAATAAATTTTAGTATTTTTTATTTTAAAATAGGTTGTTGTGTGATGTCCGTGAAGGTTTTTGTTTATAACGCACCGTTTTTGTAAAGTTAACTCTATTACCATCAGGTTATTATTTGAGTACATTTTTTTTCCTGCTTTTTTTTCATTGCCACTTCACGATTCGAAATTTAAAAAATTAAAAAGTTTTTTTTTTATGGACTATGCTAAGTACTTTTAAATCGTCAAAAGCCGTACCACCATTTTGGGACGAAATAATAATTATTATGCTGAGATGGTGAAGAAATGGTGAAAGAAACTCCACAGCTTACAATTTCGTAATGATTTCAAAACATCAAAACAAGTCAATAAATAATTATCAAATATAATTTAAGTTACAGTTTTACATACGCAAATTTTGGATAGTTATTAACCCACGGATTTGGATTATTTATCTTCGCAAACAGCCAAGGCTCACCAGCTTTCACGAAATATTATAGTAAAACACACTTTTTTATTTATAAAACTAACAAAAACTAATAGTGAGAGATTCACTGCTGAACAATTGATGCGATTGGACTTTCAAGGCCAAGCGGTCAAGCGGCTGTCCGTTTTCTGCATTATGATTGGTCGAATGTCATATATCTCGTGATAGACAGCAAAAACGTTCGTATTAATTTTTCAAAATGACTTTAATGGTCCGATTATCAACAATATTAAATGTTGTCAGCGCTAGTAGGGGTGATACTCAAGGTCTTACAAATGTCAAGAAGCTAGAACACATAATTAATCCGTATGGTATTAAATACGATAATTCTTGTATAGGAAGAAAAACTGAAATTCTGAAGAATTTGCTTTTATGGAATAATTTTTATTTTTGCGTTTACAAACGCGTAAATATTAATACTAGAAAAATGCACTGAAAAAAAAACGACTTGCCTCAGGCGGGACTCGAACCCGCATCTTCCGCAATCTGGGCGGCTGCGTTGACCAATTACGCCACCGAGACCAATTTGGTCAACGCAGCCGCCCGTCGAGTCCAAGTCAATTTTTTTCAGTGCATTTTTCTAGTACTAATAATTTGCTTTTAATCGATATATCGCATCGCAACCCTAGACTGCTCTGACAAAGATAAACGAGAAGCGCGATGCAGCAACAGAATTGAACAATTCCAATTTATCTGGCTCCGAAGGTGCTGCAAAGAAGCTAATTGTTCAACTTCTCTAATTAAAATTAGCTTCGCTGTAAACGAGGAATATCTTCGTGCAACAAATAGTTTGAGAGTTGATTAATTTTCGATTACAATGTTTGCCATTGCTCCAACTTTGCTTGGAGTCCAGTTTTTTACCTTCGTTTGAGTGACCTGGCCGGGTTGGCTTGCATGACGCTCTGTCGAACGCGGATCGGATCTGGATTATGTTCTCGATATTATCTTAAGACAAAATAGCCCAGAAACGGACGAGTATGAATATGCTCATTTAAAAAGTTGAAATCGATGTTTCTTCACGTCCCTGCCCGCCTAGCATAACTACAGACACATGATATGATATAGCTATTTATCTCTTAGAACTTTCAAAAATCATTTGATAAAACCGCCATCTTGATATTTTATCGAAACGGCGGACATGTTTTAGCTGAAACGTATTCGCAGTTTCGATAAAATTTCAATATGTCGGTTTTATCCAATGATTTTTGACAGTTCAAAGTGATAGTAAATAGCTATATCATATCATGTTTCGGTGGACATGCTAGACGGGCTGGTGAATATCATGCTGGAAAAACTCTGATGTGTAGACACGTTTCTGTCGGTTTGCAAAAGCACTGTCAAACAACAAATTGCCTGAAAATGTTATTGATGGTGGTAAGCAGTCGTGGACATACTTACCCCTGCTCTGTGTGGAACTCGTCCGGTGATTTCTAGGAATGCTTACTAAGAACCATCGCTACCCTCACAGCGTTTAATGTGCGTTTTGGAAACGGCGCACATAATTTTCTCCGAAATGTGTCCGTGCAGTCTGCTGTACCCTATCTCGACTATAAGGTATCTTAGTGTCATGATATTGAAATAGCATCAGATCCTCTTTATACGTTTATGTTAATCAACTGCCAAGTAATGTTATTGTCATTGTCGCTGTAGTTTTACATGAATAAACCCTATATTCTTAAGGGCTATCTTTAACTACAATTTATTCGTGTAAAACCAAATGTATCGATACCTAAACGGATCGTTCTAGTTGCATTGCTCAGCGGCAATTGCTATCAAAGTTAGATAAAATTCAAACAATTATCTTTCTTCGCATAAATATGAGTATTTACAAAAAGGTGCATTACAGCTTCCCCATAATTTACATCTGCGGTGTGCAAATTAATTAATTAATTATCAATTCTTAATATTTACATCATAGAGTACAATTAAATGTAAACAAAATTATCTTTGGACAGTGCTATTATTAGGTTGAGACTTTGTTTTTACCTACATCGTCCAAAAATTCTCGTTTATTCTACGAAAGTAATATGTTTGATGACAAGGCAGTTACGTGTTTAAGCTACATCTGATGCTGACTGTAGCTACGTTTTTAATACATATTTCGGGAGTGTTCCCGTTGCTAAAATGTTTCAAAAAGCTTTCATTTTATTGGTTTTAAACTAAATAATAATAAGAAAAAAAAATTATTTATTCGTATTGACGAAGAAATAATATTTTTAGGTCTAATTTTTTGAAAATAAAACTTTTGTACGTTTATTTTGTCAAAATAAGTAATTATTTTCTAAAAATATAATTAAGCTTCATTTGAAATTTTAAATACAGAATTACTTTCTTATTACACACATGTCGAAGCTGCTTTCTTTGTACTTTAAAGCTTAATTAATGCTATAAGGTAATAATTAAATAAAATAAATAAAATTTTGAACCAGAAGAGAAATTTAAAATGCTAGCTGTTAAGCTCACGATTCAGTGTAATTTTCACGCTGAACATAATAGAGTTTCTAGTTGTTGTACCCAATTAACTGTGCCGCTGTGCTTAGGTAACTCCACAACTTATTTACAACGTTATATTGCTAATTTGAAAAGTTACAGTTTTCACTTTTGAGGTGCGTTCACAATACAATATAATACTTTGAAAAAAATTAACGTATAAATTAATAAAAAGTAATAAAAAACTGAATATAAAAGCATGAATACGCTGTAAAGAATTAAAATCATATGTATTCAAAATGGCGCGAAATTGATACACTAAATGCGGGGATGCTTTTCAACTTTTTGCTCGAGTCACTTTCAATGCAGTTACCTCTCGGATAATCTGTTACCTGCAACGCTTAAAACAACTCAACAGCTCCAGCTACTGCGAAGATCGACAACGTAGCGCATGCACAGCAACCGAATTTCAAACAGAATAAAATTTGCCGAGTCCTACAGACCCAACCCCCATGTCGCCAGGTTAAGGTGGTTACACACCCACGCACATAACAACCGTACCGCCCTTCGCCTCGCCATCCACCAGGCCTCACCAAAACACGTAACCAATTCGATTTAGCAGCGACTTGGCTACGTTTCCAGACCTTAAATCATCTCCAGTAGTTCAATCTGAACCTTCTTCTTTTCTTCGTATGGGGAGTTTCTGCACCTCGACGGCTGGTGTGACCATTTTGCGTCGGAGGGTTTGGGCCGGATCACTCCAGCCATTCTGCCTCTATCAGGAAGTCGCCTAGCACCTTAAGGTTGTCAAGCAACTCCTGGTCGCTCCTCAGCGCCCCGAGGAAGCGGGCCCGAGGTATTCTGCCACTCCTTTGCACTCCAGCAGAACGTGAGCGGCTGTTTCTTCCTCCGCCATGTAGGCTCTGCACAGTGGACTGTCCGTAAGACCTATATTGAAAAGATGTTTGTTAAAGTGGCTGTCCCGAGATTGCGCCTGTGATCAGACGTAACTGGTATCTTTTTAGCTGTAGTAATTGCTTAGAAACCCTTGGGTCAATATGCGGTAGAAGTAATCACGCCTATCGGCATGTGTCTAAGGATTTCCAATGTTTATCGTGTGCTAGGTGGGAGTAAACACGCCTTTACACCATTCGTTATCGCTAGCGTCAAGGGTCAGAATGCAGAACTACAGTCGCGATTATGGTTTTTCTTTTATTGCTTTCGCGAAGAACTTTCCAGCGTTCTAAAAGGCGCAATCAGATTCGGCTATCATTACGATTGCTTCAAAGTTTACCGTGGGGTTATTTGGAAATGGTATTCGAATTTATATTCTCTACTCCATAAATTGAATTGTTTCTTGATGAAATCTTAGATTATTCATGAGGCTTACTTATAAAGCACCCATAATGTAAATAATAATATGGTTATCTTTTTAAATGTTCCATTTTCTTTACAGTCTGTTTCATAATTATGTTTGTGTATTCAAAGAACACAATACAAACTTAATTTACAAAGTAATTTTATTAGAAATAAACTGTTCTATAGGAAATAAAAACATCGAGGAAATATTTTTGTGACAATAATAATAATATATTATTTACTTTTTTAATTTACATTTTTAATTGTTTTTCAAACGTAAAAAACTACAAACACGTTAACAACTTGAAGGTGTTTCTAGGGTTCTGCCCCCCAAATCCTGGATATTAATAGGTATACTGAAAGATGAGTATACTTTGATTACTTATTTCAACATTAAAAGTAATATAAATTAATTTTCAATTTCACTTTTTATTTTCAAACAACCAACAAATTAATTTAATACAATTTCGAACAAACTTAAATTAGAAAACAGCGAAGTTAGCAAATTGTCCATCACTATTTTCAGTTCGACATAAAAATTAAATTTTGTTTCAAGGGAATAAAACTGAAAACCGTTGCCAACGTCTACATTGAAGTATGCTCCGCATTTGCTAGAGAATTATATCAGTGATGGGCTCAGCGAGCCGAAATAAGTGAGGTATTGTGGCTCTTCGGTACGGGCTAATTTTGAGCTACGAGCTTCGGCTTCAATAGCAGCTGAGTACTATATTTGGAACAATGATTTACGAAGACATGGAATTATACGTTTCAGACATTTCTTATAACAGAAACAGCAATATGATACACACTTATTAAATCTATTTCTTTTCACAGACACTGTTAAATCTATATTTTTATGGGTACATCAAATTGATGCACTAACTCTTAAATTTCGTGCGTAACTTTCAAATGCTCTGAATTTTATGACTAGTGAGAGAGAAACGGGATGATAAAGGGGAGTGCCGACGCATCATATAGAGATCTCCTTACCTCTACACTTGAGTCACAAGTGCTTCTGGCTCCCCTCTTTGCAACGCAATAGCCCTGGCACCCCGCGGCGGCTACAGTTTTAGATAAGTATACAATTAAATATGCAGTCACGTTAGTCCCGAGAGTAACATCGAATCAAATGAAAATATATTTTACGATTTAAATCTTCAGAACATATAAAAGTACATTGACTTTAGTACAAAGCGTCCGCAATTTAATATGAGCGTTGAAGTCACTTAGCAAATAACTAACTGTTTTATGAGCTTTTAATTTCATCCAAACGTTTTATAATCTTGACCTCCAACACAAAATAAGTAGGTTCAGTAAGCTACAACCTTGTTCCATACGAAAATAGTCATCCCAAGTTATATATAAATTCAAATGTGCTTTTGTTTGTTTACTACGCTTTTAAGAAAAAAGCATACATAGACAAAATGAAACATCATAGGCCATCGCTGTTAACAAGTCAAGGTCTTCATACTTTGCAAATTGAATTGATCGAGTATGGTACTTTTAAAAATAAATTTTCTTTTACGCACACTTAGGTTGTGAAACAAACTATGCGTGGTGATTTTCTCATTGAATAATAACGTAGGGTTATTCAAGAAAGATACGAAAAAGTTTCTTCAAGATCAGAACGCGAGTGTGTATCCCTGGTAATGCAAAAATATCCATAGACTGCCAGAAATCGTTTATTATCAGGGAGTACCCTAAAGATATTTTTGAAAATGATTACATAAAATGATTATATACATACACGTGTATATGTGTACTAAACATTAGTCCATTTTGAGGAGCTGACTTTCTGCACTTATTTGTAGTGTGGCTCCAGTAATCCTAAGTGAGATGGGTGGACTAAGGTTGCTATATTTAATGTGAGATTCAAGATCAAAATTTGTCACTGCGAAACTGTTTTTAGTATAGCTAATTGTTCCATTAGTATGATACAAGATAGAATGTGATACTCTGTGACAGATACTTTTAACAAAACGTGACAGTTCATAAGCATTGTATATATATGTATACGAAGGCCTTTCTATTACTTTTTTTACTGACCGGGTAGCTTATATTTCATCCCACCTGATGGTAAGAAAGTAGAAGTGATCTTCAACCTATAATCCCTGGAGATTGGCTTAACTTATCATTAACTGACGAAATACAAAAATGCTGTTCACACCATTTTCTGACCCCAGACATATCCAAATTCTCACTTAGCATGGCAATCGTTAAAATGTATATATAGGTTTACTAAGCTGGATGCTACATCAGAGAATTTTTTTTCCAACGATTATTAGTTCATTATTACTGAAGTGAGTTTCACAAATTAGTTATTTTTCAGCAAAGGACCACTTGCCGTCTAGTAATTCTTCGTGCACCAGAAAGTACCTCGCAGTTGCTGTCATTATTTACCATCGAGCATATTGCTTGATGTCATTTACATTGTCCTATTAACTCGACACTGCTGGAACTATCCAGCAGTGTCGATTTTTCAGATTATCCAGAATTATCCATCTAGAAATAGTGAAATCTGTAACACCATTATGATAGCTTGACATAATATCGGTAGTTCTCAATCTTTCTGTCAGTGGTGGTACTTTCAAAAGTCCTGGAATAAAGACCATTGTTCTTTTCTGAAACTTTTTAAACCACGCATTAAGTCGGTATAATCACAACCTTAATTTGCATAATAGCAAGTTACGTAAAAATCTTCAATGCGTTAGAGCTGCGCTGCTCCAATTAGTCGACATCCAGGACTGCGCTATCAAAGGTTTGGGGAGAATCAAAAGGAACGTAAATGCGTTTTGAGTTCGTGTGGTGCTGGGTCCAAATGCATTAAAGTCTCATTATATTTAGCGGTGGAATAATGCAAGTAGCATCAAATAATAGACTGGGAAAATGATTGTATCAATGTTTTGACAATAAGGTAGTATAACAACCGAATTTTTCAGTAGAAGAAAGATATATTTTTTACTGGAGACTACAAACTCATACAGGTTAATGTGAAATCGACGCAGGGTATATGATGCTGAGGGTTACGTAGAGTGATGCAACCTACCACAGTAGATGCTTCTTTGCATTTCCATTCAATTTATGCCAGCTGATTTTTTCTTAGCGTCCCCTTCTCTGCAGGGAAGATGCTGGGTAATATGTGTAGATACTGTAACGGACAAGCCTCTATGAGTAGTTATAATCATATTAATAGTAGGTATAATCAAATTAATCAATTAGACAATACTGTATACGTATAAAAATCATAATATTAAGTAAATTAACAAGTTTAAGGAAAATAATATTTTAATTTCATTTCGATAGTGTAGTCGGCTACGAAATTATATCTGGAAGATTCCACAAAAAAAAAGACAATAAATCGGTACGTTTATGACACTAATATTCCCACAGTGATTAGTCTCAGGCCAGATTAAATAGAAATAAACCTTAAATTCTTGAACGTAAGGAACGAAAATGAACGGTAAAATCCTTTTTTGGGAAAAAACCTGCGTGTCGGTTTTTTGTTGTTGTTTTGTTTGAGGTAAGTAGGAATGTGATTAGCAAATTTCTCTCGTTTTAACAAGCATTAAGATTTATAATTGTAGATGATAATGTATGCATACGCCCATAAGTTAGGGAAATAGGGCGTTGGTTCGAGACGACGTAGAAACAAAAACTTGCGAACAGTGACAGTCAGTCTTGAATTTTTAAGTAAAGTGGTCAGGTGGCAAGGCGGGCACTGCGAGGAGTCTGGAGGAGATTTTTAAGTGGAGTGGATTAGTGATTTGGCGGCCGGCGTGGATTCAAGGAAATGTTCCGAATGATCCAGATAGATCTGGGGTCTCCATGCTTATGGGTTATTAGGTAGTTAAATTGGGGGGGTGTATTTATCTAGCTATTTTCTTTCAGACATAGCTGGAGAGCCAAGATCGAGAAGACTACGTAGGTTTGTGCTTTTTGTTTAGACTAGCTTGGTTTGAAATATTGCAGTCCTATTATTTCATAATTGTATTGACAATTTTGTTTGTCATTTGAAAATATACATAAATATAAAGTATATATATATTCGGAACCAAGCAAGTCAGGTCATTTCAAAATTGAGTGATTTAGTGTTTTGATATAATTTAGGACAAAGTAAATAATGTAATTACTCAATATAAAATGACAAGGTGGTGGTTGTTATGGGTTTGACTTTTTTTCCTTTTCAATTTCATTACTTTGTTTTGTGTTTTGTTTTGTTTTGATATACTATGTATTTCTTGTTATGTTATTACGGATTATTCGATAAATTTCGTGACAAGTGACGTTTTGTAGTTTTATGGGCGTATGTGTACCGATGTAATAAACCAACAAAGGGTATTCGGTCCAGTTGGTTCACGTTTTGAGTTTATTTCATACGGAACTTTTATATTAATATTTGATTTGGATTAGGGTGTAGGTAGGTAATATTCGTTATGTATAAAGGGACACGCCGTCGTGGTGGAGTGGTTGGTGTGGCTGGCTGCGCGTCGGGCGGTCCGGGTTCGAGTCCTGGTGGCGGCGAGTGTTTGTGTGACGAACGCGAGTGTTTGTTTGCGAGCCATGGTTGTTTATATATTTGTTTGGGTTTGTTTGTAAAGAAGTCTGCAATTATTATGTATATTAAAAATTAAAAATGTCCGTTATCTGGTGTCCGTGGCACAGGTTCTTAATGATGCTTGCCTCTAGCTGGATGATTGGTGTGAGCGTGAAAATATATTATTATTATTACAATATGGTTAGGGTAAATCTAAACGACATAAAAATATAATAAGATATTAATTGTGATTACATTAACCCTGTAACAAAATAAACTAGAACTTATTAACTTGAATTTCTTTACCAAAACTTTTATTGAATCTATACTATTATAATATTGAAATAATCTAAACTATAATTTTAACTCTATATTTAAACCTTTATAACCCAATTTACCTACTGTGCATTCCAGATTATTCTAAAAACTATACTTAGGCCTTTATAACCCAATTTACGTACTAAGAATTTCAGATCATTCGAGAATTTGTTTTATGATTGTGCTTCATGATATTTAGTTATAAATTCTTTTCTATTCTTATGAAGAACAACATTTAAATAAACTCACATCACAAGAAATTATAACTATATTTAAACTTTGTAATTTTATATTTTCTTTAATAACATTGTAAGTATGGGGACAGTTTGGAGACATTTCGTTATGGATATACACCTGGTTTTAGTTTGGGCATAGGTTAAATAAGTCAGTTTAAATGAACGACTTTGCGTACCAAAATAAAACCAATACTCTACACGCAGCTAAGACTATGACTAAATACACTCCACATGCTCCAAAATTAAGCGAGTGATTATTTTGTGCGAGTTCTCTGAACGATACATTACGGTGATCGCGACACGATCAGAATGGATCTAATTCAAACAAAAAAACGGAACTATTTAGATTAAGGAAGGGATGTATTGCAACACAAACAATACATTGCGAATAGCGCTGACTGAATTCACAACTCAGTTCCTTTTCAGAATTTAAATATTCTTGGTTGGAATAATTTTCATTCAAACTTAGGATGTCAGAAGTTTGGTGAACTCAATCTTAATCAATTGCAACCTTACATTTTGGTTTAAAATCACACCACATTCACAATCCATGGCAAAGTGTTGGCAAGCGTTTCTATATTTATAATTTAGGTTTTCTTAATGAGGAACTTCCTGTGGTTTTGGAAGGGGGGAGTGGATTGACATTGGCCTTGTCACTCACCGATTGAAGCGAGGATGGAGCTTCAACTTCCTTATTTTTTTTTTTATGCAATTACTAAAGAACGTTATTAAATGTCGACGTTATAAGTTCTCTTATGCTGTCCATATTTCATTCTCTATATTCTAAAAGAATTTTGGTTACTACTTCACAACATGGGTACTAGACGATATTGGCCTTAGGAAATTCTTAATTTCTGAAACAAATTACTTATATTCTGTCTTGTATAATTTACATGAGTATTCATATTATTCATATAGTAAAATATTATTTTACATTAAGGGGGGTTCAGTTACAATACTAATCCTTTATTTTGCCCAGAAGCGAAACTGACGTCATTGAGAAGACTCTCAGGAACAATCGTCTACTATTATGGCTTTTGAACGGATTCATTACCTTGCATAAGGATGCGGGATCCTTGAAGTAAAATGTATCGTTCCTTAACGCTTTTTAGTTGACAAACGTCAGCCTGATAAATGTGAAGTCTTCGTAGCCTGTAGACGCTTTTGGATGGCAGACAAGCAAACACTCTGCCTGATAGCAAGCATATTACCGTTGCCTATATAGACGCTTGACGAGATACTCGCGTGCTGCCAACACTAATTCCCTACACTCCATAATGTTACAGCACCATACTTCGCCTCTTTGACTATTTTTTCTTATAAATATTACACTGACACTCATCTAAACCATTCGGATGTAATTATTAAATTTCGTCATTTTGAAAGCTACTCATATTCCCAAGAAAATACTTTACACGTATTGTCAATTATAACAAAGATAGACCGTGACTCGTTGGTGAATATTTAATGATGCCAAAAAGGATCGGGCTTCTGCCCGACTGTCACGATTCCACGTGCTCGCGGGAATCTTTATCAATAATAAACCGAGTGTAAATCTAGATCTTGTAAATAAAAATTATTGCGTGTGTGTTTAATATAGAAATAAGATTAATAAGGTCAATGAAAAACCCGTCGTTATCGACAGTCAGAGATCTATCAGACAGGAGGCGGTCACGTGGTCAAACGTTTAAGCGGTCACATTCTGCGTTCTGTTTCTAAAGGTTGATCGACTTGGTTTGTGTGGTCATGCCTTAGGATTGCTCTACAATACAGTGAACGCAATATTGGTCGCTTGAACTTTTGACCGTGACCACCTCCTTTGTGATAGATTCTTAAAGTCTTCTTCTGATCGAATTTGGTCGAGTTTTACAGGTCGCCATATAAAGATTACAACATGACTTGATATTTACGACTGAAATGCAGTAGGTATCCAAAGCCATGGTTCCAATGGCGCACAAACAAGACGCCAAAACGCCCCTATAAGGGCTTAGAGAGAACCGGTGGGTTTAAGTGGAGTAGGAACGGCGCTGTTCTGCACCGGTGAGTTCCGCACACGCCGTAGGCCCAGCCAGCGTGCGGTATGATCCGTAAATAGATTTCCCATCGTCACAAAAAGGTTCCCAAAGCCACAAGCTTAACGTGACTTTAAACGTACTAGTCAACAAACCGTGTTCATGTCGACCAAGAATTAGTTTCTTTACCTGGAGAAGCAGTGAAATGACGAGTGTTTGGCATGAATTAATAAAGGAGGAGCAGCGCTTACTGGGGTGGTCTACCTCAAACAACACTACATCTTTATGGTGTTGTATTTCAATTTGATAAAAACCATCAAAACCAGCAATGGTTCAAATTCGTCAGTTGCCATTAGCAGACAAATTGAATTTCACCAAGTAATAAAATCCAGAATACACGAAAAGGTCTTTACGAATCTGACTAATATTCCATTTCGTCTGCAATTTCGCACTGTATATTCTAATGCAAGTTTATACCCTCGGGTCTCATCTACGGCGTGGTGTTAAAATTATAAGCCATCGTAGGTACGCTGTTTCATTAGAAACTATCGTACTCTGAATTACAATACATGTTTCGGACTAACTTTTGACAGAAACGAATGGACGGCTGCTATATTATAGCGGGACTGTTTTCATTCCAACTTCACATTTTCGTGGTCCATTATTATGTGAAATTAAGCAGCGTGCTATAACTGAGTTACATTTAGAATAATGTAAAAGATATTCCTTTAATAGTGTACAAAAATCTATCTACCCGGACGGCTGAGATGATTTTGAGTGCGATACCTGTCCTGGTTCGTTGGCTTTGGTTGTTTTTTTTACGGAAGGATTATTAATTTTTAGGTTTGGTGCTACTTTAGTGAAGATAATAGGCTGGCAACTTGACTTTATTATGGGGGTACTGTCTGGCCCATACTGCCAGATGTGTGTTAACGAATGTTACCTGAAGCTGTGCTCGACCCCTTTTGGGATTGTGAGCGTAAATGTATGTACGTGTGTAATGTATACAAAAATGAAAAAAACATTTTAAAATTTCACGTTGCATTATTTACTTGGATAATTACGTAGGGTCTAAACGCCCACAAAAGTCCAAAGTCCTCTCTATAGATCGATGTTACTATAAAAGAATTTTTCGTGAATCGGTTGATGATGACCTATTCGTGTTCCTCACACACACATTTGCCGCTATCAGAACCCGAACCCGGACCGCTTGATGTGTATACTGACCACTCCACCAAGACGGCGTCAACGGTTGAAATTAAGAACTCTAAGAATTTCAACCGGCAGGGCTTTAAATTGTCACCATCATTGAATCCCAAACCAGATCATTAATATCTATATTTTAGCTTTTGTAATAAATGCAATGAATTTTTAAGCTATAAGAAAATACGAAAAATATAATGATGATCTCTTTGAATAGTGTTATTGAGATATAAAATCTTATTATTTAGTTGTAAATAAAATAGAAATAGAAATAATTTTTACATAACTCGAAGCTTGGGAGTTAAATTCGATATTACAAAATTTCACGATTTGTTAAACATTTACAAGAACATCAGTTTTAAGAAATCAAAATAAATATTAAAATAATGTTGTCATATTGGTATGTAAAGTATTGCTATGGGGTATTTAATCTTTCGAACAAACTACGTATTGCATTACTATAAAAAGACAATTCTATTGAATACCACAGACCCAGATATGTAGTTGTCAACCACAACAAGGCGTTAATGCTAAATTAAACTTACTATCATGATCTCGAGAAAAACGTTAATCATACTTTGCAAATTAATTATTACATACACACGAGCTGAAGAATTAACAAAATGTTTCGACTTCGAAATAATCCCCAAACTTGCCAAACTTACTTTTCGTGAAAACTTAACTATGCTACGACTTCATCAGCGAGAACATTAATGCGGTTTATCAATCGAATCTGACCTAAGAACTTTGGCCCACGAACTTAATAGTTAAGTAAATTAGCTGGGCCTTTGACAGTACCACTATTGTAACCGGGATTCGCCTTCTATAATCTTTGAAGTTCAATTGTACATAACTTTTGATACTACGAAGATGTTTTGAATTGAGTGTACCTACTGTAAGCTAATAATATTTAGTAGTCTCATTAAGTTAAATCCGTCAATATTGTTTCAATAGAATAACTATCAACTGTTTCACAAGATAATTCAAATTCTTCGAAAAGCTGTCAATATTAACGTGCATAGTTACTTATACATGAGAACTTGTCTATGTGTTTTATATTTAAAAGAATTTTATAAACTCTACATTCTATAATTTGGATAATTTGTGTTCAATGAAATATCAAAAATGATTTTTCCGACAATTTGTACCATTCACGTCAAACGGAGAATTCAAACCACAGAGTAAAATGTAGAAATCAATTTAAATATGGACTACAGTGTCGTCTGCAACGCGATGTCACATACACAGGTATAATAAAAATCTCAACAAACTCCCTTTACGCCACAGCACGCGTGGATCGCTATGACGGGCAGGAGACAAATGAAAACGTGAGATTAGAGCTCTGCTTGACAGCTGATTGTGATTAATCAAAGTGGCTCGACATTTTGAGGATACCAAGCCGGAGCATGATGTGGGGATCCTTTTTAGCGTTGCGTGTTTTAATTGAAAATCCAATCGAGACAGCCTTTTATCTTACAGTAATAAACCTTTGTGTGATGAAATGAATTTATATTGTGCTCTTAAAAGGTTTCTGGCTTAGACACACATTATTATACAGCTCAGAATAATATTATGAGATTAATTATTAGCTTTCATGTTGTTTGGTTTCTGATAAATACTATAGAAACAAATAATTTAGTTTGTCAGCGAAATATTCTATACTATCATTGGCTTTGGAGCTATGGAAGGTAATATATGAATGAAAACAATTATATCTCTTAGTATATTATTAAACTAATTTAACGCAATTTTATTTATGGTCGATATAGTAATATGTTTTTCTCTTCTTGCGGCCCACCTGATGTTAAGTGGTTATAGGGGACGGTATACCGTCCCCTATAGACACTTGCAATATTAACGGTAAATCACTTAATACTGCAAGTGCGTGGCCATCCTAGGGACTAAGACAATATGCTTTCTATGCCCAGTAAATACACTGGCTACTTTTCCTTCAATCTGAAACACAGCCTACTTCTTCACGGCAGAAATAAGATAAGGCGGTGGCACCTACTCAAGCGACCCTACATGTTATGGGTCTACCACCTGGTACTAAGACGATATGCCTTCCATGCCCAGTAATTACACTGGCTACCCTTCCGTTCAATCCGAAACACATCGAACTGCTTCACGGTAGAAATAAGAAAGGCGGTGATACCTACCCAGATGACCACCCTATTTATGTCCCGATGGGAAATCCATTTACGGACCAAACCGCACACTGGCAAGGTATACGGGCATGTGCGGGACTCACTAGCGCGGAACAGCAGCGGTCCTACACCGCAAAAACACACTGGTACCCTCCTAAGCCCTTATGGGGGCGTTTTGGGTTAGCGTACCAGTGTGCGCCATTACACCAAAACGCCTCCGGGTCCCAGATGGTTTCTATATATGGGTCTATCACCTAATAAAACATCGCGATCAGCCATTATAATCAGCATTAACTTCTTTCTTTGCAATATTATCTCCCACACAATCTATCCTACTTCTCTTTTGACTTCCTCTCCCTCTATACTCGTCCAAATCCATGTTCGTCAACTTCTTTATCACACTCTAGTAAAGTTAACTCTTTAATTCCACTTAAATAACAAATACACGGGGAACTTATTATAATATGAGACATCTTTCCGTTACCCAAAACATTATAATATACTACCTGAGATACTACCTCAATAAACGTATTGAGGATAACGATCCTCGTATCAAACTAAAGATCAGATGGGGACTATTTGTATCATAAAAATTTTCTTACTTCTAGAGTTAAATTGATTTGGATTCTAACAATCTAACATTTTCGCTGAACTACAAGCCACGAATTGAGTTACACAATAAGGAAACATTTGCTCGATTATGTCTGTAATAATCGGAAATAGCAATTTCACACATAGGATAGAGAAACACGCAATGTACACATTCAAAGAACTATAAAAGTGATTGATTTGTTGTAAATATGAATGTTAAGTCAATTGTTTTGTCTAATAAGATTTTTTCCTGAATTTGGGACTACTTTTCACTATTTTATGAACTTTATTATCTAATATGCAATACTCTTCTTAAGACCTCAGTTTTTACAACTTCCAAATATAGCCATGACTGAAAACTTTTCAAAAAATATTGCTATGTAGTTCCTCACTTTTCAAAAACTGGAATGCTAACTCCGAAAAACCTTTATAGTTTGCCAATCTACGAGATATATTTTAAGGTCTATGAAAACTTATCTTGCTTTTTGGAAGTTATTTGAAAAAAAAATAGTGGTCTACCATAAAGTCATATCTGATGCAACTCTGCTATAAACATGCAATATTATCGGGAATTGTTCAATAACATTGGAGTCATCTCAAATTTTATAATTGTTACAGATATTTTTTATCTTATCTTTAGTTTTACTTACAACAATATTAATATTAATAGTAATAATAAAATTCGCAGTATACCGCTTTGTACTCCGTCTTCCTTACTAACCTTTATAAAGCTCGTAAGCTGCTCCATATTTCTCGGGCTTACCAAATACGTTGGATGTTTGTACTCACCTCCCAGTGAATGAAGGTGGCCTACCGCTTATCAATCTTCCCTCTCGAGACGTTAATAGCAAAAGGTTTTATTAAATGTGCTCGTGTAGTACAAATTTTGCCGAACATTGAGAAAGCTCATTATTTCTGTATGATTTCGTGATGTGTATGCTGTAAAGGCGTCTGGCGGTAAAAAGGGTTTAGATTAAAAGTTTGAATCTTCACAAGTGAAGATTCCTGATTTGCAAAAATGATGTTTATGTTTAGGACATCAAGTCTCGACTATAAAAACCAGACCTTGGCTTTGACTCTGAAACTATACATACTTGTTTTTAGATAAGTGATTTACAATTTTAAATCATCCTCAATCGTTAATCACCGTTTCACCATAAACATTGCGCTGGGTTGTCTAATTGAAATTGTCTACAGTACATTATAAAATGTAGGCAGATAATTAATTACGAAAATTAAGTTATCTCTAAGCTAAAATTGTCCGTACATGACATTGTCATGTGAGATTTTTTCAAAGTCATGCCTAAAATTAACTATTTGGTTTTTAGCTAATAATGTTTTTAATTAATAATATGTTCGAATTAATGAATAATATAAACGAATTTAACAATATATCTACGTAATTGTTGTATCATCGTCATCATAACAGCGTTTATAATTAGATCCACTACTGGGACACAATGCTTCTCCTTTCTCCTTGTCATCAAACGAGGTTTAGGCAGTAGTCCACCACGCTTTCCCAATGCGGATTGGTGGACGGATTGTAAGGTGATCAATATCCCTTATCTGATCCATTATTCGCCTTTTACGACACCCATTGGAGGATGTGGGTTGGAGGATGTGGGGTGATGCTATTCTACGCTGCCGCATCACATGGCTAAATCAAAATTATTGTACATTTAATTTATAAAAATGAATTATTGCATGGTCTATCTATTTGATTAAAAAAAAAACTATTCATAATAAACTGATATTAGTGGCACAGATTTGTAAATTTAAAAAAAAAAAAATTCTAACAAGCATTCGTTCAATTCTAGTAGACTATATCTCTAAGGTTATAAAGTGATATGCCATCGTAAAAAACTGATAGCGTACTCCACTCCAAGATAAATTAACGTCAATTTACTTCATAGTAAAAAACTGTAAAATGACCACATAAAAATCAGTTGCCTATTCGATCCTATTTGCCGAACATGTTGGCCATTTGTACCTATCTTGAGGTGAATGGAATGGCGTAGTAAGCGGCTGGCCTCCCATCAATCTCTAGTTCCTGTGTACGGTGATAGTGAATGGGTATTCGTAATGGGTCCTTAAATTTACCCGCATTGCCTTCTACGTATCATACTGGGTAGTTTGAGATGGGAAGTTGTAAATGTGCATGGGAATTTTAGAGTAATTGTGAACACTAAAATCATAATTAAATTATTTTAGACTGCTGTATGGTCAACAATAAAGTTCGATTAAGCTTTAATACTAGAAAAATGCACTGATAAAAATCGACTTGCCTCAGGCGGGACAAGTCGATTTTTCAGTGCATTTTTCTAGTATTAATATTTACGCGTTTGTAAACGCGAAAATAAAATTATTCCATATCGATTAAGTTTTGTTAAAAGGGCTTTCATAAAATTTTCTCAATAAATTTTCAACGCTGTGTCTAAGGAATAAGGTTGAACATTTATTAAAGTATTACTTTTTTACTTTTTTGAAAACTTCCGATCGGATTAAATAAAAATATCTTGACGTGTAGATTACATTTGCCTCCAGTCTAGGTTAAGTCTCTCCTACGAGGGAAATGTATATATTAACGGTATAATAATTAACAAGGAAATTATAATCTCTAATGGGAATTCAATAAATGTTAACAAAAGTCTACAGTACTTACGTTAAAGTACTTACCTGTATCAGTGAGAGAAATAAAAGCGAAGTTAATGAAATATTAAATAATACTTTAATATGTAATTAACTTCGTTTTTTTTTCGTTTTGATTGACAAGATTTGCTTTATTTCACCCGATGCTACCCGATAATAGGTGGAACCGAAAATTTCCAACTTGTTCCCAACCGTCAATGATTTTCGGTTCCAACTTGTTCTATTTAGAAGAAAATATTTTTGATATATTGTATTGTATTTGTTGGTATGCAAAAAAATGCAAGTAAATAAATAAATGCTACAGTCTATATAAATTCTTACAGTGAGCCAACGGGCACGTCTAGTCTGGGAAATCGTGAGGGGCACGCAGGACATGAGGGGCGCAGTGACCCCACCGAACTGCCATACACTCGCTTGGTAGACACTGGTCCACTATGTGTACTGAACGCTGTCTATACAAAAGCGGCATTTTCCTCAAATTCAAAGGCGTCGAACCTTTAGCCACATTAATGCTTTTCTATTCAAATTTATCTATCAATGATTTTGTATTTTTATCTAACATTTAAAACAATGGAAATTAGTACATTAATAGTGACAGCCACAACAGTTTCCATTACGACTGCGGCTAAATTAAAATCTAAAATGTTAATCATGCGCTGTCGAGTGAACAATCGTAAAACTTTCCTCGACCTCCACTACTTGAAAGAATGAATCATAATTAGCTACTAGGTACTTATCCGATCTTATTAAAACGACTAGGTATGTAGTTTATATCGATAAAATACTCGCGTGTGGGCCCCAGTAATTTTGGTTGGAACACGCAAAGCCTCCAATCCTCGATAAGAGTTATATATAACTCGAATAGATTGACATTTTGGCCGGTGCACTATAGCTTGGGAGGATAGGAAATCGTCTTAGGAAATGTACTTTACGGACCAGAAAAGAAAAGAGATTTATTCGCGACTTGTTTCTTTGATACATTTTAGACCTTATTTCCACTACGCGGCTAGTAGTGGGTGGCTGGCCACGCGCGATTCCTAATTATTAATTTCTAGTCATGACTGCAGCAAAAGAGATAAAAAGTTATGGAAATAGAAATAACGCGCGGACAGCTGCCAGCGACCAGCCGCTTAGTGGAAATAATGTCTTAAGCTGACGCTGCGCCGCGAAAGTCTGTGGAACGTCAGCGTGACGCTGAGCGTTGTACGTACCGCGACATCCCGCGACGTCATCAACGTTTCTTATAATTATTACTTCTTTGCAATTAGGCGTAAACGAATAGCGTCTTCGCTAAGTCGGCTTCGAGCTAGCTCTAACAGCGTCCTGGCTGTTATTGCATATAAAATGGACTGTCCCATTCTTAAACATTGGGTGGGACTACTAATATGATTACAAATTTACTAATTTAGATTAAGACATTTACTAACATTTATCTGGCCCCTTTGTTGTCTGAAATAAATCATTATTATTATTATTACAACGCTCAGCGTCACACACACGTCGACGTCAAGGTCCCGCCCCCTCCGCGGTGCGGCTTCAGCTTCAGAAACGCTTGATTTTCGAATAGGTTCGGGCTGGTATTTTACAATGAGTCTCAAAAATAAACCCCGTACTGAGCGTCCTTCGTCTCTATCGCTTTGTGCTTGATAGAAAGTGACAAACGATTCACGTGTGGAAAGAAGTGTGGTACTGTAATATAGGCCTAATCAGTAAGTTGTACCACGAGGTTAGTTGGTAATTTATAGCTTATTTTATTTTCTTATTTCTATCGATCCCCTTCCAGTTTTAAAATATAATGCATAAAATAATATTAAAACTAATAAGAATGTATAATTAATCAAAGGAGAATGATTATGCTATCCTAATTGCTATGTGGAAATGCGTAGCATTGTAATAATAATGACCAACAATGTATGTAACTGTATTTAAATTTTCTCTGATACTTAAAAATACTTCGAACAAGGTCAAAGAACAATTGCTAACTTTAATTTTAGCGACAATCTTACAATCAACCTAATATTTCTTTTTGAGTCAAAAGAGACGGACGGATGCTGGCGGCACAGGACCAATCGGGTTGGAGATTCTTGGGGAAGGCCTATGTCCAACAGTGGGCGTCTCTTAGCTGAGTAAAACGTTGTAGTATAGTGTTTTTACGAAATCAGTATGCTGATCCTTTTAAAATAATAACATTTCATTATTATCATCTACGCCTAAAGAAACAGCTAAGTAGATATTTTTTTATTAGAATGTAGCATTATAATGGAATATATCAAACTTTAAAATAAAATATGATTACTCTTTTCTACAAGTTTCCAAATTTCCAATCTTTCTTCAATCACATCAAATTTGTTTTTTTGAGCTCGATTATAAATTCCAGCAATAATGAGACAGCTCGTTTAAAACCCAATACAAACAAAATAAGAAAGATTAATTGACGTGAAATTAAAACAGTCAGATTTTACTCCGAAGACCGTGTTTAATGCTGGCTAAAATCTTGAGTCTTCAACAAATTAGTCAAGTTTGCTTCTTGACTTTTTAATGAAGAAATCTGTTTCCAATAAATAAAAAGGGAAATTAAACCTTTCCAAAGGATCGCTTTAACGATGCTTAAAACGCTTTTTCACGATAAGAATTATATTTAGTGTGATTGTTGAAAGTTTAAGGTCTTGCTTTCCTTTTGAAGTGAGGCTTATTTAATTAAAAATGCAATTTTGATACCTTGATTTAAAAAATTATTGAGTCATCCTTAAGCTAATGTTGTCTGAATATTACATATTATTTGTAAAAGAGGATGATATGTTGTAGTTTCTTGTATTGAAGTCTGAATAGAAAGGTGCCCAAAGCACCCTTTGTATTCATGAATAAGTTGACTTATTTCACGCAATAGCTTTATTTATAAGCTAAATTAGAATAACCTTTATCTTTTGAATTCTGTATCCTCACCACTTATCACCAAATAAAACATAATTTGAATTGCATGTTTTTGATAAGGGATAAAACTAATCTAGACCAAGAGTCACTTAGACACAAAATATTTATCTTGTTCGGGATTTGAACTCGAACACCACTTGGTTTCGCACTCCGTTTTGTCACAACTTAGCATTGACACGTAAAATCACGTAAAATTGATTATCATAAACTTTCTCAAAATTAAATGTGGTTCATTTAAATTAGTTGTACTATCCAGCAAATAGAATCCCACGGTAAGAAATTTAAATATTTGCTTGCCGTACCTAATCCATTTAGTCAATATTATTATAACTATTAATATTACGAAAATTCATGCAATAAGAGCACTAGTTAGTAATTCAAATCGAGGCAAAATGACTAACCAAATATACCTAATTCTTATTACTTATTTTTTTTAATTATTTGCATAAAGAGCTGAACTAAGAACATTCACCTGTTTTCAACCTGATTAAACTACTACGATATATGAATAACTACGATAAATAGAATAACGAAATTCCTTTCTTTGTGTCCCTTTTTAGCTCTGCAAGACAGCATCGCTGTCTTCAGTTGAATAAAACAAAACCGAATTCCGAATCGGCCTATTCCGTATGCTCGGGCATATTTGCGCCGAAAGATCGCTTGAACGATACGAATACCGAGGGTCCCTATCGGTATATTACCATAAGCGTTGTTCACAACAACATACCCGAGTAATGTTGGATCAAGCAGCTGAAATCTCTACTTGGGATACCATATCTTGGAGGTTCCTACGTGAGTCGATTTACATAATAGCGGCAGAGTTGGCCTTCTTCTATGTAAATGTGAACTTTTTGGGTTCCTGAGTAAGTATCACTGCTCGTATGTACACATTATTGTTGTTGATTTTTAATGCCCTCAAAACCTTTGTGTTGACAATGTTAAATCTTATATGGAATCGAAGACAAAGTTTCCGTATCTAAAGGTGGATATTAATCTATAACAAATGTTATCTCCGTAACTGTTACATATTTTTCTGATCGGAATATTATCGAGTGAAAAGTCTAATCAAACATCCATACAGTCAACATGGCGAATCACATCAAAATCCTATTTTGATTAAACATTAAAACACACATGACTTGGTTTTTCACTAGGAGACAATTAACAATTCAACTTCATTTATGAATAGTTTCTGAAATGTAACATGAAACTGTGTGTATGCATGTGGGTCAAGTAATTAAGTGAAAATGAAAATGAAAAAGCTCTTTATTTAAATGGATTTTGCTAAGTACTTTTAAATCGTCAAAACCCTACCACCATTTCGGAACGAATAATTATTATTATGCTGAGATGGAGAAGAAATGGCGAAAGAAACTCCACAGCTTACAATTTCGTAATGATTTCAAAACATCAATACAAGTCAATAAATAATTATCAATATAATTTAAGTTACATTTTAACATCCGTAAAGTTTGGGTAGTTATTACTCCCACGCATTTGGATTATTTATCTTGTGAAAAGCTTTTCTATATATGTAATTTAATTAATCATATTATTGAACTAAGCAATTTAAATTTTGATACCCACCACCATTTTATGTTATTGTTAGATAGGTACTTACAGATATTCCTTGTGTGTGTAACTGTTACATACGCCATTCTATAAATGAACCTGCGTTAATTCGTCTAGGAGTATGTAGATAGTGGTAGTCGATATCGTCAGTGAATGCAATAATTTCAAAGGACCTAGTTATGAGAATCCAATTCACACTTGTCTTGTATTCCATACCAGCCCAGTTCGTATTAACTGTAAAGGCTAGCGGGATGATTGATATGAAACGGATCTGTCCCGATATGATTTATGGGACAGCCGAATAAGAAGGCAAGTGCATAATGGCCTCCATTTCTGAACCTTTTTAGTGGAGACTATTGTGAGAAATTTATGTGTCTTGTCTGCTGTTTTTGGAATAGAATTATGTTTGGATATTGGGTCACCTGAAGGTTGGATACTCAATCTTTAAGGAAAGGTGTGTTTAGTAATGAGCATATAATGTAGTTCTTTTGAATTATATTATGTAGTTCTGCTGGTTTTAATATTTTATAGAAATGAAGTGCAGAACTAGTTGATGATAGGTGTGGTTTAGAAAAATGAAGAAGATTATAATGATGAAAAATAAAAAAGGCTTTAGCAGAAACTATGACAAAGTCGATGATAATACATATTATACATCTAAATTATAAAAAGATGGAAAAGCGTAACGCGATATACATTTTACATATTTAGTAATTTATCAATATTTTGGGTCTGTAATGAAACACTTCTGCAAACATTTGTTAATGAACAAAAATTCAACCAAATAGTAAAATTCTCAAATACACAAAACAAGTTATTATATATTTTGCGAGTAGCTTAATAAAATTATCATCCCATCAATTTGAGTAGAAGTACAACGTTTTATTTCCTTTTCTCCCGAAGAGCAGGCCATTATATCAACAGGTTTCTTTGTGGTGAATTGGTAAACTTACTCGTAAGTAGTGTGGAAGTATTACCCTTATTTGTAGATGGCTGTATTTATTTTGAAAGTTTCCGTCACGATCAACTATTGAAAAGGTCCTCTCTACCAGGCATGTTTATCTTACTTTGGGATCAGACAATTGATGACCAAACGGAAGTTTTCTCTTGAAGGGGCTGCCAAAAATGTCTCGACTTTTTTCTTGTTCATTACTTATATGAAGCGGATATTTTTTAATGTTTATTTGAACAATTGATAAGGTTTAGATCTTCTTATTGAGTGGCTAACCTGGTATTAATTCTAGCCGCTTCTGTGGTCAGTGATTCGCAAATGTTAGTTCCAAGGGTTTCGGAGTCAATCCCCAGGGAAGTACAAATTTATTCTCACTTTCACTGGTGTTAGAGCTTATTTTAGGGCATCATCAAAGTCTGTTACCTCGAAAATAGTATTAACATCATGTTTGCCATCCAATATTTAACGATAATATCTCGCAGAAAAACTTGCAACCACTTTCGGCCCGAATATTACATAACTTTCAGAAGAGATGAAGGCCTTGAAACAAATATCATCGCAGAAGTTTATAATATCACTTTAATAAATAAAATAAAAAATTCTTTATTTTTCTACCTCAATATCATGCATGCTTATTACTTTGTCTTCAAATGGAAACACCAATCGTGCTTCAGAGCTATCTATAGCAGTAATTCTCCAAAAAGCAATAAAGAATGTGAGGATATAAATCAGTTTTCTATTCGGCCAAGCAACAATTTAATCTGTCCCTGGATAAGTTTGGCGTCTTGACATTTAATCTTTTATCTTATAGCAGATATTTTGAGACTCTTTCCAGTTCAGAATGACTTCGAACAAACTTCCTGATGGCTAGCTAAGAATGCTTGAGTAAAAGAAAATAGATTTTTCTTGCGAAGTGATTCTAACGATCGGGTAACTCCGCTGTTGCTGTTTGAAGCTTCGAAAACCGTGGGTTTTGTTTGCGCTCGAAATATTGTAGATCCGACATATTTTTTAACTTCAAAAGATAAGGTAACATATTTTTTAACTACAAAAGAGAATATGTATGATAGATAGTTTGATTTAAATCCAGGAATTACGTCGATTCATCCTCATGTACAAATTTATCACACAGCTTATTTAAGAATGAATGGACACTAACAGGGAAATACAGTATATTCTTCATGAGAAGACCGTAGTTGATATGCTATTTTTTTTATAAAAAGGTCAAGCAAATGACTCCATTCCACCTGAAGGTAAGCAGAAACAGCTAGTCCAAACGCGAAGATAGCTACTGTGAAAGATTAACCGCCGCACTAGCCACTCTCGCCTTACTGATCTGCAAGGTGCTTCTTCACGCCTCTTTTGAATGACCCAGGATTGTAGGGAGGAGGGAACACGTGTGCTGGTAGTGAATTCTATTTCTTGATTGTGCGACAAAGAAACGAGTTGCCAATATTTTTAATTGGTGTTGCTAGCCACAGTTTGTCGGTGACACAGTAAGCCAGCACTTGTAGTCCCTAACAGAAAGGAAGATGGCGAGATTAGGGAAAAATCCCCTTAGAGCACTTGCCGTGGTACAAAATCGCGACGCAATTGGAGAGGCTCAAGGTGGTTGGACACCTCTTCGTCGCCGACGATGCGCGTAGTGTACGCTAGAAGGTCACCCGTCGATCATTTCGGCTTAAAGCCATACTGTCAATCGTTAATGAGAGAGTGACCGTCTAGGCAACGGTTGTCCTAGGTCCTTTCCATTTCCATTCCCTTTGCATAGTAACGCTATTGGCGGATAGTTGATCGGGTCTGATCAGTCCCCTTTTTGGGTACAGGCTGCACATTAGTCTCTCTCCAAGCTTCCGGCACATGTCTAGAAGAGTATAAGAGCTGGTAATAGGCGTGTGAGTACGGGAGACAATTTCGCTGCACATTTTTTTAAGTAGACTTTTTTAAGTAGAGTTTTTTTAAGCTGGCAGAAGTGGAGCCCTAAGGATGCGTTACCAATTCATAGCCAATGCGTGCGACATGCTGGGCAACCTGCGCGATACGCTACCTACTTCTGTGAAACAGCATGAGAATGTATGAAAATGAAAATGAAAAAAATGAAAAATATTTATTCTTTAACAATTACATCAACTTTATAAGTTATTGAAGCACTCTTTTAGGTAAACATATACCTGTGCCAGAGTACTCCGCTCCTCCGTATCTTACGTTACAATTTGTGTACTTTTTAAACATGATATAAACCAAAGATAGTACGTATTAAAAAATACTTAAATTATAGTTAGTACATACTTACACATTCTTAAATGTTTATATTAAATAATGTACATAATAAAATAATTAGTACCTAATTAAGTTGTACACTCATACATTAACTTGCAATAGTTTTTCTACTTCGTCATATTTCAGATTTAAAAGCCATTCAGCAATACTGTTTTTAACGTCGTATGATTGTTGCGAGCATATGTTTAGTAGTTTATTAATCCTACTATATATTATGGTGGACTGCATTTGTTGAACATGAGAACAACAACACTCCTATTTCAGTCTTGTCTTTTTTTCGTTTACTAATATTATTCAAAACTCTATGGGATAACAGATAAGACCGGTTTTGCATAGCGCGTGTGGCCCATTATCAACCATAATGTTACAAGCGCCTTTTTAGTGACTATTGCCATTAGTACTAATATATGGATTTCACAGCGTCATCGAGGTTTTCACGAAGACCAGGAACTATGAAGGATCTTCTAGCCTGGGAGGCCAACCTCCCTCAAGGATTCCTAGTCACTGAACATCTCCCGTGTGGGAGTTTGGCCTGTAGCCTAAAACTGTAAAAAGCGTTTGCAATCAACGATTAGTTGGTTTTCTTCAAATCAATATGATAATATTAATTAGGTGGTTCATGGTACCTGTATTCAGTTTCGTCTGAGTACTTGTTTATGGATTGACAGAGAGAGAAGTCAGGGTAGTAGAGGCGCGAGTGCTGATGCTTTGTAAGGCCTTTAAACCTACACCGTGGTAACAATGCTATTTAATATTTTCACTTGACATTTTCAAAATGCGTATCTTATTATACCCGGACTGCTGAGATGATTTGGATGTAACACCTGACCTGGTCGTCGACTTTTGCTTGTTTGTTTCCTGTAGGATTGTTGGTGCCCCTTTTGTATTGGCGACAGGCTGCAACCTGTTACTATTTTGGGGTACTATATGGCCTCTACTGCCTGTTGTGGCTTTATGTGTAACCAAATGTTACCTAAAGCTCTGCTTAACCCCTTTTGGGATTATGAGCGGGATCATAATGTATGTATGTATCTAATTATCCACCAGGTCGCCACCGTCGTGGTGGTCAGTAACGCTGCTTACACAACAGGCGGTCCGGGTTGAAGTCCTGGTAGTGGAAAACGTTACCGTGATGAACACGAATATTTGTTCACGAGTCTTGGTCGTTTTGTTTATATATTTAATTACCTTTATGTATATAACTTTATGTATATTAGAAACATCTAGATTATTATGTATGTTTGTCCGTTATTTAGCATATTTGTCAGTTGTCATTTCGTATTTTGCATTTGATTGCAACGTAGTTTCTCCCGAGTTCTTGTTGTAAAAACACGTGTTGAGAGACTCCATTTTTAACCAAAATCTACCGTACAATTTTTTAAAACTATACATACTTAAGTTTTCACTTGACATTGGCAAAATGCATAATCTTTAAGATTTGCGAATGCCATTAATTAAGAATAGAATAGATTGCAAATGAAATTTGATGTTGAAAGGTTAATAAATTAACCGACTGTTTTTGTTTTATCTAGGGATTGAAAAATCCGCCCTTAATTATTTTCACTAAGCTTTCGGCGCAATCGATTGCCTACTTGGCTAGGCGTAGTAATTAACATGTTTGCATTAAGGGCGAATCCCTCTTGCGTTAGTATAATTTAATAGTACAACGTAGTAAGCTCTTAATATATATTTTAGTAAGCTTTTTACACAGCTTTGCTTTTATCGTGGCTATAAATTAATTAACAGGTTAGTCTCTGATAATATCTGTGAATTTGTTCTAAAAACTCCTTAGAGTATTATTGCTTATTCCGTAGAAACGAGTAGACCGTGACCCAAAATTCATTCATTACCGGTATTAAAATTCTGTTATTATTAATATTAGGGTTCATATTTCATCCGAAAGACACTCACAATTGGACATAGGTGAAATACGATGAAGTAGATGTGATTGGGGTTGTGTTAATAAAACCCAGTAGCTTGTGGCAACATGTTGTATTGTCAGAGGTTACAACACAAGAGAGGGATTATAATTTATTTCAGTGAATATATCGACGGGTCCCAAGAACAAAGTCGTATCTTTAAAATTAACTAGTTGCAGTAGGAAGCATTAAAGTTACGGGAATCAATTTCGTAACCAAAAATAAAAAAATGCAGAAAATTATAGTGAAAGGTATGTTTTTATTTCGTTTACTTGTGTTTGCTCGCTAATATTTTATTTTAATTATGTTTTTTTATTAAAAACGGATTCTTATGTAGAGATAAGACTTTGTTTTTCGGAATAACCTAAGCCTCAACTACATATACGATTTTGTTTTATGAAATATTTACCGAAACAAAAAGTTGCATGTGTACAAGGGATTGTGTACATCGATGTTTGGCTAAAAAATTAAGTCGTATGTTGCAAATATAGGTTCCTATACCGACTCAGTACTATGAAAGAAAATCATTGATATGATCACTTATTCATTACTTAAGTTAAATGGCTTATCTGTGGAAATATTTTTCCAATTAGGTATTTAAAAATATGTTAAAAAGTTTAAACTAAACAACTAACAACAAAAAAATAACAACATTTTTAAAAATTCTAAATAATATTCTTCATCAATAATCTGCTTTTGACATAATCTAGTTCCTAAATAGGTATAACAATAAAAACATTCAGTAGAAATCTAACAATTAAGTTAATATCTAGAACAAGTGCGTATGTAATCCGCTCAGAAGCTCAGAAGAATCAATTTAAATGAAATAATTTTCATTATAAATACCACATCTGAGATTTCACGTCGCTTATATAATGGAAGAAGGTGGAATCTTGAACAAAGTTGTAAATAAGTACTAGAACTATAGGGCAGCCTCAGACGATAACACAACAATTTTACGAATTTTTCCTGTAGGTACATGTTCAATTTGATTTATGTATTTGCTATAACGCGGATTCCTGATCTCAAACCCATACTCCAGAAAACTTCTTACACCTTTGTAAGAAGTGTTCTGGAGTATAAGATTTTAATGTCGTTAAAACAGACTGACGTTTTCATCATAAATCCTATAGCCTGAGAAGCTTGTTTCACGATATCATCAATGTGCTCGTCGAAAAGGAGCTTTGAATCGTTTATAACTCCGAGATCTCGTACTTTTATAAGTCTTTGTAGGTTTTCTTTTTTTAATTTGTAGTCTGAATGTAAAGTTACATTTTTGCGGCTGAAGGTTACAATAGAACATTTAGAAGGATTAAAATCAAGCATATTGAACTCACAATAACGTTCAAGCCGTAACAAATCAGATAGAAGATCATTAACATCTATCTAACGAACATCTAAGTCTATTTCATCTTAATCTAGATGAAATAGACTTGAACAACTTCATATCATCCGCAATAATAGCAATATAGAAGGGTGTAAACAAGAGCTGATGTCATTCACAAAGATTAAAAACAAAAGTGGACCCAAAATATACCCTTGTGGCACTACACTAGGTACCAGCACCCACCTGGAAATGTAGTTGTTGATTACTACAGCCTGGAATCTGTTAGATATATACGATTCAACCCAACTAAATAGATCACCATGAAGACTAATATAATTTAACTTTCTGAGCAATACTGTGTGGTGAATTCTATCAAAACATTTGCTGTAGTCTGTGTAAATAACATCAACGTGCTTCCCATTTTGCATACTGTCAGTGATAAAATCGTTCAATAAAACAAGATTCTAAACTGTTGACCGTCACTGATGAAACGCATGCTGAGTCTCTTTAAATACATTAATTAATGACGTAAATAACTGTTTATATATGATTCATTCAAGTACCTTGGCTATGATGCATAACTTTGAAACGGGCATGTAATTTGTCACATCGTCTTTTACACCTTTTTCAAAAATTGGGGTTATAAAGGCGGATTTGCAGATCTATCCACATACTTCATGTTTACTAGGTGGTAGACCCATATGTAGGGTCGTCTGGGTAGGTACAACCGCCTTTCTTATTTCTGCCGTGAAGCAGTTCGCTGTGTTCCAGATTGAAGGGAAAGGTAGATAGTGTAATTACTGGGCATGGAGGGCATACCATCTTAGTCCCCAGGATGGCAAACGCACTTGAGGTGTTAAGTGATTTACACTTAATATTGCAAGTGTCTATAGGCGGCGGTGACCACTTAACATGAGGTGGGCCGCAAGCTTGTGTGCCATCTCGTAACTTAAAAAAAATGTTATTAGGGATGTTTGAATATTTTTACCGCGATTTAACAAATGACTTGTTAACAAAAGAGGAATATTATTTTCGGTAGCTTCAAGTTGAAGATCTGATATTGCTGTGTGATAATGTGTCATCAAATACGGCATGATGTACATCTGCCATTTCGGTGAAAATGTTTTGGGCTTCTGACGGTAACGGGGAGCTGTCACGTTCATATGCAGAATCTGTAATAAAGTCAAATAAAAAACAATGTAGCTACAAAATTATATAACCTTACTTGAATACAAGCCTATCGCCAGTAATAATAAATCTTTTCAAATTAAATAGAGTGTTATATTGTGTATTTTAGAATAGAACAAAGTCTGATGTAAAAGTTCTCACAAAGAACAAAATCGTACTATCACATACGACTGTATTTTTTTGTTAAAAATAAGTGGAACAACATCCTATGTGAACATGCGTTTGATAATTTAAAAAAAATTGTGGCTGAACAACAACTTATGTGAAAACAATATGAAAAAAAGTAAATACAACGAAATTAAATGTTATTTTGTAGTTTTTCTAAAGAATCAAATTCCTACATTAAAAAGCACAAAATATATTTTTTTTCGTTATCGTAGAACAACATACTTAAGTCACAAACGATGGTAACTATAATTTTTTCCGTATTTTTCTTAAAATATTTACCATTATGTAAAAAATCCCTGAGGTATTTTCAAAACGCGTGTAACTTAAAAAATAATTGCAATTACTCACCAAGATTATTATATTCTTCATTGTTATTTCTGTTTGTAGTAGAATCACAACAATCATTTTTAACCATTTGTAGAGCTAAATTCAAAATTATTTTCTTTCTTCATAAATCAGACATCACAGAACATACACGGCAACTCTATATTCACACCTTTTATCATTGATTTCGCTCAAAATTAAGAAATAATTTTAACTACTAAAATCGACCCTCAATTCGGAGTACAAACTCGTGTCTGACGCTAAGTCGCGGTGCGCGTGGTGCTTGCCTCGTCAAACAAGTTCTTACATGTCGATGCGTGATTGTTCGTTGAACTATATTTCAAATAAGGCATTGTTCAATTGGTTATTTAATAAAGTAAAAACGTTATTTAAAAAATAATTACACTAACATATAGCTAATATGATACTCAATACATTTGATCAAAAAACTAAAAATCGTCGTATATTTCCATAAGTGTTTGTTCTACGGACCCGTCGATATATTACTTAACTAATTGTATTTCATCAGCGACATACGTTATGTTGCAGAGCGTTACGTTAAGTTACGGTGCAAGTATAAATACGGGTATACTACATAGGCCTCCACCAAGGTTTTCCAACCCGATCGGTTCTGCGCTGCCCGCATCCAGCGGCTTCCCGTGACCTATACCAGATCGTCAGTCTACATTGTGGAGGGCCTACCAACGCTGCGTATCCCGTTATGTGGTCGGCACTCGAGAACCTTTCCGCCCCAATAGCCGTCAGTCCTCCTCGCAATGTGCCCTGCCCACTGCCACTTAAGATTCGCAATTCTTTGAGCTACTGAGTGACTTTGTGCGACCTTGAGCCTTCTTATGAGATTCATTGTAAGCGGCCACTTTTCTGTTCTGTATGTCATCACTGACTACACACACGTATTGAAGACTTTCGTCAATTCTAATATGTATTTAATATTGCCATTGTATGTGCAGTATGTAAAATTCAAAAATTATTACTGTTAGACATCACACCCGTATTGTGGAGGGTATACAACAACATAAAGCCCTAGAGGCGTCGCTAATTCGCCATAAGGCCGGTGGCAAATTCTGTGGTTGGGGCACGGGCGCCATACCTGCAACAAATGCCTTTGCGAGAGGTGGCGGGAGGTTTCATTTTAATAAATCTTAGGTGCTAATATTCATCCGGGAATGTTCCCTCTGGGAAGAGTTAAGGCTTAAAGAATCGCGCGGGGTCGGCGCGGCGATGTGGTACCTACCCAGCATCTGTGTCGGCCGCACTACGCAAACTCGAACAGAGAGTAGTATGTTTTTGGTGAGTAGGCCCCTCCGCCTCTCAGCGAAAGGGAGAGTCCAGCATTACTACGATTATCGTACATGGACCCATATTATTCGTAATGAATTTTCATACTTTATAAAATAGGTAGCTACATAAACATGTAGAAACTTTTACAGCCTCCTACTAAACTAGGAGGCTGTAAAAGTTTCAGCTAAATCTTCCTTAGCAATCTGTTGGTGGATGCAAGTTCAAGGGGTGGTAATAGGGATATTAGGTAGAAAAGTCCTAAGAAAAGACGGATTAACTGTGCAAAAGGTGATTATGAATTATGAATTTTGTAAATGTTGATTGAGTTGACGGCTGATCGCAAAAGTTAGAGCAAAAAGACTACGCCGACTTTAAATAACATTAAGAGTAGGGCAGGCATAATATTAATAGACTGATGTTTAACTTATAACGCTGGTATTTAATGTATAACGTTTTTCAACATTCAGCATATAACTCCAGATAAAATAAATTAATGTATTATATAGAAAATATTAACTTACATTTAATTTTATGTAAGTATATCATCAAAAAATTTCGATGCCCTTAAAAAGGGGTTCTTTTTTGTGGAATAAAACATTAGTAAGATCTGTATGTACCACAAGAATGCAAAAATAAAGGAATATGGAATAACTTACCGGTATTTATAGTTAAATAAATGAGTTCCTGCTAACCTAAAGATAATAATGATAGTAACTGATCACCAAAAATATGAATATTATGGTTTTCTGGCACTTCACCGGTCGCTGAAGCAGCTCGCTCGGCTGTGACTTAGTTTTGTTCGCTTGGCAGTTCTCTTAACCTATTATACCCTTTATAGATTTGATGATCATTTACTAAAATTGATTTTTGAATATTTTTTTTAGTATTTAGTGTATTTTTTTAGTAAGGGCTTAGGGTTTTTCTAAATAATTTTTAGAACTTCTTAATATTTGAATGAAAGTGACCACGTTAGCTTAAAACAATACATTCTAAATATTTGTTCCAATAAAAATCGTATTTTTTTGTAGAGCTACCTATCGAATGTTCTGTACACTTTTTAATTAATGAAGTATTGTGATACCAGTGACACGTTTATTTTATTTGACTTTATAAATGAATTAAAATAATCGTGAAATGCAATAATACACTATTTATAGTTACAGAATGCTATAGCTTAAGATACGAAAGAAGACAATGAAAATAAATCGATGCAATTACCTACATTCCACTCCAGTAATATAAATGACACATTCAAAAGTCGTCGTGCTAATAAAAAAGGGACCTTAACATAAACATATTTAATCACCAAACGGATTGCTGCCAATTATGAGTACTCGGAACGGAGACCGCTTGTTTAACTGTAGAATAATTGATATATCCCTTTTTTTGTTTTACAAGGGAACATTTGCAAATTCGTTTATACAAGTGACACAATATGCCGGCTTTCACGCATGGCCACTTTAGCAAGCAATATTTTATACCGGATTTTTTTGTGAAAAATATTCAATGGTACGCTTGCGTCCGTATTACTGACAACGTTTGTGTCACGTCCAAATCGTAAAGACTTTATGAAATATTAGTAGAGTTAACTGCTAATTTTTATATCTTTAGACCTTATTTATGTAAGCAATCGGCGTGCTTAATTGTATGCAGCATATTCACTCACATAAGTTATTAGTGTATTTTGTTGTATGTATTTGTATTAATTGCCATCTTCTCTGAAGCCGAAAAACTTATACTCCCCTCTATCGTGTATCTTGGTATAATAATTTTTAATTGCGAAAGTACACATAAATAAAAGTTTATAATATAAACTTTTATTGATATGTACTTTCACAATAGAACTTTCACACAGACCAGAACATAAAAATACACATATTATGTGTATTTTTATGTTCTGGTCTGTTTTAGCTTAATCTGTTTTACTCTATTTTTTCTAATTAAACTTTATTGCATAAAAAAAATAAGTCTATATATAATAATATATGAAGAGTCGATGGCGTAGTGCATAAGAGCGTTGTCTTCCACCAGGGAGGCACTGGTTCAAACCCCGCCACGTACCAATGTGTTTTCAAATTTTGTATTCATATGTACGTTTAATCGGCGCTTTTACGGTGAAGGAAAACATTGTGAGGAAACCTGCACACACCTAGGAAGAAATTCTTAGATTGTGTGTGAAGTCGACCAACCCGCACTTGGCCAGCGTGGTTGACTAAGGCCTAATTAATCGCCCCTAATGTGGGTAGGCTCAAGCCCCTCGGTGGGGACATTATATGCTGTTGATGATGATTATGATGATAATAATATAACAAAATAAAATAATGTCTAAAAGAAACAAGTTAAAGCAAAAATCCAATTATATGTAGCGATAGTTTTGTATCAATGAAGATTCTAAATTAAACCTTACGCTTTTGACAATATGACTACAAGTCATTTGACAGTGCTGGAATGTTAGAAAAATCCCCTCTTCTGTTTGAAAGTAAAAACTCCTTCAACCATACGTTTCGCCACCTATTAACACCGCGTACATAAGCAAGTGCATTACCATACCGAGCGACGGTCTCGATACCTTTTATTCAAATCAAATCACGTTTCGCCCTATAAAACGTATACCCAGACTCCCACCCCAAGTACTCGCAAAACACGGCGTTGTAGCGGTCTGATTATTCAAAAACTTTACATTGCTATTTACTCACAACTGTCAGTAGCAAAGTCAGACCAGGAGAAGCAGTGGAAAGCGATTAACGTCGGAGTTATCTATAAGATCAAAGTACTTCTAATTCGCGGTAGATTTCAACCCTACTAAGGTTTCACGAATGATTTGTGTCGATATTTTAGTGAAAAACATAAATATATAGCTAAAAACCATCTCGACTACGTCAAATTTCAAACAAAACAAAAAAACCGCATCAAAATTCGCTTAGGAGCTAAGATGCCACAAACAGACATACAGATACACAGACAGGTCAAACTTATTAACACCACTCTTTTTCCGTCGGGGGTTAAAAAAAGCCGTCTTCAAAACTGATAACGAATAAATTAAAATCGTATGTAAAAAAATCTCAATCTTTTTTTTTGTATTTTTTTACTTTCTCGTGTGTAGTATAGAGGAAATCTTGTATTCGTCAAAAAATTCGACCTCGAGATTTTGACGGTTTTACACGTTTTGAGCCTCCCTGAGTCCAAAAATATTCTTTTTCGAAATTGGAGCACGTGAGCTTCAGCTTCCAAACATAAAAAGAATCATCAAAATCGGTACACCCATTAAAAAGTTATGAGGTAAGACACAAAAAATACACAGTCCAATTGAGAACCTAATTTGCTCTTCCATAAGTCGTCTTCTACGACAACCAATAGAGGATACGGGGTGATGCTATTCTATTCTTACGGCATCACATGGCTATGTGTAAAGTACTATGGATTGAAGTTGATAATTTATTGAAAAAAAATGACAGTTTGACCCTCTGTGGCACCCATATAGACTTCAAAACCAAAAAAACTCTTTACGAAAAGTAAATAAGCTTATTTTTATTATGAAATTTCTGCATAGAGTAGTGTCTTAATGTAATATTGTTAAATATTATCTTCTCATAAGCCTCTAATTATTTAAATATCCCATTCGACATTTCATCAATGCGCGGCAAAGTAAATTCAAAATTAATTAATTTATCAACTCTTCCCCAGAATTCATAGTAAGACTCGGGGTGTCGTTCGTCGATTTCGTATGTCAACAGCGTTTATCGGATCCTGTGAAATGAGTACAATGTATGTTTTACGGATAAACATGAGTCGGATCTCGTTAATACTCCGGATTGTTTTTATTAGATCTGGTGATTGTTTTCTTACTCGCTTCGTAAGTATAATGTGGACGTTTTGTGAATATTTGAGAATAATTTTGTAAGGATAACAACCTGCTATTATCGCCTCTTGACTGCTGAAAATTGTTTTCGTGGTTGCAGAGTCAATTTTATTTTAAGCTAGCTTAGTTAACTATATAAAATAATATTGTAAAAGTCTTTTTCTATCACATCTATTCGAAAAGAGCTAGTTTGTTCGTTAACAGGGGCTTAAAGTGATTTGATTTAGGAATGTGGATATTGTTGGTAGAAGTTTCAGTCACCAAAGAGATTAATATAAACATTAGCCTTTAATTATTTCTATGTTATGTCTTATTGTTCTTTACTAGGTGGTAGACCCATATATATGTAGGGTCGTCTGGGTAGGTACCACCGCCTTTCTTATTTCTGCCGTGAAGCAGCAGTTCGCTGTGTTTTGGATTGAAGGGAAAGGTAGCCAGTGCAATTACTGGGCATGAAGGGCATATCATCTTAGTCCCCAGGATGGCAAACGCACTTGCGGTGTTAAGTGATTTACACTTAATATTGCAAGTGTGTATAGGCGGTGGTGACCACTTAACATCAGGTGGGCCGCAAGCTTGTTTGCCATCACGTAACTTATAAAAAATAAAAAAAGGTACTTTTCTTACATATTCATAGTTGCATTTACTTATTTTCTCATTGAAGGTGATACAAAGTAGAGTGTCAACCTCGGGAGCAACAATATTTTAAAGCTTGAGCGACGAACTTTGAATCCCTCGTTGGGCTCAGGATTCTACTTTAGAATCCTTCGCTAGAATCCTAGAATCCTTTGATCCGCTCTGTATTCAAAAAACGCTCTTGCCTTTAAAATAGCTCTTTTCGATTTAGTAAACAATCTACTATTTTGGTACTGTGATAATATTTCTGACAAAAAAGTATACACTTCGTTATTATTACTTATTTCCTTTCAAATAAACAATTTTGATAATAAGTCGAGTGGCCAATAACTTGAATGATAGTTACAAAATAGTGATAAAGGATTTTAAGCAAAGACTTCCCTTTCTTCGAAAATATGTCAACGCTCGAATTGAAAACCACTTAAGACTGATGGAAAAGCTATAGACAGTGTCGATTATAAGGTACGTTGCAAAAAACGTTCGCGTATTATTATTTGCAAGCTCCACAAAAATCCATTTGATCCCCGATCGTTTCCAGATCGAATGAAATGAGTACGGTGTGTGTTTAGCGGATATACGGGAGACGTATCTCGTTAACACATCCGATTGTTTCTGTTAAATCGGCCAATTGTTTTCTCTTTTGCTTTTAAAACGGGTGAATATCATAATCAAACTGTTTCGGTTTAACGCTTTTATTTTATTTACGTAGGTACTGTAGATGAATAATAATTGGAGGCAGCAGATTTGGCTGAAATATTTACTATTAATACACAAATATATAAAACTATTACAGGGACCCTTTTACCTAATGGGAGGTGGGTTGTTATCAGACACTGTCCCAGAAGCTAATCTACTGATCACTCATCGAATAAGAAAATAAATCAAGAAAAAAGACAATGATGTTAATAATGAAGTGAAAGCAGATATATTAATAGAAGAACAAAAAGACTTTAGGAGGTGAATGCGTATTTAAAACTTAATGACAATTTGATCACTACATATTTTTATTTTGAATTCATTAATATTCTGTAGGTATATCTATATAGTCATGCAAAGTAAGTAAAAGTGAAAATTCTGTACCCTCAGTGAAAACTGATATAAGTCTGAAATGACAGTTTTGAGAAAAATGGCTTTAAAAAAATTGCACTTTTATATGCGTATTACTCTTTTATTAACAATTTTATTCAACATGTAATAAATGACTCCGATAGATATTTTTAGCCTCTAAACTATGTTATATGAATAATAGCACTATATTTAATACATTTGGAGCAATATAGAAAAAATAATAATTGTATTATCCGTCACATCAGACTTAGTATGTGTAAAATAATTTATGTCAAATAATATTATTTTACACTACAACTACTGGGGTAATTGATATTGGTGAAAAATAATACACCAACAAATTGAAATAGCATTTAAATACATTAATAATAATAACTAACACTAGATCCAAAACAAAAGTATCGTAAAACAGAAGCATCTTTACTTTGAAGTTGTTTAAGTACAAAATTGTTATATTTATGCTAAATATATCATTTGACACAAAAAAAATAAAAAAATATATATGTGTTTAGTAATGCATTTCCACTTGTTTTGAGCGCTGGGTCGTGTCAAATGATATAGTTTGTTAAGGCAGTATAATAATAGTATTTTTTTTAAGTTTTAAGGCAAAATTTTAGGTTGATGGTTTGATGGTAGTTTCTATTGTAGGCTAAAAATCTGAAAGTAATTTCATCATACCAGCTTTTATAACTCGACCCCTGCTGGGACACAAGGCCACTCCTTGTCATCGAAGGAGGCTTAGGCAGTAGTCCACCACTCTTGCCCAAAACGGGTTGGTGAACGAAGTATAAAGTGATCAATACCCGCTTTTCTGGTCCATTAGTCGCCTTCTACGACACCCATTGGAGGATATGGGGTGATGCTATTCTACTCTGCCAGCATCACACGGCAGCAAAATAATTTGATAAATATTTATTTAAAAGATTCACCTAGATTCACTTAATGTTTTAAGAAAACAACCCTTGCAATTATTGTACTCAATACCTAAGTGAGTAAGTCTGTATTTATTGGCATATTCCTTGATGACGTTTACTTCCAAGTTTACGCTTTCTTTTTCGTACATATTAATCTTTCCAACCCACCTAGCATGACCACCAAAACATGATATTATATAGCCATTTATCGCTTGAACTGTCAAAATTCATTGGATAAAACCGCCATCTTGAAATTTTATCGAAACTGCGAACATGTAGTTGATACATGTTCGCAGTTTCGATAAAATTTCAAGATGGCGGTTTTTCCGAGTTTGTAGTGGGCGTTTTCTTCTTTTGTATTAGACACGCGAAAAGCGTCGGTGGCGTAGTGCGTAAGGTCGTTGTCTCCCACCCGGGAGGCATCGGTTTGAACCCCGCCACGTACCAATGTGTTTTCAAATTTTGATTTTATATGTACGTTTATTTGACACTTTTGCGGTGAAGGAAAACATCGTGAGGAAACCTGCACACACCTATGAATAAATTCTTATGTTGTGTGTGAAGTCGACCAACCCGCACTTGGCCAGCGTGGTTGACTAAGGCCTAATCGCCCCTAATGCGGGGTAGGCTTGAGCCCCTCGGTGGGGACATTATATTAGCTGTTGATGATGATGATGATGATTAAACACGTTAAATTCTGAGCAGCTTTCACTTTCAGGACTTATAATTGGTTTAATGGACCTTATTTACGTTTACGTTTTTTTTTCTGACTAACCCCCTCACCCTTATCGTTTAACTCGGAACTGTTTGCAATGTAGTTATAACTACTGCCATCATTGAAATCAGAAATGTCTGAAGAGAATTGCTTGGTGGTATGGAGTCAGAAATAACATCATTAATACCGTCGCGGTCATTATCACTGCCATTCTTTTCTTATCTTCTCTGCTACTCCGGTCTTGTTATAAGCATCTTTCTCTTTGTTATTTTTCGGTGTTTCACAGCTTGTTTCCTCTGTTGTACCTAATTTTAAATTCTATCTCCGATGTCATATCCATGTAATTAGTTTCTTCCTCTGCGTATTTTTTCTGTTTTTCGTAGCTTCTTTCCTCTACTGTACTATTAGGTTCTATATCCGATATCACTTCCATGTAATTAGTTCCCGTCTCTTTGTTATTGTTCTGTATTTCATAGTTTCTTTCCTTTTCTTTCTTTCTCTGTTTTACTATAGGGTCCGTATCAGATGTCACGTTCATAGTTTTAGTCTCTTCCTCTGCATTATTGTTTTGTTTTTCATAGCTTCTTTCCTTGGCTGTACTACGAGCTCCGATATCCGATGTAATTAGTACATTGTTCCTCTTTATTATTCTTGCGTGTTTTCTTTGGCATACTTAGGATCCTAGTTACGTGCAGCTTGTAAGAAATATAGATAAAAATAAAAACACTCACTGACTAAAGACGATGATATTACATATAGACGTTATTAATATTGGTAGAGAGAGCCATGGAAATAATGATGCCTCACATACATGATGGTGGTTCCAATCGCACCCGTGGCTTTGGATTTTTTCTAAGTACGGATTAGCTACTCGCTCGGGCGGGCGGCAGCTGCAACACTTCATATTTGAAACACTACAAACACACATTTTAGAATATTGTTAATCAATTCTGAAATGAAATGAAAAAACTCTTTATTTAGATGGCCTCTGTTAAGTACTTTTAAATAATTTGTACTCACTTGATGATCAAGCGATTATAATTAATTACCAATTATTACTAAGGGAATCGTAATAAATATTGTGTATAATAATACAACTCTGTTGTGATTATCACGTTTTATTAATAATAATGACAGATCACGGTGAACAAATTTCGTGTCTAATGATTTAAGTGAATGCCATCACCATTGTCACAGCGGCGGGCGCATCGTGAAGTGCGCTATTTGCCTCTTTGATGACGCCCACGCATTAGAAAATTGAAGACTCAAATTGTATATCACTTGACACCGACAGACTTTTTGCAATTCTTGTAAGGAGCTGGTAATTTTTTTGATATAAGTAAGTGGTATAAATAGACACAAGCATAATAGTTTATAAGCAGTCTTGTGAAAAATAATGTATTTTGAAATATATTTGAATACAGCAAATTTTACCAATATTTATTAAGTGTCAAATGTAATATATCGAATTAAATCATTATTCATATTAGAGCTATTTAAAGATGGACTCGTGAACAGTAATACATTTTTAATTGTATCATAAAACACAATCCTATATGAATGAACTGTTTATGGGTAAGATGATTTAACTGAATTAGTATTATTTTACACTCATTTTTTACATGAGTTATACTCAATTTGATTAGTGGATGTCAAGTTATAGCATAACACACAAAGCTTTAATGACTTCCGCAGATATAACTCGACTTGTATTATTGCGAACGAAAAATATATCCGTAACCAGAAGAGATACGGCTACGTGAATTAGACAGAAAAATAGAGCATTTTACACTGATTATATATATCTAAAAATATAAAAAGTGCTTTAACTCGACTTGTATCAGTTTTCACCGAGGGTACAGAATTATAATATAGAAATGACAACTCAGCTATAAAAGTTGTTTCAATTTTTGTCTTAAGATGAACAAGTTATCGTCTTTCAGATAAGATTTAATAAATCCTAATTTAAATTTAGACAGGCATTAACATCCATTGTCTTTCAAGCCAACGAACTGTACAAAGGACTGAAATCTTCAAGCAAAATATGTTTCAAATAAAAAGTTTTCGTCGAGTCCGAGAAGACAAATTTTAATCCCAAAGACAATAGTTGACATAGTACAACTTCTAAAATCAAATTAATCTTTGCTTCATCAAAAGTTGTAAATAAATTAAAAGACTATTACAGAGTTCAATGCTTAGCAAGAACTATTTGTTTCCCCGAGGCGCTTGAGAGTTTCCATATCAGAAACGAAATTAACTAAGTGCTGATGTTCACGAGCTTCACACGACACTGAAACAGAATGAAGTCTTCGTACTTCTGAGAAGTAAACATTTGAATAAAGTGCCGAGATTATGTGCTGCAGCAAAATTGCTACAGAACTATCTAGCAAATATTCTTTTGCTGAATTATGAAGAAAACTTCTGAACTTTAATGCGGTGTTCAAAACGTGTTAAAATAGCAACCGCTTACATAGTTCCGCAAAAGTTGTACCATCTGAGCCAAGACGGATAGTTTAGGATCTGTTTACCGTATACATTCTATAGGAAAAGCGTTGTTGGCATTTCTGTTATTACAAAACTGTTTCATAAAGAAGCTGGAGATGTACAAGTTGAATAATAAAAGTTTTAATTTGGAATTCTCGCTCTCGTTAAAGACATCATTCATTAAATAACGATTCCAGGTGCCTACTTTTAACCTCCACAGTAACGGAATACCTCCTCAGAACTTTTTCTGCAGCTGGGTCACTGTAATTAGAGGCAAAAAGTCAGCCGCGAAGAAAAACAAATAACCCAGTGAAAGGCCAATCAAAGAACACACTTTGTTATTCAATCCCGTAGTCGCAGCTCTTCAAAAAAAGTCTGTAGAAATCTTTCGAAAGGCCTTTTACTGCGCTAGCAACCGTTTCATATCAACTGAAAATGGAGTGTGCGTACCGACGAGCATCTAGCAAACAGCGGAAGACGCACTCATTCAAATTGTACACTCCACTTAGCTGTGCCTTTCTTGCATCGTTCGCATAATCGGAGGCAATCTTGCTTTCTCCTAAGAGACAGCTTGAGTCTTAGGTATTTGCTTGGGAATTGGTGCAATTTTCGAGTGATAGCGTGTTGCTAACTCAGACTCAGATTCTTGGTAGAGTATACAAGTAGTAAGTAAGATCTAATATGTAACTTACGGTATAGTTTACTATTCAGTTATTAATCCAATAGTGTTTGGAAATCGCTTGGAAAGGGTCATAAACATGGTTATTTGATTAGGAAATAAATTGGCTTTAAAGAGTCGAATTTGGAGCATACATACCTACTGGGGTAGTAGGTACATCCACCTTACAGGAGAGCACAGTCAAATAACACTACATTTCTGTGGTGTTGTGTCTTTTGATGAGTAAGTTCGCCAGAACTCCGCGGGCTAGGGAAGGGCCAAGGGGACAAGGTTTAGCAGCGCAAGAGTGTCACGTCATTGTTGCAACTATATGCTACGGGACTGCTTACCATCAGGCAGGCGTTATGTAATATAAGAAAAATATGTTTATTTTCATTCTTAAATAAAAATTTACAACGGACACATTTTGTCATAAATCAATTGTTGCCGAAACTTACTCACAGTTTCCTCATTTTGCCTTTTTACCTGACAATGGTAACGCCATAAGGAAGGGTTATTACAGTTGTGATTATTACCATAGACCAAACTTATTGTTCAGTCAACAGCACGTCGGGCTATACAAAACTGTCAATTTTCTCCAAACGCTTTTCAACCTAAGGCTATTCAATATAAGGTGCATAATCGATTGGGAAAATTTGACAGTTTGTTGTAACCCAACGTGCTGTTGTGTGTACATACCTTTTTTGTATTTAGTCTATTGCAATTGATTTGTCTGTCTCGTATACATCGATTAGTATTTTATTTTATCTAAGAAACACACAATCCATCTTATAACCGCTTCAGAAATTATAGAAATAAAGAATAACAACTTTCGTAAGAACTAGCTATATAAGATTATAATGTTTTCTAGATTTCGTATTCCAATATACGAGACCACTTTACTTCTATTGTTTTTGTATTGTATTGAAATTTCTTTTCCATACGGTACAAAGTTAAAGTGACAGCGATTGTAATAAGTGTGTTCAGGTTTATGTTTGCTCTTCACCTGACGCTGACGACGAATCAGGGATAATCTTTTCTTCGAGATTCCTACAGGGAATATATTTTGTAAATTTTGTGATTAAAACTGGAGTTAAGGAATAAATTTTATGTTAAAATACGACTAACAACCTATTTTAATGTTGTCTTCATTGCATCGGAAATTCTGGTTAATTTAGTATAGTGAGGAAAAGGCTACTTAAATCACTATTCCGAAATTTGCTTAATAAAGTACATAAAAAATCAGTAAATAAAAATATGACGTACTTTTCGGTATTTACTAAATATTTATTACGAATTATTGTTAGCAGAATAATCTCTTTATTTTTATCAAAGACGTCAAAATAACTTTTCTACTAAAGTAGTCTGTAAATGTTTTTGATAAAGGTGTTAAGCCGCATGGGAGAGCGCGCGCTCAGGAGTCATCATAAAATAAAATTGCGTTCGGCGCATACAGGTTTTGCATTGTATACCTGACGCAAACTCTCATTGGATACCTTCATCAAAGCTCAGTTTTACCAAAACTATTTACTTCTAAAACAACAATCGTCATCATCAACAGCTCATATAATGTCCCTACCGAGGGACTCGAGCCTACCCCACATTAGGGGCGATTAGGCCTTAGTCAACCACGCTGGCCAAGTGCGGTTTGGTCGACTTCACATACAACCTAAGAATTTCTTCATAGGTGTGTGCAGGTTTCCTCGCGATGTTTTCCTTCATCGTAAAAGCGTCGATTAAACGTACGTACATAACATTAAAAAATTTAAAACACATTGGTACGTGGCGGGGATCGAACTAGTGCCTCCCGGGTTGGAGACGACGCTCTTGCGCATTATGCCACCGACACGCTTCCAACAACAATAATTGACTTTTTAATCTAGATTTCCTAGTTTAAATAAAGACCCGCTTCCGTTTCATAAGATTGCGTTTTGCCTTCGTATCTTCAAACGATACAATAAAGCGAATGTCACTTTACACAATCGTTTCCTACCGTGATAGGTGGAGGCACAGAACACAGAGGTGGTATACTTCGTATGCGATGTGGTTGCGCTGCGCTTCTTAAAGTGAAACAGAAATAGCTTCCCGCAATGCAGTTTCTAAATCAGTTGAATCGTTTGTTCTCTTGGGCCCTTTGTCACTGTATGCCAAAAACAATTCGATAAAATTTAAATATGAAAATTTGCACATTTTGTTTATATAATTTTCAATTTGAAAATTGAGTATTGAGCTATCGCTTTTTCTTCCGAGGCAACCTAGTACCTGACACCGTCGCGATAGAGTGGTCAGTAAAACTGCCTACTACCTACACATCGAGAGGTCCGGGTTCGAATCCTAGTAATAGCAAATGTGTGTTTGATGTACAAGAACATTTATTCACGAGTCATGGTTGTCTATAAATATATCTCATAAAGATTATTTAAAAAATTATTATGTATATAAAATATCTAGATTACCATGTATCTTTGTCCGTTATTTCATCCATCATCATTTCAGCCGAGAGTCGCCCACTGTTGGACATAGGCATCCAAGGACCAAGGATCTCCAAGTCGGTCCGTCCTGAGCTACACGCATCCAGCGGCTTCCCACGACCTTTACCAGATCGTCAGTCCACCTTGTGAGGGGCCTACCAACGCTGCGTTTCCCGGTACGTGGTCGCCATTCAAGAACCTTTCTGCCCCAACGGCCGTCAGTCCTCCTCGTAATGTGCCCTGCCCCCTGCCACTTAAGGTTCGCAATTCTTTGGGCTATGTCGGTGTATGTTTACCTTGTTTTTTTTTGTGGATCACGTCATTTCTGATATGATCACGCAGCGAAACTCCGAGCATAGTCCTCTCCGTTGCTCTTTGAATGACTTTGAGCCTTCTTTTGAGGCCCGTTGTAAGCGACCACGTTTCGGTTCCATAGGTCATCACTGGCAACGCACACGAATTAAACACTTATATTATTATAGTAATATTAATTAAGGTATCCATAATACAAGTTCTTAATGATTTTTAATTTGGGCTGGATCATTGCTATGAGTGTCGAGAAGTACCCAAAGCTAACGGTTATAGACATTCACTAGATATTAGCTAAAGAAATCCGTGCTTTATTTCTATCAGAATTAGACCTAGAAGTCCCATATTCAATATTCAGTGAAATACAAATCTCGGTTTGATTGGTCTCAGGGTTTATTTTAAATCTGCCTAGCTAACTACCACCATATTATCGAAGTCTGACACTATTGAAGTAGTGTTAACAGCATTATTGTTCCACTGTTAGTAATATAACTAGTCAGTCAGTAGTTCTGAAACTAGTCTCTACCTTTGCATTATCATCAGGCCATTAGAGCTTCCCCGGCAAAATAAAAAAAAAATATTTAAAAGATTGTGTTAGAATTTTTTTAACACTAGTTTCTTACACCGTTTTTTTCTGATATCAAGGATCCTATTTATACAATAAAGTCAACAGAATTCTGTCAATCTACTTCTAGCCACACACACGCACAATCATGTAAGCAGCTATTCCTAGGTATCTAGCTCATATCAATTATAATTATAATGTAATACAGATAAAAGAATATATATATGAATGTAACCGTGGGGTGAGGACCTGGTGCTTTGAAATACATGCTATCCTCAATATCCCCATATCAAACACCATCTCCTCGCATACATGAATGCTGCTATTTAAGATCTTTTATTATCCTTAGTTAGTAATGAACGATTTCTATAACTTAACTATACCGACAAGTTCCCTTGGTAACGGTATAATTTTCGTTAAAATCTTATGTCTATTCCTTGAAGGTGTAGAATGTTAAAAAGAAACCGTGCGTAGTTAAGGAATTCTACGGAACTTGAACCACAGATCCTTCACAAATCAGCCATTACTAGCTACTAATACATTAACCGCAGCGATTTTATAAAAGGAAAACTACATAATAGGCCACGAAATAACAATTACGTTAGTAAAAACATTATGTTCACTGTTACGACCCCAGCACTGAATTTCCCCGAAGAAACATTAACTAAAGCACCTCTGAGACGCAACCTGATATCGTGCAGCGACTAAAGAAAACTAAGATTTGTTTTTCAATCATTATCACCATAACTCTTTTGGCGTTCCCTCAGAGAGCGCGAGCCTTTTTTAGTGAGAACCGTTAGCGCCAATCTCTTTTCGAAATGAAAAGAAAACAGCGATGTTCCCAGCATAAATTCAGCACTCGGCAAAATTGAAAAGTCCACTGTAGCAGCTACCGTTTAGGTAGAAGGCACAATTTCAAATTGTTCACGCTCTCGTGCTCCTTGAGACAAGAATGAAGGCTCTTAGACGCTAAACGGAATGAATATTGGAGTGTTTACAGGTTTTATAAGGTCTGTTTGTTACGAGATGTGAGGGCGCGAATTTATTTGGCGCATTTCATAACGCAATATTCATGAGACTCTTTTATATCTTTGTTGTCAAAATCTCAATCTGACTGTATTATGAAAATAATCTGGTCTTCCATAAAATTGCAAATCGTATAGTACTTAGAATTGTTCTAAATGATCTCTAATGGCAAATGCAGTATAAAGCGACAGCGTAGAACCATACAGTGGTTCGACGACATTGAAGTTGAAGAAAATGCTGCTTTTGTCTAGACAGCGTGCATTAGATATACAGTGGACAACTGAACAAGTATATGGCAGATTGGTGGCGCCGGCATTATAGTGCAGATTAACTAGGTAATCTGTAGATCATCTGAATGATAATAGTAATAATATATTTCTACGCTCACACCTATTATCTAGCCCAAATTAAGTATCTTTAAGAACTTGTGTTATGGATACTAGATAACGGACAAATTAATATACTTTATCATCTAGATATTTTTATAAATAAACTTAAATAAATTTATAAACAACCATGACTCATGAACAAATGATCGTGTTCATCACACTAACATTTGCCACTACCAGGACTCGAACCCGGACCGCCCGAAGTGAATGAGTCAGTTAAAGTGGAAAAATCGGGAGTGGTCTCCCCTTGACTTTCTCGTATACCGGAAACGATTCAAAAGTTGATAGAAACCTTATATTTTGATGTCATACATGCATGTTAAATTTTGGTCACCCATCCGAGTACCGACCACGCACTTGGTTGCTTAACTTTCGTGATCGACCATTCACAAGTTGATAGAGACCTTATATTTTGATGTTATACATGTATGTTAAATTTGGTTGCAATAAGTTAAAAGCATACTCGAGTTATCGTGCTAACGCACGGACACAAACACAGACATAATTCCAAAAAAAAATTTTTTGGACTCAGGGAGGTCCAAAACGTGTAAATCCGTCAAAATCTTGAAGTCGAATTTTTTGACGATTACTAGACTTCCTCTATACTACGTATACGAGAAAGTAAAAATTGTTTCAGTTCTTATATTAGCTAGATAAGTACCTACCTATATATCTGCATGATCGGCACGAATAGGTTCAAGGCTATTTATATTATGACCAAGCGCGACCGACCTTTGAGGAAGAATATAATGTAGGTGCGTGCATTAACGAAATTCCATACTTTAGCGCATTGTACCAGGAAATCGATCCATTCTTTGACAATTTTTTTTCACTTTCGGACTCAATAAGATATTCTGCAGATTACCTACTTAATGTGCATATTAACGAACGTATTCGGAATTCTAGCAGTAACAAATATAGTAAAAAAAAGAAGTTGTCCAATGAAAATATTTTTTGTTGTCTTCATAAAAAATACAATAAAAATCTTACTTCATGCGAAACATGGGTTTACAATATTTACTAACTGTCTATTTAATTCTCCTCTCAACGTTGCCAAATTATATCGTAAGGAATTATTAACCTATATTACTCAATAGTATATTTGCATAATACCGTACGTAACTTTAACGTTTGTTGACGCAAGTGATGCACCGCTTAGTTAAGCAAAACCAAACAAGCAACTTGGAATGGAGCTATTGCCAAAACTCTCAACTCAACAGGTAAACAGGCATTGAGGTCGGATGCATAAACAAATCCCTCAGTCAACTTCAATAATTTCTACTACTCTACATAATATATACAGATAATAATGTTGGTACTGTGAGGAGTTTGATCGAATGATGTGTTGAGATTTCCAATTTATGTTTAATAAAAGCAGCATTCGTGTTATGTACCTCATCTATCGTAGGATGATATGCCCATATTGAAAATCTAATTCCGGCTTGACAATTGTTAACATTGTCAAAATTATTTTAAGATGAAAATACTTTTTTAAATTTAATGCGACATGAATAACCTCATTAACATTTAGACTCCAGATTCATTACGAGTAAGTTCGTTTTTATTAATATAGCAATAAAGTTATTGTTTTATGATAATGCCTGTTGGTTCACGAAAGCTAAACGGTCTACTGAAACAATAATGTCTCTTATCTGTGTGTTTATACAAAGATACTGTACTGTAGCATTTGCATTAACAAACTGTTGTTCCTGTGGTAGATATAAAATTGGAGAACATTGTTGTTTTAGTGAATAAGGGAAATTCGTAAATAAATATTTTGTGTTCAACTCAAGAAAGTGAGTTAGTTGGACTGTGTACCAACAGTCTCGAATCTTGCTAGTGGTGTATTACACATAAGATTTTACAACATTATGTTCAAGAATAATTGTTGTATGTAATAGTTTTTGTTAATATGCAACCATTTATTTCTAATTTGTAAAAAATATATAGAACATTAATTATTAACACCAGAACCGAACAATAATATTATGACACGCGTGTGTCATAATATTATTGTTAAACTGTCGAAGTCGGAACAGCTAACCTAAGTACGCATAAATTTTTTTCATATTAGTAGGTATATGTATGATTTCCATTTTCAATAACAACCAGAAAATGTTATTTGCTTGATAAAAAAAACACAAATGACGGTTATATGGCATACATTGCCGCCATTTTAAGTGATTTTTTGGGTGTTTACACAAATTAGTGGTGCAATGGACTATACAACGAAAATCCGGTATGGTACCTACCGTCTCCTGCTATAGATCTTGACCGTTAAGCACTTTGTTTTGTTCTGCTACTAACGGAAAAGTAGGTAATGTGAGTTCAGGACACACCAATTTAAGTTCTGCAAGGCCCTCAATAAGTCGCTCATCATTTGTAGTTATAGATAAAATTGAGAATTGGAAAACCATCCCTGTGTTTAACATGAAGAAGCTAAAAATATAATACACAAATAGTTCTGTGCATACAGTGGTATCAATTTTAATTACAGCTTAACGTTGCTAAGCTACAGTGCGACCAGATATATCAATTAATCACAATTTGCATCATTCAGAGTCGATTGTTTCATTTATCATCGTTAATTTCTCGATTTGACTAAAGACGCCAAAAGTTGCGATTCGAGTGTTATTTCATCGATCATGGTACAAGTATCGAATATTTACATGATGAACGATGAAATTATTGACCTTAGTGTGTTTTCAGTCGTTAGCTCTCAAGGGCGAATCACAAAAATCACAGTCACTACTGTTTTATGCAAAAAATAGAGCACATATTTTCACTTGAACACGCTGCAAACTTGGCTACAATAATACTACAAGAGACATCTATATTTTTAATTGCTCAGTGTATGTGCGAATTTGCGATCTAAGTAGAAATTTTCTTCGATGTTATCTGCTTCTCTTGTATTAGCGGTCTATTACATTGCTAATAAAATTTGGCTTCTTTGAAGCACATTTTCTCCCACAGATTGTCACGTATAATTCTTGTCATATTTTGGTTCCATGAAGATATTTTCAGTATTTCCTGGTAAAACGGGTGCCTGCCTTTATAAGCTGTAATAAGCACTCGTCACTTTAAGCCCGTAAACTTGTTTGTCACTTTGGATATAAAAAAGATATACGCCAGAATACTTTCTATGCAATGCTTTATTTTGAGTAGGATTTTTTCTATTTTGCTCTTTCTACGCTTTTTGTTTTACCCTCATTTTTATTAAAAAAAAATCATCACCATTATGGTCTAGCAGTGTATCCGATATAGAGGTTTCGCTTCACCCCCAAGCAGGTACTATTTTCGGGCCGGTAGTGGCAGGTTTTACCTGATGTCCGTCATAGTATAATACCATTTATCAAGTCTTCGGCCAAAATAACATTAGTTGTGCATTTAGTATGCCGTAACCAAGAACTATGCACACAAAAAATTAGGATTCCTTTTCCACAATAGGTATCCCAATTGCAAATGAACGGAAAGGTGATATAAAAACAGTTTTCCGTCGTTGAATAAAAAAGCCGAGTAAAAAGTCTTTCGCCAAATTAAAACTGACCGCTTTCAGCACATGTTTCATAGGAAAAAATCTAAATTTAAAAAATGGATGGAAAATGCAAATGGAACCCCGATTCAATTAATTCAATGTCTATATATTTTCTAAAAGACCGCCCCGCTGCGTGTCGCTTCCCACTTCCGGGTTTCGCACAGCCTGCATTGAAATTGAAAATGAGTAAGGGGAAAGTTTCCTACCCTCGCATATAGTCTTTGTTGCAAAATTCTTAGTTATAACTACTTTACGTCATTACGAATACTTTCAAGAATTTTGAAAAGAATCATTTCTTATTGCTTTATTACAATTACAATATTTTAATTTATACCCGACTAAGCGAAGCCAAAAGGAAGGGTTATGATTTAAGCAGTCTCTGTATGTATGTTTGTATTTACGTATAATCCTCCGTAAAGCCTAAATTATTCATCCAAATTTGATGAATAAGGTGTCAATTGATTCGTAAGTACCTACGGTCCTGGCAACAAAGGCTATCTTTTAACCGACCTTGACAATAGAAGGAGTTGATTTTACCTTGAAAACTCCAATTTTAATCGATTTGACTACTTTCTTTTTTCCAAAGTCGGGTTACAGTGTTTTAAACTTTTGTTTGTTTATTATAAACCTCGTAGATTCGATAAGCCCGATTTCCTATTCAGTTCAGCTTTGTATAAATTATTTTGTGGAGTAAATATTTATATTATTATTATGTTCAAGCCTAAATTTTGAATATTAGCGCCGCGCCATGTACATCGGGTATTCCGAAATAATTATGGCGGAAAATTATTCTATATTGTATCACATCTACCTGTTTTTACTTGCGTTTATATTACTTTTCTAAATTGCACGCAAAATTGTGAAAGTATAATTAAATATTAAATTCAACTACTTTTCGAGTTTAATTACAACTCCGTTATGTTCCCTATGAAACATTATATACTCGCCGAACAATATAATTGAGGGAGCAGATTAGGCCACCAAAGATCACTATCGGCAGATAGGACATATTTCACAATTTCTTCAAAAGACTTTGAACAATAGACGATCATTGAGGATCGTGGAGTAATCCTTGTTAGTTAAACCCACTAGATTCAAATATGCCTTCTGCAACATCAAGACTTGGAGACTTCTTAGAAGTGTTAGTAGTTATAATGATGGCTGAATCATTCCAGCCATCAATATCAAAAGTACAAAGATGATCTTTTCGAAATGTTGTGTGTTTGTCGATGAAACAGTGTCTCTAAAGCCGGGTCCAGATATGTATCAGATCCGATCCGATCAGTGTATCCGTATCGCGGACGCGTATCATGATCGCAAATGTGGACGGGTGATGATACTCATGATACGCGTCGGCGATACGGATACGCTGATCGGATCGGATCTGACACATATCTGGACCCGGCTTTAGAGACACTGTTTCGGATCGGGCAAATGATACATATCTGGACCCAGCTTTAGCTCTACTGACTAAAAACAGCGTTATTGTTGTCAAGATTGACTGCGAGTGTCAATTACTGCTGCATGTCTTTAACCGTAATCGCTTTTTACTTGTTTACTACTCTTCAATCATGTTAGGAAAATACATTTCACCTATTTAATGCCAATGACCTGTTATGTTCTTCGCCCGAAGGATAAGCTGAGAGGAGTCGTAAAGTTAAATGTATTGTCACTCCGTATACAGTATGAAAGCGGTACTTTTGAAAAGAAAATTGTTTTTATCAGCGTATAGAATGTGAGTCTTCAAGGATTATTTGTGCTATTACAAATCTTAAGTAGGTGCTCTCAGTAGGTACCTTAACTCTCACGTATTTTCTGGTCGATAACGCATTAAGTGCATTTTAGTCAAAATCGATTTAATACAGTATTTTAATTCACGAATGTGGGTGAGCCAAGTATGTGCGGTACTTACCGCTGCGCACTGACGGACATTGACACAGTGTGACGTGCGTGCATATTATATAATGTGTAATCGCGGGAACCCCACTTTGGGATCTCGACGCATTTGCGCTGGCCGATGTATGTAGTAAGGTGTGCAGAAGCCCGCAGAGAAGGAGTCCAGCCGTCACTAAGCTACTCTGGCAGTGGCGCAAAAGGGCCCAACGGCTGACTATTAGAAGAGTGGTGTTGACGGCTTGAGGTGCTGACTAGTGGCCACTGGACCATATCGGGAATACATCTGGCTGAGTGGGCGTAGTGGCAGGCAGCATGGCTCTCTCTCTACCGGCTTGTGCAGGTGTTGTCTGGGCACGGTTCTTGTGTCATTTCCAGCACAGGATCGGAAGGGAGTCGATTTCTCGCTGTCACGAGTGCGGCTATGCTAATGATACTGCGCTGCAGACGAGTGCGGCTATGCTAATGACACTGCGCTGTTATGCTCCAGAAGGTGACAGCGGAACGCGCGTGAGAGAGTGACCCCCTTGCGGCCCCAAACCGCCGAAAGCGTATGGGAAGGCAAAGAAGGCTGTTTATGACGCTCCAGCTACCGTAGACGGGGCGGCAAATGATGGGATAGGGCCCCAACGCCTGCCAATATGCCCTCGTGAGTAAAAGGGCATTCAAACCAACCGCAGACGGTCCGTCCGGATAAATAAACGTTCCTGCGCTACCGCCGATAAGCGGGGAGAAGGGATCCGATAATTTAAAGTGGGTATGCCAACCTTTAGGGTTGGTGACTCCCACATAACCATGGTGGGTCCGTATTCCCGTTGCGGATACGTATAAAATGTTTTCTGTCGAAAAAAAGTACCACTGCTTTTCCTATTTCAGCCGTGAAACAGTTCGCAGTGTTTATGATTAAAGGGATATGTAGCCAATGTACGGGCATGGAAGGCATTTCATCTTAGACCTCAGGATGACAACAAAAACCTGCAAGTGACTTTTTCCTTGTTATTGCAGATGTTTATAGGTGACGGTATTCACTTACCACCAAGTAGGCCGTCAGCTTGTCATCTACCACAAACGAACTGTCAAATTTATTCAATAGAGTTTAATTTCGAAATGAAATTATATTGAAGACTAGCTTCCGCCCGCGACTTCGTCCGCGTGGACATTTTACCCCCTTAGGGGTGGAATTTCTAAAAATTCTTTCTTAGCGGATGCCTACGTCATAACATCTACCTGCATGCCAAATTTCAGCCCGATCCGTCCTGTGGTTTTGGGCTATGCGTTGATAGATCACTATGTCAGTCAGTCAGTAAGTCACCTTTGAGTTATATATATTTAGATATTTGACAATTTGAAGCTTAATCTACTGTCGTCTGTTGACGTTTCTAAAACTGCAAAGTGGCTCAGCCATTCACACAAGCCTTTTTATTAATGAGATAAAAATAAAAGCTTAGCAAATGACTCATTACCACCTAACGCTAAGTGGAAGTAAAGATAGGTACTGCAAAGCTGTTGAAAATGCAAGGTCAGTTAGGTGAGTGGAAAAAGGAGACCAATATTGCTCTATATCATTGTGTGACTGTAACAAGCATAGCCTTCTAACGTGGTTCTATGACATTGAGATGTTATAGCACCTCTTTTCTCATTTCCAAAACTAGCAATATTTAAAAGTAATATAAAATCAAAATTCTAAATCATACTTTGGCGTTTGATTCGTTTTTCCGCTCATGAAATCATTCTATTCTTAGATTATTTACCTGAGGCCTTAGTACGAGTTTGTTAGTTTTCGAGCTCGATCAAACGTATCGTCTCTTTTCATACATTGCCCACTAGCGCCCCTAGCGTAAACTATCAGAAACAGTGTACGTATCGTCTTTCTTCATACATTGGCCACTGCCAATGTATGAAGAAAGACGATACGTTTGATCGAGCTCGAAAACTATCAAAACTCATACTAAGGCCTCTGATTCTATCGCTGACCGTGTGTTTTTTCGCACATTACTCTCAAACTAATTTCATAGTCTATAAAAAATCTTATTGACTTGGGCTTGATGCTTATAGATAGGTACTTATTTTCTATTAAAAATAATAATACATATCTCGAGGCACTAATGTAAGTTCCTTATTTTAAAGACATATTTTGTATTTGAGTGTTCTAATTAACAGCCAGTTACACCAAGTCTCACGTATTAGAATTTTGCAAAAAGTAACGTAAAAATCATCTTTATTCATAGGAATGGATTGTTCCATTTTTAATTAAATAATGTTTTCGTTACAAAATCGTTAAAATTATAACTTGGTGCAACCAATTGTCAGTGTTTTAAAATGTTCAGTTTTACTGTGTATTCTATATTATTACAGTGTCTTATTTAACAAATATTAATAGACATATAGTAACTTAATCGGTGCCTTATTTCTTGGAAAAGGGATCAAATCCACATTTATTGCGCTATGTTAAACCGACTTCTCTGTAACATTTATTTTGTTACGATTGCAATGTGGGTATACAAGGTTAACCTCTTTGTTTATTTCTACATGATATATTTAGGCTAAATTCAGGTGACCACGCGTTCGATCATGCGCATAAAGTAATTCTGTATTATACTTTATTACAGACTTGAAATCACTTTTAAATCGCAAGGAAGGTAGGCAAATCGTTACGCGTTCATTCGAATCAAATCTTTAAGTTACTAATATTATCTTTAGTAAAACTCACATGAGAAAAACCGCTTAAGTGCCTTTGTAATTCCGCCAACCATCATAATGTTACGTCCATTTCCTCACTTCATTTCTTCTATAAAACTCTGCACTGAACTGTTCACTCCAAAGCGTTATCGAGTCTCCCCTAAGGGTAACACGTTCGTTAAAAGCACCACTATTCAAGCCAAATTCAGTCGCATGTCACATAAAAGGATTCGCGGGTTTCAAACGAAACGTTAGAAGTGTTCAGTCGCGTCTATTTTCACTTTGCGCTATTACTGCTTTTGTGTAACTCCACACAACCCGGCTAAACAAGATAAAAAGAGTTGTTCTGGGATAGTCATATCGATTTTCAAATCGATATGACCATTAATTAAATTTTTATTTTTCCAATTATAACTGCGTTAGGGATCTAAATCAAAATTGGTTTCTGACTTCTCCTCGTGAAGGAAGAAGAGGGAGAAATGTCGCACTAGATCTTTCCTAATGGCCTTATTTATTTTTTAAAAAGGAGTACGATATGTGCTGCGCTCGTGGCACACCCTTCATATGTTCGATTGTAGTACCCTCTCGACTAATAAATTATGAAATAATTGTGACGCCAACATACATAATATCTGCATAAAATTACAACAACAATATAATAATACTAATAATAAATTGTATAATAGCCATGTGATGCCGGTAGAGTAGAATAGCATCACCCTATATCCTCCAATGGGTGTCGTAGAAGGCGACTAATGGATCAGCAAAGGGGTATCGATCGCCTTATACTCCGTTCACCAATCCGCATTGGGCAAGCGTGGTGGACTAATGCCTAAACCTCCTTTGATGACAAGGAGAGGCCTTATGTCTCAGCAGTATGTTGAATTATAAAGGCTGTAATGATGATGATATGAATAATAAATTTATAGCAGGCTTCATATGGCCCAGTTTGTTAGTTATACAAGTCTATACTAATATTATGAAGCTGAAGAGTTTGTTTGTTTGAACGCGCTAATGTCAGGAACTACTAAATCAAATTAAAAATATATTTTTGTGTTGGAAAGTCTATTTATTGAAGAAGGTAAAAAACCGACATTAACATCATCGCGATCAAAGTCTCGAAATAGTATCCTGAAAATTTAAATAGCATTAGACCTTGAGGTTTTTTGTTATTCAGAAAAATAACGGTAAAAATCCTGTCTTAACTTTAATTATGATAACTTTGAGTTGTGGACCGATTTTTATAACTATACAACTTTACTGAATACCTCATATACTTAAAACACAAAAAAGCAATAAATAAATATTTTTTACATAAAAATAAAGCCACCTTCAAAACTAAAAACGGCGATATAAAAATTTTGTTTTTAAAAATCTAAATGTTTTTTGAGGTCGGTGCTAACCTCAATATTTGGAATAAACGTTGTCACTTGTATTTGGGACCGACCTCAAAAAACATTTATGTTCGTACTAAAGAATAAGTTTCAAGAATGAACGCCGACTTGAGCGTCCTACTTCTCTGTCACTTTGTGCGTGATAGAAAGTGACAGACGATTCTCAAGACATGTTTGACTTCTGAGTGTCATTCTGTAATACGGGCCTTAGATTTTTATAAACAAAATTTTTATTTCACCGTTTTTAGTTTTGAAGGCAGTTTTATTTTTATTTAAAAATAATTTTTCACTTTATTCTTGTTTTATTTATATCTTTTCAGAATTTGTGTTGTATAATTGCAAAAATAAGTTGCAAGCTATCAGAAACGCCATTGCACCAATTCTGCAAGCCTTATGTGACTCTGAAAGCTAAGATAAATTGAAGACAAAATATCTTAAATTATTATAAACATAAATAAAAATGTCCGCTAGTATCCATAACACAAGTTCTTAATTTACAGTCAAAAAATCATTTGCGGTGTTAAATTTTAGTGTCTTTATTTTTACGGATTGCATTATAAGTACTTGCTAAAACGTAATAAATCTACACTTGTATCACAAAATCCAAACTTTTTCCGATTTTTCTGCAAAGCAAAGGCGATTACAGCAATAATTCTATACCAATTCCCACTACTGACAATTTTCGAACTATCTCACAATTTTCCAGTATAAAAGTAACGGACACAGCTCGGTATCTGTACAAGACAGCACCTGCCCACGAGTATGACGCATTGCCTCACTATTTCAATTCTTAAATCTTTAAGCTTATTTTTAAAATTAGGAAAAAAGAAATAATATTAAAAAAATATGAGAATCCTAATATTTTAAAATCAGGCAATTTTTTCATATACTTAATTCAAAATTAGGCTGACAACCTGTCACTCTTTGGATACTTTATGGCCCATACATGTGGCTTTTTTTGTAACCAAAATATTACCTAAAGATCTTTTCGGGTTTACGAGTGTGATTAAAGTTTATACTTCAACATTTTAGACAATACTTTTTAACCTTATTTCTCAGTGAAGGAGTTCTAAATTTATTGCGGAAATTAGTCACAGTGGTACCTGTCGTGCTACCGTCTGCAAAAAAGTGTGTGATATTTTATTGATATTAACTTATTTACTTCTTACCTGAAATATCTTTGCCTGCAATTGTAAGCAAGTAGCTGTCCAATATATCACTAGACTAGCAAACAACGTTGGCGAATTGAGACATCCAATTTCTTAAAACCAGTTACGTAAACGATTAAGCGTCAAGTAACTTACTCGAGGTAATCTCTTAATGAATTTGAAACATTCATGCTTCACTCGGTGCTTAATTGCACATTTTGCTTATTATGAGGAAATTGCTTTTCTCTAATTAAATTAGTCTGTTAAGGAACATACTGCATTTATTATAACCTTGTTTGACCCAGTGCCTGGCTTTTAGGCTACGATCTAGGTTAAGAGGTATGAACTTTGTTAATTAAACGCCAGGTGAGTACTTTGCAGTTGTAACTGTGTATTTAAGTGTTGCAAGTGTAATTATTATTAATGATTATTGCTTCAGCTAGTTTAGTTCTGGTATGTATTTTGGGGACTAAGTACCGTCTATATACTAGTTACAGTGTGAATTTTAGGTAGGTAATAATGTAATCAATGTACTTTTGGTGGTACTGAGAAATGTAAGGGAAGCACAACGTTGGATAGTTGACTAAAAAACATACGAAAGGTCGACTTTATGCAGACTAGGGATGTTATGCTTTTCTAAAATCAAGTCAGTGCCGGAGGTTCTAAATTTGACTTTCAGAGTTTAAAGAGATGTATACTAACGACAGATGAAATTAAATCAAAATTGACAATTACTTTGATAGTTTTGAGCCATTGAACTACAGTTAGGTGTTGTGCATCTTCGAATATAGTTAACAGCATTTTTTTAAATGATAAATGTGGAGAATTTTCTTCTCGGAATACAGGGCGGAGGAAACCCATTGTCGTCAAGAAGCGCATGCTATGAAATGTTCGGAAAGTCTGTACACGTGAGTGATATCAATGTACGAGTGTGTACTGTATGACGTTTATCTTCTATGAGATCTTTGTGTTGTAGACATTAAAACATCGTATTACTTTCGTAAAATATGTTAAGATTGCATAAAATTTTTAAATCAGCCGAACAACTTGCTAGAAAAATCCTGGTATATACCATCCAGTCTTTACAAACTAGGCTTTAAGTTCACAAAATTCAATTTACATAATACTATACGACCTGAATTTCTAAGATAAATCTCCAAAACTCCTACTTAAGTAATATTGACAAATTTAGCTTCTAATCTACGAAGCGTGGATGCCAAAAACAAGGATTAGTTAAATTTGGTTGTAAATTTGGATGTTAGGTGAAAATTTAAACGATATTCCAAGGATCTCACCGCAGCATTCCCGAAATGGGTATTAACGTTAATTACTGTTTACGAATGTTTCCGTATAATTGATGGTGAGTTCCGAGTCATAATTTTGAAAATGCAATAAGGCACAAATTTAAGTTCAGGTAAGACTCATTGAGTGCTTCAGTGTCATAAGGCGAAATATTATTACGTAAAAGGAAAATTTATAACTAAAGCCACAGCGTAAAAACATGCAGTGTTTTGACGTCTTTGAAGTTGAGGAAATGCAGCTTTTGTCTAAACAGCGTGCAGTAGACGTACAGTAGACCAGCGTCTACCAAACGAGTGTATGGCAATTTGGTGGCGCCAGCGCACCCCTCTCGTCACGCATCACCCTCATGATTGCCCTATCTACACGTTAGCTGACTGTAAGAACTTATAAAGACCATGCTAAAACCATTAAAAAATATTCGAACGTAATGTTCACTGTCGTCAAAATAAAAGTCACCTCCTTTAATCTCACCTGATGCTAAGTAAAGGTGGAATAGAGCTTCAATCGGAACTCCCTTTTTGACGGCTGCTCGACCTGGCGCGTCCTCCTGACGAGGACACCGGGAGCAGCCATTGGACCGCACCCGGAGGACTTCGGGCGTGGTCGTGAAGGGTCACGGACGGCCTTTTCAGGGGAAAAGGCCGTCCGGAACTAGCCATGATGGGAAAACAAAAACAACTCGGCGATGGCATGTGACTTCGAATGCAAAGGCGACATACTTGATATCAAAAGCCACACACTCCCCGAGAAAGTTTCCCCAAAACGTTACCAGGGTCCACCACGCGGAGGCTTCCGAACGTGGACCCCAATCAATCGGAATTCCCTACCACCGTAGACTGGTTACTGGAACATCACAATGCTATTAAAATTTTTACTGTGACGACAGACTTTTAATTAAAATAGGTATCGTTCTGTGAATCTCTGGATCTGAGATGGATGTGGTACTACTTCAAATCACAGAGACGGTAGAAAATTAGTCAGTATTTTATATTTTACAGAAAACCACGCAATCACTTGATTGATGATTTAGAGTTTGACGTTGTTGTATTTTATTAAACACGTGCATGGGCGAAATGTCCCATCCAAAATATTTTTGGGTGTGATCATTTTTAAGAGGCATAAATTTAAAGAGATAGCTACTATATACTACCTACTACTACCTTTTATTTGATGTCCTTGAAATGTGCACTTCAACTTGCACCGTGGTGAAGGAAAAGGAAGTAATATTGATTAATTATAAAAACGTTAAATTAAAACGAAATTTCAAAGATTTGATGAAACAATGTTTACCATAAAAACATAAGCACCAAGCACTGACAAATTTCGTCAGCAAAAAGCAGAGCCTCTGTGGTGTAGTGGTTAACGTAGCCGCCCCGATTGCGGAAGATGCTGGGTTCGATTCCCGCCTGAGGTGTCGATTTTTTTCAGTGCATTTTTTCTAGTATTAAAACGAAATTACGCGACTTTTTTCATCGCGCTCGGCATTCTGTCAGTAAAATATTTTCAGGCGCTGCCTCAAATTCACATACCTACGCGTAGATTCGTCTACACTCTATATTATGTAGGATAGAACAACACATAACCGCATTACATTACATATGAAAGAAATTCTATTACTTGGCACCTTGTTCCGGTGGCGGGAGGGACTATCGGCTTATGTTAAGGGCAAAGACATTCTTGTCTGAGGTCAGATGCCAGTTGAGCGAGGTCAGGTTGGCCGAATGATAAAATGTAGTTATTTATTCCCATTCGGAGGGAAATCCGGACCGCTTAATGTGTTTAAAACAGTTAATAGAAAAATAAATATAGGCACAGAAACTTATTTTATTTTAAGGCTGCCGTTTATTAGTAGTTTATCCGTATCTTTTCATATACCATATTCTGAGTATGAATTTTTGGTGGAATATTTCGAATCAGATGGTAACAAAATTACCAAATAATTGCAGATGTGTTCGAAATTAAAGACGTCAATGAATCTTATAAATATATTTTTAAATAGCCATGTCTAAACGTGATATAACATTAAAATAAAGATAAACAACCTAAAAAAAAGGCAAAATCTTGCATAATCCACTATTATCTAGCATAATGAATGACCGCGGGGAATCGATCCCTGATTGTCGCAATGAGAATTTAAATTAAGCAAATGGTTATGTCCCTGCAGTTTTAAATATTCAACACGAGTCGGCTTAAATTAGGAGTTGCTTCAAAAGTATCTCGATTTTATTAATGTTTCTTTAACTTACCTTCTTCTGAATTTTCACGGTAGATTCGGCTTAGATCCCAATTAATTTGGCGTCGGAAATGTCTGTCTTTGTATTACGTCTTTTATTTAAAAGAATGGTTAATCATGGAATGTTACAATGAAGAAAGTTGGTATAGTTTAAATTTAATCTTTATCTCGGCTAATTGGATATATGAAGAGAGCTCGTTATACTTAGATACCTATACAATTAAATTAATTAAAATATTACATGTTTCCGTTTTATTATAATAACCCGTGAGCTGGTGAAGAGGTATAATCCGATTAAAAGTAATAATTTTTATATAAAAAATAAGCGTTCTTACAACGTAACTTATACGCCAGGACAAAAAATCTCTTTTGTGTATCGGGTAACTTACGTTCCAATATATTTGCTTATGTCATTGCTAAATGTTCGCTATTAAGGATCTCGAGGGGCTTGGCGAGAGTTTCCATTCCGATCAATGTCTATATCTATAAGAACCTCAAATGAAAGAAGATTTTGCTTTTTAAGTGTAAATTATTATTATTGTTCTTAGCTGAACAGTACAAATATAGCAGTGATAATGTTTGGTCTTTGTATCTCTAGAAATACAGTGGTTTTAATATTCACAGACAGAACACGTTTACTAATAGTGCTCATGCAAATTACAATGTAATACGGACTTCATTAAAATATCCCAGGCGGACTTAGCATCTCACGATGCAAGCATAACCCTGTCTTACAATTATTAGTGTCAAGTACAAATAATATTCTAATATTATTTCTAATGCTCAAACTCCAGGTGGATAATGAATTCCATATTTCGGTCATCTCCCTAAATATGCAACCTGAACTCATTCTTATTCCATATTCATAGAGAACAGTAGAAATGGGATACTTCCATGTAATGTCGTGCGGAGTTTCCATGCACAAGTTTAAATATAAGCCAAAATTACAGTGGAACTACTCCAGCTTAGGAGAAACTTGCAGCAGTTTATTAGTTTAATGTCATGTGTACTTTTGCGGTAAGCAAGAGTATTTCGTGTAATCCTATATTGCGGGATGATGATGAATATATTTTTTTTTTATTAAAACATTAATTCGCGGGTATTTAGGTTTGACATTTTGCTATTTAAGCCTGTCGTTTCTTAAGGCACGATTTAAGACTCGGGTGTAGATTGAGAGACTTATAATATTGTATTAAATGAATATCCATCGTCAATCCTAGAAATCATTTCCTTAAGTTGTAGAATTTTGATGATTTTTATTTTAGATTACTAAAAATACCTGTCTGTCTATCCTAAATAAAGAGTTTTATTCCTCTGGAAGTACGACAACTACATTGATATTTATGTTATTAATAACTTGTGTCTTGCATATAAGCAAATCATACCATAGCTAACCAATATACTGACCAGCTCGGTATGAATTTTGCATACTCTAAATGAAAAGATTAACACTACTAAATTATTTAAACCAAGAAATTGGCATTATGAGTGCACTGGCCGATTCTAGAAAAAATACTTTATCTTTAACAAATTTAAGGCCACTTACATTTATATTGAACTTAAAACTACCCAAAGGATATAAATAAATCCAATCTCCTGTGTTTTATTGTCATCGGATATCGTGTCTGTATCAGTCGACCGTATAAAAAATCTTTGTGATTTATATTTAGAATTTCCCTTTGAATTGAGCCATTCTAAAACCGTACAAACACGAAACCTTAGACACAAGAATTCTCTAGCTAGAGAGATAAAATAGTTGGACTGTAGTTAAGCTCTTCTAAAACATTTCTTCACAAATCACAATGTTAAAAAGAATAAGGTATTTCAAAATGTATTAAGTAATTTCGCATTAAGGTGAAGATGAAATTGCATAAAACTCTCTGTGTATTTTTGTTTGCTGTGGAAATGATTTAAGTAGGTACTGTTTTTCATTGAGATAGCTCGCGGTATGTCTTACGATTATAGATAACAAGCTTCCGCCAGCGACTTCGTCCGCGTGGACATTTTACCCCCTTAGGGGTGGCATTTCCAAAAATCCTTTCTTAGCGGATGCCTACGTCATAACATTTACCTGCATGCCAAATTTCAGCCCGATCCGTATAGTGGTTTGGGCTGTGCGTTGATAGATCACTATGTATTTTTTTTTGTTGGGGGTAGTTGGATAGAACGGACAAGTAATATCAAGCTCTTCAATTTTATTTTATTTTATTTAAATATAATATTATTTTTACAATATTTATGGTTGTGAATAAATGGTGACATAGGCTGCTCACCCCCACAGTATTATTTCCTTTGATATTTATCACATAACACTTCTTCACACAACTGACACAAGCATGGAGCACTTGCAAGAATCTCTCACTAACTTAAAGGAGGCCTTTACTTCACGGATGGCGAAATTTGAAGCAGAGTTGAAGTCACCTGCGGCTTCAAGTGCCACTACATCAGGATTAACTGGTGAATTTAATCAGTTTAAGACTTTCATCCTGGAGTCGTTAAACATCTTTCAACGACAGCTTAAACTCCTAGCCATGAATGTAGATCGCATGGAAATGCAGAGTCGGCGAAAAATACTCCTGTTACATGGCGTTAAAGAAGGCAAGTCTGAAGACACATCCAATGTAGCTGCTGGGGTTGTCACTAATCAGATTGGCATAATAAACTTCACAACCAGCGACATTAATAGGTGCCATAGAATGGGCCGTTCAGCAGGTCCCGATAAGCCACGGCCGATACTTGTGAAGTTCCGGGACTCAGATGTGAGAAATAAAGTATGGTTTGCCAAAACGAAGCTGAAGGGTTCTGGCGTAACGTTGTCAGAGTTCCTAACACGATCTCGACATGAGGCCTTCATGGCTGCTCGAGATCGCTTCGGCGTCAACAAGTGTTGGACCAAGGACGGATGCGTTTTCGTCATTGGCCCCGATGGTTCTCGTCATCGTCTCGTCAGTGTCGCCGAGGTAAACAAGATAGAGCAGGAACCGGTGAAGGCGGTAGCAGCAACGAAGCCCAAAACAACACGTCTAGTTGTTGTTAAAAAGTAAGATCTCTTCCAGGTCCCTTTGTGTGTTGTAAGTGCAGTTCATGTATTCCTTAGATTAATTCTCATTTTAGTTTGTCATAGAAGTGATAATAAACTAGGCAATCACTCGTAGCTATAGTATTTGTGGTACCCTCTTGGTAGTTATCTGGTTTTCGCTGTTTACCTTACTATCTATTTACTTAATTTTGTTAATTTTTTGTTAATAACCCTCAATTTATATAATTTTGTGAGTTTTACAATTTTACTTAATTTGACAGTGACATTGACTACTACAAGTTCTTTTTTTTTTTTTTTTTTTTTCTTAAATGTCTACTATTACGATATGGCAAAGGAATCTAGCCCATACAGCCATATCTTTAGTTTTCTATATTCTTTTTGATTTTTGCTTTGGAATAAGGGTATTATGTGGTATCACACAGTTCAGTAAATTATTTAATTCATATACATACTTCTTTTATCATACATTTTTTTTTTTTTTTTTTTAATTATTTATTGTATTTTAGTGAGTGATTGCAAATTCTTTTACATTCTTTTAATGATTTTTTTTGTATTATTATAATCTAAACTGGCGGGTGGACTGCGTATTGCGTGTGAAATCACGTTTTTAGTTTTTCTTTTTTTAATAGTATTAATTTATCTTTATTCTATATTTATTTATCATTATTTATAGTATCTATCTATTATATAATATATTGTTAAATGGATGATGATTCAGGAGATTTCTTGTCACTTAGTGATGATAGTGCCGACAGTTTTGTTAGCATTCCGACCATGAAAGACTCACTGGAGGCTCATTTCTCTGACGTTCCCAATAATTTCAATGTCGTTCATATTAATGCCCAAAGCATTCCGGCTCATTTTTCTGACCTACTATCTACTTTTGACCGTAAGAACATCCATGCCATTCTTATTTCCGAATCCTGGCTAAAGCCTATCCTTCCTTCTACATCGTACTCCCTTCCTGGATTTATCTTAGTTAGAAATGATCGCATAGCTGGCGCCGGTGGTGGTGTTGCCATATATCTTCGTGCTAATATTCCGTACTCCGTTATAAGTATGTCACCACAGCCACCGTCTTCAAATGCTGGCGAACATATCTTTTTAGAGATCACATTACTCCGAACTAAGCTTCTACTAGGTGCCTATTACATCCCATCCTGTCGTATAGACTTCTTTTCTTCCCTTGAAACTATCCTTGTAAACCTCACTCCTTCTTACAGTCATACAATAATCATGGGTGATTTCAATACCTGCCTCCTGAAAAATGACATCCGCTCCTCAACTTTCCTTTCCGTTCTACGATCCACCAACTTATTTATTCCTCCCTTGAATGCTACCCATCACTTTCCAAATTGTATCCCTTCTCTCCTTGATTTGATTCTTGTTTCATCTCTTGACCATATTGCTTCCCATGGCCAATGTCCGGCCGATTCCTTTTCCTATCATGACGCGATATTCATGTCCTATAAAATCCGCCCACCTAAGATTAAACCCAAAATCCTTCAGCTTCGTAATTTTGGTAGAATGGACATCGACAAACTTCGTGATGATGCTTACAACATTGACTGGTCTTCGATTCTTGCATGCGCATCAGTTGATGTGAAAATTGATGAATTTACCAACAAACTAATCGATTTATATGACAGACATGCTCCGGTTCGTAACATAAAAATGAAACATGCACCTTCTCCATGGCTTTCAGAAGAGATCAAGCTTCTGTTAAACAAAAAATCTGCTGCTAAAACTAAATATAAGCATCGTCCAACTACTGTAAATTGGGATAAGTATGTCACAATTAGAAATCACTGTAATAAGGTGTGTAGGAATGCCCAGCGCCACTACTTCCATAATTCTGTCGAAAACGGAGACCCAGCAAAAGTCTGGAAATTTCTCCGATCTGTGGGAATTGGGAAATCTCGCCAAGTGACTACGCCTGGCAGTCTCGATTTGAATGCTTTAAATGTACATTTCTCAGCAACCTCTGATTTTGATATATCTACAAAATCTTGTACTTTAAATTCTCTGTCAACGACTCCCATCCCTAATCATCCTTCATTTTTCTTTCGTCAATTGTCGGATTGTGATGTTAAAAAGAGCATTCTCTCAATTACATCGTTTGCAGTGGGCTGTGACTTGTTAAGCCGTAAAATGATAGTACCCATTCTTGATGAAATCCTTCCTGTGATCTCCCATATTCTTAATTATTCAACACAAAGCGGTGTCTTTCCTACAGCTTGGAAAGATGCGAAAATTACTCCTTTACCTAAGATACCTAACCCAATATCCTTTTCCGATTATCGTCCTATTTCCATCCTTCCATTTCTCTCCAAAGTTTTGGAACGTTTAGTTTACGACCAACTTAGTTCTTTCCTATCCCTTAATCAGCTCCTTAATCCCTTCCAGTCCGGTTTCCGCTCAGGTCACAGCACCACCACTACACTTATAAAAGTTACTGACGATATTAGATGGGGCATGGATTCTGGCTCCCTAACGGTACTTTGTCTATTAGACTTTAGTAATGCCTTCAATACCGTAGATTTTGATGTGCTTCTTGCCATTCTACGATCTATTAACATATCTCCAACGGCAATTGACTGGTTTCACAGTTACCTGTTTGGACGCCGGCAGAGAATTTGCATTGAAGATACTATGTCTTCATGGTGCCATACATCGGCCGGAGTTCCACAGGGTGGCGTCTTATCTCCCTTACTCTTTGCAATTTTTATAAATACTATCTCTAAACAACTAACTTCTTCCTACCACCTTTACGCAGATGATTTACAAATTTATTTTCAAACACCACCAGATCGATTACCAGAGGCGATTAACGTAATTAACATGGACTTAGATCGCATTTGTCAGTGGAGTACCTATTATGGTCTTAAAGTTAATCCTTCCAAAACGCAGGTAATTGTAATAGGTAGTTCGCGCATGACTTCCAAAATTGATTGGTTGGCGATGCCCAAGGTTATGTTGGATGGAACGCATATTACCCTAAGCAGCACTGTGAAAAACTTAGGCATTTACATGGACTCTAACTTATCTTGGACATATCATTTGCAGGAGCTTAGTCGAAAGCTATTCGCTTCAGCGGGATATCTCAGAAGACTTCGTAACTTTCTTCCAACCACTACCAAAATTGCGCTTGCTAAGTCCCTACTTCTTCCGATCCTTGATTATGCTGACTGCAGTTTCCTTAATCTAACCGAAGAGCAACTAAATAAACTTGAGCGACTTCAAAATTTTTGCATACGCTTTATATTTGGTTTACGAAAATATGACCACGTTTCAGAATTTCGTCATAAGCTCAAGTGGTTGCCAATTCGCCTTCGCCGGAATGCCCATATTCTCTCCCTCCTTTATGCCATCCTATTTCACCCCAACACTCCTCTTTATCTAAAGGAACGTTTTAAGTTTCTCCACAATACTCACTCACGAGTATTAAGATCATCAGAGAATTTGAGGTTAGAGACTCCGGTACATTTCTCAAAATTCTATAACAATTCTTTTACTGTTCAAGCTGTTTTGTTGTGGAATGCTTTACCTGCAAATATAAGGAAAGCTCAAACTCAAGGAACTTTTAAGAAACAAGTAGAGGCTCATTATTTGTCACTATAATCATCCATTAGTATCTATAGTATATGACAGTATATATTTTATTTTATTACAGTATATATTTTATATATTGTATGTATGTGTGTATTAATATTTAAGTATGTATATTTAAGTATTTATATTTATGTAATTATTATTTGGTATTTATAATTAGTATGTAATAAGTAGATATACGTCGCCATCTTCCCTCATAGTTACTTTTTACTTTGCAATCCTGTCCATCCTAAGGTTACCTGGAAGAGATCGCTTTTAGCGATAAGGTCGCCCTTTGTACAACTATTTTTATATATTAATATACTATTGTTAATCTGGTTGATGTATGTACAATAAAGTCATATTCTATTCTATTCTTCTATTCTATGTCAGTCAGTCAGTCACCTTTGAGTTATATATATAATATTTAGAAGATATAAGAAAAAAGAGTTTTTTGATATTCGATAACAAATAATAAACACCATTTTCTTACTTATAAAGATTAGGAAATGACAAAATAACAAGTTTGTTGAGCGCCATGTCCAGCTGACTAGCTAAGGATCTTCAAGCTCGCGCGAAGTCTAGAGAAACAGATCCAAAGAAAAATAATACGATTATGTGATGGAAATCTTCTGAAAGAATATAATTTTCGTCAGCGGTTCGATAGGAGAGAAATTCAGGGTTTACAAAATTATCCAGTGAATTGGAAACTTCACATGGATGAAAACTTTCCCCGAGATCAAAGTCCCCAAATGCAGTTTTAAGTTTTAACCCACTTATGAATACAAAATTCACGTGAGAATTTTCACAAATCCACTGCGTTCGTAGGAAACTATGTTTGAGCTGGGCACCGGCAACACTCGGTGTTGCAAGCGAATTCAATTTAGTTCGTTTGTTGCTGGAAAATTTGCGTGCGAGCTGCACATTAGAGAAAATATTTGTTTATGGCAAAACAATTTGTTTTGGAACTAACGAAGCAGTTCGAGGTGTGACGTTTTAAATTCAAAACAGATTTTAGGTAATATAGTCTTGGAAATTGGACTTAAGGTTTGATTTTTTCTTGCTGGATTTATGTGCGGTTTTTGAATACGGATTTGATATTTAGTTACAAACCTTTAAGAATCTCATATAGGTATCTGTTGAACGCTTTGTAATAATAAATATAAGAAAAATAAAAATGACAATATTTATTCCATATCTTTAACATTATTACATAACAAATAGCTGGGAGCTCCTTTTAAGTATTATACCTGTGTTAGGAGACCTTTCAAAGAATCCATAGTTGCATAGATAATACAAAATATCACTAGGAACACATCAATTGGACGTTACGTAAGTTTAATGTAGCTATCTCATTTTTCCTGATTTTTCAGAGACAAGTCCCGCCGAAGTCTGGATGAGTGTAATGTAAACCTGTAATTTAGCATCAACCGTATTAACGGCAACTCAACGTGAATCACGTAACGCGAATCTTGTTGAAGAACTGTTTCACTCAGTTGTTACGAACATGCCGAATAAGAAGGTCGTGATAGCTGGTATTGCTTGTATTCTTATTATTCAGTTTATGTATAATAAAAATGAGAATGATATTTAAATCGCCTTAATTTAATTTAATTCACTTGTAATTAACAAGAACCATCCACGATGGTCAAGAGCGCAAACAGAAGAACGAGTGTTGCCATTGCAACAAAAAATACAATAAGCACCAATTTGTGATACCATTACAAAAAATAGATTTTAAGCATTTTATATGTTTTATCAACAGTTGGAGACCGAAAATAAAGTTTGGTTCGTTAAAGATCTTCATTACCCGTGAAACTAAACTCAGCATGAACGACCACACGACATAACGGTCACGGACGCCGCAACGTCCAATTGAGCACTGAGAGCGCTATTTGTTCGCGGTAAAAACCGACCACTGACGGATCACGATGAATGTGTCGTGTGCTAATCGTATAATTCGACAGATCGTGACATGCCGCCATATCGTAGAATGCTACTGGACAATAAAAAGGTGAATTACCTGGTTGAGTAACCCATTTTCTAAAAGTGGTAGTGGTCAGGAGTGAACAGTAGGTTCAGGGCTATTTTATTATGATCAAGCGGAGTGGACTGTTTGTGGAAGAGTCTATTGGCGTAAAACATAATTACGTTACCCCCCACTGTTCAATCGGGAGACGACATATGCAACTGCGAGTAACATGTCGCTTGTATGGCAGTCCTAAAGGCTCATTTACACGGGGTAAGTTAAAATTCAGTAACAGGCGCCAGCTCTGAAGCCAGCGCTATACTGACTCCAAATCAATTTACACTAGGTCAACACTGAATTCCTAACTAAAAAAAACTATTACAGATAAGAACAACAGTAATTGCTTTATGTTTATATATATAATACATGAAAATATAAATAATACACAATAAAAATAAAAATAAATCGTAACAATAATAAATTCTAATCTAATAATACATTATTTCTCTTCTTACTGATCCCTATGCTACTCATGCCAACGGATACGTTAAGAACCACCAATGCCGCATCTGGTCGCCGTGATTTCTTTGTCGCACCATGTTTGACGAGTCCATTCATTATAAAACTATGAAGGAATATTGTTCGCCGCTTGGACGGTACACAACGTTTTTAAAAACAACCGTGTTTTAAAGTAATTCGGTAGATAATTATGTGCTGTGTATGTGCGCTCGATTGCTGAGTTATTGTGATTTTAGTTTTGTATGTAAATATTGTTTCTCAATAAGTGAATACCTATTGTAATTCTAATGGGAAATAATAAAGTTCTTTAACCATAACACTGACTTTCTACGAATTTGCTAGTCAGTGTAAATCAGCCTTTACTCTTTATTCGGTGACCTCACTCAATACATTACATTACACTTTCACACGTCTGAACCCGGCTTAATATAAACTTACGAATGCTTGACATTTTCTGAGAGGATTGTCAACATTATTTTTATAGATAGGAATTTCTTTGTGGTTTATTAGAAGAGGAGTAGGTACTCAGAAATCGGGTCAAAAATCTTGATCAGATTAGTCTTAATCAACCATTAGCGAATGACAAAACTTTGTAATTGTTCGCTTTTGTCTTCATTCTATTCTACTAATAAAATATCTCTGAGAACTTTGTGATTTGAGAATTATAACAAACAGAATAAGTGTGAATGAATTGTTAAACTGAAAACAAACAATGAACTTGGGGAAAAACGTAAAAAAAATATAACATAATAGATTTCATTAATTTAATAATCAACAGTTTTCATTTCACTTCGACACGATACGTATTTACAAAGTTATAATAAATTTAGTTTAGTTTGTATAAAACTACACTCCGCTTTTAGCCGCTGGCGCAGGGCTATGGCCGTGTCACGTCAGTGGACTCTTTCTACAGCACTTGCCACCCGCTCGCGTCAGCACAACATTTATACCTAATCCATACTTTATCATTATATAGTATTCTGGTTTGAATATTTATTTCTTTCAGTGTATTTATTAAAAATAACCAAATTTTATTATGTAATAAAAATTGTTCGTTATCTATAATATAACACAGTCTTGAATATTAAGATATGACGCGCGCGACGATAATACGTCCATTCCGTGTGATGCTCGATCGAGGAAGAGTACGATGACGTCACGATAAGCGCATGCAGCTTTAATGGAAAATTTAGCGCGCGGGCATTTAAAAGAATCTTTAAAAACATAACTATGAAGACATTTGAAGTGCCACAGAAGAAAAAAATACATATTTTAAGTTAAAATATTTGAAAAAAAAAGACGTTCCCACCACAGAACAGATAAAACAGGTTAGTTGTCGTATCAGGCGATGTTAATACCAGAGCCAGTGTCGCCACACAGGACATAATATTTTTTCAATTTAACAGTATTTGTACTTACCGGTGAAAAGAAATAACTCAATTAGTTAGATTATGAGTCTTACTTTGCTTTCTGCCAGTTAAAATAGCACAAGACGGTGTTTAAGATTTATTTTTTAAATATTTTTCCTCTTCGAAAATGATTGAATATGAGTGTTTACTCATAACCAGCAGCGCGCGCGCCCCGCCTACTCACGACTTCTAACCTCTTTTCTTTGTTCTGTGGTTTGCCACCACTGTGGTTGTTCACCCTCATTATGATGTAATGTCATTTTCCTATCGAATGATTAACCTTACCCTAAGCCAAGCTATTACGATGTTTGAAAATACCAAATAAAATACAAAATTTACCCGGATTGCGAAACCCAGGTTCGAGTCTTGGTTCGAGTACTAATCTTGACGAGTTTAATTAATGTCATTTGTTTTCTGTCTTATTTGGTATAAATGTCAAACTTTTCTAATCATGCTAAATAAAATTAGAGAGAAAATTCTATTTTATACGTAGGCAGTTTTATAAGTAACGATTTCTGACCTCCATCGTCATTCATTCTGAAACACCGCTATGGAGTTGTTTATGTTCAGAAACAAGGAGCTTATATTACCTATAGAATGGAGTCATTAGTCAAATGAAAAAAGTGAGGGCGAAAATTTTGACAACCCTTGACATTTCTTGACATTTCTAGAGAGGCTCTGTCTCTTTCTAGTAGGGTGCCTATAGCAGAAAAAATAATTACGGACAATCTTGGACTTCGTTAAGTTAATAAAATTAATTAGTATTCAAAGTTTAAAATATTTTTGAGTTTACCATGACAAAGAATTAACATTCATAATAATTAGTTTTAATCTTCCGTACAACTGTCTGTTACTACAAGGTGGACCAAAAGAAATCACCCTATTGGAAGATGCTCTCATTTTTGCAAATAGCCGCCAATGTCAAATCTGTTTTGACATTTGTAGTCTAGATAGATGCAGAATACAAGTGAACAAGCCATGGAGCGATACACTCCCCAAGAACGCGGAATAATCGTGTCTATTTTTTCGACCAAAATCATAATGAGCGATGAGGCTCATTTCCACCTCAGCGGGTACGTTAACAAGCAAAACTATCGCTTCTGGGGCACCGAAAATCCACGAGTGATGCACGAGGAGCCATTACACCCACACTTAATGCTGTGTCAATTTTACTAACCCAAATTCGAGTGAAGTTTGAGGTCACTGTGCATATTGCACTCTGCGTTACATGTTAGTAGATGCAAATGTGAAAGGTAAAATACACTATTACACTGGTAAAATACAATCAATCATTTTGAATATGTTTCTCAATTAAAATAATGTACATTGCACAAATTACATGTTTTGTTTGTAAATAAACGTTCCCAACCAAAAATGGGTAGAACGATTTATGTATTATATATATACATAATCTATAAACTATATATATAATATATAGCTATTTCAAAGACTTAAAAAAATAAATATATCAATTTTGATTGCCATTTCTGAAAGGAAAAAGGTTATTATTTTATAATAATTCTGGAAATCCTAGTCACCCTAGTCAATTTGTTTACACATATTTGAATAAGTAATTTATGTATGAAAATTAATTAAATTCAGATAGTATTAAAGCCGAGTATCAGAAATTACTTTCCCCTATGGAGTTTCGCCCAATAACGATAATCATATGGAATTACATGTGAAAAACCAATTTTACTTAGGTGAACAATAATATGCAATTATAACACTTACAAGTGAAATTTCAGACTGCATCCTGGTTACCACTCACTTCTGCAACCACGAACTATACAGCGATGCACTATTTTGCACTATTTATAGTTATTAAAATGTAAAAAGCCGTACCAAAATCGCGAGTCGATATTTATGAATACGTCAATTAGGACAATTTATGTCATGTTGAGATTTCGGGACATTGACACATGAAGAGAGTGCTGCCATTACATAAATCCTTTCATTTCCCATAAGTTATAGAAAGAATCACAATGATGATTTTCAAAATAAAATACAAACCTAAACATTAAAAGTAAATATATTATATTTATTTCTTTCATTGATAATAAATACTGATAATTGAATACAATATGTTAAGTTTTTAGCTACTTTTCTACTTTTGTTTTAGAAAGATGGCGAAATACTGGGGAAATCTTGTTTCTATGTAGTCGTGTTTAGAAAGAGATGACGACAATTTCTAGAAAGAGAAATGTGAAATTTGAAATGTCAAGTATTGTCAAAATTTTTGCCTTCACTTTGTTACTTTGTCTAATGACTCCATCAGAAATTATCAAGCGTACAGATTATACGACACTTAATTCAGTAGTTTAATAAGAAATTCAATTATAGTTAGGACCGTTTCAGACTGGCGTTTCATACGCGCGTATAAGCTCGTTTTCGGAGTACCTACAGGCATAATATAACAAGAATAGTACGGAATTTTCATAGAACGTACATAAGGAACATAAGTTCGCAAGGGCCTTGTATGTGTGCGTGCTAGTGCACGCACATGCACCATCATACACACACTGACAAAAACTTTATGTGCAAAGTATACCTTGCATACCAACTTGTCGTTGTGTGCGTACGATAGTGCGTATGCACTAGCACGCACACATACAAGTCGTGAGACGAACATTCTATGAACATGGCGTACTGTTCTGGTTATACTATACTATAGGCGTACATTGCGTCACACGCGTAACGCGTACAAGCGTTGGCGCGCTTATAAGGTCATATAAGCGCGAGCCAATACTGACTCACCACTACCGTTTCGAGTGAGCATGCCGGAATAAGTATGTGTACACGACTCTGGTTTTTTAAGTTCCAACTGTAGCGCGTGTGTAAGCGCGTATGCCGAAATAACCGTATAAGCGCCAAAAAACGTTACTCTGTAACTTCCCTAAGTAACAATAATATACTATTTAGAGTCACATATAATCGCACGACTATTTTATAGTTAAAAGATAATCAATATAATATTAATATGACTTATCTGAGTACTAAGCTAACAATGCACTTAAACAGAATTCCATCGACATTCTCCAATTTCCCTGTAAAGTATGAATATACATTATGTCCCTTGACTACTTGAGATGGCCTTCAAAAGTCTTGAAATACTTTTAGATGATAAGTTTTACTATTTACTTATCTTCCTTCCAAGAAATCCGATCTCTTTATTTAATATTACCTTTCTGCCGTGATGGATTTTTTAAATTATAAAACTGATTTTAAGTACTCCCAAGGACAAGGAGATTATAATTTCTAACTTGTTTATATTAAATCAATATTTTCGCCTCTACGAAAAAACAAAAACTAAGCTATTTTTTATTAACTCGTAATGTACCATGTACCTTGTAACTTAATTCAAGAAGGGCGCATATATGCCTTACTTCGATAAGTCTCCTTATTATTAAAATCCTCTTAAAGTCTGAGCGACAGACTACTTTCGGATTAGCTATCCTGATTGACCAGGATCTATTAAGAGCGCTCATACCCCACATCCTTATCATACTTTGCATTACACGACATCAGACTAACGTATTCAACACATCTACACCGGACCAGCACACGGGTTCTCGGTATTCCAGGTTACGGCGCACCTGATTTCAGCCCTTAAAGTCACTCTCAAGTGAATCTCACTTTCGACTCGTATCTTACAGAGGCTTTAGTCGACAGTGATACTCTTTTAGGTCACGGACTCAAAGTCAGTGCCAAGCGGGGATGGAACTGGCCTTGAAGACAGCAGCGCGACGAACGACGCACGAGCGATGCGCTCTAGTCAAGCGGTCGCGTCTGTATTAACGTAGTGCTGTGCATTTTATGTATTTCCTTCTATCAACCGACGTTTCAAAACGCCCGCCGACGACGTCGAGGAGCTCATTTAGCTTATCACAACACTACGCCGCTCTAGCACCGCGCGATCTGCCCGCTGGCTTCGAGGTCGAGTCAGTTATGGCCGCCTTGCTGTCGCGCCACCGTCGCCGTCAACCGCTCGTCAATGACTTCGAGTCCGCAGCTTCACGGGAGGTACAGTCAGAATCAGAAGTAGGTAATATTTTAGTCCCCATGTCAAAGCAACGCCAACGCTTGTAACGCTTGTTGCGCGCTGCAGTAATTACCACCATAATTGTGTGAACAATTATTATGATCTGGTAAAGGTCCCCGGAAGCCACTGGATGTGGGCAGCGCAGGATCAACCGGTTTGGAGATCCTTGGGGAGGCATAAGTTAAAAGTGGCCGTCTCTCAGCTGAAATGATAACGTGTTAATCTACTTACTTTTTTTTTATGCTGACTGTACCGGTCTACCAGAAACCCTATACGAGAAATTTGCTCTACAGTCCCTCCAAAGCACCTTCTAAAGTATGTCCGACAAAGGACGAATGTAGCCAAAAGCAGAAGTCATTAAAAAGAAGTATGTACGATAAGCGCGCTTAAAATAATTAGTCCCACGTCGGGCTCTAGAATGCCCCATATAAGAGCAATGCTTCCTTCCTTCTCTTGTAAAACTCATAATCTTCTCTTCCTCAAACTTGTTAATCTCACTTTTTGGCTTAGATACCTAAGATTGAGGGATCTCTTTCATCAAGTTAAGTTAATTTATACTGTAAAGAGATCAGTTTAAGTTCATTTTCACAAACCGTATTACTGTAAACTTTTATTCGCCAATTTGCGAAAAGGAATAAAAAGTATAAGTTTTGCCATAGTTGGAGCAAAGGCAAACTTTGCTCTTTAAATTGGGCGAATGAAACCCCACGCTATAATACTGTGTAGCTTAATGCGGGTAGGTCTGATTTCTATTCCGATAACGAGAGGGACCAACAACTTAATGTACCCTCTGAAGCGTAAAGGTGTCGAGAACGTTTGTAGTATTGTTTATGCGTTCGTTTCAAACCATAGAGTCCTGTACTGTTTTTGAAATAGAAACCATAAGGCCGTCTGTATTAATAAAGCAAACTCTTAATAGTAGTTTATGTAACTGTCACATAATAAGAGTTATCATAAGGACATAAATTCGAGATTTTCTCCCGAGTTCTAGTTCCAAAAACACGTGTTGCGAGACTCCATTTTAAACTCAATCTACAGTACAATTTTCGGTTACTTTAACTACATTTTCACTTGATATTGGCGCAATGCGTAATATTTATGTGTTGTGATCGCCATTAATATAAAAGAAGAAGAAGAAGGACATAAAATCAAATAAAACAAAAAGACTAATATTACTTTTCCAAAACAATTGCTTTTTTCTCAATTTTACATTTATATGCTTGTTCGCACCGTATTGGAAACACAGGTGCATGCATTTTTACCAAACACCAAACGCTCCGCCAGAACTGATTATTAATCGGAAGCGCCGGCCCGCCGGCCGTGATGCGTGATGCGTTATGCAGCGAACCAATAAAGAAGCGCGCCAGATTTCTTAACGTGACTTATCGAGCTAATAGAATAAATACGCACTATAAAATAATGGAATAAGCGGGTTCGCCAATTTTACATTTGAATAATTTTAATTAATATTTGCTTGTTTGTTCCTTTATCTGTAAAATTATTGCAATGATTTTTTGATTTTTCTGGCTTCTATTACTAACTACTTGTTGCCAGACTAACGACTTGTTTTTTCAACTTTAATTTTGATGATCTATATTTAAAAATATGTAATTTTTTGTTCACATTTGAGACCGTAATTTGAATATTATGACAGGTGTAGTTAATAGTAGTTTATGCAACTGTCATATAATGAAGGGTATTAAAACACGAGTGTGAGTTTAAATTTCATAATAGTAACGAGTGTTTTAATACCCGTGTTATATGCAGTTGCACACACTACTTTATCTTCACTAATGCTTTTACTCTTGTTGTTTGATTAATTGCATTAGTGAAGATAAAGTAGTGGCGTCCGATTTTTCTGGCAACAAACTATTTGTTGTGGCTTTTTGCAAATTATTAGGAGTCAAATTTTTTGTATGGGTTAGATCCCTTTGCCTTCCCGAGTATTTAAGAAAAATAACTGTATCATAATGAGTCGAACCGGTGTTATGATGGTCATTATGTTACAGGTTGCTGTATCATAATGAGTCGAACCGGTGTTATATTGGTCATTATGTTACAGGTTGTTTTTTTTTAATTTTAATTTTGATTATCTGTATTAAAAAGTATGTCATTTTATGTTCACCTTTGATATCGTAATTCGAATATTATGACATGAGTGTAGATAAAAAATATTACATATTATTCTAATATTTTATTTTTCACTTAAATAGTTGTACAAGTAGCACAGTTGCCGAGAAAACCTAAATGGGTTTATGTAGCTCTAGTATAGTTTTAAATGAATACCCTCATTATTGTAGCATAATAAATAAATAAATAAAAGTTGTTGATGGTTAAAATGGAAATGCGATGTTGTTTGATTTACACAACATTGCATTTTAGTTTGCACTGTTTATTCCAAAGCCACGCCAACGGATTTTTCATTTACTGGTTTGAAAAGTGTATCAAATTAAATTTTATAAAATTTTTGATACGGTAAATATTGTTGGAAACCGTAATCCTGGCCAAGCATTTTTTGATCTCGTTTTGAATTTATTATACCGTTTTCTATGTCTATTGTTTTTGTATGTCATTGTTGAAAGTGCTGTGTGAACAAGCGTTTTCTTTTTTCTATTGGTACAATAAATATATCTGTCGTAATCACTAAGACCTTTTGGATTTTTTTCTTGCATAAAGCCTATCTCTCATTGATCTGTTGCAAAATCACCCTGTCTCCCTACGCACTTCAGCATATTCGACCTCCATTTTCTGACTAATTTCGCCGATTGAAATGCGGTCGACTAGAGATCCTAAGATATTCCGTTCTATTGCTCTTTGTCGCTGTATTGTTTTTAATTTACCTACTTTTATAAATATACTAGCTGTGCCCGCGACTTCGTCCGCGTAGAATGTACCAAAAGAAAAAAAAATTGCCTAAGTTACTCCTTATTACACCAGCTACCTGCCGAAAAAGTCCCGTCAAAATCGGTTTAGCTGTTTCAGAGATTAGCCGGAACAAACAGACAGACAAAAATTGTAAAAAAAAATATTTTGGTGTATGTACCTTATATATCTTCATATGCATGTAGTAAAAAACGGTTATTTCAATATTACAAACAGACACTTCAATTGTATTTATATGTATAGATATAGATGTATAGATTAGGACGATAGTAATAATTACATTCATACATTCACTTTCTAGCCTGAGGATGTCTGTTCATTGACGTGGAGTGAGCAAATGGAGCGGAGCTAGGGCGTTATCCGCACAGAATTACGGACTGTGTCTGTCCATTGACGCAACGGGATGGAGTTGAGTTGCAGACTGTGATTGTCCTTTGACGCAGAGCAAGAAAGTATTGGAATACCTATTGGTGACACCGCGTCTTTCGGTATTCATGATAACATTGTGGTGAAAATCACCTTATGTATCGTTCTGATCAGTTGTAGATTTAAATATTGTGCCTACTTGGACTCAATTAAACATAAAATATTATTGCATCATTCTTTATGTACTTATCACACAACCATGTATGTACCAAATATTTAGAATAGATTAAACATGTAAAAACTTTCCATTGTGATTTGTACTCGGCACCCCTAATTTGTAATATTTTATCATAAGAACTTAGTCTTCGTTTTATATTAAATTAATTATTACTTCACTCTTTGTACCACTGTTGCACGGACAACATCAAATATGTTAATCAATAATTGTCTGGTGTTTATTCTCCGTATCTCCTTAGTCAGAAAGAAGAATCTCCGTAGTAAGAAACCCTCAACTATAACAACCACAAACTTTAACTCATCAGAATATATTTATTTTTTCTCCTTCCCCTCTCCGCTACTCCCCTCCGCTTCCCCCATCCGTTTCCTCAATCCACTTCGTCGCTACGCGTAAATAATGTGTGACTTTTTAAACTAGTTCGCAAATCCCTATCCACTGCAGAAGAGTAAAGATTTTAAGGTATCTTATTACTGTATATAGGCAAAACTCCGCTACGCTCCTTTTCTCTATGCTCTAGTGGACAGTCAGTCAAAATAGATTAGTTCTAAGCTATTCTCAGTTGTTTCGAAAATCGGTGAAACGTATTTCGGTAAAATACTTATGTTAAATCATATTTCGATGTTGTATGTATAATTTAAGTGCTACATATAGCATAAAAGACGTCCGTCAACTGTTTTCCGTTATACATAATAAGGATCAGTCACGTTTTTAATTAAGTATGTAGTTTTATAACAGTAAGAAAACCATGACATACGGGAAAACAATATTCAAATCGGATAAGAAATGACGAAGATACAGCGATTTTACTGCAGCAGTTCAAAAAACGGCCGAGAGTACGAGCCGCGAGCGCGTGACGTCATCCGACACAAATCCCACGCCGCCACCATGCGCGCTCTACAGTTTTGTAGTTATACTCCGTATCCCGCGCACTTTTTAAGTTGTACTTGTCCCGGTCGTTTTGTTCTAAATTTATTATAAATAAAACAACTTTTACGGATTTAACTCGCGTGTAATTAGATTTGACATGATGATACTATTGCCCGACGTTTCGTAACACTTTTCACCCCGTTCGTGGTCACGGGATGATCCCGTGGGGTATATATCAATAATATAATCAAGCAATAATATCATCATGTAAAATCTAATTACACGCGAGTTAAATCCGTAAAAGTTGTTTTATTTATAATTTGTAGTGCTCGCGCAAATCTAAGAGAACATTATCTAAATTTATTGTTGTCGTGTATGGTGTTGTGTATGGTGACATCTCAGACCAATAGCGGTGACATCAATAGCCTATAAAAATGTCTTACAAATATTGTATCGTGCCAAAGTGCAAGAGTACAACTAGTACCTAGTAGGTACGCCGGACAAACTATTTTTTCGTGTTCCAACGGACCTAAAATCTAGAATAAAGTGGTGTAGTGTTATGAAGAAAGATCCTATAACAAGCAAAAGTACTCATTACTGTTGCGAAGATCATTTCTTCGAAGAAAGACCTGAACCTTAATCCTTTTATGTCATATTGTCTCAGCCCTAAAATAAACGTGTGGGTTAATAACAATTAACAATCATCAAAGTAGGGATATAAGTAGTGGACAATACGTTATATCGCCCGCGTAGACTACACGTTATATCGCCCGCGTGGACTACACGTTATATCGCCCGCGTGGACTGCACGTTATATCGCCCGCGTGGACTACACGTTATATCGCCCGTGTGGACTGCACGTTATATCGCGCCTATGCTCAGCACTGGGATAAAATGTAGCCTATGTCCATTCCCAGGGTTCAAACTATGTCCCTACCAAATTTCATCAAAATGGGTTCAGCGATTTAGGCGTGATTGAGCAACAAACATCCAAACTTTCGCATTTATAATATAAGTAGAATTATCTACCGCACCTGCCATGTGAAGAAGTACCTATTTATTTTTTATTGACGGGGAGGTCAAATGCATTTTACGCATCGTCCCTGCGGGGTGGTGCTAACCGCAAGGGATATGTGGGACTCGAGGTAAAGGCGTGCCTCCCCGCTACTGGCCTAACCTCCAGTGCGCTATTGCGGGACGGCTCGGGATCTGCGCACGTGAGCGCAACTACACCGAGACCTTCCTAGCGCTGCCCGTCTAGGCACTTCTTGTGCACCAATTGGTGGCCAGCAGCCCACAAGGGCTACCTACCGACTAACGCCAGCCCCTGTGGGCCGCTGGCCGACGCCGGCCTTATAGGCCGCCTCCTCACCGACGGCTGCTCGACCTGGTGCGTCCTCTGGCGAGGACACCGGGAGCAGCCATCGGATCGCACCCTCGGGACTGGCGCGGTCGTGGAACTGAAAAGGGCCGTCCGGAGCTAGCCGTGGAGGGAAAACAAAGACAACTCGACGATAGCATGTGACTTCGAATGCCAAGGGACACTTGACATCAAAAGCCACACACTCGCCGAGAAAGTTTCTCCACCACATTACGAGGGTCCGCCACGAGGAGGCTTCCGGATGTGGACCCCCATGTAAAGAAGTACCTATGCTTGAACTAACTAAGATATTAGATTAGGTATACTTACCTTTGAAGCTTCCAACCGCGGATTTCGGTATACTTCACATGATTATTTAAATATTCAAAAATCGGGAGTGGTGTCCCCTTGACTTTCTCGTACACCAGAAACGACTCAAAAGTCGACAGAAACCTTATATTTTGATATCATACATGCATGTTAATTTTTGGTCACCCATCTGAGTACCGACCGCGCACTTGGTTGCTTAACTTTCGTGATCGACAACTCAAAAGTTGATCGAAACCCTATATTTCGATGTCATACACGCATGTTAAATTTGGTTACCATAAGTCAAAGCATACTCGAGTTATCGTGCTAACGCAGTGACACACACCACACACACACACACACACACACACACACACACATATGCTTAATTTCAAAAAGGTATTTTTTGACTCAGGGAGATCCAAACCGTGTAAATCCGTCAAAATCTCGAGGTCGAACTTCTTAACGATTACAAGACTTCCTCTATACCTACTTACTACGTATACGAGAAAGTAAAAACCATGAAAGAATCCTGTACAGGACTGTCCTTTTTCAAATCCATCTTTCAATTTGTTGTTCATTATTACATAACACAGAAACGATAACCCGACAATGCAAAAAACTTCAAAAAACTGACAGTGTTCACTACTAACCACGAATATGCATACTGAACGAATGCGATCGCGCGCGGATTGTGTCGAATGACGTCATCAGTATCCACGGCCGGGTGGCGCGCGTTTTTTAATAAGGCTCGATAAAATATTAAATAACTTTGCCATTTATGGATGGATTTCAAAAAATCAAAAAGCAGTGTTCTTAGAAAATCATAACGCATGCAATGTAATAGTCAAAACTGGGTTCTCCCGTTATGTGCTGATCCTTATTCGGACAATTGATCGGTTCCCGCAATGTACGTACACTTGTGAGCTTAAAACTCGATACAACAAAGCGATAAAGCGATAGTATTATTAGAATGCTGGCCTCTAAGATTTATTTTGAACATCTTATCCGCTCTGTACCCGTAGTGTAAGTTTTTTAGTATAAAAAACGCAACTACTTTAGTTGCGTTAAGAGCTCAATTTGTATAGGAAACGCGAACAGCGCCCCTAGCGTAAAGAACCGCAAATCATGTTTCCCATACAAATTGAGCTCTTAACGCAACTAGAATCGGTGCGTTTTGTATACTAAAAAACTTACACTAAGGATACAGACCTCACTTCTTGTCTAACAAACACAAACTAAAGTTCACGTATCTATTATCACCAAAGTAAACATAGCCAACGAAACTTGTATATTGCTCGTTATAAGCTCCCATTTTACTTCGAGTGATGTGAGGATTAACTGTTTTCATAGCCTAAGCGTAGTGATTTCTAAGGTAATCCCTCAGACTTAGGATGTAGAGAGAATCTGAAACTAAATGGCCATTAAGACTAACAATTTATTCATGTGACATTATGTTGTTAAGCCTAATGAGGAAACTACTTTAAAATTATTAACTGATAGGTAATCTATAAATGATAATACCTTTCGAACATAATGTAGTGAAACTTTTAGCGAAAATGGTAAAATTTAAACAATGTAGAACAGTTTTCAAAAAGTCCATTTTAATGTTTTTTTTTCAAGCGCACACTATTTTTATTTCCCCGAAATTAAGTATCGTTCAGAAATTGTGTAAAGATACATACATACAACAACAGATTTAATAATACAAGGAGATAGGCCAAGCTGGCGTTTAACTTGCGACAAGTGCATGCCCAGTGGCCATACATTGCCGCCAGTTCGCCTTCGCGTCACTCAGACTTCCTATGAACTCAGCGATTTGACCGATCTCCTTTGTGGTTGTGCTTAACTTTCATTGCTTCGCAGTCCTTATGACGCGCGCAATGAATAGTGTATATTACGGCATGCTCAACTAGAACCATGTTATGTAGTACGGCCGCTGATCGCGACACGCGATCATCCTATGAGCTCGGCGATTTGACCGATGTCCTTAGATTGATATATCTGCGCATACAACAAACCTCATAATACCAAAATAAGTTACGCAGATCCTTAAGTAACATTTGGTCAAATACATATAAAGCCATATCTGGCATTATGGGTCATGTACTGCCTCAAAATAGCGACAGGGTTGCCAGCCTGTCGGCTAGACACGCCTAACAAACTCAAAAATAACAAAATTATATTTTAATACCCCTCTCCATTGCCTTTTGAGTGACCTTGAGTCTTTTTATGAGGATTATTGTAAGCGGCCACGTTGACGTTATCAACAAATGATCTCCTGAAATAATTTTAAACCTGAAATCACAAAATCATAGATGCGTAACTGTCAAATATTGAACGCTTGTCCCTTTATATGAAACATTAATGAGACAAATCTTGGTCGTCCATGAAATTTCCATTGTTACAAACCCAGCGGAGGGTGAAACACATATCTCTTATACGGGACTTGGTTCTTTACAATTAACTGAAATTCTGCGCTCAAGTAGAGAATTTCATAGACTAAATTTTACCGAATTCTAAATTAATAACCATTGCTGTTATCTAAATAATAGACGTAATTTTAATATTGATAGTAACTTAGAAGTATTCTATGTTTTAATTTCATCAAAATCCTATCAACCGTTTTTACGTGGTTAGGTGGGTCCTCCCTTACCAAGCGCGCTGCTTCGCGCGAGGCAGAACGTTTGCCACGTAAGTCGGACCTCGCACGAGGCTGCTCACTTGGTGAAGACCCGCCTAATAACGTAACAGCTACTGTTGATTTATCCCATTTAACCTCTAAGGGGTTGGTTTTCGAAAAAATACGAAATATGTGTTTGCTTATTTGTTTTATTTTTCAACTATAAGCCTAAATAATAAATTTAATGAAGGACTGTCCAGATATAACATTTCATTACCCTTTTCGGCCGAAGGAGTCTTCGGGTGTGGAATTATCCAAAACGCGGACACATGTAAATATTATTTTTCAATGTCATCCTAAATACAAAAATTGAAGATCCTAACTTCAAAACTGACGGACTTTCATACAAACATTTATCCCCTATTTGACGCCTTAGGGGTGGAATTTCCAAAAATCCTTTCTTAGTGGATGCCTACACAGTATAAGGTATGTATGTGCAAAATTTCAAGTCTCTAGGATCAGCGGTTTGGGCTGTCCGTTTATATCTCAGTCAATTATTCAGGACTTTGAATTTATATGATAGACTATTGTCAAAAACTCTCTCAACTTTACACAAAAACATATTACAAGGTAAATCGTACATTTCCAAGACCTTCACAAACTCACCCCGTTCTTTCCAAATATTCGTCCGATACACGTGCCAACCGTAATTTAAACAGAAAAAAAGATAAAATATCAGGAAACTTTTGATGTTTCTCTATCCTCTTACTTTGTATCGGAATCCTTCAAGCTACGGACTCATAAGGGATCTTGGAATAATGCTCAGAGCGAGTTTGGGGCAATATTTAATAAACTTCCGGATGTCGTTTTATTCTCTGCGGAGATCTATTTTAAGTACTATACAATATACATGTTGCTGAATGTGTAAAAAACTTGATGGAACAAAATCATAAAGATAGAAATAAATGTAAATTTCAAGGCTTAATTCCCTTGAGAAACCAACACAGCTGATTAGGTAAATTTTATGGGTGTCTTAGAAATTATTTAAATAAAATTAATTTAAGTTATATACGTATATAATCTAATTGTGTTTGTAAAACTTTCAGCACGTCCTCATATAAAAGTAATATTCTAAAGCCAGCTCTTATTAACCAACCACTGAACATAACTTACATAAAAAATTACGTAATTGCACCACAATTGCCGAATATATAAAATGTTTTATTTCTTAAGGAAACGATTTTTTTTATTTTGGACAAGCTGTGACGTTATTTCGCTTCATGTAAAATTCTAACTTGACAAGGCGGGCTTAGAAAATGTAAATTGAGTCACATTTACGTGGCCCCAAGTGCAGTGAGTGGCCCGAAATGAATGTCGCCTGTGGGACTATAAATCCTTAAATATTAAAACTGGGCAGCAGTGACCATACGTTGCGAGTGTGAAATAATATAGGCGTTCACAGCTTGTCGTCCTCTATTTGATTTGAAAAATATGTAATAATGGTTATATTATGATGTACATTATTTTTATCTCACAAGACGGATTAGCCATGACTGTGTGTAGATATACTTGCACATTTTTTTCTAACGCACACAGAGATACATATATATACTGTGTGCTTTATAGTATAATTATGCGTATGCGTGATCTATGCTCGGCTCATATATTAAATTTTACCTGAAATTAATGTTCTTTTGACAATCACTAGTTCAAAACCCTTCTGAAACAAGTATACCTAATAAAAATTGATGAGAAAACTATAGCTTAAAACCCTACCTTTAAAATTTCAAATAGGTATAGGCGGGTAATCATTTTTGAAACTAACCTCGTTAACACAGTAATAAATGAGAATACAAAATTATATTTATGGCCAGAAATCTCGCTCGAGAGGATTAAAATTAGAAACTCGAAGATGAAAGCTTGACTACAAAGAAAATTAAACGCTTCAACACTCACCTCAACCAAATATGATTTACAGAGAAAGCAATTTTAGCAACGATCTGCAGCTTAATGAAATTTTGAGTTTATTGAACGTAATATAATTTCCCCTAAGTCTTTGTCCATGGTAACGTTCATCTATCTTGCTGATAATACCATGGGGCCTCATTATGGGACGCGGGTACAGTAAATATATTAGCTATCACTCTGTGGAAACTATGCCTATTTATTGCGGTAAGCTCCATATCAGTGTCTTCTCATCAGATGAGAAGCTATCTGTTGTAAAATTATAAAGATTTTTACGATTTATCAAATGTTTACTTTTAAAATACAATGGAAAAAATGTTTCAACGTAGTCATGTCGCAAAAACTATACTGTGGCTACCATTCCAACGCGAACTAAGAAATTTGGCAACACGTTACTTTGTCGCAAAATCAAGAAATTGAATTCACTGGCAGCATATGTGTTCCCTCCTTCCTACAATCCAGGATCATTCAAAAGACGCGTGAAGAAGCACCCTGCAAGTTAGGAAGGCGAACCCTGGCTAGGGCGACGGTTTATCTATCGCACTTGCTATCTTCGCATTTGGACTTCACTTCTGCTTACCTTCAGGCGACATGGGCAAGACCTCTTAAAAATATAAAAAATATAGCGTGACTGTGACTTGATATTAATTTAGTGAGGTGATAAAGTAATAGCTAATGCAAGTACAGTTATTCGTGTATTTTTAGGGTTCCGTACCTCAAAAGGAAAAACGGAACCCTTATAGGATCACTTTGTTGTCCGTCTGTCTGTCTGTCTGTCTGTCAAGACCCTTTATCTCAAGAACGCGTGGACGTATCAAGCTGAAATTCACATAAAATACTCAGGTCTATTGTCCCTTTAAGCTGTGAAAATATCAAACTTCTAAGCCAAGCCAATCAAAAGATACAGCCGATTATGTCGATATTTTCAACAAATTTCCGACACTCGCAAAGGAATCAAAACCTACAGGATACTTCCCGTAAACTCAGAATCTTGAAATTTGGCATGAAGCATTGTCATATATTGCAAATATAGGAAAAATTGCGAAAATCACATTTTTTTGGTTATATAATATAATAAAAATATTTTAATAAAATGAAACTTACTGCCTTATTTCTCACGAACGAATAAAGGTATCAAATTGAAATTTATACCAAATACCTAGGTCTATTGTCCCTTTAAGCAGTGAAAAAATCAAACTTCTAAGTTAACGCGATCAAAAGATACAGCAGTTTATACCGAGGAACCCTCGGTGTGCGAGTTCGACTCGCACTTGGCCGGTTTTTTTTTATTGTTTATAAAAAAGTAACTGCGCATAAAATTTTAAATTTCATTTGATTATTTAAATAACCATTAATGGTTATTTATGTAAAAAGTGCTGAAATTTATTTCACTTTTCTTTGACATTCAGCCTTACCTAAAATTCAAAACAGCCGTTGGTTTAGATCCAAAATTTTAAATGAAATTCTAGAAGCTATCTACGATATAAAATTATTAATTTAATTACGTGCCTGATATTGTGTTCTACTACATAAATGCCGAAATAAACTTAATGTAGACACTAGAATGTAGAGGTACTAGAATAAAGTAGCAATGTTTCGAAATATTTCGTGTTATATTATTTAAAGCTTAATTGAAGTCGTTGAATAAATACTTAATCTAATGTTGAAGCTGTAATGAAATTCATCGTTGGAGATACGTCAGCTTATTAAGTGTAAGAAGCAAAATACTAGATGGAACAAATTGGTAAAGTATTTTCAAATCCTTGGTAGATTAGGTTTTATGTACGAATGTACTATAACCATAAACCATATCACGGCGACAACACGTAGCCAGAAGCTAACTTGCGTGAAAATCAATTCAAACGGACCGCATTTTGGCGTCAAACGCGACCGTGTGTACGGTACCGACTATATTGCAACCACGACCCACCCACCAGTGACACCTGCTGGCCACATCGCAAACAAAAGACGACAATCATAGTCATTATGACTACGATTCTACGTATGCGTGAGAACAGGCAGTTTTGGTTCTGTTTCGCTTGTCTTACAATGCAAAAATCATGGCAAAACTACTGCAATTTAGCTGCTATGATTTCGCGGCAGAGGTGTGCTACAGGCGTTTGTCCCTTTTGGATCGAAGACTTCATGCTTGACTTATGGTTTCTTTACAAGCTAGCGAATCATCATCATCAACAGCTCATATAATGTCCCCACCGAGGGGCTCGAGCCTACCCCACATTAGGGGCGATTAGGTCTTAATCAACCACGCTGGGCAAGTGCGGTGTCGACTTCACACACAACCTAAGAATTTCTTCATAGGTGTGTGCAGGTTTCCTCACGATGTTTTCCTCCACCGTAAACGTACATATAAATTCAAAATTTGAAAACACATTCGTACGTGGCGGGGATCGAACCAGTGCCTCCCGGATGGGAGACGACGCTCGTACGCACTACGCCACCGACGCTAGCGAATGGCATCCTTGAAATTCCATAATTACTAGGAACTTTGTAATTTTAAACATCGTTTAAAATTACAAAGTTCCTATTTATTGATTGGCAAGTTTAGTTTTGCTTGAAATTGATACCAAAATAAATAGAAAACGAAAAACATGAAAAAAAAACTGTCATGGATAAGTGCCGAGACGGGACTTGAACCCGCGACCTTTCGGTATCCGGACGACTGCTCTTCCAACTGAGTTACACAGGACTGTTTGACCACGACGAATTTCTAATGTTCTAAATTGTTTTTTTTTATTGAATGTGGTCTTCACCTTTAATTGTAATAACACTGTATCACAATTGCGTTTGATAATGTTTATTAAGTTTGTAATCAACAAATAGTTAAATAGACTGTAGGGCGCAGAGACACTATTCACGCATTTATTTTTGTCTCTAGAATGAGAGTCGTTGCGCTTCGTGTGAATTCTCCTTGTCTCGTTTCAGATCCAAATTTTCGTTTTGTAACCATTCAAGATTTATTACTTTTACTTACATTTGTTTCACGTTACGTATTAGCTACATGAGCCGAACGTGTGATAAACGACGATCCTTTTGTTTATTTAATAAAGTCCAAATCCGCTGAACAAATGGAGGAGGAACAGCAAACTTTCAACTGACACGTTTTCAATCAACGCATAATCAACGTTGGAGGTAAACGGGAAAGCAATAAAGGTACGGAACATACATTATGGCAAGACAAACGTGCGTAATGGCGGCATCGCTCATTCCGTCGTAGAAAACAACGGGAAAATTCAATCTGGAAGTGTAGGCAGCCGCATCGTTTGAACTCCCACCACGCGTGAACCATTACACTTTATTAAAGAGCGTTGTCGGCTCGGCGCGTTGCAAACGAAGCAGCCCGACGTAAACAGACTACCGCGCTTAGAAAGTTAAACACACAATCCAGTTATGTCATTACGCTCATGTGTTGGGATCGCTCAATTTCCGTCGCCTACCTTCAGTTTATGAACGTGAAAGGTAAATACTATCAGAGGCACTTTTTAGGTATTCTCTAAATGCAATATGCAAGCGTTGTGAAAAAGTTGCGTAAATATAAATTTAGTTTGGGCTATTCTTGAGCCGTTTGATTTGCAGCACCCCTCATAGTTAGTCACTGATACCTAACCAAAGACCGCAATTAAGTTATACTACCTTATAAAGTGTTCTGTTTCTGACGTGAAGTAAGTATCCATAACTCCATAGGATAGCGTACTACGCTATCCTATGGAGTTATGGATTTATATGCCTCCCGGGTTGAAGACAACGCTCTTACGCTAGTGCGCTAGTGCGTAAACCCGGAAGGCACCGGTTCGAACCCCGCCACGTACCAATGTGTTTTCATATTTACGTTTAATCGACGCATTTACGGTGAAGAAAAACATTGTGAGGAAACCTGCACACGCCTATGAAGAAATTCTCAGGATGTGTGTGAAGTCGACCAATCCGCACATGGCCAGCGTAGTTGACTAAGGCCAAATCGCCCCTAACGTGGGGTAGGCTCGAGCCTCTCGGTGGGAACATTGATATGAGCTGTTGATAGTGATGATAGGATAGCGTAAATGGAAAGGGTTGGTAGCACACGAGTGGGCAACGTGACATTTGCAAGTTTTGCGAAGCGGCACGAGTAGCGTCTAGATAATAGTTACAGCTTAATTATGAACTTTAGTATAAAAATAAAGTATTTCGATAGCTAAACAACTCAGTCAAATGAAAAGGCTCATAATTAGACTTGAAAACATATATATTAACGAAAAAGAAATATTATATAACACAAATATGCAATTGACTACTGACGAAGTAATTGCAACCAAACTGAAATTCACACTGAAAGCACAGATTGATCTTTGCAGCAAGCGAAGCGAAAAGCGAATCTGAGATTCGATCAGAAATAATGACGAAGTTCCATCGATCGCAGTAGTGTCTGGAATCCGAGACTGTTTCAAGATTGCTTTAAAGATAAAATTATTTACGTAGCATTTTTGAAGAAAGCGAAGCTATGCTGTAAGACTTATAAAGTTTAGCGAAAAGCTTAAGACACGTGTCTGTGTTGCGTGACTAGTCGTAATGTGGTGAGTTTAGAGTTAGGTGAGCGCTATGGGTAAAGTTTGTAAGACAAACTAATCTGTAACGGGTGAAGAAGTAATTAGCATGCATCTGTTTTATTAGTATCGCTCGAAAATAGTCGTAGTTCAGCTGTTATGAGTGTTGTAGATGCTGAGTATATGGAAGCTGAAATATTTTCAAAGATGCAAGCAATAATGGACTTTGAAAGTTGGCAAGGTTAATGTCGCATATTCTTTGTGTTATACTCGCTATCTACACATTTGGTCTTCATGTCAGTTTTCTGAGTTATGCGTATGTTGGTGAATCACCGAGCCCACAGATAATAGATTTAGTTAGGCATATTTAGGTGTCTAAGGTAAAAAATGCAATGTAATCGCAAATTTATTGGTTAATGATGATGAAAGATGGGGTCATAATGCTCTCCAGAGTTAAAAAACGACACGTGTATGAAATAATAGAGACAGGGTTATCGCAAAGCCAGTTCAACCAAAAAAATCGGGAGTGGTCTCCCCTTGACTTTCTCGTATACCGGAAACGACTGAAAGGTTGATAGAAACCTTATATTTTGATGTCATACATGCGTGTTAAATTTTGGTCACCCATCCAAGTACCGAACGCGCACTTGGTTGCTTAACTTTCGTGATCGACGGCTCAAAATTTGATAGAAACCTTATCTTTTGATGTCATACACGTAAGTTAAATTTGGTTGCAATAAGTTAAAGCATGCTCGAGTTATCGTGCGCAGACACACACACAGACATAATTTAAAAAGAAAATGGACTCAGGGAGGTCCAAAACGTGTAAATCCGTCAAAATCTCGAGGTCGAATTTTTTGACGATTACAAGACTTCCTATACTACGTTACGAGAAAGAAAAAAGCGTGTGTGTAAATAGTAAAAGAGATTTGTTTCAGTTAAAACAACCTCGTGCTTTTGAACGAGACCCGTATAATAATTATTAAAACACAGAATAGCTTATGTTATATTTTGCGTAGATATTTTTAACGAAGCATGTTTGTTCAATAAACAAAAACGGAGTCTGTATTCTCAGTAATTTCATGAAATGTAGATCCTTTATGCGAACTATAATATTATTATGACCTTTTTATGAGTAACGTGATATTTATGTTATTATACCTTAAATTTTTGAAGCTGTAAGTATTCCAAAGTAGGTATATTTAATACATTTCCACGGAAAAAAAATTGACCACATTTGTCGAAACCTTATTTATCTGACGTTTCAAAAACGTAGGAGGCAAGTGTAATGGAGTCATTATTACGAGAGTTTATAGTTTGACTTCGTATGCAACTTTATAAATTAGGAGACGTTGTGGTTATAAGAACAAACTTCACTCGTCATAATAATGCTCAAATTTTCAAGCATGTTTGAGAAAATGCCATTTTTTGGTCAGGTGTGGCATAAAAAATATTTCTTCGGTCGGCAGACTAAAGCACATAAGTGGAGCCCATCTTGACTTATGTGCTTTATTGTGCCGACCCAAGAATTATGTTTTATTGAATTCAATTCTAAGCTCTGTTGTAAATGAAATACATCTCATGTTATTAGCTATACTGAGTAAAACCTTCATACGTACATTCTCCACAACTGTAGCACGAACAATCAATCCCAAGTCACAAAACAAGAGACAATCAGCTAAAAGGTAAGTCAGGAAGCGGTAAGTGAACACTGGTTTCCTTTGTCTCTCGTTTGAATCCGCGATACTGTTTGCGTCAATTGTTCATCCCAGCCTGTACCTAGATTTCTCTTAATGCATCTCTCATGGCGGGCTGCATTGCTGTCAATACACTGTTGTGCAAAACTAGGGAACTTACAGTAGATAATAAAATTAGTAGAAATCATCATTTACCCGCCATTAACCCTATTTTATTAAGTCCGACGTAAAAGGACGGGTGTTATAAGTTTGACGGGTATGTGTTTATTTCTGTGGCATCGTAGTTCTTAAACGAATGGCCCGAATAAGATGTGTTTTTTGGTTTGAAAGCTGACGGGATCGTGATGGTTTTTAGCTACGAATCATGTAAATCTGTTTAGGCATTTCAAGGTCATCATCAATTTATTTACTGACGAAAAATGTAATTTAAGTAGCTTTCTATCGGAATAAGGGCTCGCAAGTAATTTAAAAAGAAAGAAATAAAAATGAAGCTAAAAATTTTAAGCAACCCTCGACATAAAAAAAAATCTAAAAGGTAAAACATTCAAAATTCCCCCGGACTTTTAACGTCATTTAAAGAACCTATTAATATTAACATGAGTCAGTAGTTTGAAAGAAGATACAGTGACAAGAATTGAGAAACGGATGCTCAAAATGGTTCAGTCTTCTAGAAGAGATGTGTGAAAGTAGATTAACGAAAAGCATATTTGACTCTAGCTTTATGATGCCGGCAGAGTAGAATAGCATCACCCCATATCCTCCAATGGGTGTCGCAGAAGACGACTAGTGGATTAGCAAAGGGGTGTTGATCACATTATACTCCGTCCGTGGTGGACTACTGCCTAAACCTCTTTCGATGACAAGGAGAGGCCTCGTGTTCCAGCAGTGGGTTGAATTATAAAGGTTGTTATGAATGAAAAAAAAAACTGTCTCGGAAGTGAACGGAGTTGCGGGTCGGGGTAGACCTAAGCGAACGTTTGTTGATTAAATCGAAGTTGTCTTAAAAAGGACCAGGTTGAAAGAACTCAAAACCACCGAGCATATATGAGTGATGATATTAGATCATCATAACATCAGTCTTTATAATTCGACCCACTGCTGTGACACAAGGCCTCTTCTTGTCATCGAAGGAGGTTAAGGCAGTGGTCCACCACGCTTGCCCAATAAGGATTGGTAGACGGAGTACAAGGTGATCAATACCCTTTTGCTGATCCATTAGTCGCCTTCTTCGACTCCCATTAGTGGATATGGGGTGATGCTATTCTACTCTGGCCGGCATCACATAGGTATCATACATGAAGCGAAAGAAATATGGAAAGACGGTAGCAAGTGGAAACAGTGCCTACCCCTATGGGCTAAAACTTAGCGAAAACCTTAAAAGAAAATAAAGCTAAATATCACGAAATCTTATTACAGCAAAACGTAAGACTGCGTAAACAGTTTTCTTGGCTACATTTGTATGAAGTCCATTCGCAGAAGTGTCGGTCTAGAACTGGCACGGCCAGAGTGAACATATTTTTTGTATTGTTTAAGTTTTGATTAAAATCCAGCTACCGCTATGTTTTTTCAACTTTGACCAGGTTTGCTTTAAAAATGTCGATGTGGATCGTTTTAATTTGAAACCCTCTAGTTGGTTAGAAACGCAAACAGATTTTAGTAAAAACATTTCCATTCGTAATTTGCGTTCGGATCCAATGAACTAAAATGCGATTTGGATTTTTTGCGAATTCGCTGGTATCGTCGAAAAAACTGAAGTAATAATGGACTTCTGAAACACTAATCAAATTTGAGTGATTGATGACACAACGTCGGCTCATGTAATCGTTTAATGTACGTCACGTGATTGAAGCTCACGACAGTTATCGGCAAAAAGTGAGGGTAGAAGTTTTAGGAGAGTTTATTTCAAGAAATCAAAACCGTAAATTGTATAGAAATAAATCACCAGTGTTTTTCTTCTTAACTTAAGCGTGGTTTGTAATGTTTACAAAATAGGAGTTTTACTTCATTTACTCGTACAGAGAATTACGAGTGAATATCACGATTATATCCGGCAGTTCAAAACAATATAATATTTCTTCAACAACCATATAATATTGCTTTGTTATAACTAAAGTCAACAGTCCCGGTGATATATCAAATTCCTTTTTTCCGCTAACATAGATTAAAACGTAGCTTTATATTGATATTTGCTAGGAAAGAAACGCGCTGTTACACGTATTTACTTTAAGATTATCAAAACATATTAAAAATAAATACGAAAATACTATTAAAGAAGTACAAAAACTAGCCAGTCCGCAACAATATAATTGTCGTGGCGAATTCAGGGTTACTAATTTATGCGTCGATATTTTTTATAATAATAGGGGTTAAAGAATGAAATTGCCGATTTTTTCCTCAATATTCATTAGTGTATAATTTCTTTAATACAATAGCTATGTCTATTATTCTTTTTTTTTATTTTAAACCTCATTACAATGACTTTTATTTATGTATAAAATTTTATTCTTATTTTTATTTTTTTTCACTAGAAATACATCTTCAAAAACAGCTCGTCTTAAGAGGTACCCTTCTCCGTTATAAAAATATGAATATTTTTTTTACAGATATCAATCCACAATTTTTTTCTCTATGTATCCTACAGCTTAATGTTGTCTAAATATATCCACAAAATTACACAAAATTTAGATTAGTGGTTCCTTAAAAAATCGCAAATATATTTGTATGGAAAAATGAATTTTCGTTAAATTCTCCATACAAAACGGCAATTTCATACTTAAACCCCTAATATGTAGTAGTTTGTCTAGCAATCAAGTGATATTACATTATTATCGTTACAAAGTGATTACATTTCATAGATAGCTGAAAAAAAAATCGGGAGTGGTCTCCTCTTGACTTTCTCGTATACCGGAAACGACTCAAAAGTTGATAGAAACCTTATTTTTTGATGTCATACATGCATGTTAAATTTGGTTGCAATAAGTTAAAGCATACTCGAGTTATCGTGCTAACGCACAGATACACAACCACACAGGCATAATTCCAAAAACGGTATTTTTGAACTCGGGGAGGTCCAAAACGTGTAAATCCGTCAAAATCTCGAAGTTGATTTTTGACGATTACAAGACTTCCTCTATACTGCGTCTACGAGAAAGTAATTATTATTACCTGTACATTCGCAATCTGTGTGTTGAGTGGCTACGCCTTGTAGCATTATGTGTGTAGTCTATATCCATGTAAGGAAAATAGTTTTAAGTTGTTTTCCTCAATAAAAAGTTTATAACACGATAATGCCCTAGTATTTTTTCCTTTTTGTTTTTTTTCGATCTCTAAACGCGTTTCGATTTATGTTCTGTCACAATCCGCCAAGGTGACGCTACGGTGCCACGTTATGCGACGAATGACAAAAATAGGGTATTATTTACATAAGAGATAGCTATCGGAACAGTTTTTTCGGCAGCCAAGAAAATGGCGGTTGACGATATCTTTATCGAATACGGCACGCATGTGATTAATGCTACTAATGTTTTGTTGGTATCAGGTATTCGAGTAATCGTTATGTTTTTTGTGTAACGTGTTTTGAGAGACAATGCGTCTTATACTCTATAGTTAAGTTGCAGAGCTGCGAAAAAGATTACTCGAAGGAATTTGGAGCGCTCTCCCTATTGTAGTAGAATTCATTACAAACATACATTTTTAATAGCATAATTATGACTCTATTTAACTTGATGGACTATATTTAAATTTAAGGAGTATTGTCAAAAGAGGCACCTCAGGGAATGGTTGTCCACTCCCCGACTGACACACTTAAAGAAGTTTTTAGGATCCTCACACATAGGCTACCTTAAAAGAATGGGAAGAATCAGCAGAACCCAAATCCGCTGCCTCATAGGCGCCCTCACTGGCCACTTTGCCACTAGAAGACAGCTGTGCACAATAGGCAAAGCTGATGACCCCATCTGTAGAATGTGTGGTGAGGAGGAAGAAAGCATGGAGCACATACTATGTGACTGCGATGCACTAGCCAACAGGAGACTAAGGGTCCTAGGTTTAGCTTACTCTAAACCAGAGGACTTTATAGACCTTATTCCCGCCAACATCGTGAAACTCATACAAAATGTTTTCGATGTTGGCGGGGATGGGTGATAAGGAAAGGGGAAGCACAAAAGATCCCATAGGGTCGAAGTGCTCTGAGATACGGCCTCAGCCCCTTATTTAAGAATAAGAATAAGAACTTGATGGTAAGCAGAAGTGGAGTCCAAATGCGAAGATAGCTGGTGCGAGAGATAAACCGTCGCGCTAGCCACCCTCGCCTTGCCGACCTGCAAGATGTTTCTTCGCGCCAATTTTAAATGCTGGGTCATTTTAAGAAATCATTTTAAGAAGCGTGTCAGTGATTTCCATTTCTTGATTGTGCGACAAAGAAATAAGTTGCTTAACCTGATTCAGTGTGCTATTCGATTTTATATTTAGTTGCTAACCAGAACTTGGCTTTTGTTTGTTAGTTAAGAAGGTTTCTTCTTTGATGTTGCCTCTGGGTTTGGTGTCCCTTTTGTGTAGGCAACAGGCTGGCAACTTGTCATTATTTTGGAGACCCATACTGCCAAATGTGGCTTTATGTGGAACCAAATATTACCTAAAACTAGTTGACTGACTGTCCTATAACATTACATTTGTTGTAGTAAAAAAACTGAGGACTACTTATCAAGATAAAAACTATCCTATCTCTCAATTTGTAACAAAACACACATTTAGAAAAAATTGAAATCGGATTGTTTCGCAGTTAAACCCGGACAAACATCGTGAAACGGGAATTATATGTAATAGATATTATATAAATGTTCAGCTTTAGGAAAAGTGGCGATTCAATATACACATAAAACACGAACATGAAGACGAGAGTGGATACAACACTACGAATTACTTAACAAAGGTTGTCAACATAGAGATGATGTCGAAAATTACAGTACCGTGTAACACTTAGCTATTCCAAGCGCCCACAGGCTACCAGCGGACAGTATGTTTTACTGCCACCCGTGCAATATAATAAGAAAAAGCTGCAAAATTTTATCCCCTTATAAAATATCACAGCAAGATATTGTTTTCTTAATATTGTGTTCTTGTCGCTTTAAATCACTCACGTGTCAAGGTCTTAGAGAAAGCGTTGCGATAGAAATACCTAGAGTGTCTGAGACTTATATTGTGACTTGTTTATTTTAATTTCACCTTTTTTAACGACCGACGTAAAAAAGGGGTGTTATAAGTTTGACCTGTTTGTGTATCTGTGTGTCTGTATGTCTGTGTGTCTTTATATATCAAAATATAGAGTTCGATTTCTTGAATAAAATGGTATAAAAAATAATCCTAGATGAAGTGAAGAAAAATAAATATATCTGTTCGAAGTTTTAGAGGTAGGTACTTACTGTCTTATCAAATAACAAGGCACAATGTCGTAAATTTAAAATCGTCGCAAGTAGTCTAACCCACTGAATAAATACTAGTAAAAACCATCACAGAAACAGTCTAAAGATGAAAAAATAACAAAACATTCAAAACTACAATTCGGGCATTATGAAAAGATGCATGTAGAGATTAAGTCCATACAGCCATTTCTTCATTATTTTCTTCTATAATGAAGTTTGAAGTAAAATGTGTGATACCCACATCAAGAAAGAACAAATACTGAAGACAAGGCTGTATGGGCTACATATCTTTGCCTTTCCTTGATATGGAGAATTTAAAAAAAAACAACGTAACATGGATAGTTTTTAGGGAAATAGTCATTTGTATTACTTTTAAAATGTTACTTTTTTCCAGACTTCACAGCGTCATAATATTTTCTTCAAAAACGGTAACAAAATATTTTAAGCATGTTAGTAACAATGAAATTTGTAGACGCTAAAGGATTTTTTCAACAAAAATTCTGCCATTATTCTATATGTGGAGGTTACATATATTTTTTTTATTTTTTGACCTTTTACGCAAAAAGAGGGGTGTTATAAGTTTGACCTGTCTGTTTATCTGTGTGTCTGTATGTGGTAGCGTAGCTTCTAAAAGATTTGACCAATTGAGATGCGGTTTTCTTTGTTTTAAAGCTGACGTGATCGAGATGGCTCTTAGCTATAAAGTTCATCGATTACATAAAATTTTCAATTTTGTAGTTTTTTATATCAAGTGGTTGGCAGACAAGCATACGGCCTGCCGGGTGGTGAGCAGCTACCGTAGCCTATAGACGCTTGCAACACGGACGTGACACTCGCGTGCTGCTAACCATAGTCCCCCTTCCTACCACGTGAAGCTCTGTCGACCTTACTCACCAACAGAAACACAACACCACAAAATGTAGTGTTATTCGACTGTGGTCTTCTGTAAGGTGGAGGTACTACCCCAGATCAGGCTGCTCCAGATTCAAGCGGGTAGTCCGCTGTACCCTACCTACTTTGATATTTTACACACGCTGGGTTCGATGCAGAGACGAGAAAAGATTTTTTCAACAAAGGTGTATCCACCAAAGCTAAGCGAAGATGCGTACTGACTCTGTAGCGGAGATGTAACTGCACAGAATTAATAATAAAGACGGTAGAATTGCTTTGGTTCGCATTTACTACCGGAACCAGTGTCGCCGCTTTATCCCCTCTACTTACTATTAATGCACGCACTCAAAAGAACGAAACTGTACTACGTAATAATGCCCACAATTTACAATTATGAACCTTACGTTTAAGAGACAGCGTTGAGTAACACTAACCATAAGTCACACTCAAATTTACACAACGTTGCTCTGTCATTATGGCTGGCATCATCATGTCCGCCCGTATCGTGTCTGTACCATAAGCTTTTGTGATAAAACATATCGAAAATCACTAATCTTTGCTGAGTATACTTTAAAACGCTCTGCGTTTTTAAAGGCATGAGCAGCAATGGTTACGAAGTTTTATGATAATAACGTATAGACCAATATTGTGAAAGATTTTCTCAAGGTGTATTTTGATAAAACAGCATTATTACATTAAAATAATACATTTGAATGAAAAGTTATCCCCTTATTAGTATAATTACACACTGGATGACTTTCCGCAATTACCAATGCCTCAAAACACCATTTTAAGGCATTTTTATCACACCGACGGTTTGAGCAGCACTGAGCCGCAAGTCGCACGATTGTGTACTAAAAAGACATAAGTGCGCCACCAAGGTCACGCGACTAAGGCACTTCTATCACGGTAATATTATCTATGCAGTATTGTGACTCGGCCCTGTCCTTGAAATAACTGGCTACGGCCGAGTGGGGCGTAAACACGCGGAAGGGCTGCCCGCCTACAGTATTTTAATTTGAAAGAAAGAAAATAAATTTATTGGCCTTCACAGAGCACGATATTACCTAATTATTAATAAACTATAACAACACATACATAAAGAAAAGAAACGTTAACAAAAACTAACATACACACATTATATACCTACTATTTACTTATATTTAATTTCTACATTTCTTGTTCTATGATCGTAAATATTTTATTTTACTTATATGTAAAAAAAATATGTTGTGAATGAAATAGGAAGTGTTCAATAAAATACATGTTTTTTTAGGTAATATTTAATAAAAAAAATTATAGATTTGAGACAAAAATATTTACGCCTTGACTGAGACGTAGGTACTATATTGTCACTGAAACACTTTTATTTTCAAGAAATTACATATTATTATCAACAAACAAAATATTGTTTTTAAACTCCGCACAAATATCCCTATTTTATAATTTTCCATCTATCAATTCCTGTCAACAATCCGTCTCTTTTCCAAATTACCTAACAACCTGCCAGTATACACCAAAAAAATCCGATCACTACAATACCTACCATTTATTACTCTCGTAAATTATTTCATAATGATATTTCATCATATTTAATAATATATGTAGTTAAGTTAAGTACATAAGTAAGTAGATAGCCTAGTCTAGGAAACTACCTACCTACGTATTATGTAGTTTTGTTTTTAACGCGAGCGTAGGTAGGTTACTTGTTTGTGTCTTTTTTCACCCTATCCACTTATTTATATATTATTCCAGATTATGCCCGATGGAAAAATTGAAATACCTAAATATTAAAAACAAATTACGTACTAGTAGATAGGTACATAAAAAATATTGCTCTTTGCCATTTTGAATTATGTAGGATTGTAGGTATCTACTTAATTCAATCAAATATTCACAATACAAATCGCACGTTTAAGCACGGCTAGTTCGGTAGTCGCTGCGGCGCATTCGCGACTGGATGCCCACCGGGTGCCCCGCGAACTCGAGGCGCGTAGCATGACGCGCTTTCCGACCGTTTGTATGAAGATAGAATACTGATAGATAATATTACCGTGCTTCTATCCTCTTTATTATTATTTCTGTGGTGCGGTGTTTGTCAAGATTGCAGATTAGTTCGATCTGACACGAAAGCCTCCGCTAGCAGCGCCGCTCTCCACTGCGTTCGCTTGCGAGGCATAGCTCACATCTCTGCTAGCTTAATCGCGCCATACAAATATGCTTCATCTCCACTCGGTGGTATCCACTGAAGCTGAGCGAAGACGAGATGTGTAAATAACGAAGTTCTATTGGTTGTTTAAAACACAGCTCTTCTCGTCTCGTCTCCGCTTTAGAGTCCAGGCCTAAGCGCGGTGTCTCCTCGCCAGACAAGTGGCAATCATTGTATAACAAAACGATATCGAAACTCATCATCATAGGCCATATTGTTTGGTTATCTATAGTGTTTTAACTTGAGCTACCAGCTTACGTAGATATGACGATTGACCACGTGATGTAACGATGGCTTAAGTCAATCCCATACATTTTATTCTTATCGATCTTCGTTATCATTTAGATTAGTTACTTTGGCCGTAATCCATTTTTGGTTTGGTTGGTTTGGCGAAAGGCGATACGGTTACGAATCTCTGTCCGATTTGATATGTGTGCCGAGATCTTTAATCGTCTGTTAACGTATGAAACGAGACAAATTATTGTGCAATTGCATACCACTTTGAATGCATTAAGGGTCGATTACTTAAATGCTGCTTTGGATTAATCTTACAAAATAGTTGTGATCAAATCTAATTTTTTACTTGACTGTTTCTCAAACTTAGTCCGTATTTTATCATCACGATCCTCATTTATATTTTGCCAGCATAAAAAATGATTTAACTGGTTTTATCTAACCCCATGATCATAATTTCGAGTTACCTGAGTAAGGGTGCACGAATTTGGTGAAGATACATTTGGAGTTATGGCTCACAATCCACGATGAAAATTTACATTTCCTGGACTCTTGAATTTGAATTGCTAATGTTATTATACATTATCTTGTAACCGCGGCCTTGAATGAAGAGAGTGATCTTACTTTGTAATGAATTATTATCTTTTTTAAAATCGTTTACAGAATGCCTTCTTTATACCAACATAATTTAAATAAATACATACATATCACGACCATTATTATGCTCATAAACCCAGATTTTACACTCCAAAATACTTAGCCGAACTCCGAATTAATTTCATTTTACTCACATATTTTTTTAAATTTTACTTGGAAAGCTTACAGCATTATTCACATTGCATATACAAACAATGGTTTACTATGAGCTAATTAAAAGCTTCTAAGCTTTATCATGTGTTTTGATTGTAATGAAAAACAGATTTTTTTTAATAAGGACCTATTTGTAGATTATAACGATTATTACATACCAGCGGCCGCCCGTGGCATCGCCCGCAAATGTGATTCGATCAGAAAAAAATATTACAACAGTTAGCTTGCCATTGTTCGGCGTCAGCAGTATATTGACGTTTTAGTACTATGTCAGAAAAGCCAACTTTAAGTGGCAGTGGCTGTACTATGTCAGAAAAGCCAACTTTAAGTGGCACATTGCGAGGAGAACTGACGGCCGTTGGGGATGGAAAGGTACTCGAATGGCGGCCGCGCACCGGGAGACGCCAGCGTTGGTAGGCCCCCCACAAGGTGGATCGGCGATCTGGTAAAGATCGCGGGAAGCCGCTGGATGCGGGCAGCGTGGGACCAATCTGGTTGAAGATACTTGAGGGAGGCCTATGTAAAATAGTGGGCTTCTCTTAGCTGATATGATGATGACCATGTCAAAGCAACTCCGGCGCTGTACAGTAATATTTGCCATAATCATTTGTGAACAATTATTATAACAAAATACCAGTGTTAATTTTCTTCAGAGGCCGACCGTCCCTCACGGTTTAAATCTTTGATTATTCCTGTATATGAGTCTAAAAATACAACTTTATCTCCGCTAGTTTCTGGAATAACATACGAATTACAAGCCGAGCTACGAACGCTGCATATTCATGAGGTAATGTTGTGACGGAGCATAAATTTAGCAGAGTGTTAAACCGACAGACGTCGGGTGTATCGTGTGAGAATAAAATCCAACGTTTTATTTTATAGCTAAGATGCTCCGAAAAGTATGGAATATGTTGTTGGATAAATAAGTATGATACTGCACAGAGCTTACAACGGGCCTTATAAGAAGGCTCAATGTCACTCAAAGGGCAACGAAGAGGGCTATGCTCGGAGTTTTTCTGCAAGATCATATCGGAAATGATGAGATACAGAAGAACCAAAGTCACAGACTTAACTCACAGAATTGCGAGCTTTAAGTGGGAGTCAGCCGGGCACATTGCGAGGAGAACTGATGGTTGTTCGAGCGGAAAAATTCCCGTATGGAGGTCGCGTACCGGGAGACGCAGCGTTGGTAGGCCAGGAAGACGCTGGATGAGGGAAATGCAGGACTGATATCTTAGTTGGATATCCTTCAGGGAGACCTATCTTCAACAATGGGCGTCTCCTGGCTGATATTATTATACTGTTCAGAAGAAGATTCGAGTTTAATAAATATTATTATTTTTCTATCACGAACGTGGGTGATCCAGTTAGTGTAGATATAAATAAATGAAAAATGACACCTATTATTAAGCTATATACGATATTTCCTTTTGACTTTTCAACAATCGCTTGCTACAGCCATTTCGTTTAAATTGAATGTTTGCGTGACGGTAGATTATTATTCTGTGACAATATCCACCTGTAGGTTTGTTTTGTGATGTTAAAACAGTAGCCGATAACAATTTGACGCCAATTACGGGATATTGTTGTTTTTTCGCTTTCGTTATGTTCTGTTCGTTGCTTGCGATGAAAACGGATTGAAATGGTAGCTGAATAGAACTAACGCAGTACAACTTTGCGCGTTAAAATAATAGTCATTTTTGATTTAATTATAAGAAAGATGTACGTTTAATGCAAAATGTTGACATACTTATTAATACTAGAGTAAATCAATAAGATCGACGTTCAAAGTATAGAAATATTAATTGTTTTATAGCTGGTTGAGTAACAGGTACTTCCAAGGACACCGCGGCAGTTCTCCGATAGTTTTTTAAATACATTAATAAGTAATAATATCTTAGCTTGTCGGATAGAGTTATCAATAAGTTAGTCTTTTGGTATGTGGCTTTTATGAACATTACAAATAAATACGGCCCTTGTGATGGTATGCAATTACTGTAGCCTATAGACCACCTCAGACACTTTCATTTAAAAGTCTGAACACATGAGAGCTCTCAATACTTTGGTCTTCTGCATTAGGTACTCCTCGAAAATAGTTAAATTTTATCATTTGACACGATGAAGTTAGGTATTCTTAAATTTACCTTTATTGCCCTTATATAGTAAGTGTATTTTAATTTCAATATCGCTGATATGTAAGACTATTTACTAAGTCAAGAAAAGTTACTAGTCTATTTTACTGACTATTTACCATAGAGGTTGTACTACAGAAGTAGACTACTCACATTCTGAAGTACAACGTCCATAATATCTTTAAGGAAGTTGGGCTTCTATAGCTAGACATGTACTTATTGTATCTGTTCGTACAGTCGTGGGTTTTTGGTAGGTGCAAGCCCCACACACTCTCATTTCTTACCTAGAGAAGAGGCAAAGCGGCGGGCGTTTTCCACAGCGATAAAAATGGATTCTAAAATTTCATAATGTATTTCTTATAAATTATTTTGAATAATGACACGCCAATAATTAAAACACTAAAATAATATCGGACTTTAAAAGCTTTCTCATTATTCGATACGTTACCGAAAACTTCATTGTTAATTCATAAAATCGATGCGTTCTCGATTACGAATACCGGAGACTCGATACGAAACCTTGAGGCTGAAAATCTAAATTAATGAAGTTGATTAATTGCTGCGCTATCGTTGCGCCAAGTTCTTGGCCTAATTCATCATAATTACGTGATAAGATCGTATTTCGAATTATGTGTAATAACGGTTTCAGAAGTTCTAGCGTAAGCAGTAAATCAACCGAGACAGAACTTGCTGTTCTCTCGCACTAATAGTCAACCCACGCCTAAGCAAGTATATCACTGTATGGGTACATAAATTGTATTGTACATTTAGTTTAGTTTCACTTGAAAATACATCGAATACCTATAATCTAAAACATAGTTTGCAATGGCAGACTTTTAAGTCAAATAATTTTTCTCTTACAATTTTTCTGCACAACAATTTAATTTATTGAAGCACAAAAGAAACTGCTTAGCATCATAACAATATTCTGCGCAAACCTCTCAAAAATATCAAATTAAAAGAGAGGAAAGAAACGATGTAAAAACGGGCAGCACAGGTGCGTACCCCATTTATATTCTTTCAGAAGCTGAAATTGGGTATTATAATGTCTCGTTTCACAGTATGACAGAGAATTTGCACTTCATAAGCGTTAAATTGGTCATTAGACCTTCATCGTCAAATAAGCGGGGCAATAAACTGTGAAATATTTATTATAACATTCCCCGAGAACTGTAGCACCTTAGAGAATATTTCATCTCGGAGTGACGTGGGTGTTAGGCAAAATGTGAGTGGAAACTCGGTTAATCGCGTTTTTATTGCTAACATTACTGTTTAAGAGTTTTTTGCAGCGCAGGCTTTTTCTTAAAAGAGGATCGTTTTAGTGCTGAGCATGGACAACATTTTAAGATAAATTAAGATGTATTTTGTTCAGAATTTGAATATTGTAATGATAGAAAATGACAAAATGCTTGTTAATTTTGGCAACTGAGTGGGAACACTATTCCTGCATTAAATTTATCATACTGCGACTAGGATTGGTTGCCTGGTAAATAAATTATCATAATCCTATAACGGTCGCGAAAAATTAGCATAGTGTTATCAATGTGCAATTATGTTAGAAACGGTGAGTTTATTGCATACCACAGCGAGTGCTCTGAGGAGCTTTTTCCCTTATCCAACTTTCCCTTACTGTAAAGGACTCAAAAATCAATCAATATAAAAAATTCTTTATTTAAATTTACTTTGCTAAGTACTTTTCAATCGCCGAAAACCCTACCGCCGATTCGAGACGAAAACATTATTATGCTGATACAGAGAAAAAACGGCGAAAGAAACTCCACAGCTTACAATTTAATAATGATTTCAAAATTTCATTACTCTATAGATCTATTATTATTATAATATATTAAAATAACAGATTTTTTGGCAGCTTTTACGTCTTACATTAGGATCTTCTAAACATATAAAATGCTTTGTCCTGAATGATTCACTGACGGATCAACGCACAACCTAAACCACTGATTGTAGAGACCTGAAACTTGGAGGGTGCATTCTTTGTATGCCGTAAGCATCCGATAAGAAAGGATTTTCCGAAATTTTACCCCTAAGGGATGAAAATGGGTGGCAAGTTTTGTATGGGTCAACGAGATTCCTTGGGCCAAGCTAAATTTTGCATAAACCTTTTGAACGGAATTGATGGAAGACGTGTTTCGCATTTTATTAAAATTTATCCTCTTAGTGGTTGAAAAGGGGTAGAACGTTATTTTAGTGCTGATTTGCTTCGAAGTTGATATCAATACTCCTTAGTGCTTTTGATTTAAATTACATTTTATTTTGATACCTATTTGAAAACTCGATCCGATTTTATTCAAAAAAGGTTGAACTCACTTAAACACATAAGCAAATCAAATACTCTTTAAAATTGGAATGTCTCGAAAGTCACCGTACTAAATATATTAGAACCTCATTTGAAGGTTTCTAAGCTTAAAGAGGCTATGCACTTTTAGGACATGGCTTCATAGGGACGTAGACCTCGAAATTTAAAATGCTAAGGAGCAATTTGGTTATAATGAGCTGCTGAATGGATTTCAATCAAACATTAAAATATTATACCATCAGAATAGCCTATAGGCTATAATTTATTATGATAATCCGTGCAGACGAAGTTGCGGGCAAAAGCTAGTTATCTTATAATCATTTGTCTTGATAAATAGCTTTTTATCTTATTCAATTTATCAAATGAACTAAGTGCTTTACCTTTCGACACCCACCACTATATTGCGTTAATGTCAAAAAGATTTCTTTCAATTTACGTGCTAAGTAAACACTTATGATCCTCCGGTTAACACCCTTTCATTTCTGTTTAATAACCTTACCGTTCGTCAGTGATAACGTAAGCCCATCACGGACAAACCATGGCTACCATTTCAACGCGAACTAAGAAATTTGGCAACTCAGTCGCAAAATGAAGAAATGAAATTCACTGACAGCACGTGTGTTGTTGCTAAAATGGGCTGCTTCTATTCTGTCATCATCATCATCAACAGCTCATATAATGTCCCCACCGAGGGGCTCGAGCCTACCCCACATTAGGGGCGATTAGGCCTTAGTCAACCACGCTGGCCAAGTGCGGGTTGGTCGACTTCACACACAACCCAAGAATTTCTTCATAGGTGTGTGCAGGTTTCCTCACGATGTTTTCCTTCACCTTAAAAGCGTCGATTAAACGTATCCTCCCGGATGGGAGACGACGCTCTTCCGCACTACGCCACCGACGTTTTTTTTTTCTATTCTGTAAGCACTGATAAATACAATACAGTTCGTATTTAAGCTGTTATATCAATTTGATAGTTACATACATAGTTAAAATACTTCTTCAAATACTTCTTCAAATAGTTCTATAATAGTTATAATACTTCTCCAAATTTATAAGGTTATAAAAAAGCTAGCTTTAACTCACAAAAACGGCGAAAGCTTTCTCACACTATTATTCGTAACATTATGAAGAAAAATCTGGAAAACACGGATCTTATTTCCAGAACGTGTCCTATCTCGATTAGTCTCCGATAGAGGGCGGGCCGATCCTATTTCCGGGCAGGATTCGTGTCGGTCCCGTCACAGGAAATGACGTTACGTTCCCCAGTTCATTTCTTTGAATTTCTAAAGAGGTGGCTATTAAGCCCAGCATAAAGAGAAATAAAAAACAAGAATGATTATACCGTTTACGGCAAAAAGAATGCCGGCGCTCGTTTGCTTCGCGGATTTTTTTGACGTAACCGCGTTATTTCATAATCTATGTACTTACGGCGTTTAAATGGGGAAGATCAACGATTTAAAACGCAAGAAACGCCCACGCAATATTTCCCTATCGCCAAATTAGGCGGACGGCGAAATAAGTGAACTCATATATCTAACGTTGTACTGGAGATGGTCGGTAATGCAGCGCACACAACAAGCTGTCCGGGCTACATGTCCTGATGGCCATAATATAAACATTGCTATGCTACTCTTTAAACGGCTACTTTTGTTTCAAACATATTTAGCTGAGTACAGCACAACACAGCATCATCCTACTCCTTGAGCTGCAGAGAAGATAATTTTCCTTTCTCGAATTTCAATAACTCTAGTGTAACGTTGAGAATGAGTCGAAATGTCAAACTGTGCTCATCACATCTGATTAGAAAACTCTGTGATAAATTAGCAGTCCTTCTAGTCTAGATCCTGCTTTATGAAAAGGTGTCGGATGCCGTCTGAGCTTTGTTCGATGTTGTTGATCTGCACCTTCTCAAACAGCAAGAGTCGACTAGATTTACCACTAGATATAAAGAAAGAAAGAAACCATTTATTGGTACACACAGAACATATACAGAGAAACTACAAAATACACCAAACAACTAGTGGAGTCCTGTGCGAGACCAATAGGACTCTGCCTCAGCATGTGCTTCTGCAGCATAGTGTTGCAAGACTGTTATTCTGGCAGGACCTCACTGTGACGTACGGTATATATATAGGTATATAAAATAAAAATTAAAAAATATAAATGTACTGCTATTTTTACAGATGACACAATTTATATGCTATGGTAAGGATGATGTGAACTTTTTAGTTGTCCTCCATTGTGAAGACTTGCTCATCATTAAACATGATCGATCAATAAACATTGACGCCGTCTTGGTGTAGTGGTCAGTGGCGCTGCCTACACACTGGGCGGCAAATGTTAGTGTGATGAACACAAACATTTGTTCACGAATCATGGTTGTTTATATATTTATATAAGTTTATTTATAAAAAATCTAGATTATGTTTATTTGTCCATTAATCTAGCATCCATACCTAGTAACACAAGTTCATAAAGATACTAAATTTGTGCTAGATAATTGGTGAGAGCATAGAAATATAATATGTATCAATGCTTCAATTTGGTTGGCTGGGCTGTAAGAAGATCACGGAACAAGGAACCAGAACGATTTAAAGCATACATAATAATTTCAACACTCGTCTTGTAGACATGAGATAATATGTTTCTCCATCTACAGCCTACTCGAATCCCTTGTGCTACGCTACGCGGACGTATCCACCACTTTAAATCTTTGGAGAAGATAATGTGATTTGGCGACGACCGTAAAGATTTTGTTTTGAAGATGCTTTTAGCCGTTTAATGAAACGCACATTAAGAATTTGTTTCTACTGTGATGAATCGGATTCTGAGAAATTCCTCAATGGAAAGAAGTTTCCTAAAATCCGGACCCCGTCGCGTGGCAAAATTCGGCTTATCTTTCAAATTGATAATTCTATTACTTAAGAAATCAATAGGTTAATAAGGTAATGGTTAATAATTCAACGAAGTTGGACAAAATAGATAGTGAAAAGCGATTAAATTAAATGAAGTAAATTCAGATACGGGACGGAAATAATTGAATTTTCCAATATGTTAATCAAGGTTTTAATTAAAAGGCCCTCAACAAAGTGACGACTCTTCGACTAACTTTTGTGATATTATTTTGTAATTTTTGATACTGAAATTGATTGCTGGTTTACCAGTAAACCAATCGTGTTTTTCGATGTCATATTACGACGCCAGCGCCGTCGTAGTGGAGTGGTCAGTAATACTGTCTTCATTTTCAGTTTCGTATCGTGCTAGGTATGAACAAATATTTGTGATTAACGCGACCATTTGTTCATAACTCATGGTTGTATAAAATTATAATTTAAGTTTATTTGTTGTTTTGTCGTGGTGGAGTGGTCAGTGCCGCTCCTGGTAGGAGCAAATGTTTGTGTTATGAACACGAACATTTGTTCACGAGTCATAGATGTATAGATATAAATCAGTAGATTACCTTTACAATAACTTTATGAGTATGAACGAGTGGAATCAAAGCACTCCTCTAACAACTAGAAACTTTTATAAGACAAAACAAATATAATAACCACTCTACAACTCGATAGAGAGCAGAAATTACGTAACAAGAAAGACAATTTGTCCTTCACCAATAAAGTCATAACATAAACGTATACTAAGCTCCTTTGCTAACATTCCACTGTGGGTCAGAACACGATAAGGTATCAGCTTTTTTGTAATCATCATTACGAGTGTAAGCGCTCGTAACATATAACCCGGATAAATGAAGAATGGAGAAATGCCCTATACTTATTGGTGACGGGGAAAATAAGGTTAGTGACGTTCTTTTCCTGCAGTATATTCCCAGAGTGTGTGTATGTTGGACTTAATATTGGGGTTTTATGTATGAAATTGCCGTTTTGTATGGAGAATTTAACGAAAATTCCTTTTGTCCATATAAATATATTTGCGATTTTCTAAGGGACCACAAATCTAAATTTTGTGTAATTTTGTGAATATATTTAGACAAAATTAAGCTATAAGATGCATAGAGAAAAATTTTGTGAATTGATATCTGTAAAAAAATATTCATATTTTTATAACGGAGATGGGCACCTCTTAGGACGAGCTGTTTTTGAAGATGTATTTCTAGTAAAAAAAATAAAAATAAGTATAAAATTTTATACATAAATATAAGTCCTTGTAATGAAGTTTAAAATAAAAAAAGAATAATGGACATAGCTATTGTTTTAAAGGAATTATACACTAATGAATAATGAGGAAAAAATCGGCAATTTCATTCTTTAACCCCTATTATTATCCCGGAGAAGTTTCGAAGACGAGCCATACGCCGTACGGTACGCCGTTCCCGTGTCCGTAAAGTGCTTTGAGGGTACTGAAGGTTTTTAGTGGGTATACTCGGGAATTCCCAAGCGAGTCCCACACACGGCACACTGTCAATCCCATAGTGTGGTTTGGACCGTAAACAAAATTTTGCTTCGAAACAAAAAAGGACTTAATATGCGGGCAGAGCAGTGCCGACTGGTTTGGAGATCCTGGGGGAAGCCTTTGTCCAACAGTGGGCGTGTCTTGGCTGAAATGATGACGATGACTATAACATAAGCTTTGAAGCCATCTATATCAGCTTTTAACCATTTAAGCATGATAATAATAATATTTAAGTAAAATAATTATTTTGTCCCGAAATGGTGGTAGTAGGGCTTTTGACGATTTAAAAGGACTAAGCAAAGTCCATTTACATAAAGAGCTTCTTCATTTCATTTCATAACGCTAGCTCAACTTTTTTTTACGGGGAGGTCAAATGCATTTACACATCGTCCCTGCGAGGTGGTGCCAACCGCAGGGGATATGTCGGACTCAAGGTAAAGGCGTTCCTTCCATACCCACTAAACATCCTCCCCGGCCTGACCTACAGTGCGCTATTGCGGGACGGCTCGGGATCTGCGCACGTGAGCGCAACTACACCGAGCCCGTCCTAACGCTGCCCGTCTAGGCACTCCTTGTGCACCAATTGGTGGCCAGCAGCCCACAGGGGCTACCGACTAACGCCAGCCCCTGTGGGCCGCTGGCAACGCCCAACTAGATTGAGGACTGAGGCTGGTCTGTCATTCCAATGTGAGCTAAAAAATTGTCAACTCATTTCGTTATTACACAATCAAGAAAAATAATTCTTCTAAGCTAGCACACGTGTCCCCTCCTTCTTAAAATCCAATAAAGGCGTGAAGTAGCAACGTGCATGGGTGAAGGTAGCTAGTACGAGATTTAAATAATTCCTCACACTAGATATCTGTATCAATAATTTTCATTTCTCAGTAACATTACGCTTGCATCCAACATTGCCTCAATTCATGCATGAAGACACGTCTTCAAACCTAGTTTCAGGAGGAGTACAGAGCTCCAACGTTGTTTTCGTGTGCCTTGAGAGTTAAGCAAGGAAGTCTGCGCGTTACCTAAGCAGGTTGAATCAGAAGCAAGCAAGTCGCTCTCTCATGAGCATAATTTTGCATGTAATTAGAAATTGCAGCTTGATTTTACGACTGTGAAACTATTTCCGGAAGAGCTCGGTGTTAGCGGGGGTTGCGCACTTTAGATTTAATATTAAAATCACAGTCATTACCATTGTAGCTGGTTCAAGTATACTTTTGACTGGTATTGCTGTTGGCCTCAGGTGACATTCTCAGTGTCTTCTCCTCGCCTTCTATTTGAAGAGGCAACAAGTCTTATGAGGGAGTCTTTTTATTGCTTTGATTTATTGATGAAATTAAATATGGCGCACGAAACTTTAAAAAAATTATATGAATATTAGTATCGTTTTCGTGGTTTTTGGAGGTCGTGAATCTGAATACATCAATAAATGATGTATTCAAGATCCAAGATGGTGGACGTGACTTTTTAATATAATAATTATCAATATGGGTATCGTTTACGTACTTTTCAGGGGTCCCTATTCTGAATACAACATTTATTTCGAGATCCAAGATGGCGGACGCGACTTTTAGATATAATATTAATATGGGAATCATTTTCGCGGTTTTCGGGGGTCTCGATTTCGAATACGACATATATTTCGAGATCCAAGATGGCCGACGCCATTTTTTGATAAAATATTAATATCATACCCATACCTATTCCTATTTTATTAAAGAGTCGCGTCTTCTGTCTTGGATCTCGTCATTGCAAACGCCTGCCATTTTGCTTAGCAAAACATCAACATAAAAAACTGTAACCTAATACCCTATATAAACGTGTCACCACAATAACAAGCAAAATCAAATGTAGAATTAGACTAAAATTAAAAATGTGACTTCAAAGACGTCGGACCACTGGATGTATTTACACTGTGATAGTAGTGTTTACAGCATTCTTGTCTTCGGACTCTTAGTGATAAGAGAAGTCCATCAGGGAATGAAATGTCCTGGTTAGGTTCGCCTTCCATCTTCTTCACTTACCACCAGATGGTATGGCTAATTTCTCCGTAAACTAAAATTAAAATCTCCATGCTACAAACAAAACAAACTCATTATAATAATAAACAATTTACAAATTATAATACGAATCCTAGAAGTGTAATATAGTTTGCATAAATAAGGTTATGTCATTAATTATGTGTGAAATAATTCTTTTTCTAGAATAATTAAGGATAATTATTCTAGAAAAAGAATTGATTTCGGATTTCGGTTCCTGACTCATGACAGGAGTCATGAGTCAGGAACCGAAATCAATATCTAATTTTAATCTTCTTCTATTTTTACAATGTGTTTCACATTGCATTATTATTATGAATTGTAGCATACAATGATCCTCTGATATGTTTATGTTTGGCCATCAATTCATACTGAGCGGTCGATGTTAAACGAATTAGTCGCTGCAAATTGCATGCTCCAAAACGTTCGAGATATGATGAACAGTCATGAGCCGGTTTTGACTTAACGTATGGGTAGTCTGGTTTATGTTTGATGTAAGAGTTTTATTATTTCAAGCCTCTGATTATCCACCGAGCAGAGAGGGAGTGCGAAGAAGATGTTCTAACCGCTCCCATCTGGCTTGAACGAACGGACAGGAGAAGGCGTGTAGCAACGACCGCCAGTCTTCTCTAGCCTTATGGTGAGTGGCTCTCCATGTGCATACTATTGCCCTAATAACCTAGCGTAATCCTCCGTCAGCCAGAGCCTGTTGTTGCTTTGGATGCTGTACACTCAGATCAGGAGCAAATAATACACAACTTTTGGTATTTTAACAACTTGTTTTCCTTAAACACAAATAAAACTAGAAGCAACTTAAAAACTACGCTTTACAATGCTACTATGTTAGAATTATGTTCAGTAAAATTTATAGAAGCATTTTGTAAAGTTATTGCATATCCTCAGGAACATAGTGTGTCACAGAAAAATTATGGCTACTATTCCAACGCGAACTAAGAAATTTGGCTGCTCATTTCTATATTGCACACTCAACAAATGGAATCCGCTGCCAGCACACGTGTTCCCTCCTACTTACAAACCTGGATCGTTCAAAAGAGGCGTGAAGAAACACGTTGCAAGCGGGCAAGGCGAGGGTGGCTAGCGCAGCGGTTTATCTCTCGTGCTAGCGTCATTTGTTTGATATAAAAAATGCATACATAAAGTAGGTACCTAGTCCTTCCAAAACCTAACAACTTTAGTAGTCAGAAATACGCGACCAAACTGTTCGTACCCGTTTTAGCGATTTTCAGTTACAATTAGGCGACGTCCTATGCCGTAAATACCATCGTTAATGAAAACAGAACACTGATGAGCTTTGCGATTCAAATGAACGGGCCATAAGCGTTACCAGCGATCATTATACTATTTGTCTCTTTGTATTTGGGGTATTGCGTTCAATCAGCTTACGGTTTCATAAGTGTACGCTAGGCTTCAATGACCTAAATAGATGTTTGCGTCATGTTTTGCTTTTGTTTAGGTGATTCGCGTATCAATATAATCTGCTATTAATTCATTGAAGGGTGCTTTTGCAAATTCCTTATATAGTTTACCTACAAGAATAATAATATGAGTACAATTTTTTTCTGTCGTGTCAAGTAATAAGACGGTATTTGTGAAGAAATGACTCTGCTGGAGGTGGTCAGTGATGTCACTCTGAGTCCGGATGTAAATACCGTCAACATACCACAACGTCATACAAACGATTAAATAGTCTTCACGAGGTTTGACGTGGAAAACATGGATTTTCTTGTCAGTTCGATCAAAACGTGCCTTCCAAGGTCGGACTCGGGATCATACTCTCTCCAGGAGTCAATAACAATCAACTCCTACCGGTATGCCATATATAGGATGACGCTATTGGCGCGCCAGAAAATCGACGGCAGTTCGAAAATATTTCAACGAAGAGTGAACCGTATCCTAATTCGAGAATTTTTGCAGTGTCGAATGCTCTTCTGATTGACATACACATAACATGACTGTAAGAATACGACATATTCGCTCTAGTCTATAATTTCTCCATACGTCATAGTTTTTTTTGTTCGGGGCTATGATTTTAAAAAAAATACATTAAATTTTCTAAAAGTAAAAAATATGATGATCCTTACACTGTGGAGCCAAGAGCAGTGCGAATTTGGTCTGACCAACGTATTGGACTGCGTCATGGCTGCGTCTACGAGGCGTTTTCCCATCAACTTTGCCGGTCAAGCTTCTCGAGGTTGTCACCGTCTTTTTAATGCTATGTGATCGAAGTATTCTAGGATAGACATTCGGATGACAGCAGCGAGGAGATTTGAAGTTCTCGTAACATGGAGACGTTAGTCTGATATGCTATCCACAGGATACGCAGCATCTTTCTCCGACCGGTCTGCAGCTTTCGGTGCCCAAGTCTCAAGCGCCATATCACAAGACCGAGAAGACTAAAGTTTAAACTTGTTCTTAATCAGGACTGCTGAGATGATTTCGAGTGTAACATATGTCTTTGTTTTGGGTTTTGTTTCTTGGTTCTTGTCACTATTTTGAGGGACTGCATGGCCCAATGTAACGTTTAACCAATTGTTACCTAAAGTTCTGCTCAACGCCTTTTCAGATTCTGAGTCTGGTCGTATGCATTATTATTGTTGCGGCTTACACCCTAAACTACCGTACCTTACAAGCTATCATGAGTATCGTGTTTGACATCCTTATTCTAAACTATTAAACAGAGATTTTAGGTAGCCGATTTGTAACAACTAGTTTCGTCGTAATAGCTCCGATTATGCATTGTAGGTATAAATTAATGAGGTCGGTGATATTGACATGCAAAGTTCGTAATCAGTAACTGAGGTACCGGCTAGCTGAGTGATTGATTTATTTCCATCGGAGCTGGATAATGAACTGATTCATAATCCGCTTTTGGCCTAAGCTGGTTCAGTTTAAGTTTGTTATTCGAAGATTTACACTGGGTATCTTGCTTGTATTTTGACAAATAAATAATCTTCGTACAAAATGAAAACGCTCTTTATTTAAATGGACTTTGTTAAGTACTTTTAAATCGTCAAAAACCCTACCGTTTCGGGACAAGATAATTGTTTTACTTAAATAATTTATTATTATTTGACTAGCGCTGCGGCACGTCCCGGCTTCGCACGGGTGGGCAATTTTATTTTTAACGCTCCATGCACCACGTGGGGCTTAATAGACCCCAGTCACACAAAATGATGTACCTCTTTAAAAATTCGGGCGGCGTCACTTTGAGTAACTGGGTTTGCAACGTTACCATACCACTTGGCTGCAGTGGTTTAGTAATCGCGTCGCCTACGGAGCAAATAGACATGCACGAAGCATGTTCGGATCCCATAGATTCCACATGGTTCGGGGCGTCGTCTAAATTGATCCATACCTTATGTAGTAATTTTATTAGGAAGTAAAATATTTGTATTTATTTTGACTTATTACTTCTAAAGAAAAAAAAACGTATTTTTAAATAAAGTAAACAAATAATCACCAATTACACTTTCCTTGGCTTGGATAATTGAGGGTTTGAGAAACCCCATATGGTTTGCGATAAAACTTTTACGCACGTAAGGGTTAAACATTTTGGAATAAACGTAGAGTAAATGTATCTTTATGCAGGACTTAGGTTGTTTAATTTTTAAATTAGTATATATCTGTTTCTTACAAAAATTTATATTGTATCCTTAATCACATATCCACACATATATTCTAGTCTTTGCCAGCAATTTTGTCCGCGTAACATAGTTACTTTTGGCAGCATTTTAGGAGTTTGTTTGGACTTCCATACGACCTTTCAACCCCCATTGGGTAAAACTTTCAAAAACGCTTAAACGAATATTCAAGTCCCTAAATTAAATTGAAAGTTTTTATTTTCGATAGTGACGAACTCTATACAAATTTTCATCCCTTTCACTCCTTCGTGCCCTTAGTTTCCAAAAAAGGTAGCTTGTGTCCAATCTTAAGGTCTAGTTTAATTTGCACCAAATTTCATCAAAATCATCAGGTGTGAGAGCGTGAATTGGTTTAGACGTCCTTTCATCCTCTATAGCATCCCTACACAAATGTCAAAATTTCAGAAACGCTAGATCAAATATTTATTGTTAAAACTAGAAGATGCACTGAAAAAATTCGACCTGCCCCAGGCGGTAATCGAACCCAGCATCTTCCTCAATCCGGGCGGCGGCGTTTGTAAACGAAAAAATTAATCCAAAATATTTTTTTTTTCATAACAAGTTCCTTAAACTTCACAAACATACAGGTGCAGTAAGCTTCACCTATATGTTTGTGAAGGTTAAGGAACTTATATACCTAAGCGTGTTAAAAATCAGGATAATGAGATAAGCTTATGAAAATATTGTATTGTCATCGGTCGTTGATAAGTCTACAACTTTTTAAGTAAATGTTATCGCTTAAAGTAGGGCAAAATCGAGCCCAAGCGACTCAGTTACATACAAACATACTGGAGTCACATACAAACATACAGGAGTTACATACAAACAGACAGGTGAAACTAATATAAGCGTGTCAAAATAGTAGTTTATGCAACTGTCATATAATGAAGGGTATTAAAACACGAGTGTGAGTTTATGTAACGAGTGTTTTAATACCCGTGTTATATGCAGTTACATACACTACTTTATCTTCACTAATGCTTTTACTCTTGTTGTTTGATTAATTGCATTAGTGAAGATAAAGTAGTGGCGTCCGATTTTTCTGGCAACAAACTATTTGTTGTGGCTTTTTGCAAATTATTAGGAGTCAAATTTTTGTATGGGTTAGATCCCTTTGCCTTCCCGAGTATTTAAGAAAAATAACTGTATCATGGTCATTATGTTACAGGTTGTTTTTTTTTAATTTTAATTTTGATTATCTGTATTAAAAAGTATGTCATTTTATGTTCACCTTTGATATCGTAATTCGAATATTATGACATGAGTGTAGATAAAAATAGGTTACACACTAAAATAAATTTAATTATAATATTTTATAATGCCGTACTTGTAGCCTTAATTTAGTCCAATCTTTCCTTTTTTGGGTTTTGAAATATCTGAAATGAAACAAAACAGGATGTTGACGATATATCTCACTGGCGACGAGGTCATATAACAGAGCGTACAGTGATGCCGCTAAGAGCATTAGCTCGTGTAATCCTCCATTCAGTTTTAGCTGATTGTTTAATGTGTTCACGAGTTTTAAAATGGAAGATTTCTTTTGGAATGAAAAATTTGTTTTTTCCTTTGCATACTTTAAGAATGTTGGTATATATTATGGAAGTTTGTTTTGCTTTTTTGGTTGATGATTCACACGTATTCAAACAATTTCTGTTTTAAAATCAAAAAGTTATTTAATTAATATTCAAATAGTCTTCGCTAAGGACTTTTGGATCTTCAAAAACCCACCTTTTCGGGACGTAATAATTATTTTGATGACGAGAGAAAGAGACCATTACGTCTCCAATGTGACGGAGAAGCTGTATATTAATAAGTAGTTATATAAAATATTTTTAGCAAAAAAATAGGAAAACCGACTTCAATGCGTACAAATTTAAACTAAAAAGTAAGAAATAAATAATATTTTTATGAAGTAGTTGAAAAGAGCGTCATAGAAAACCAAGGAAAGTATTGATACACATTTATAATTATTTATTTATAATTCATACTCCGATATATTTGGAGCCGGTGCCAGCTAGCCAAGGATGATAGTGTTTGCAATTTTCGAACTTCACGGAGCGGCGGATTATTTCTCATCTTTATTATGCATTCATTATTATGTATGGTTAATGGATTAATCAAGTTCGTATCTATTAGGTAAGTTTATTTTGCTTAGGCTGGCACCGACTCCAAATATATCGGAGTATGAATTATAAATAAAGAATTATAAATGTGTATCAATACTTTCCTTGGTTTTCTATGACGCTCTTTTCAACTACTTCATAAAAATATTATTTATTTCTTACTTTTTAGTTTAAATTTGTACGCATTGAAGTCGGTTTTCCTATTTTTTTGCTAAAAATATTTTATTTTATTATTTTTAGTGGAAATCACTACATAGTATAAAACAAAGTCGCAATCCGCCGTCTGTCTGTCCCTATGTATGCTTACAAACTTTTTTTTGTTATTAATGATTTGTTCATAAAGGGTCGAATTTATATCGATACAATTTATACGGGCCATCTCTGATCTTAACGTACCTAAAAAAAGAATCACTAAAATCGAGTCGTAATACTCATAATTGACGGAGTATCAGGTAACAAACACAAAAAAGCAGTCGGATAGAGAACTTCCTCTTTTTTTTAAGTCGGTTAAAAAATTATATCACGTCTCAGACCTATAGCTCATTAGAAATGCCTACCATTCATTCAGAATGAATGGTATAGTTTTAATGGTAAGTTAATGAACTATGAAACTTGAAGAGAAACTAGTTATTTAACTTAAGTTCAGAAATTAATTTGTCATAGTTTATGTGTTGACTATTGGACCTACTAACCAAAATTTCAATATTGCATATTAGGTAATAGCAAGTTCAAAAAAAAATTGTCATTATTTTTGTGTTCGTGGACGAT